>OX422211.1:342285969-342984094 GCA_949130495.1 Sambucus nigra
TACCACACAACCGGCTCCACTGGCCTTAATTCATAATTCAACTTCCCATTTACAGATATAATTACCTGCTCCTACTATGATCGAGGTACAAAACTTATAGGCTAATGACCAAACATCTTCCTACTTCTAACCTTACGCTAAGTTTATTGCGTGGGATGTCTCGCAAAGCGAAATCCAAAAAAGTAACCCCCCCATACACTACTATCTAGCATTGTCGGTTATCAAAATCTGTTAGGCCCTCCGTCCATAACATGTAACCCTTTATTCCCTCTCTTGACAGAAAAGTTCCATCACCTCCCGTAATTACACCTACACAAAGAACATTTCGGCAATCCACTATCATCCAGTATTGGTGGTAATCACTATTCGCAAACCTCGTACACATACAATCAGGACTCTCAAAATCCTGATCCCAAACATATGAGTCTAACTCTTAACTATCACATCTCTAAAGGGTAGATATATCAGTGCTCTCTACCTATCACCAAGTCCTGAGCGCTCCACATAAATATGAGTCAAATCTTTTCGCTCAATAGTAAACCCAATATATACTGAATCATAAGAATAAATCCACTACACACACCATAATCGAATATCTCGAGCCCACTATCCCCTCTGAAGTCTCTAAAATAGCTAATATAAGTGTGAGTCCGGCCCTCTCGCAGGTGAGGCCTCGCCAGAACAAAACATGCTTCACTAAGGCAATCACTTCGATAGCCTTGCAATTACTACCTACTAATGTACTGACCATTACTATAAATTTATAACCAAGATAATATCATACTCGTATATCACACTACTAAAACGACTAACCTCAATAAAGTATTTAACACTATTAATACACACATTCATCCTCCACGGATAGCACTAAGGATAATCCCGCTACACTAGGAAAAATATTCACATAATAATAATGTTTATAGTTATACACATTAAACTCATCTCACATGCTAATCTAGCAATGAACAAAGAAGTAGTGACTCACTCGGGTCACATAAAACACGCCTCATCCGGCGAGGATAAAACTCATACTTCTACCTCGCCAATCGTGTTGACTGCACAGATGGTCTCCGGACGTGACACACCTGTCTAAACCAAAACAAAACTACTTTAATCATTGTCCCTTACTAGACACCATACTCTTATCACCTATACTCGCTTCGGGAAAAATATTTTAGCACGTTTGATTTCACTCTCCACAAAATACCTCGATACTTAATCCACTTATCACCTGTCATACTAACCATATTACGATTTTTCTTCTCTCGGACTTTGGTAGACTCGATTTCTGATGGCTACCCCATTTGTTACCTTAGCCTTGTTGACCCTAAAGAACTTGTTACTGACTACAATAGTCCTTACTGAATCTACCCTCGCTTGGTAAGAATTCAGCTATCCAAATCATTCAAATGGGTCCCCTGATGAGTATCCACACCCCTTCTGGTGCTACACTACCACCGTTGTATCCAGTCTTATTCTTGACTAAATTCTTTAATTTTTTTATCTTCCCACACAAAGAAGCATTATCATCTCCATTGACAAAGTACGACATTATCAACCTCTTAATCGACCATCCAGCAGAATTCCCTTTTTAAGTGTTATTAATTATTATTACGAGTCGATCTCCCACTTGGAGTTCTCTCCTCCATTTGTATCTACATCCTCCGATACAAGATTCACTAATGGTTCCGATTCATATTCACAAATGGACCTGTGTCAGGTTCTCCTGTGATGAGTTAAGGACAACGTTCACATCTTATTCTGAGCATCTGATAATGGAACATGCAGTCAAACTGTACCTAACATTCTCCTATAGGCATAGCATTCCACTTCTAAAAGTAGTGACTGACTCCCACCATGATAACTTTGTTCTTACAAGTCAAGAAAAATTTTCTCCAAATTTCCACTTTCAGTTAGCCACACTCCGTCCTATGTCCAAACCTTTGGATACTTTACCTCCTCTGGCTAATACACGCGATTTTCGCATTTCTAAAATTCCCACTGACAGAACTCTTTAATGTTTCGTCTGACTTTTTCCAAGTTATACCACGTTTGGTGAGTTTACTGTTGCACCTCTTTCGACTATAGTAGCACATGGAAATCATAGGTTGCGCCATAGACGTCTTTAAAGTCCTAGCTTCTCGTGCCATAATAGGGCTGACCTTAACTATGGTCATCATCCCCTAATATACATTACAACCTCAACTAAGCCCTTTCTCCTGATGTCCGCTTAACATCCCTCGTCAGACATCCTTCATTGCTCGGCATACGAACACATCCAAACGCAATTAGAATTCACTAATATACATACGTTATTGCAGGATAACGGAATCTCACCATAGAAATCAACAATCCTAAACTTAGGGCTCTATATCAAACAAAGCAACGCTGGAAGCATAATAAGCTGCACAGATCCTAAAGGACACTAGAACCTGATACTCTGATACCACTCGTGACACCCCGCCTAATTAAATACCGGGATATCAATCCTTTATTAAATTAAAATCAAGGTGAACAATTGGTTCATTCTTAGCATCAATGTCGCAAAATAGTATTTCTAATTTAAATACCCTAAATAATTAAGCTAAGTGTCAAAACAATTTAAAGTCTTATTTTCATTTTTAAATTCCAACTTGAAAACCCTTTTAAATAATTAACAGTTTAAGAATCACATAAGTGCTACGGATAGTAAATAACACAAAAGAATTTAACCATTCTGATAAACCAATACCAAGTTAAATAACTACAAATGAAATCATCCTGATAGAAATTAAATCACAAAAGGTAAAAATACTAAAGATAAATGAACACAATCTCTGACAAATCCAACTGAATAAGGAAACGGGCGACACATGCCCTAACTAATCAGAACTAGAATGAGAGTAGATTCAACATCGAGGTCATCTAGGCAATGTCCTGCAACTCCCACATAAGCTGCAGCGCATCCGATCCAAAGAATCTACGCAAGACGCCCCTATGGCTGGGCACCTGAAATATATACATATATATACAACAGAAAAGAGATAACAGGAAACGGGTCAGAGCCCGAATGTAAAACAGTTTAAAATTAGTTTAGCAAGTATTTAAAATGCTTACCAGCTAATGCAACAGCCATGTTAGTATGCGACACTATCTTGAGATTTCTCACCTCTCATCTAGTGTGCACACTAACCGTACTAATAAATCTCATCAATTTCCCTATCTTATTCTCCATAAGGTTTTGTCATGTGAAAAGCGAGGTTATGATATTTACTTTAGTAAATCATTCTCTTCAAGATTTCTTATGTTATTTAAAATAACTCATTATCGTTATAAATTTCCCGAACACTTATAATAAAGTTGAAGCATTTATTCAATACTTATCTACTTATACGCACAGTAGAAAGTTCCCAGATAAATATACGTATATATATTAGTCAGACATATAATATATATACTAACGGCACCCCACATAAGATCTATGGTGCTGGCATACTCTGCTATCAAGTCCCCTTATCACACATATTAAGGGAAATACTAGTTCGAAATCACTCTCGAACTGCATTAACATAAAAACACATTCAAATGGAGGCGAAGCATAGTTCTAAGTCACTAATAGGTCAGCACATACCCTCACGTCTCTTAGGACCGTCTGACTATCAATCAGATAGCTTGTACCAAGGAATCCTATGTTCTAGGGTACGAGTCAATATCCCCATAAAGGTCCAATCGAGACAAGACCGTCCCGACACGGAAACCCCCGTGATAGAAAGTAGCCCGAGTATGATTTTATACAGATATGTAATATATGGACAATCACACAGTCGTATATATATAAATATTCGCAATTCTAAATTAGGTGCACTCACGACCCATAATCATAATTATCCGTTATTAACACATTTTACTCGATTATTACGCATAACGGAATTATCATTTTTATTCTCATTTATAATGCACTTCATACTTAATTCTCCTTTCTCGAAGTATTCTAAGTATAATTTCAGTAGGCATACGCTCCCTTACGTTCTGGTCTAACTCCCTTACGAGTCTCGATCTTTGATTTAAATATTCGCATGATTTCTTATACTCATGAATAATTCCTCGTTAACCCAAAATCTCATCCTACACTAAATATTACTCAACGGGGTCTACCCAGACCCTACTGGTCTCCTCTATGTCCCATTGTATTCCAACAAAAATAATCAAGGGTTCTCATGCATCTTAATCAGATTAAACCAACGGATGAGAAATATGAAGTTTTCCAGGAGGGGTCGATCGATCGATAAGTGGGGGTCGATCGATGCTCTTGGGTCAATCGAGCGATCAAGCAGTTCTTGCCCAGAAACTGCCATTGAAACCTACGAGTTTCATAATCCAATTTCTCTAAAAACGTCATTAACAACTCCCAAATTCTCAGAAATCATTACTAAAAGTTATATATACATATGTGCAAGATTTCCTACGTGAAACATGTACAAATTCATCAAGGGGATTGTATTAAAGGGCCAATTTATCTTAATTATCAAGAACCATAATTTTTCGCTAAACTTTCTTTGATCTAATTCTTTTCCTAGATTTCTCACTTCTAAATTGTTCCAATTTCATGGGTAATCATCTACATGTGATTGATATTTCCAGAATATATTTATTTCCTCTAAAACATGTGATTTGATTCTCTAAATCCTTAAATTTTTCCATGCGACATAGGTTTATCAATCTTAATCTAACATGAGTGAAACATTAACTATAAGAAAATAAAGATAGATACTTGCCTGGGAATTTAAGGTTCTGATTCGATGACTCTGATTGGTATAGCAGTAATCCTCTTCTTCCTATCTACGCTTTGGTGGTGGTGGGGTTGCAAGATTGGTGGTTCTTGGCCTTGAACACTTGGAAGGCTTTTCCCTTCTTCTTCCTATGGCTTTTTTCTCTTTTGGCTCTAAGAACCCTAACTTCCCTGGCACTCCATCTAATATAACCTTTATGATTTTCGTCATTATTATAGGCCAAAAATAGAAAATTACTAAAATTCCCTCTCGAGTTACCGGTTAGGCCAAAAAAAGTCCCGAGACCTAAACTAAACCCCCAGGTACACTTTTATGACTATCTCGACCCTTCCGGACACATTAGCACACTCGAAATGACCATACAGGCAACTTATAATTTATTCACTTTCTATGATAATAATTTAGTCCTGACACGACACAGGCGCGTCCCGACTTAATTTTCATAATTGCCATTTTATTCACACGTGACATTTTTAATAACATCAATCTTATATATTAAATACTCATCTAGTAATATTCAACAAATTTCTAATAGTTTCTAACTCTTGTCACTCTACTAAATATTTAAAACAAATTTCTGTATTAATATTAAATTAATTCCTCTCAATTAAATTTAATAAATCCCTAAATTTTAAAGCCATAAAAATACGGGGTATTACATTAAATTTAATAAATCCCTAAATTTTAAAGCCATAAAAATACGGGGTATTACATATTTATTCAAACCAATATCGATATAATTATGTTTTCCCACACACATAATTACATAGGTCCGATGCCCCCTGAAATATCCCAAGGATTATTCTTTCCCGGACTTTCACTATGTTCGTTCCCCGGATTATGCCCTACACCAATCCAAGGCCTTCTCTTTCGTTTAGAGGTGTACTAGCCCTCAAAACCATCATTTAGGAGTCCCGATATCATAACTAGGATCCACCATATAAAACCCTAAATTGCAATTTAACTCCCCATACTCTTAAGGGGAGAAAACTAAAAATTTTGACCAAAGCGAATCGATTCGCCCCTATAGCGAATCGATTCGGGTGGGTGAATCGATTCAGCCCCCAATACGAATCTATTCGGAAAGTATTCTGCAAGAAGGTCCTTAATGGCGAATCGATTCGGTTTAAATCCGAATCGATTCGGCCCAATGCAGCTTTACGGATCCCCTTAGGCGAATCAATTCGGCCTATTCGAGGGGCACTATTTGGGCGATTTTTCAATCTCCAAAATACCCAAATATAGACCCAAACTCCATTTTAATGGTTTCTAATCTCAACCAACAACACTATTAACATCCTAACACTGATTTACAACTAATTCTCCCATAAATTCGTGGTATTAAACCATTTCTCTTAGGTTTTGGGCCTTAGGACCATAAAAATCCTAGTTTTGACATTTCTTCCATTTCAATTCGATTCTACATTCCATTAACATGGTTTTAACACTAGAAATCATTAAGAGTTTACATTACATCAATATGTAAACTCATATCCAAATTTTCCCAAATTTATTTTAAGGGTTCTAACCCAAAATCATATAGTTTACCAACTATAATATGAAATAAATGCACAAAATGAAATAAAGAAAGTAAACACTTGCCTGGAGGATGAAATCCGACGACCTCGAGTCGAATCCGAAGGAGTTTGGACCGGAAATCCTTTTCCTCTCCTCTTTTCTCCTCTTCTTTCTTCCTTTCTCTTCTTTCTCTCTTTTCTTTCTTTCTTTCTCCCTCTCTCGTGCCTTATAAGGAGAAATAAGGGTTTATCCCTTTAAAACCCAAAACTGACTCGTTTACTCAATTGCGAGTTCTTATTAATTCATAAATACCCGAAACTCAATTTCGACCCCCGAATACTCTATTCTGACTATCTCGGCCATTCTGAGACTCACTGCTCTCTCGAAATCTCCATACGAAGCACTTAACTGCAATTCACTACTTCAACCCAACGCAACTTAATGCTGTATTTCCATTAAAATATTATCATTTATCGCTTTTCCCAACTGCGACATATTATTAAAATACTCCAGTTCATTTAATTAATCCCAAAAGTAAATATAACACCCATCGAAAATCATTAAATCCTTGAAAAACTCAAAATTTACTATTCACAATAATCCCTTAAATTCCCACTTTGCACTTAATTATTAAATTTAATTTTCCATAAAAGTGCGGGTTGTTACACTATATAGATTTGTTCTAAAATTTCCCTGGATCAATCTGATTATCTAAACACAAATCATAATCAAGTCACTCATCCATTCTAATTTCCATAGAATTATTTATTCACAAGTCACGCTACTTAGTCACCTAATCCAATATATGAAACCACAAGCATAGCAACTAAAATGAACTGAAATCATTAGGACTTTCTAACCATCAAACTTCCACATGATACATTTCACACAAGCCTAAGGTGCTACCACCTAACGGCCTACACCAAAACTCGACATTTTCTAGCTAACACTACCATAACAAATGCAACGGAATAAGAATGGCTACTAACTTTGTCGATCACCAACTCAAAGGGAATGGCACAACGTGCTAATGACCTCGACTTTACCATGAAGGTACAAATTGAAACCGTCACCAGACAAGTGTGACCGACTCCAACGAACAACGATGGAGAAAGATCCAGTATTGACCTAATCACGAAAAACTCGAAAGGAACATGAACCTAAAGCTCGAAAACCAAGTTGTAACGCCCCGATACGGATTTATGGTTAATAAAGGATCAACCCAATTCGGTTCGTACATTAATTGTGAAGTGTAGTGAAACAACCTAAATAATATTTCTAATCCCGTTTTATTATTAATTAACATTACTCTGTTAGCATGTGATTCCAATTTTCATCAACTATGTGATAGGACTCGAGGGAAGTGCCCCCAAGGCCAAGTAAACACAGCTTCTAATAAATATTGAAAATAATTACTTACCTGTATAACACTCTCAAAGTACGAAACAACATATAACCTGCCATAACAAAAGGAGGGGTATTAGCAGAATGCTCAGTGGGAATATATACAAATACAATATAGAAACGAATGGCAGAAGGAACACTCACACTCTACAATCACATGCATATGAAAATAGGTATATATCTACATATATACTTTTAAAAATACATGTCCCAAAGTATTAAACCGTTTTATTTTGAAAAGATTATTTGATGTCGTTTATCCCCCTTGTCTTTACAAAATAATCATTTTGCCTCTTTCATTTAAAACCAGTATATTCTTCTCGTCAACTCATCTAATTAAATAGTGAGGAAAAATCTTTCAATCACTTTCAAATGTTTATTACTCAACGTACATTAACTCACACCAGATTTGCTTAATCTTTACTTAATACTTTCTTTCAACACACGTGAATATCGTGTTAAGGAATGTTCATTTACATTGAAAGCCTTGTATAACATGCACACTTGTGTTATTATGGGTTTAAACCTCATTAGGTAGCTTGATTACCTATTAAGACACTTTTCTTAACCACTTAACTTCCCTTATGGACATTTGTCATTATTCTCAATTTACTTGTCCACATTCGTTAATAGGAACTTAAATCACTCACACAAGTCAGTTATTTTTATCTTATAACCCATTTCTTATCATGTTTCAATTACATCATTATCTTTGGGATTTAGCCAACAACCACGGACTTCGTGGCCTTTCACCACAAGTTTCCATCGCCATATGCTACTCTAATTACTTTAGGGTCTTTCACCACTAGGGACATCATGCCCTGCCTAATTATTTTTTTGGCGTTATCCAAATATTCCATTATCTTTTCAATATGCTCAACCTTATTCCAGTGTTCACATTATTCAATATTTATGAGCCAAATCCAAAAGCCCGGACTTAACCGTCCATTTTCCGTTAATACTTGGAAATGGTTTATTCTTCTTTAAGTCCTTTATTCACACACACGTTGATTTTATACCAAAAATCATTTCGGCTTTAGGACTTAATACATTTTCAGCCTCGCTAGTGTAAAACAATCATCAACAGTTTTACTTCATAAAAATGTCACACTTTAAGTAAATTACCAATTTACCCATTATTTACCAAAACTTGCAATTTGGTCCTTTACCAAATAGCATTTTCAAAAAAGGTAGTTTATGTTGTTATTTCAATACTTAAACAAATTTAATCATCTAAAAACACTTGTCTTACTAGTATACTTTACCTAACTTTCACATTACACACTTTGCACACCTTTAATATATATACTCGTGCATTTTATATATTAAAACCTCATTTTTCACATATTTGACAAACACACTTTATATTTGACATTTTACATTTCAACACCTACTAAGATATTTATTTCATATTTATCCTTCTTTACTTTTATTATTTGCATGAAGACCCTAGTTTCACATTTTTATAAATTAAATCCACTTTATTTCTTTATGATAAGTTTACACAATTTAGAATACTGATTTAAAATGAAAGCATTCCTTCACATATAAACTCTTTATTTAAAGTAGGAAAACATATATTCAAGTTACCAAATGGCATGAACAATATCAAGACCTCACTTATCACTTTCTCTTAATTTAAAACACACTTTTAACCCATTATATTTCATAAACCGTATGTGAATAGTGTTGTAGAAATTCAACACTTTTAGAATTAATTTAAAACCATATCTTAAATGTCCCCTTTTACTCAAAACATTAAGGATTCACTTAATAGACCCATTAATGCATTATAACCATTTTCTTACACACTTTTATAACCAGATTATGTAAAATATTAATTTGAAATTTTATCCAATTCAAAACCCACTTTAAAATATTTCATTGAAACCCATTTACACTTGAAATCTTAGAAATCAACTAACAAACCTCATGGATGCAAGTTATCATAAATATTACATATATTAAGCCTAATATATGTAAATATCTAATTGAAATATACACTCATCAATAAATCCAACTCAAGGTTAGTAAATCCCACCTAAATTTTTCCAAAATTGGTGGTGATTGTAGAGAATAAGGGTGACTCCCCCACCTCTAAAGGTGAACTTATAGGGAGTTACAAAAGCACCTCATTTCCAAGCACCAAATGCTCCCAAAGAGACACTTTAAGAAAAATTTCTTCAAAATACTCCTAAAACATCAAAGAACATCTCCTTTTTTAACCATCAAGATCCATTTCAAGCTCCAAATCTTCTTCTTCAAAACCTTGACAAGTTGTCCCATCCTTATGTGGAACTTTAATGGTATTTTTTAGCAATTTTAATGGAGTTTATAATGAGATAAAGTGGTGGTAAAAGGGAGCTACGAATTTAGGGAGTATTCTGACTTTGCAAGAGCCGATGAGATAAAGAGAAAAGTGAAATATTTAATATCTCAATGAAGGCACAAGCATGGAGCTTATCTCTCCCTCTCTCTCCCCTATAAATTATATGAAGCAAAGTGGAAGCCTTGACCCATTTTTCAGAAGTTAGAGTGTCCAAAAATGGGCAAAACTCCGCCCAACCTCTGAAGTATGAGTTGGACGAGGACAACACAAATAAACAACATGTGACCCCAAAAACCCATTTGAAAAATGCCCAAAACCCCCCACTAAATGCTGATTTTCGCCACTTTATCTCTCTAAAAATATTTTTATTTTTTTTTTGTAATTTTTGTAACCTTGGACCTTTTTCCTTGCATTTTTTTTAGTCAAAAAAACATATTCGCAAAATTTTTTTGACCTTTCGAAATGTCCTACACAAACCGTACAAGAATTAGGACCTCCGTAATAAATGTATTTTTTCGATTTTTCTTCGCATGGTAATATTCTTTATATTTTTATGAGTCTAAATATGTGGTCGAAATAATTTTTTTACTTGTCAATTGTCCTCAATAATTCACGTAAAACTGGACTTTCGCAGAGTCGCACACCATCAGACAATTTGAACACAGCCCACGTAGCGCTCGTTGCTTGTCCGAATCGCTTGAAACTTAACGGAAGTACTTTAAGTAACTATATAAACTCAAAATAAAACTTATGTCAACCATGCAATATAAAAATTTCTCGTTTAATCAATATTGTGATACTTTGTTTTTTATACTATTTAAATGTCATGTTGTGTTAACCTTGTCCGCGTCACATCCGTTCCTCGACATTTTTCCGTCAAACTTAACGGCCATCCCAGCTAATATTATTAAAGGTTAAATATGCATTAATACGACACATGCATCATGGAATTTTTCCCGTTTAAACTGTTTACGTAATACGCCACCTCACGTATTACTTGACGTGTTACACTTGGATTATTTATTCCTCGAATTTTCCTTTGGACAAAACACTTCAAATAATGTTATATACCTATTTTTTAGGGTAGGGTATTACATTCTTCCCTTCTTAGGAATTTTATCCTCAAAATTTATGATCTTCAAGTGCCAAAACATTCATCCAACAATTTAATTTCAATCCTAGGTGTCTTTAACACTATTGTTTAACCTATATGTTTCATACCTTTAATTTGATTCAACCATGGTGGATCCTAAGGTATTGTTTCTAACTCCCAATCATTCCTGGCATGTCCATCTAAACAATACCTCAAGTAGTTGATATTCAGTAATTATCATATTTACACCCCAATGAACTCTTTATCATGAATCAGTCTAAACATCGAGATTTACAAGCCTACGTGTCATCAAACGATTTGGATCTTGCCTAAACTAGGAAGATACATACCCAACATCAATAACTATTCACATCAATGATTTTGAGACAACCATTTAATCCCAATGGTCCATTCGATCGATACCTCCTACATGACTACACGTTAAACTGGAGTCAAACTAGGTACGAATCCAAATACACATGAGAGACTACATTCTCAATCCGTAAATTCCATATGGAGTGAAACACTAGCATTTAATGCTCCATCACATTCTAATATTCATATCTTAAAGTAATGACCTCAAATCCACGACATACATTGTAACCAGCTATACCGTTAACTAGCAAGTGTATTAACCTAAAGCCATCAAGTATACAGGTAACCTACATGCAACAAATCGTGAGACCCTGCATACTTACCAACCGTTGTAAAACAAAGTTGCTTCTGAAAATAAGCCTACTTTTATGCCGTGATGCATCAGCCTCAACCCCGTCGATCTCGCATCACTACTAATCTTATGCAACGCTACACCTGAATTTAGACCCATAACTAAAATAATAACTTCCCTTTACCCGAATCAAAGAAAACACAAGAATATGCAACGAATTAGGTGACAACCACACCAGAATGAAACAATCGAATTCGGGTAGCTAACCATGCCACGCGAAGTACGAACCACAACTTACGCTTTAAGTCTAAGATTTTCACTGACCTACACATATGCTAAGGTATTACCCTAGATACGTGCCCTGGCTTGAATCAATAATTACGACTACCCATTTTCAACAACTTAAGAAGCGATTCACTTGGGAAGCTAAAACACTACACTTCCCTCCTTAAGACTGACGTTACTCTTTATCCTTCATATCAAAGCGAAGTAACATTTCTCATTTCTTAAGGTTAGTCACTGAACTACCTACTCAAGTCTCCAAAATCTCCCCATGCGATTGCTAACTTTCAAACTTTGAGATCTTTCTCATCCACTGAAACACAACACTCACATAATTTTACCCTGCGGACCATCGCTACAATCCTTAGCAACGTCCTATGTGATCCCAAATCATAACTATCAGCCTATTTATAATAACAACTCAATTTTTTAAGCATTATCCATGCCTAATACCTAATGATTCTCCTCACTGGAGTCATACTAATTCATAAGGGTAGCACATATAGGTGCTATAATCAAGTCTAACACTCCACTCTGAGTGTTATCTCTAAAATCATGATGAACATCATTGTGTCCTATATCTCCAAAGTGTAAAACCTAGAACGTATCAACCTATTTTCGATATTATCCACAAGGTTCATATCTTAACATAAGCTTATAAACAAGCCATGGTGTTAACGCCTAAGTATTGCCACAAACGATATGACTAAATCGTACTACAACATCAATAGCCTATGCATCCACATAATAAATTTCCCAACGCTCCATTGAAAGGACACAAATTCAATCATCTGCAACCATCATTCACATTCTAGAGTATAAGTGATCACAACAAAATCCTACCAAGTATAACAACCTATTATGGCCGTTAAATTTTTTTTAGGGTTAAACACTAACCTAATTACTACGTATTACATCACCTATAACTCTATGTCCTTGGCATCATAAGAAACCCCCAAAGTTCAAAGAGAAACATCCTTGTTATCGTAATAGATGAAGCACAATCTAAAGTTCACTATTACTAGGGAGTTTCTATCACTTGTACTAATAACTCATTGGCTAATCCTTAACACACATCTCCAAGGCATTATCAGTATGGATTCACATGTGTGTCCACGAATATAATTTGAGATTAAACTCATCATGGCGTATAATTTAACCTTACTGAACACTGAGCCATGACAACTAACTTGTCTCACTACATTGCCAACACACTCATTTGTTAGATCACAAGCTAACACCACTATAAAACTTTGGTAGGATATAGGGCATCCGGTTCTACCTATAAAACTTTGGGCCAATTACTTTGAAGCTGTAAGAGATCCTTTTCCTTAATACCACTTCATTTTTCTAAAACCATAATTCAATACCACCACTTCTAACACTAAGTCCCGAGGACAATATAGATTCATTCTTATATTACCCCGAATCAATATGATTATCTAAACTCAAATCATAAATAAGTCACTTAGGAATTCTAATTTTCATAGAATTATTTATTCACAAGTCACTCTACTTAGTCATCTAATGCCATAGATGAAACCACAAGCATACCAGCTAAGATGCAACTGAAATCATTAGGACTTTCTAATCATCAAATGTCCACATGATACCTATCACACAAGCGTAAGGTGCTACCACCTAACGGCCTACAACAAAACTCGATATTTGCAAGATAAAACAACCATAACAAATGCAGTGGAATAAGAACGGCTACTAACTTAGCCGATCACCAATCAAAGAGAATGTCATAACGTGCTAAAGACCACGACTTTACCATCAAGGGTAAAAAATGTCACTAGGCAAGCGTGACCGGATTCAATGAACAACGAGGTCGAAAGATCCCCAATCGACATCACCACATCTTAGTCGAAAGGAACGTGAACCTAAAGCTCTGACACCAAGTTGTAATGCCCAACCCAGTTTTAAGGTTTAATCAAGTATCAACTTGATCCGATTCGTACGTTAACTACGAAATTCAGTGAAATAACCTAAATAATATTTCTAGTCTAGTTTTATTATTATTTAACATTATTATTGTTAGCATGTGATTCTAATATTCATCAACAAAGTGATAGGATCTAAGGGAAGTGCCCCCAAGGCCAAGTAAACAGAGCTTCTAATCGCAATTGCAAATAATTACTGTTGATGTAAAAAATTAGATTTTGACCTAATCTTTTTAATCACATATAAAGAGAATAAACAAATAATAGACAATAGATTTTTTAAGTGGTTCAGCCATGCAAGAATGGCCTATGTCCACTATTTTTTTTATTACTAGGTGTTTGTTTAGAATTCTCAAGGTACGGTTTTCTTAAGAGATTCCGGTTCCCCTCCAATGAGGAGGTCACAAGGTATTTATAGCCTTGAGGATATACAAATGAAAAGACAATGCGTTGTTATCTAGTAGACATGTACATCTGTATGGCATTAAATGAGCATTTAATGCGCAGTCGTCTCCTTGATTAGCCTGACTAGAATATTAAGTTGCTCGAACTGCTTAAGCTGCTCGGGCCGCCTAAGTAGCTCGACATGCTCGAGCTGCTCGAGGCCCCAAAGTTCCTCGTGGATTTTTAGTTACTCGGTGATCCTCAGTTGCTCGGTGATCTTGAGTTTCTCGATAGAAGTATACATATTTGCCACATTAGCAGACATGCGTCTGTAAGCGAGTAGTCCATGTCAGCAGACTAAATTTGGTATCAACAGAAGCCCCCAATCTTTCATAGTTTGATGTTAAAGAAAAGTATGGAACATTCTGCTAGGAAACTGCAATCGTTGAATAGTTTTTAGGAGAGAATTCGTTGTATATAAATTTTTTTTTGGGTGCACAGTATCAGGCCTCATAAATATTTTGAATTTTCATGACCGCTTCGATATTTGTGCTCTTTTTCTTCTTTTAACCGTCGGTTACGCAAACGTCTTTCTTATTAATCATTACCTTTCTCTATTCCCGAGGTAAAGTATTTAAACACGGCAAAAATTCTATCGTCTTCTACTTTTCAAACATGTGTCTTCAAACTTTTCATTTCTTCTCTATCTTGTGCGTTCGTTTCTTCCATTGTTCGTTGTCAACTGATTCACTCTTCTCCTGTAAGATCTTATTCCTTTTCTTTTACTTATTTTATTCACCATGGTTTACCATGTTGAATCTCTTGACAAATTTCGTTCTGAATTTTCAATTCCTTCATGGGTCATATTAGAAGAGCTTTCTGAACCTTCAGACTATTTTTCTTTAGCTGAGGGACATTGGTTCCCTAGTCTCTTTGTGGACGAATGTGTCTTTTCTTTTCCTCCAAATCATTTATGTTTGGAGTTCTGTCAATATTTTGATGTTGTTCCTGCAAAAATAGTGCCAAATACCTGGAGAATAGTTAATGGAGTCCATAGGTTAAACCAAATTCATGGAACCCGTTTAGGAATTCCAGAAATTATGTTTTGCTACAGATGGGTTGTCAGCGATAGTACTTTTTATTTAAAAACTAGGTTTTTGAATAGGGATTTAGTTGTCAATCTTCCAGATGCCAATAGGGATTACTTTGAACATGGGATTGTTATGAAAAATTGGTGACATGCACCATTAAATGGAGATGATGTATATCAGGGTCCCAAGTGTCCCGCTTATGGCAATGGAATAGGTTATTTTTTATTTTTTGAAATCTCCTTTTCTTGATGTTTAATAAAATGTATCACTGACATTTAATTTTTTATTATTCGCAGTTGACAGCAAAAGAAAGTCTCCAAAGGAGACAGAGGTTAATTTAAAGCATTTGAAACTTATTTGGAGTTTGCATCAGTCCGTGGCCGAGGAACACATTAGGTCGACCTCTTATTTGTTGTAGTACAAGAGTTACACTTCATCCTTTACTGCTCGTCCAGTGGTAGTTGACATCGACCAAGTAGAAGCTTCTGAAACTGGTGTGGAAGGTTCCTCCTCTGAATCGAATATTCCCCTTAGTAACATAATGAAGAGAAGAAGAGATCTTGCCTTCTTTGACAAATCAGACTCTGCCAATGTGGAGGAAAAGAAAACTAAACAAACTGTCCCAGAAGAAGGGACGAAAATTATTGATTCACCTCCTCCTGCTGCTACCGAGAAAGTTGTTAAGAAGCCCCTTATGGCTCCGAGCAAGGTTGTTTCTATCTCTCCTCAAAGTGAGGTTATCATTATATCTCCAACAAAGACATTGTCTTTAGTTGAAACTGTTCCTATTCCCCCAAGGAGATTAAAGAAAAGTTCGTCTGAGAGACATGTTGGGCCTGTCCTTTAACCTTTAAATGCTTAAAGTGGTGTTCCCACTTTTGTTCCTCCGACCTCTGCCATGGGCTCTGTGAAGTCTTGGATTATCCCAAAAATCCAAGGTATTGAAGACACTCTTTCTCGTGACAGGGTCACTGCCTTGGCAGCTCAACATATTGCCTCAGTAAGTATTACTAGTCTAAGTTTTCACTTTTCACTGATATGTCCCTGCCTTGACTCAAAATTATTTCTTTCTTCAGCTGGTAACATGTTTCAACAGTATTCTGAAGAAGAATGAGGCTATTAAAGCTTCAAGCTCCTCGGGAGGTGTAAAGGAAGATTTTATTGGTCTAACTCAGTCCTTAAAGGACTCTCATCAAAAGTATGAAGAAGATAAAGTGTCTTGGGAGAATCAACTCAAGTCCATTGAGCAAGAGAGAGATCGAGATGTGGAGGCCTCCTAGGAATTGGAGAGGAAAATGAAAGAGTTTGAGAAGAACAATAAAGAGCTTAAGGAGAAACTCAAGAATGCTGAAGAGCTTGAGAATAAGCTCAAAACTGCTGAAGAAGAAGTTGGTAGACTTCGTGAGGTTGATCGCCAAAAGGAAGAGGTGGAAGGGAAGTTTAAAGCTATCGAGGAGCTCCTTAGGGAAAGGACCTCCTCGGAGAAAGAAAAGAGGAAAAAGGCTGTCAAAAAATCATTCAGTGCTGGTTGGGATAAAGGCTGGAACAAGGGGCCGGCTAATATGTCCTCTCAAACGGAGTTTGCCTACCTTAAATATTTCAGGGATGGATGGGTTGTACCTCTGCAGGAGCTAAAATTTGCTGAGAATTTTGAATTGTTCTAGCGACACCCTCATGGTCGTCCTCCCTCTCCTGGAGAAGAAGAAGAGGATGAAGCTGCCTCAGAAGAATCTTCTATGATAATTGGGGACCAGGTCCCTGCGATTGAGCCTTGCTCTGAGCAACCCCAACCAGCAAACACTTCTACCGAGCAGCCTTCATTGCCCTTCGATCAACCAACCTCTTCGTCCAAGCCTTTTGAGGAAATTTTAGGAAACAAGGAGAAGGTATAGAGTTGTTCGGATCTTTCTTTTGCTTTTTGTTGTAATTTTGGAATATGTACTTTTTTTGTGATGAAATAAAATTCAAACTTTTGGTTGTTTGTCTTGACTTCTTCTTCTACTTACTCTGTCTCCATTGTCATTGATTCTTTCTATATCTTCTCTTTACTAGTTTATAGCCAGGATGGAGCTCTTGTCATCTCATGACACAGAACTGATGAAGAAATGTAATGATTACTTCACATCTGGTCACGCATACCTAAATGAGGCTCAAATCATTGACATCCTTGGTCCAGATACTTCTGAACGAGCAGTCGAGGCTTACCAATATCTAAAGTGCTTGCTCGACCGAGTTGTGTCCAATAATGTAGCTTATTATGAGATGATTGAGGATCTTCAAGGAACTATAGAAGAACTTCAGCAGCAGTACAAAGATTCCTCCATGCTTTTGCACCAAGGGTACGAGAAGAAATATCAATAGTTAAATGCTGAAAAGGATATGATAAATTCATCATTGCTTACGAGAAGAAAGAGAGCATTCTAAAGCTTGAGGTTGAAGAGCATAGGAAGATCGTTAAGCTACTGGAGCAGGAAAATATTGTTTTGCAAGAAGAGATTACACAACTCAAGTCTGTCGCATCTTCCTCGGGGGCCCTGGTTCCTGTTAATGATGAAGGTTTTTCTTTTTTGGAAGTAGAAAATTCCAACTTGCGAGATGACTTGGAAACTTTGAAAAGAGCTGGACCCTCCACTTCTACTTGTGGACAAGCAAGATCTTCTTCTCGGGGACGATCAAGAGCTGGTCAGATTTCTATTGAAGAAGCAAGAACTCAAGCGGCCTTGGAGAATCAGGCATTCCAGTTGATGGCAAATAATCAAGCCTTAGAAGAGATGTCTAGGAATATTTTGAACCTCAACGAGCAAGTTTCTACACAAAGCTCTGCCTGGGAAAGTAAAGAAATTTTGGTGAAGAATCTTCACGAGCAACTGGAGAGGTTAACTTACCAGTTCCATAAACAGCACAGAGAGTTTTGGATAGCTGGTTACAATGAAGCACTCTACCATCTTGATGCCCATTTAGAACAGTCAAATAACGAAGGATACAAACAGGGATGGTTGAATGCTCTTTTTGTTCTAAAATTGGAGAGAGGTCATTTTTTGTGGGATTACTACACTCCTGGAGTTCTTGATCTACCTGTGCCTCCTTTCAAGCTTGACCTTAGTTGGATTCCAGCCCAGTCCATTCCTCGTGTTCTAATATCCAAGTATCTTAATGACTATAGTCTCCATTCAAACTTTAAAATATCTCGGCCAGAATATCTGCTTGATCGTCCTTCTATAATGAACGTTAGAATGTTACAAGATCTGAACTTCATAAATTCTCCTTATAGTCTTGATGATCCTCCAACTGGGGTAGATCTTGTGTCAAATGCAGAGGGAAAGAAACCTATAGAATAGGGTTTGTTTATGTAATGAACTTCATTCATGTAATCTGCAATTTATCATATATAATTTGTTCTGGTTTTAATTAAGCGATCTTTAGTTTTCTTTGAAATTTTAATTGTTATTGGTTTGGAAATATTTTATGAAATTTCTCTTTTATTTAATGATGAATATGTATGTATATCTATAAAAAAGACAAAAATGTCTTTTGTTATTTTAAATTACCGACCAACCAGAGTTGGTGGTCATTTGCTTCCCGACCAACTTAGAGTTGGTGGTAATTGATTTATTTACCGACCAATCGGAGTTGGTAAGTTGCTTCCCGACCAACTTAGAGTTGGTGGTAATTGATTTATTTGTCGATCAATCGGAGTTGGTGGTAATTGATTTGCCGACCAACCGGAGTCGGTGGTAATTGCTTCCCGACCAACCTAGAGTTGGTGGTAATTGATTTGCCGACCAACCGGAGTTGGTGGTAATTGCTTCCCGATCAACTTAGAGTTAGTGGTAATTCATTTACCGACCAACCGGAGTTGGTGGTAATTGCTTCCCGACCAACTTAGAGTTGGTGGTAATTGATTTATTTACCGATCAACCAGAGTTGGTAATTTGCTTCCCGACCAACTTAGAGTTGGTGGTAATTTATTTATTTGCCGATCAACCAGAGTTGGTGGTAATTGCTTCCCGACCAACTTAGAGTCGGTGGTAATTGATTTGCCAACCAACCGAAATTGGTGGTAATTGCTTCCCGACCAACCTAGAGTTGGTGGTAATTGATTTGTCGACCAACCGGAGTTGGTGGTAATTGCTTCTCGACCAACTTAGAGTTGGTGGTAATTAATTTGTCGACCAACCGGAGTTAGTGGTAATTGCTTCCCGACCAACTTAGAGTTGGTGGTAATTGATTTGTCAGCCAACCGAAGTTGGTGGTAATTACTTCCCGACCAACTTAGAGTTGGTGGTAATTGATTTGTAGACCAACCGGAGTTAGTGGTAATTATTTCCCGACCAACTTAGAGTTGGTGGTAATTGACTTGTATAGTGTGTAGCACTTTATTCCGAAAAAATTTTAACGAACAAAGAAAATGGGAAAACCTCACTTTATTCATATTGAAGAAATTGTATTACATAGAAATTTCAACTACTGATAATACTTTCGAAGATGCTCTGCATTCCATGCATTCTTGAATTCTTCTCCTTCCAAGGTTTCAATCCTGTATGTCCCTGGACGAACAACTTTTGTCACTCTGTAGGGTCCGTGCCAGTTGGCTTCTAGTTTATTATGCTTTTGGATGACTTTCTTCAACACATAATCCCCTTCCTTTAAATCACATTTCTTAACTCTTTTATCGTAGAACGAAGCTGTTCATTGTTGATACGCTGCATTTCTTATAGCTGCTTCTTCTCTGACTACTTCTAGCATATCTAGATCTAATCTTCTCATCAAATCACTAATAGGAGAATTAAAATTAAGTACCCTATGTGTAGGTAGACCTAATTCAACAGGTATGACAGCTTCACTCCCAAATTCCAGCACGTATGGGGACTCTCCAGTTGCTGTTCGTGGTGTGGTGCGATATACCCAAAGCACAGACTGTTGCTCGTTAATCCAATTTCCCTTTGCATCATCCAGTCATTTTTTCAAATCATTTAGCAACATTCTGTTTGTCACCTCAGTTTTTCCATTGCTTTTGGGATGACCTGGTGCAGAATGGACCTTCAATGCATCCGATTGTTGATAATATGCAGCGAATTCTTCGTTGTCAAACTGGGTTCCATGGTCAGTAATGAACACATGTGGGAGGCCGTATCTGCAAATTATATTTTTCTAAATAAATTGCTAGACTTTGTTGTATGTCATATCAATAAGAGGTTCAGCTTTCCACCCAATTAGTAAAATAATCCACTGCGACCACTAAGTATTTGAATCTTCCTTTAGTTGTTGGTAGTGGTCCGACCAAGTCTATTCCCCATATAGAAAATGGCCAAGGGGACGTTATGGGTGTTAACAATGCCTGAGGAGTTCTTCGGATAGACGAGAAGCGTTGGCATTTGTCGCATTTCTTAGCATAAGCTGTGCAGTCAGCCCTCATCGTCAGCCAGTAATACCCCCGCGTGGTTATCCTTCATAAGAGCATTCGACCAGCTACATGGGCTCCACAAGACTCCTCATGAACTTCTTCGATCAAGTCTTTCACTTCGAAGGGATGAAAACATCTTTGTAGCGCTGCTATAACTCCTCGTCTGTATAAAATACCATTGGTTAGTACATAACGAGCAGCTTTGAACTTCAATTTCTTAGCTACGAGTTTATCAATTGGTAAAGTTCCCTCTTCAATATAGGCCCTGATAGGATCCATCCATGATGGTACCAAATTAAGAGCAATGAAGTTCATGACCAGATCTTCGTCTATGCTCCGACCAGCTAGAATCTCTATTAGGATTGTTCTTCGTAGCTCGGTGCGTGTGGCTGATGCTAATTGGGCTAGTTCGTCTGCTCTTTCATTCTCTAGTCTTAGTACTCTGACCATCTGAACAACAATGAAACTCGATACCAATTCTATTACTTTCGCATGGTACTTTATCATCAACTCTCCCTTCGTCGCATATACTCCAAAAATCTTATTTACGATTAACTGCGAATCGCTGAATACGACAACCTGCTCTGCCTTCATGTTCTGGCTAGAATTAAACCTGCAATCATTGCTTCATATTCGGCCTCATTATTAGAAGCTTTAAATTGAAAGCGCGTAGCATACTCCATATCGACCTCATCTGGAGTTTTCAAAACAATCCCTGCTCCACTACCTGCATTTCACGAAGAGCCATCTATATACAAATTCCATATGGGTAACTGATCATCAAATTTTTTATCGGACAAAATTCCTTAGTGGAATATTTATTGATTCTTTATATCCTCCTCTAGCACTTTTTGCTGCTCGTCGACCATCTTCTCTTGTTCGTCAACCAACTTTAGTTGTTCGGGGTTTAAATTTGATGATCCTGTAACATCCACAGGCTGGTCGGTATTCAACTTCTGCTCTTCAGAGGTGTTAGGGTAGGTGAACTCTGCGATAAAATCTACCACTGCCTGCCCTTTAAGCGACGATCTAGGCTCATAAACTATGTCATATTCACCAAGTTCTACTGCCCAGTACATCAATCTCCTTGATTTTTCTGATTTATGAAGAGCTTGCCTTAACGGCATATAAGTATACACGACTATGGTATGAGCTTGGAAATATGGCCTCATTCTTCTACTCGCTTTGATCAACGCTAGTGCTAACTTTTCCAATCTTGGATATCTGATCTCTGCTCCTCAGAAGGCCTTGCTAGTGTAATAGATTGGTTTTTTTACTCCATCCTCCATTCTTATTAACGTCGAGCTCACTGCGTTTTTCGAAACTGCTAGATACAAGTATAGTCTTTCTCCCATCACTGGTTCGGACAACAATGGAGGTGCTCCCGGGTATTTCTTCAACTCTTGAAAGGCCTTCTCGCATTCATCATTCCATTCAAACATTTTTCGAAGTGTTTTGAAGAATAGGAGACATCTATCAGTTGCTCGTGACACAAATTTATTAAGTGTTGTAACTCGCCCTGTGAGACTTTGCACTTCCTTCTTCGTCGTTAGAGATCGTAGCCCTAGTAGAGCCTTGATCTTTTCAGGGTTCACTTCAATACCTCATTGGTTGACAATATACCCGAGAAACATGCTTTCTCGTACTCCGAATGTGCATTTGGTAGGGTTCAACTTCATTTGATATTTATCTAGTTGATCAAAGGTCTGGCATAGGTAAATTAGATGATCAGCAGCTTTCTTGCTCTTCATCAGCATATCGTCAACATAAACCTCCATATTGTGACTGATTTGCTCTACAAACACCTTATTCATCAACCACTGATACGTTGCACCTACATTTTTAAGTCCAAAAGGCATAACATTATAACAATAAGTTCCCCTTGGGGTGATAAAAGAGGTACTCTCCCTGTCTTCAGGCTTCATTTTAATCTGGTTGTAACCAGAATAATCATCCATGAAACTTAATAATTCGTGTCCCGAGGTAGCATCCACCAATTGATCGATTCGAGGCAGAGGGAAATGATCTTTTGGACAAGCTTTATTAATATCAGTAAAGTCCACACACATCTTCCACTTGTTGTTTTTCTTCCTTACGATCACCACATTAGCTAGCCAATCAGGATATTTTACATCCTCAATAAAACAGGCTTTCAGAAGCTTCTCGACCTCTTCTTTTATAGCTTGGTTCTTTATAGGCTGAACACTCTTCTTCTTTGCTTCACTGGCTTGATTTCCTTGTTCACATTAAGCTCCTGACATAGGAAGGCTGGGTCTATCCCTGGCATGTCTTCATGGTTCCATGTAAAAGTTTGTTTCCTGCTTCTTAGGAAAGCTATCAATTCCTGTTTTAATGGGGCATCCAACGACGCACCGATTTAAGTTGTTCGTTTTAGGTGTTCGTCATCCAGAATGATATTTTCAGTAGCCTCCATGACTTGTCCCTTAACGAGCTGAGACTCATCCCTTGGGTCTAAAATCTTAATCTCCGCATCTTCTATCTCATCTACCTGATAAGTAGTAATCTTTTTCCTGGATTCTTCACGCTCTTCCTGCTCGGTAGATGAATAGTAGCATTCCCGAGCTACTTTTTGGTCGCCCTTCACCACTCCTACTCCAAAGTTGGTTAGGAATTTTAAACATTGATGTACAGTAGATGGTACTGCTTCGAACTTCTTCAAACCTACTCTTCCCATGATGATATTATAAGTTGACTGGACATTTTTATCCATTATGAAAAAGCACACTCTTTCGGTTCGACAAGTAGGCCATGTACCGATGAACATATCCAACTTGATCATCCCGAGTGGAAAAACTTTCTCGCTAGTAAAACCGAGGAGGGGCGTATGATATGGCTCCAACTGGGATAGTTTTAGGTTCAAACTATCAAAACATAGGTAGAACATAATATCTGCCGAGCTGCCATTATCTACCAATACTCGTGAAATCACTACTTCCTTCATCCTCATTTTGATCACCAATGGATCATCATGAGGATATAACACACCTGCGAGGTCGTTCTTAGAAAAACCGATGTCCAGTTTATCTTTGTTCACCTTCCTCAGGCGATCATCTTCAGCTAAATTTATTCGTTGAATGTACGAACAAGCTTGAGCCTCACTGAGGTAAGCTTTCCTCTCTGCAGTAAGGTCTTCACCTCCTACATCTCCACCTGTAATGACATTGTAATCAAATGATCCAAAATGAATTGAAAATACCTCATGTTCTGGTTGTCTCGGTCTTTTAGGTAGATCGGGTTCATCTTCTGTATCATCTTCATGATCCCTTTTCTTATCATCTTTTTCTCGGAGAGGAGATTTAGACCTTTACCTTCCTCATTCATTGGTTCGACCACCATTTGACGATCAACATACTTGGACAGTTTTCCTCGTCTAACGAGTGTTTCAATTTCATTCTGAAGAGCTATACAACGCTTGGTCGTGTGACCATGATATTTATGGAATTCGCAATATTTAGACTTGTCTCTCTTATCAGGATCTGCCTTCATATTTGCTGGCCAAGCTAGTTCCTCGTTGTTCTTGATCTCTTCCAGAATGTGTTTTATATCCACCTTCAAAGGAGTATAATTTCCATATTTCTTCATATGTTCCAATGCTTGCTTACCCTTTGATTTCCTGTTACCACCATTGTTCTTTTGTTCCTTCTTTTCAGTGTTACCATCTTCCACCTTGATCTCCTTAGTGTCTGCGTTCTTCTTCGCAGCCATGGCCTCCTCGGCATTCATAATTTTTGTTGCTTTTTCCATTAGTTCCACCATGGTCCTGGGTGGATCTTTGGCTAAAGTATAGTACAATTTATTGGGCAAGAATCCAATCATCAAAGCAGTAACTGTAGTTTTCTCCTCATAATCAATTACTTCCGGTTTCTCGTTATTAAAATGAGTAAGATAATCCTTGGTGCTCTCACCTTCCTTCTGTCTAACACTTAGCAAGTGTGCTACTCGTTTGACTGGCTTAGCTCCAAAACAAAAATTTCCAATCAAGAGCTCTTCTAGCTGAAAGAAAGTCACAATTTTCGCCCAAGGAAGGTTATTATACCACATCTGAGCAGATCCAGTAAGGGTTCCTGAAAATGCCCGGCATCGCATCCCGTCAGGAACAGCATAGATATCAGCAGCTGCTTGGTATTGTTCTATATGGAGAACAGGATCAGTTTTGCCATCATATTTTGGTGTTACTACTGGGGCTTTGAATTTCGATGGTGTGGGAAAGTCCACAATCTCTTGTATGAATGGTGTTCCTCGGACAAAGGTCCTTTGTATAGGATTCTTATTTTTAGCCATCTCCCCTAATCTATCCTCCAACCTTTGAATTGAGCCTTTCCATGCATCATTTCCCTCTTTGATCCTATTGGTTCGAGCAACTGATCGTGTTGAATTAGCCTCTTGGGATCTTTCATGACGAGCAGCTGGTCATGATTGGACAGAGCCTTCCTTCATATCATATGGTCATTGAGAATTCCTCGACACAATCCTAGGGGGACTTCTATTCCTCCTAGGACCTAGACGATCAAAAGGAGAGACTCTAATCAACCTTTTAAGAGCACTTGCCATCTCTGGAGATAGAGTGATATTTTGTTGAGTGTCTGTAGCCCGTACCGAGGAAGTTCGTCCAGGCTGATAAGAAGGATCATTAGATCTCTCAGTATGATATGAATCATTATTTCACGAAGAGAGTAAACGAATATTTCTTTAAGCACTTCGTTATCCTGATTGGGTTGGCACTCCACCTTGAACGGTTTGTATGAGTTGACGCATGGTTTCCTGAATGGCCATTTGCCATTGGGCCAATTTAGCTATTATACCAGCCAGATCTGAAAAACTTGGGGGAGCAGAAGGATTTGGTGGAATCCCAGTGTTTCGATTACTGGACTCGGGATTATCAGCCATTGATTATGAATTATTTTGGTGAAAAACGCTAATTACAGTCGATTCCCACAGACGGCGTCAATCTGTTGATGTAAAAAATTAGATTTTAACCTAATCTTTTTAATCACAGATAAAGAGAATAAATAAATAGTAGACAATAGATTTTTTAAGTGGTTCAGCCTTGCAAGAATGGCCTACGTCCACTGTTTTTGTTATTACTAGGTGTTTGTTTGGAATTCTCGAGGTATGGTTTTCTCAAGAGATTTCGGTCCCCCTCCAATGAGGAGGTTACAAGGTATTTATAGCCTTGAGTCTATATAAATGAAAAGACAATGCGATGTTATCTAGTAGACATGTACATCTGTATGGCATTAAATGAGCATTTAATGCGCAGTCGTCTCCTTGATTATCCTGACTAGAATATTAAGTTGCTCGAACCGCCTAAGTAGCTCGGACCGCTTAAGCTGCTCGGACCGCCTAAGTAGCTTGACATGCTCGAGCTGCTCGAGGCCCCTGAGTTCCTCATTGCTTTTTAGTTACTCGGTGATCCTCGGTTGCTCGGTGATCTTGAGTTGCTCGATAGAAGTATACATATTTGCCACGTTAGCAGACACGCGTCTGTAAGTGAGTAGTCCATGTCAGCAGACTAAATTTGGTATCAATAATTACTTACCTGTATAACGCTCTCAAAGTATGGAACAACATACAACCTCTCGTAACAAAAGGATGGATGTGAGAAGAATTCTCAGTGGGAACATATAAAAATGCAATATAGAAACGAATGGTAGAAGGAACACTCAGAAGCTACAATAACATGCATATGAAAATACGTATATATCTGCATATATACTTTTAAAAACACATGTCCCAAAGTATTAAATCGTGTTATTTTGAAAAGCTTATTTGATGCCGTTTATCCCCCTTGTCTTTATAAAATAATCATTTTGCATCAGTTGTTTAAAACAAGCATATTCTTCCCGTCTACCCACCCCATTAAACAGGTTACAATTATTGGGAGAAATAATTCCATTCACTTTCAAACGTTTAATACTCAATGTACATTAACTCACACTAGAGTTGCTTAAACTTTACTTAAGACTTTTTTTCAACACATGTGAATATCGTGTTAAGGAATGTTCATCTACATTGAAATCCTTGTATAGCACACACAATTGTGTTATATGGGTTTGAAATCAATTAGGTAGCTTGATTACCCATTAAGTCACTTTGCTTAACCACTTAACTTCCCTTATGGACATTTGTCATTATTCTCAATTTACTTGTCCACATTCGTTAATCGGAAAATAAATCACTCTTACAAGTTAGGTTATTTTTATCTTATAACCCATTTCTTTTCATGTTCTGATTACATCATTATCTTTGGTATTTAGTCAGCAACCACGGACTTCATGGCCTTTTACCACCATTATATGCCTCCATATGCTACTCTAGTTACATTAGCGTCTTTCACCACTAAGGACGTCATGCCCTGCTTTATTGTTTCTCCGGCATCATCCAAATATTCCATTATCTTTTCAATGTGCTCAACCTTATTCCAGTGTTCACATTATTCAACATTTACGGGCCGAAGCCAAAAGCTCGGACTTAATCATCCGTTTTTCATTAATACTTGGAAAATTGTCCCTTCTTCTTTATGTCCTTTATTCACACACACGTTGATTTTATACCAAAAATCATTCCCTCTTTAGAACTTAATACATCTTCAGCCTCGCTAGTGTAAAACATTCATCAACATTTTTACTTCATAAAAATGTCACACTTTAAGTAAATTAACAATTTATCCCTTATTTACCAAATCTTGTAATTTGATCCATAACAAATATCATTTTTTTAAAAGGTAGTTTAAGTTGTTATTTCAATACTAAAACACATTTAATCATTTAAAAACACTTGTCCTACTTGCATACTCTACCCAACTTTCACATTATACACTTTGCACACCTTCAATATATAAACTCATGCATTTTATATATTAAAACCTCATTTTCCACATATTTGACAAACACACTTTATATTTCACATTTTACATTTCGACACCTACTAAGCCATTTATTTCATATCTAGCCTTCTTTACTTTTACTATTTGCATGAAGACCCTAGTTTCACATGTTTACACATTAAACTCACTTTCTTTCCTTATAATGAGGTTACACACTTTAAAATACCCATTTAAAATGAAAGCATTCCTTCACATATAAAACTCTTTATTTAAAGTAGGAAAACATATATTCAAGTAACCAAAGGGCGTGAACAAGTTCAAGACATCACTTATCAAGGAAATCACATTCTCTTAATTTAAAACACACTTTTAACCCATTGCATCTCATAAAATGTATGTGAATAGTGTTTTAAAAATTCAACACTTTTAGAATTAATTTAAAACCATATCTTAAACGTCCCCTTTTACTCAAAACACTAAGGATGCACTTAATAGACCCATTAATGCATTATAGCCATTTTCTTACGCACTTTTATAACCAAAATGTGTAAAATAGTAATATGAAATTTTTATCTAATTCAAAACCCACTTTCAAATATTTCTTTGAAAACCTTTTGCATATGAAATCTTAGAAATCAACTAACAAACCCCATGGATGCAAGTTATCATAAATCTTACATATATTAAGCCTAATATATGTAAATAGATAACTGAAATTTATACTCATAAATAAACCCAACTCAAGGTTAGTAAATCCCACCTAAATGTCTCCAAAAGTAGTGGTGGTTGTAGAGAAGATGGGTGACTCCCCCACCTATAAAGATGACCTTAAAGGGAGTCACAAAACTCCTCATTTCCAAGCTCAAAGTGTGCTCCATTGAAGCTCCAAGAAATTATCCCAAAGACCAACTTCAAGAAAACTCTCTTCAAAATCCTTCAAAAATATCAAAAAACATCTCCTTCTTCAACCATCAAGACTCATTTTAAGCTCAAATACTCCTTCCTCAAAACCTCTACAAGTTGTCCCATCCTTGTGTGGAGCTTTAATGGTATTTTTTAGCTATTTTAATGGAGTTTCTAGTGAGAGAAAGTCATGGTAAAAGGGATCTAGAAACTTAAGGAGTATTCTGACTTTGCAAGAGCCCATGATATGGAGAGGTAAGTGAAAAATATGGTATCTCAATGAAGGCACAAACATGGAACTCCTATCTCTCTCTCTCTCTCTCTTAAACTATATGAAGCAAAGTGGCAGCCATGACCCATTTTTTAGAAGTTAGAGTGTCCAAATATGTGCAAAACTCTACTCAACCTCTGAAATAGGAGTTGGACAAGGACAACACAAACAAACAACATGTGACCCCAAAAACTCATTTGAAACATTCCCAAAACCCCCCACAAAATGTTATTTTTCATCACTCTCTCTCTCTAAAAATATTTTTTTTTTTGCAATTTTTACCCTTGGGCCTTTTCCTTGCATTTGTTTGAGTCAAAAAGATATATTCGTAATATTTGTTTGACCTTTCGAAAGGTCCTACATGAACCGTACAAGAATCGGGACCACCATACAAAATGTATTTTTTTCTATTTTTCTTCGTATGGTAATCTTCCTTATATTTTTATGAGTCCAAATACATGGTAGGAATATTTTTGTGACATACCAATTGTCCTAAACAATTTGCGAAAAAATGGACTTTTGTAGTGTCGTGCACCGTCAAACAATTTGTACCTAGCTTGCATAGCTCGTTGCTTGTCCAAATCGCGTGAAACGTAACCGAAGTACTTTAATTAAATAAACTCAAAATAAAACTCATGTGAACCATGCAACGTGAAACTTTATCGTTTAATCCATATTACGATACTTTTCTTTTCGTACTATTTAAATACCGCGTTGTATTAACCTTGTCCGTGTCATATCTGTTCTTCAGCATTTTCACCTCAAACTTAACGGCTATCCCAGCTAATATTATTAGAGGTTAAATATGTATTCATGCAACACATGCTTCGTAAGATTTTTCTCATTTAAATGATTTACGTAATATGCCACCTCACGTATTACTTGACGTGATACACTTGGATTATTTATTCCTCAAGTTTTCCTTTGGACATAACACTCCAAATAACATTAAATAGGGCAGGGTATTACATTTTTCCCTCCTTAGGAAATTTCATTCTCGAAATTTATGATCACCAACTGCCAAAACATTCATCCAATAATTTAATTTCAATCCTAGGTGTCTTTAACACTATAGTCTATCCCAAATGTTTCATACCTTTAATTTGATACAACCATGGTGAAATAATAGGTATTACTGATAACTCCCAAGCATGCCTAACATGTCCATCTAAACAATACCTCGGGTAGCTAATAGTTAGTAAATTTCATGCTAACACCCCAAAGAACTTTTTATCATGAATTACTCTGAAGATCAGAATTTACAAGCCTACGCATCATCAAACGATTTGGATATTGCCTAGAGTAGGAAAATACATACCTAATATCAATAATTATTCACACCAATGATTTTGAGACAACCATTTAATCCCAATGGTCCATCCGACTAATACCTCCTATGAGACTACACATTAAACTGAAGTTATCCTTGGTACGACAACCCACATACGCATGAGACTCTACATTCTCAATTCATAAATTTCATATGGAGTGCGACACTAGCATTAATGCTCCATCGCAGTCTAATATTCATATTTTAGAGTCGTGATCTCAAATCCACGATATACATTGTAACCAGCTAAACCGGTTAACTAGCGAGTGTATTACCCTAAAGACATCAAGTATACATGCAACAAACAATGAGACCCTGTTTACACACCAACCGATGTAAAATAAAATTGCTTCTAAAGATGAACATCCTCATGTGCCGTGATGCATCATCCCCAACTTGGCCTATCCCACAACACTACTAAGCATATACCCATAATTAAAATAATAACTTCCAATTACCAGGATAAAAGAAAACACAAGAATGAAACAATCGAATTCGGGTAGCTAACCATGCCATGCGAAGTATGAACCACAATGTACACTTGAAGTTTAATATTTTCACTGACCTATACGTACGCTAAGGTAATAGCCTAGACACGTGCCCTGGCTCGAATCACTAATCACGACTACCCATTTTCAAAAACTTGAGAACCAATTCACTTGGGAAGCTAAAATACTAGGATTCTCTCCTTAAAACAAAGGTTACTCTTTATCCTTCATATCAAAGAGAAATTACATTTCTCATTTCTTAATGGTAGTCACTGACCTACCTACTCAAGTCTCCACAATCCCAACATGCGATTGCTAACTTACAGATCTTAAGATCTTTATCATCTAGTGAAACACAATGCTGACATAATTTTACCCAACGGACCATCGCTACAATCCGTAGCAATGTCCTATATGATCCCAATCATAACTATCGAACTCGTTACAATGATACCTCAATTTTAAAAGCATTATCCATGCCTAATACCTAATGATTATCCTCACTAGAGTCATACTAACTCATATGGGTAGCACACGTAGGTGCTATAATCAAGCCTAACACTCCATTTCAGGTGCTATATGTAAATCATAATTAACATCATTATGTCCTAAGTCTCCGAAGTGTAAAACCTAGCACGTATCAACCTATTTTTGATATTATCCACAAGGGTCATATCTTAGCATAAGCTTATAATCAAGCCTTGGTGATAACTCCTAAGTATTGCCAAAAAATTATATGACTAAACCATACTACAGCATCAACAACCTATGCATCCACATAATAAATTTGCAAATGCTCCATGTAAAGGACACCAATTCATTCAACGGAATATGCAATGAATATGCAGCAAATTCGATGACTGCCACATCAGAATGAAACAATTGAATTTGGGCAGCTAACCAAGCCATGCGAAGTACGAAGCATAACTTACACTTGAAGTCTTATATTTTCACTGACCTATACGTACACTAAGGTATTAGCCTAGATACGTGCCTTGGATTGAATCACTAATCACGACTACCTATTTTTAACAACTTGAGAATCGATTCACTTGGAAAGCTAAAACACTAGGCTTCCCTCCTCAAGACTGAGGTTACTCTTTATCCTTTATATCAAAGTGAAGTTACATTTCTCATTTCTAAATATTAGTCACTAACCTACCTACTTGAGTCTCCACAATCTCCCCATGCAATTGTTAACTTTCAAACCTCGAGATCTTTCTCATCTAGTGAAACATAACACTCACATCATTTTACCCTATGGACCATCGCTACTATCCTTAACAATGTCCTATGTGATCCCAAATCATAATAATAGGACTTGTTACAACGACACCTCAATTTTTTAAGCATTATCCATGCTTAATATTTAATGATTCTCCTCACTAGAGTCATACTAAGTCACATGGGTAGCACACGTAGGTGCTATAATCAAGTCTAACACTCTATTTCGAGTGTTGTCTCTAAAATCATGATGAACATCATTGTGTCCTAAGTCTCCAAAGTAAAACCTTGCATGTATCAACCTATTTTCGATATTATCCATAAGGGTCATATCTTAACATAAGCTTATAAACAAGCCATGGCGCTAATGCCTAACTACTACCACAAAACGATATGACTAAATCGTAATACAACATAAATAGCCTATACATCCACACAATAAATTTCCCAATGCTCCATGGAAAGGACACCAATTCAATCATCTCCATTGATCATGAACATTCTAGAGTATGAGTGATCATGACAAAATCCTACCAAGTATAGCAACTGAATATGGCCGTTAAATTTTTTTAAGGTTGAACACTAACCCAATTACTACATGTCACACCAACTATAACTTTATATCCTTGACATCATAAGAAATCCCCAAAGTTCAAAGGGAGACATCCTTTTTATCATAATGAATTAAGCACAATCTAAAGTCACTATTACTATGGAGTTTCTATCACTTATACTAATAACTCGTTAGTTAATCCTTAGCATATATCTCCAAGGCATCATCAATACGGATTCACATGCCTTCCAGATCAAACTCATCATGGCGTATAACTTAACCTTATTAAACACATAGTCATGATAACTAACTTGTTTCACTACATATCTAACACACTCATCTATTTGATTACAAGTTAACACTACTATTAAACTTTGGTAGGATATGGAGAATCGGGTACTGCCTATAAAACTTTGCGAAAATACTTTTGACGTCATAGGAGATCCTATTACTCAATACCACTTCATTTTTCTAAAGCCATAATTCAATACCACCACTTCTAACACTAAGTCCCAAGGACTATATAAATTCGTTCTTAAATTAGCCTAAATCAATATGATTATCTAAACACAAATTATAATCAAGTCACTTAGGCATTCTAATTTCCATAGAATTATTTATTCACAAGTCAAGCTACTTATTCACGTAATCCCATAGATGAAACCACAAGCATACCAGTTAAGATGCAACTGAAATCATTAGGACTTTTTAATCATCAAATGTCCACATGATGCATATCAAACAAGCCTAATATTCCACCACCTAACGGCCTACACCAAAACTCGATATTTTCAGGCTAACACAACCATAACAAATGCAGTGGAATAAGAATGGATACTAACTTAGCCGATCAACAACTCAAAGACTTTCTTTCAACACACGTGAGTATCGTGTTAAGGAATGTTCAATTACATTAAAAGCCTTGTATAACTTGAACACTTGTTTTATTATGGATTTAAAACTCATTAGGTAGCTTAATTACCCATTAAGTCACTTTTATTAACCACTTAACTTAACGTATGGACATTTGTCACTATTCTCAATTTACTTGTCCATATTCGTTAATCGGAACTTAAATCAATCACGCAAGTTAGGCTATTTTTATCTTATAACCAATTTCTTATCATGTTCTGATTACATCATTATCTTTGGGATTTAGCCAACAACCCCGAACTTTGTGGCCTTTCACCACTGGTTTCTGCCTCTATATGCTACTTTAGTTACTTTAAGGTGTTTCACCACTAGGGACGTCATGCCCTGCTTAATTATTTCTCCAACATCATCCGAATATTCCGTTATCTTTTTAAAGTGCTCAACCTATTTTCTAGGGCAGGGTATTACAGTATTCCCTCTTTAGGAAATTTTGTCCTCGAAATTTATGATCATCAACTGCCAAAACATTCATCCAATAATTTAATTTCAATCCTAGGTGTCTTAACACTATCGGGTAACCCAAATGTTTCATAACTTTAATTTGATACAACCATGATGGATCATAAGGTATTATTGTTAACTCCCAAGCATACTTAATATATCTATCTAAACAATACCTCAAGTAGTTGATAGTCAGTAAATATCGTGCTAACACCCCAAATAACTCTTCATTATGAATTACTCCAAACATCGGGATTTATAAGCCTACGCGTCATCAAATGATTTGGATATTTCCTAGACTAGGAAGATACATACACAACTTCAATAACTATTCACATCAATGATTTCGAGACATACATTTAATCCCAATTGTCAATCTGACTGATACCTCCTATGAGACTAAACATTAAACTGGAGTGTTCAAAAACCCAAATACACATGAGTGACTACATTCTCAATCCGCAAATTCCATATGGAGTGCAACACTAGCATTTAATGCTTTCTAATATTAATATCTTAGAATCATGACCTCAAATCCACTATATACATTGTAACCAGCTATACCGGTTAACTAGCGAGTGTATTAACCTAAATCCATCAAGTATACATGTAACCTACATGTGAATAATCGCGAGACCCTACGTACACACCAACCAATGTAAAACAAAGTTGCTTTCGAAGATGAGTGTACTCATGTGTTGTGATGTATCAGCCTCAACCTGGCCTATCCCGCATCACTACTGTGCTTATGCAACGCTACACCTGGATATAGACCCATAACTAAAACAACAACTTCCCATTAACGGGATCAAAGGAAACACAAGAATATGCAACGAATCCAGCGACTGCCACACCAGAATGAAACAATTCAATTTGTGTAGCTAACTAAGCCACACGAAGAACGAACCATAACTTACACTTGAAGTCTTACATTTTCACTGACCTATACATACGCTAAGGTATTAGCCTAGATACGTGCCCTAGTTTAAATCACTAATCACGACTACCCATTTTCTACAACTTGAGAACTGATTCACTTGGAAAGCTAAAACACTAAGCTTCCCTCCTTAAGACTGAGGTTACTCTTTATCCTTCATATCAAAGTGAAGTTACATTTCTCATTTCTTAAGGTTAGTCACTGACCTACCTACTCAAGTCTCCATAATCTCCATATAAAATTTCTAACTTTCAAACCTAGAGATCTTTCTCATCTAGTGAAACATAACACTCGCATAATTTTACCCTGTGGACCATCGCTACAATCCTTAACAACGTCCTATGTGATCCCAAATCATAACTATCGACCTAGTTATAATGACACCTCAATTTTTCAAGCATTATCAATGCCTAATACCTAATGATTCTCCTAACTAGATTCATACTAAGTCATACAGGAAAGACACATAGTTCTATAATCAAGCCTAACACTTCATCAACTACATGATAGGACCCAAGGAAAGTGCCCCCAAGGCCAAGTAAACAGGGCTTTTAATCACAATTGAAAATAATTACTTACCTGTATAATGCTCTCAAAGTATGGAATAGCATACAACATGCTGTAACAAAAGGAGGGATTTGAGCAAAATACTCATGGGAACATATACAAATGTAAGATATAAACAAATGACAGAAGGAACACTCACATGCTACAATCACATGCATGTGAAAATACATATATAATTTTAAAAATACATGTCCCAAAGTATTAAATCGTGTTATTTTGAAAAGGTTATTTGATGTCGTTTATCCCCCTTGTCTTTACAAAATAATCATTTTGCATGTTTTGATTAAAACTAGCATATTCTTCCCGTAGACTTACCCAATTAAACAGTTTAAATTTATTGGGAAAAAAATCTTTCATTCACTTACAAACGTTTATTACTCAACGTACATTAACTCACACCAGAGTTGCTCAATCTTTACTTAAGACTTTATTTCAACACACGTGAATATTATGTTAAGGAATGTTCATTTACATTGAAAGCCTTGTATATCACGTATACTTCTGTTATTATGGGTTTAAACTCCATTAGGTAGCTTTATTACCCATTAAGTCACTTTGCTTAACCACTTAACTTCCCTCGTGGACATTTGTCATTATTCACTTGTCCACATTCGTTAATCAAAAATTAAATCACTCATACAAGTTAGGTTAATTTTATCATATAACCCATTTCTTATCATGTTCTGATTACGTCATTATCATTGGGATTTAGCCAATAACCACGAACTTCGTGGCCTTTTATCACCGGTCTATGCCTCCATATGCTACTCTAGTTATTTTAGGGTCTTTCACCACTATGGGCGTCATGCCCCTGCTTAATTATTTCTCCGGCATCATCTGATTATTCCATTATCTTTTCAATGTGCTTAACCTTATTCCAGTGTTCACATTATTCAACATTTACAGCCCGAAGCCAAAAGTCTGTACTTAACCATCCGTTTTTCGTTAATACATGGAAAACAGTTTCTTCTTCTCTAAGTCCTTTATTTACACACATGTTGATTTTATACCAAAAATCATTCCTGCTTTAGGACTTAATACATTTTCACCCTCGCTAGTGTAAAACATTCATCAACATATTTACTTCATAAAAATGTCGCATTTTATGTAAATTATCAATATACCCTTTATTTACCAAAACTTGCAATTTGGTGCTTTAACAAATATTATTTTCTGAAAAGGTAGTTTAAGTTGTTATTTCATTACTTAAACACATTTAATCATTTAAAAACACTTGTCTTACTAGCATACTTTACACAACTTTCACATTACACACATTGCACACCTTTAATATAAACTCATGCATTTTATATATTAAAACCTCATTTTTCACATATTTGACAAACTCATTTTATATTTGACATTTTTCATTTCAACACTGACTAAGCCATTTGTTTCATATTTATACTTCTTTACTTTTACTATTTGCATGAAGACCCTGTTTTCACATGCTTATACATTAAACCCGTTATTTCCTTATTATGAGTTTACACACTTTAAAATACCTATTTAAAATGAAGCATTCCTTGACATATAAAACTCTTTATTTAAAGTAGGAAAACATATATTCAAGTTACCAAATGGCATGAACAAGCTCAAGACATCACTTATCAAGGAAATCACATTCTCTTAATTTTAAACACACTTTTAACCCATTTTATTTCATAAAATATATGTGAATAGTATTCTAAAAATTCAACACTTTTAGAATTAATTTAAAATGATATCTTAAATGTCCCCTTTTACTCAAAACATTAAGGATGCACTTAATAGAACCATTAATTCATTATATCCATTTTCTTACACACTTTTATAACCATATTGTGTAAAATAGTAATCTGAAATTTTTATCTAATTCAAAACCTACTTTAAAACATTTCTTTGAAACCCATTTGCACCTGAAATCTTAGAAATTAACTAATAAACCCCATGTATGCAAGTTATCATAAATCTTATATCCGTATAATAAAGGAGCATGAATTTTGGCAAAATATCTTCACTTTTATGCATGACATTTCATGCATGATATTTTCTCTCTTTCAAGCCCATGCATGAAATGTCATGCTAAAGTGTGTGTTTTTTTTAATAGTAAAAAGGGTTTTGTTTTTATTTTTTTTAAAGGGAAATAATTATTTTTTAAAAGGGAAATAATTTTAAATAATTTAATTTATATTTTTTCAAAAAATATTTATATTTTTTTAATTTATATTTTTAAAATATTTTATTTATTTATATTTATATTTTTTGTTTTTTGTTTTTCTTTAATTTTTATTTATATTTATATTTTTTATTTTTTCTTTAATTTTTATTTTTTTATCACGAGGGCAAATTTATCGTCGTGCCCTCGGAACGGGCATCCACTAGTATATATATATATGATAGACAAATGATATATTAAAACCAAACCTCTTAAGGGAGCGAAACTAATATATGTAAATAGCTAACTGAAATTTATACTCATCAATAAACCCAACTCAAGGTTAGTAAATCCCACCTAAATGTCCTCAAAAGTGGTGATTGTTGTAGAGAAGATGGGTGACTCCCCCACCTCCAAAGGTGACCTTAAAGGGACTCACAAAAGCTCCTCATTTCAAGCTCCAAGTGTGCTCCTTTGAAGCTCCAAGAAATGCTCCCAAAGAACCACTTTAAGAAAACTATCTTCAAAATCCTCCAAAAACATCTAATAACATCTCCTTCTTCAACCATCAACACACATTTCAATCTCCAAAACTCCTTCTTCAAAACCTCTACAAGTTTTCCCATCCTTGTGTGGAGCTTTAACGGTGTTTTTGAGTTATTTTAATGGAGTTTCTTGTGAGAGAAGGTGGTGGTAAAAGGGAGCTACGAATTTGGGGAGTATTATGACTTTGCAAGAGCCCATGAGATGGAGAGGAAAGTGAAAAATATGATATCTCAATGAAGGCACAAACATGGAGCTCATCTCTCTCTCTTTTATGAACTATATGACGCAAAGTAAAAGTCTTGACCCGTTTTTCAGAAGTTAGAGTGTTCAAATGTGTGTAAAACTCTACCCAACCTCTGAAATATGAGTTGGACAAGGATAACACAAACAAACAACATGTGACCCTAAAAACCCATTTTTGAAAATTCCCAAAATCACCCACAAAATTCTAATTTTCATCACTTTTTCTCTCTAAAAATATTTTTTTTTGCAGTTTTTGCCCCTTGGACCTTCTTCCTTGCATTTTTTTTAGCCAAAAAAACATATTCATAATAATTTTTTATCTTTCGAAACGTCCTACACGAACCGTACAAGAATTGGGACCTCCATACAAAATGTATTTTTTTCGATTTTTCTTCACGTGGATATTCTTTATATTTTTATGAGTCTAAATATATATCGGAATATTTTTTTGACTTACCAATTGTCCTAAATAATTCGCGCAAATTGGACTTTAGGAGTGTCGCCACCGTCGGACAATTTGTACCCAGGCTCGCGTAGCGCTCATAGCTTGTCTGTATCGCGTGAAACTTCACCGAAGTACTTAAAGTAATTATATAAACTCAAAATAAAACTCATGTGAACCATGCAACATAAAACTTTCTCGTTTAATCCATATTGAGATACTTTACTTTTCGTTCCATTAAATGTCGCGTTGTATTAATTTAGTCCGTGTCACATCCATTCCTTGGCATTTTTCCCTCAAACTTAACTGCCATCCTGACTAAAATTATTAGAGATTAAGTATGCATTCATGCGACACTTGCATCATGAGATTTTTCTCATTTAAATTATTTACGTAAGACGCCACCTCACGTATTTCTTGACGTGTCACACTTGGATTATTTATTACTCAAATTTTCCTTTGGACAAAACACTTGAAATAACAGTAAATACCTATAGGTTATGTTGTATGCACTGAAAAGAATCATAGGGTAACATCGATGCTAGTTTCAAAGTTGATTGTGGATTAAATATGTTCAAAACCTTTTACGAAATCTTACGATGTAATTCAGGAGTTTAACTCAAATTATGGAATACGAATGTCATAACATTCTGCGTGGTTGGGGGTTAAAAAGGCGAGGGCGTTGTTATATGGTGATGTCTGCATTTCATTTTATCAACTTAGGTGGTACGCTGATGCTCCTAAGACAACAAATCCTAGAGGGGTGTTTTTTACTTAATTTGGAACTCGTTAAAAAAAGGTTCAAAGGATATTTTATTTCTTCTGGCATAAGAATCAGTGGTTTCAAATTTTTTGCATAATGATATTTTTATATGGTACATTTTCTAAAAGTAGATACAAAGAAAATTTACTTAGAGTTACAGCAGAGAACGAAAACCAATGTATGATATGTTTTAGCATTTTGGAATTCATATTTTTGAGTTGTTTCTAATGAAATTTCCCATTGTGACTTCGCAGTTCTGTTTCACTATGCAATTTTGCAGTGACGTCTCGCATTACGAATTCGCGGTGCAAAATGATACTTCATGCATAATTGGAATACGAAATCTAAATTCTTTAGAATATTGTTTTTTAACTTCATTGCAAAGTTGAAACATGAAATTTTAGATTCAAACTTCAATAAGGTAATATAGCTACAAAATATAGCATCGAGATAATAAAACTTGGATGGAGAGAATAAACACAATATTGCACTATGTAATTGATTTCTAGTAAAAATATCCCTACTAATGAATCATTTTTTGTTAAAGTACTCACAAAGGAATTTTCATTATTTTCTACCAACGAAGATATTGTCTGTCCTAGTAGGATTTCCTACTCCCTTTTATCTTCAGAGTGCATTTTATTGTTAAAGTAGATAGGAACCTTTAATGGCTCATATATATATATATTCATAGAAGAAATGATACACCAATTCCATGTTTAAAGAAACCATAATTTTTCAGTCCAACTACGTAGATTTGCTCAATTATTTTTGTGATCCATTTAGCGTTTACAGTATCAATGATGTTAGGATCGAATGTGCATTTGATATATTCGTACAAGTAATAAAAATCTAACTATTTGCAAGCCACATAATTGAGCCGAATAAGAAATTCAACAGCGTTACCATCAACTTGCTTAACAGATATTGTGAATGGTTTCGTGTTGTTTATATCATCATAAATGAATCCATTTTTTTTTTTGTAGTTAAACATTACTAATCTATGTAGTTTACACATTTCATTACTTTATATTTATAAGTGTTTATTCGACTTTTAACATGAAATTAGAATGTGAGGAATTGGTGAAAAAATAAATGAATGAATTGAAGTTACACATGGGTGCAAAAAATGTGAGTGAATAATTTCACAATGAAACTTTAATCATTTCTCACTGCGAGATATATGATTTCGCGTTGGGAAATATATAATTTTGAATTGAGAAATATAATATTTCTCACTGCAAAATGAATTACATTTTTTGAATTTGGGTTATTTCCAGGTGTGCTCGTCCTTGTATTTGATGTAGTAGTTGCTGAGGATGAGGAAAAATGGATTTGGGTCTTAAACCAGCTTAGCATTGATGTTGGTCATGATCAAGAAATGACTTTCATTTCTGATCATAATTATGGATTAAAGGAATTGATGATTAAATTATTCCCTTGGGTTCACCACTTCTACTACGTGCAGCATCTTAAGGGAAATTTAAGGGATTTGTTTAGTGATGGTCATGAATATCTAAAATCCTACATAAAACAATTATAAAATGTACAAATTTTCATCTTATACAAGTATAGTGGAGGTATTTGAGAAGATTATAGATGATCTAAGTAAGTATGGTAATGATAAGATAAAACAATTTATGGATAACTGTGATCCAAAGCACTGGGCATATGTAGAGTTCACAGGTAAATATTAGGGTGAGATGTATTCAAATGTGGTTAAATATTTCAATTCGTGGATTATGGACTCTCGTCATTTACTGGTTACGCTAATGGTTGGCCATATAAGAATGAAGATGATGAACATGATGTAAAAAAGGTGTACCAAATCAAAAACTTGGACCCGTCTGTTATGTCCAGACATGGAAAAGAGGCTGGAACTAAGTATAAACAAGGTCAAACTTGGAGGTCAACATTAGAGACACGACTTGCTCGTATGGGAATTGGCAAATACATGGATTTTCGTGTGCTCATGTTGCTACAATGATGCTAAAAAGTGGCAAAAACAACTACAAATATATGGACTGTGTCGAAACATCTAGAAATTCTTATAGGGACCACATTGCTCCAATCCTTACTAATAACAAATTAGAGTTCAAGTTAAATTATGCCCTCATCATACCACCAAATACAAAGAAATAACCTCATCGTCCATGAAAAATAGAATTCCATCTAAAGGAGAGGCTAGAAGACTAACTAAATGTGGTAGATGTAAAAAAAATTCACCTCATAATAGTTGGACATGTAAGGAGGAAATAAATGATAAATAAAAATTGCCATTAATAATTTACTAATTTTAAGTAATTGCCCAAATTTTAATTTCGTACAAAGCATTACTATATCTCGCAATGATAAATAACGTAGTTTGCATTGAGAATTACAATATTTGGCGATTTGAAATATAATAATTCTCAATGCCAAAATTTATATATATTATGATATAATAAGTTGTAAGAAAAAATTTCCATTAACTTAAGCAATTACTCATAAAAATTCAAAAATTACTTAGAACAAATTTCTGAGATTTTAGGAGTTTAATTTTGATATAAAGTTTTTATTTTATTTTGATAAAATAAAATTACATTTGAAAATATCTTTACATTTTTTTATATTTCAATTAGAACTTTGTTTTCTTCCTCATGTTATGACTGCTAAAATAATTAACTTATTAAAGATTATATTTTTTCCCTCTTCGAGGACTATTAAAATAACAGTTTAACGCATTACGACTTGAACTCCATATAATGTTATAACAAATTAGTATATTTCGCAGTGAGAACTATAGTAGTGTACATCGCGAAAAACTATATTTTGCAATATGAAATATAATACTTCTCTATGTGAAATAAATATTTCATAGCTATAACCTATTGCATTTTTCAATACAATATCTTGCTAGTGTTTGGAACATAATCATAACATGTTATTTTTTAATACATCTTATTGCTATTATTTGGATAATGAACAACAATTGGACATATATTTAAAAGGCTAACTAACGAAATCGGCCTTCTGTATTCTTCACACTCTCTTGAACATGGCATAAAGACCTCTTTAGAAACTTCGGCACTTTGGATGTCGATGATGATTTCATAATAGTCGTTTATTATGACTAGTTGTGGAAGCTCGGAAGGAACTACTAGTGTAAAATCAAAATAATCTCATTTTCACTAGTACAATTTCGAATGCGTATGTTGGTTTCATAATAGTATTTTTCTCCTATGAGCATGTGAGGTTCGAGTAGAAAGGACGAAACTACTACTATGAGAGCAACATTGTAAGGACATTTTTGTCCATTATCAATTGTTATGTCGTACGCCGTTACACCGTTGGAGAAATTCAAGATTCATATCGTCATCAACGGATCCGAATATCAAAGAAGAGGAGGAATCAAAATTATGACAGGTCGGACCGGTCCGCCCAGAGAAAACGAACCGATCCGACCCCGGACCGGTCCGCCCCTTTACCGGACCGATCCGCTTGCTGAAAAGCCAGTACACCCCGGACTGGTAGCGAACCGATAAAGCCCAAAATAAAACAAACAGATCTGCCCCCCTCGGACCGATTCGCCTCAGACCCGAACCGGTCCGCCTGGGATAATTTCAATCAGATCGTGTTAAGATTTTTTAGGCTAAAAGCTTCTTTTATAAACCCACTACGAGGAGTTGGTTTTGGAAGACTTCTATGCACGATTTTCAGAGTCCAAAAACTCTAAGTCTTCATCTTTTTGAGTTATCAAACTCATGTTTTGATTCACACAAATTTCCAAATCATTTGTGAATCATTTTGATACGCTATAACACAAACACTGTTGTTGTTCATACCCTTGTGGAGAAGACCAATCTTCTTCTTCATTGCTGCCCTCCTGAAAAGGGAAACTTCCAGCCGCTGACTACAGATCCGACGCCTGAGGGTAATTCTGTGTCACTCTTGTATTTCATTGTAATCCGTGTAAATTGTACTTTAAAAAATTTTAGTGAAATAAATGGTTTTGCCCCTTTGGGGGATTTTTCCTCATTTGTGTGTGTTTGAATGTTCTTGCATGCTTTGCATCTTATTCAATCACACCTAGATGAATGTTTAGGATTTAATTGGGTTACACTGTGTTTAATTATATAATTTCTTAATTTGAACGCACGCTCACCTCTCCTTCAAATTGGTATCAGAGCCGGTTACGCTAATCTATCGCGTATTCCTAGTTTCCGCAAAAATTTTCTAAGATATCAATTTTTTTGAAAAATTGATTTTTTCTTTTTTAAAAAAAGTGCTTGTTCAATGGAGAAATCATATAATAAAATGTCGTTTTTTTATGGTACTAACTATGCATATTGGAAAGCCCGCATGAGGTCTGCTTTAAAGGTCATAGATGAACGTGTTTGGATTCTAGTTGAAAGAGGGTGGACACCTCCCTCCGTCACTGTTGAAAATGTGACCAGTTTAAAACCTATCACTTCATGGACTGAAGATGAATTTAAATGGTCTTCTTTTAATTCTAAGGGTTTGAGTCCTATTTCTGGATCCATCACTCCTGATGAGTTCCGACGTATCATGACGTGCACCACGTCAAAAGAGGCATGGGATGTTTTGCAACTTACCCATGAAGGAACTAATGCTGTGAAAGAATCTAAATTGCAAAATTTAACAACTCAATTTGAGACTATCACCATGCTTGAAACTGAATGTTTTGATGATTTTTTAGCTAGGCTATCTGATATTGTTAATACTAGATTTAATCTTGGTGAACATATTCCTAATGCAAGAGTTGTGAAAAAGATTCTTAGATCATTGCCTAAGCGTTTTATACCTAAAGTCACTGTGCTAAATTTTATGGGTAATTTAAATATGCTAAAATTGGAGGAACTTGTAGGAGACTTGCAAACATATGAAATTGACATGTTTCCTAAATCTGTGAAGTCTAAAGATAAGGGAATTGCACTTAATGCCCAAGAGAGAAAAAGTGAGGGGACGGCAAGAAAGAGAATAGAGTCATCTAGAAAGAAAGAGAGTGAAACTTCTGATTCTGAGTGTGATTTTGACTTAGATGATTTGGCTCTATTTGCTAAAAACTTTAAGAAAATTCTCAAATTTAAAAAAAGTGGAAATTTTAAAGATAAGAAGAATTTTCAGAAAAATAAGTTTGAAAAGAAAAATGAGAAAGATGCTAAAAACCCTCCTAACAAAGACAGTGAGAGATGCTATGAGTGCGACGATAGGGGACATAGAGCTTTTGAGTGTGCTACTCGCCTGAATCGAGAAAAGGGCAAAGTTGTCCTTAATGCTACTCTTAGCGACGGCAGTGAGGTCGAGTCGGTGGACTCGGAAGATGAGTCACCGCATGAGTGTAACTTCATCGCATTCATGGCTAGTCATGTGAGCATGTTGAGTACTTCTCACGACGATGAGGATGATGCATCACAGGGACACCTCGACAGTGAGATCGATGTGAGTGAGGGGGAGGATGACACAAGTGAGAGCGAGAGTGATATTCAACCCACCTACACTGAGTTATATTCTGAGTCATTTAAAACTAAAAAGCGTAACAAAGAGTTAGTTCTTAAGATCACTGGCTTAGAGGAAGATTTAAAAAAAGTGAGAGGGAGAGAGTCCTCCACCTGCACCGCCCTAAGAGAGAGAGAATTTGCCTGTGTTGAGAAAGAGAGTTTGTTTAGAGAGAGAGAGAGTAATTTTGAGAAAGAGAGAGGGGACTTGACCAAATAAGTGACTAGTCTTACGAGTGAGATCCATTCCTCCGTGGAGACTCGGAAGAAACTTGAAGCCCTTGTTGCCCAGCTGACTCATGATCTTGAGAAAGCACTAGAAGTCAAGGTACAAATCGAGGACAGATCTGGAAAGATGGGAAAGATGCTCCTCGACCCCGCTTTTGGTTTTGGTGATCGGCAGGGAATTGGTTATGATGGTGCCTCCACGTCCCAAATTTCACCTGGACCAGTCCTTGAATTTACCACTACTCCTTATGGTCATCGCCAAAATCCACGAAGGAGAGTTTGACCAAGAAAAGCAAACCAAGGTCCGCCTAAGACTAAGTTCTTTTGTATATATTGCAAAAGAAAAGGACACATGAGGGAGTTTTGCTATAGTTTGGGTCAAACACAATGTACTTCTTCTCCACCACGTCATACTGATGAGTTTACCAGTGTGAGAGAGCGTGTTGAGTTTTTAGCCGCCACATCACAGAGTTTGATGGAGGAATTCCGACGGATGTCTTTGCCGTCAGTGAATGCTTCTCACGTTCTGGCTAAAACCAACAACAACAAGGGTAAACAAAAGGTTACCACTTCTTGGGTTCCTAAGAAAGATAAGAAAGCCCTTGTTGTTCATGTCGCTCTCAAAGCACATAATACCTCACAGTGGTATTTTGATAGTGGATGCTCCAGACACATGACAGGTGATGTCACATTTTTTACCCACCTTGAGGATTATAAGGATGGTAGAGTCACCTTTGGAGATGGGAGCAAGTCTAGCATTATGGGATGAGGTAATGTGGAGTTACCAGGATTTCCTAAGCTAGAATGTTTTGTACGTCAAAGGTTTGAAGCAAATCTTCTCAGCATTAGCCAGCTGTGCAATGCTGACTTTGCAGTAAAGTTTGACCGGGACGCTTGTAAAGTCTATAATCAAGCCGGTAAACTTTTAGTGCAAGGGGTGAGGACCGAGGATAATTGCTATGGGACTGTACCTACTTCCTCACTTGTCTGCAACAGCGCCACGATCACTCCTATGGATTTCTGGCACCAACGTCTAGGTCACGTGAACGTTAGAGATTTAACTCGTTTAGCCAAAAAGGACCTAGTACGTGGCTTACCATCTCTTGGAAAATCAACTTCCACGATTTGTGGACCCTGTCAGTTAGGAAAGCGAATTCGGAGCCCTCATAGGAAGTTGCATTCCATTACCACCTCTCGAGTACTTGAGCTTATTCACATGGATCTTATGGGTCCTACTCGTACTGAGAGTTTGGGTGGTAAGAGGTATATCCTCGTGATGGTAGACGATTTCTCCAGATACTCTATTGTACGTTTTCTGAGGGAGAAATCCGATGCTGTAGAGTTTTTAACGACTAAGTGTTGTGTCCTGCAAAATCAATATGGAGTCACTATTAACAGGATACGTAGTGACAACGGCACTGAATTTAAGGAAGCAAAGGTAGATTTTTACTGTGATAGCCTTGGAATCAAACATGAGTTTGTTGCTGTGAAGACTCCTCATCAAAATGGGATTGTTGAGAGAAAGAATAGAATGATCCAGGAAATGGCTAGATCTATGCTTCTAGGTCATAATGTTTCCAGGAGATTTTGGGCAGAGGCAGTGTCTACTGCATGCCACACGGTGAATAGGGTTTACTTACGTCCACACATAATTAAGGCACCTTGTGAATTGTGGACTGGCAAGAAACCCAATCTGGCATATTTTCGTGTTTTAGGGAGTAAATGCTACATCTTACGGGATAGAGAGCAATTAGGAAAGTTTGACTCTCAAAGCGATGAGGAATATTTTTAGGATATTCATCGAATAGTAGAGCGTACTGAGTTTTTAACCTGAAGATCTCTAAGGTTATGGAATCAATAAACGTCACCGTGCAAGATGACGAACCTCCGACGGCTATTGATTCTAACCTTCAGTGTGAGATTGAGGACTCTTCTGACAGTGATCTACCTGTCCCTCACCCACACTCTGTGGACATTACTCCTGTGTTAGGGGACACACCTTCTTGGGTTTGCAAGAGTCATAATCTTGCATTCATTTTAGGTGATCCCACTCTTGGGGTAAAGACTCGTGCTCAGCTAGAGAACGTAGTTAGCCATCTTTTCTACACGTTCAAAGTCGAGCCCAATAATCACAAATAAGCACTCAAGGATGAACATTGGATATCTTCTATGCAGGATAAGTTGCTTCAGTTTAAAAAGAACAATGTCTGGGAACGTGTTCCCCGACCTAGTGAGACTAATGTGATAAGTACCCAGTGGATTTTTAAGAATAAAATGGATGAAAATGGTATCATAATCCGAAATAAGGCTAGGTTGGTCGCTCAAGGCTACACACAGATAGAGGGTGTAGACTTTGGGGAGACATTTGCTCCTGTTACGAGGCTTGAGTCCGTCCGCTTACTTCTCGCCAACGCATGTCATCTGCGCTTCAAGTAATATCAGATGGATGTCAAGAGTGCCTTTCTGAATGGCATTCTACAGGAGAAGGTTTATGTGGAACAACCAAAAGGGTTTAAAGAACCTAAGCACCCTGAGCACATTTTTTATCTGAGGAAAGCCTTGTATGGTTTGAAGCAAGCACCCCGTGCTTGGTACGAAAGGATTACTTCCTATCTCTTAGCCCGTGGCTTCAAGAGAGGGGGAGTTGATATGACGTTGTTTGTCAGGAGAGATGACGGTGCTATTTTGGTTGCCCAAATCTATGTGGACGACATAGTCTTTGGATCCACATGCTCCCAACATGCTCACCACTTTGAAGAGGAAATGAAAAGTGAGTTTGAGATGAGCATGGTTGGTGAGCTTACCTTCTTCCTTGGTCTCCAGGTTCGTCAGCTAGAGGATGGGATGTTCATCTCCCAATCCAAGTATGCTAGAGACCTAGTGAAGAAATTCGGTTTAGACTCTGCTAAGCATGCACGTACACCTATGAGTACTTCTATCAAGCTTAGTAAGGACACTTCAGGCAAGGACGTAGAGCAAACCTTGTATCAGAGTATGATAGGTAGTCTTCTCTACTTGACTGCTAGTCGTCCCGACATCGCCTTTAGTGTTGGAGTCTGTGCGCGATATCAGGCGTCTCCGAAAGAGACACACTTACTCGCTCTAAAATGTATCATCAAATACGTGAGTGGGACTCTCTCATACGGTATTTGGTATTCCTTTGATACCGATGACCGTTTGTCTGCCTATTCGGATGCCGATTGGGCCGGGGATACAGATGACTGTAGGAGCACTTCTGGTGGGTGTTTCTATTTTGGTTCTGCTCTTGTCTCTTGGTTGATCAAGAAGCAAAACTCCGTCTCTTTATCCACTGTGGAGGCTGAGTACATTGCCGCCGGGAGTTGTTGCACGCAACTCTTATGGATGAAGCAAATATTGGAGGATTATGGGATTTCATAGGACACCATGATTATTTCCTGTGATAACACGAGCGCGATTCACGTATCCCACAATCCCGTCCAACATTTGCGCACAAAGCACATCAGGTTACGCGAGAACTTCATACGATAGTTAGTTGATGAGAAAGTCGTATCCCTGAGTTTTGTTCCCACCGACCGTCAGTTAGTCGATACTTTCACGAAACCTTTAGATGCCCTTAGATTTGAGAGTCTTAGGAAATCTTTGGGGATTTGCACAGTTGACTGAGGGATTGGTCTATGTCTAGAATAGGATGCTTTTTCATGTTCATATCATATGCTTCCTATTACTAGTTTGTTTTATATGTATCATTGCTTTGTTGTACAGCTATTTATTTATTTTTTTGAAAAATCCAAAAAGATTTTTGTATTTTGTTTACACCTTTTATGGATGAGCATTTCAAATAGCCAAGTCACAACTTCTTTCCATTTATCCATGTGACTGTTTGATAGATATTTGAGACGCTACATCATTTCATCCATGTGCTTTACATTGATTGGAGTCTTTGAGATGTGATTAGTGATATCTTTCTATATGTTTGACTCCTATCTCCTTTATTTCACACATGCACGACTTTATTTGATTATTGTACTTGTCTATCACATGTTGGCTTGAGTGTTTCCATCTCAATTTTGTCTATACAACTTATAATATGCGATAAAACTTGACACGATTAGAATGCATGTAAAGACCGTTTTTGTGAGACTGAGTGTTTGTTTAAGAACGGGGAGGGGCTGCGAAACGTAATTATCTATTCTTTGCGCAAAAGCCACCGTTCAAAAGGACCTAAAAATGGAGGAATTTTATTATCCGGGGTCCAAAGAGGTTAAAAGAGCCCAAAAATAATTAAAGGCAATAAAAAGCAAATCATGCCATATATGGGCCATTAGGTTTCACCATCGATTCTCCAAAGTTTGAGAATTTAGAAAGCCTCTATTCAAAATAAAAAACTGAGGGAGTTTGGTTGGAGAATATAAACGGGTTTGCACTTCCTTGAAAGTACTGAAAAAGCATGAAAAAGTTTTGGACGTTATTGGTGTGGAAATCACTTTGAGCTTTGATTTGTTGATTTGATTGAGTCAAAGTCTTATATTACCACCTTTTTACACCAAAGGAAGACTTTGAGCTCATTCGTTAGGAGTATCCAATATTCATCGTGCACATATGTCAGGTTTGTATGCATTGATTTTCCTATCGAATTTGATCACACCCCCTTCATTTTCGCTATCATTGACTTGGTTGTTTTATGCTTGTTCATGGTGTGTTTCTTTTTTGTTTGAAAAAAAAAATCAAAAATAGTTGTTTATTCCTTGTGACACCCTTGCTTTGATTGTTTGATTCATTTTTCCATTTGTCTATTTGGGGACATCATAAAAAGGGGGAGAATGAATTATCATATTTTGGGGGAGTTTTGGTAAAGTATGCTTTCATCACTTGATATCTATGTTTATCTCATTTCAAACTCGATACGTCACTTGGTATTTTTCTTTATCTCATGTGTGTAGGTACTACATGGATTATCATTGGATTGCACACCCTGATGACAAAAGCGTTGAGATTCCTGAAGATTCGAAGAGCAAACGATGAAGTCGTATTCAATTGTATCGTTCTAGTTTTGGGTTCATGGAAGGGTAGATTTGTATAGGCACTTTGTAATTTGATAATTCGGATGTTTGTTTTTATGTATGTACCGGCATAGACATAGGGGGAGATTCATAAGGACATTTTTATCCATTATCAATTGTTATGTCGTACGATGTTACACCGTTGGAGAAATTCAAGATTCATATCGTCATCAACGGATTCGAATATCAAAGAAGAGGAGGAATTAAAATTCTGACAGGTCGGACCGGTCCGCCCAGAGAAAATGAACCGATTCGACCCCGGATCGCTCCACCCCTTTACCGAACAGATCCGCTTGCTGAAAAACCAGTACATCCCGGAATGGTAGCGAACCGATAAAGCCCAAAATAAAACGAACTAATACGCCCCCCTCTGACCGATCTGCCTCAGACCCGGACCGGTCCGCCTGGGATAATTTCAATCAGATCGTGTTCAGATTTTTTAGGCTAAAATCTTCTTTTATAAACCCACTACGGGGAGTTGGTTTTGGAAGACTTCTACACACGATTTTCAGAGTCCAAAAACTCTAAGTCTTCATCTTTGTGAGTTATCAAACTCATGTTTTGATTCACACAAATTTCCAAATTATTTGTGAATCGTTTTGAAACCCTAGAACACAAACACTTTTGTTGTTCATACCCTTGTGGAGAAGACCGACCTTCTTCTTCATTACTGCCCTCCTGAAAAGGGAAACTTCCAGCCACTGACTACAGATCCGACGCCTGAGGGTAATTCTGTGTCACTCTTGTATTTCATTGTAATTGGTGTAAATTGTACTTTACAAAATTATAGTGAAATAAATGGTTTTGCCCCTTTGGGGGATTTTTCCTCATTTGTGTGTGTTTAAATGTTCTTGCATTCTTTACATCTTATTCAATCACACCTAGATGAATGTTTAGGATTTAATTGGGTTACACTGTGTTTAATTATATAATTTCTTAATTTGAACGCACGCGCACCTCTCCTTCAAACATATGGACACGATGTTGTACTAGTGAAAGGAAATGTTTTAATTTTATACAAGTAGTTCATTCGATCATCACCACCTTGACAGAGTCAAATGATAAAATGACTAGGGTAAAACCGTTTTAAATTGGCTTCCTAAATAAGGAAATTTCTAAAGTGGTCGTTACACCTTTTTTAATTTCATTAAGATCTTGTCTCCACCTCATTCACATATTGTGAAACATACATCTCCAAAAAATGTTTAAGAATTTCTAAATTGGCCTTTTGGCCTATTTCATAATGAAAATACATCTCCTAATGGAAGAATGTATTTGGAATTCAACATGAGCATTGATAATGGAATAATGTATTGATGGATAACATCCTCAATGCCTTCAAGATCTTGTCTCCACTTCGTTTCCGTATCCAGAAAGTTTTCTAAATTTTTTATCATTTAAACACTTTTTACTAAAAAATGATAAAAAGAATATTAGGGTTTGAGTGCTCATATTTTGTAGAAAGAGGATGCAAATGAACACCAAATGCTAATGAAATTCATGTATATTTATAGATATAAGCAATTCGTGTAGAGATATTGGATAACACAAATGTCACGTTTTTCATTATCTAACTTTATAGATATCGAATCCACCTTTTTAGTCTATGAAGAGATCATTAATTAACTTAATTGAATACATAAACTTTCATAATTACTCCATAAAAAGTCGTGTCACTTCTCCTATCAGTGCATTGAATCAAATCAATCATCACAAAGTAGATAATTTCAATTACGAAAAAGATAATTCCAACACATACATAAATATAGCTCATTTTTTGCAGTCCTTGCTAGAGGGAGAAAACAAAGTTTTAATAATTATGAATATAAAAAAAACAATTTCTAATTTTCTCTAGATTACTACCTAAATAACATATAAATACGTATAGAGACATTGGTAACACATACGTAAAATAATTTTATTATCTCAATACTATTTCAACTTTCTTTCCAATGGCAATATTTATCCATTAACATCTTTAAATAGGCAAACGGTTGTCATCATTAATCTGTCCTCATTTTAACATAAGTATTCATTTCATTTAATGCAATACACTATGAAAGTTTAATTAACAACTATTAAGTGTATTACCAAATATGTGAAATTTATAGTGAGAATTCGCACTGTGAAATCACACGATGAATTAACAGTGAACTCTCACTGTGAAATTATAGGAAAGTTGTTATATGAAATCATTACATGTAGACAAGCTCTTAAATTATCGTCAATTTGTATAGTCTTCATAATTACTTTTGAAACAAGCCACGCATTTTCCAAGGAGTGAGATATTATTTTCTTCTATAGATTTTTGGTAATTTGTTATGAACATGTCATTATCTCTTCCTCTTCTAAATTTAAAGAAATATTTTATCTTCCTAAATTACATACAAAATGGTACAAATGTTTGATCTCAATGACGAATTGGTAATTAAGATATTTTCACTTTTACCTATTGTTGATATTTTGAAGGCGCTTGTTATTTATAAAAAAAAAATTATGAAAATCTGTTTACATGATGATACACTAGATGAATTTTACATGGGATATACTTTCACTTTTGTTTATTGCTAATATTTTGAAGGCACTTGTTGTTTGTAAAAAATAAATTATGAAAATATGTGTACATGATGATACACTAGATGAAATTTACATGAGAGAGATACCCATTAAAAAATTTAAAAATAGTGATTTGTTGAAAAAAATAGTTTCATACTAGGTGCAAGGATCCTTCAAATAGTATTAAATATATTTATGTTATGTTTAGGTTTATGTCTTTACTCAAAGATTTGAGTGCTAGTGAAAATATATATGGTTTACATTCTTTTGCAATATTTTACGTTCGCACTAGCGGATAAGGAATTTACAATAAAATTATTGAGGTAGAGAGTTTTTAAGATGGAGTGGGCTTTATGAAAGGAATCATTCAGGCATTTTGAAGTAGTAAAAAGAAATTCAAGGTTCTATAGTTGTTATGCTTGGTAGGCGTCTATTTGAAAGATACATTATAATTTTAGGAAGATCTTCTCTAAGGAAGAGTATGAACAATTAGATTGTAATGACTACAAAGCTGATGCAATCTTTAGGAGGACCACTTTTTTTTAAATGTAAAATTTCTTATAAACATTTTTATTTATCATATTTAAGTGGATGTCCACTCCTATAAGGACTCAACCAACTTGTACTATAAATAATAGTTGACCCCCCGCTATTGATACACCAATTAATAAGACACTATTTCTCTCTCTAAAATTCTCTATGTGCCCTATTTCTTTCAACACGTTATCAGCACGAGTACCCGTCTAAAAAATTTTGATAATCACCCGTAGGGGTGGCAATACGGGTTAGCTGTGTCATTTTCGAGTCGCGTTGATTTTTATATTAGTATAACTTTTGGGTACTCCTAAATCTATACAAGCTAATCGGGTCATGTTCAGGTCATTTCGGGTTATTACCGTAAATGGGTTATCGGGTAAAAAATTACCAGCTCTCACCCGTACCAATCGGTTCAACCAAAAAGTTTTTTTCCTCAACAGTGAACTACTTCTCACATAGAAAAAGAACAAGGTACATTGCTATCATATTACAACTGTAGCGAGACTATAATCCCTGTACTGTTTTTTTCCAGTATACTGCATCTTTACCACTTTATTCCTAGATTATACACTACTATAGCCGATTGATGGTACAACAGATATGTCATATCACTATCAAAGTAATTCTAATACTCTAGCTTTGAGAATACCTACAAAATAAATAAATAAATAAATAAATAAGAGAATTGTTGCTTGAATAATTGAATTTGGGGATGTATTATTCCTATCTATTATGTTTTATAAGTTGCCATAATGAACATGAATGTCCTTTTTTTACTATTACTATTGTCTAAGGCAAGCATCATACGGCACTTCAAAAAAAACATAGCATGAATGTTATTATTTATAAGTTGTAAAACACGAATTTAAAAAAAAAAACTTGTTTGTTTTAAAATCATTGATACTTTTTCCTTCATGTAATTTTTTTTAAACATCCTTTCAAACATTAGTTGTCTTTATCATTAATTATTATTAAAGTCTATAATTAAAATAGAATGAAAATATATTACTCGACAACGTAAAATTTCAGTTATATGCTCTATTTAAATATAACATTATAATAAAGCCTGATATTTTTTATATATTATTTAAGGTTAGGGGTCTAAAGTTACCAATGACCTTATAATATTTAGAGTCTAAAGTTCCTAATTGATATTCAATTTTGGACCCGAAGTTCTAATAATTTTGGGACATGAAGTTCCCCTTTAAATTTTTGATGCATGAAGTTTGCAATTGATGTTCAATTTTTTGGACATGATAATAAAAAGTACTGTAAAATCAAAACGGAAGTTTTGATTATTTTTATAATAGGTCAAGGATTACAAAAGTACCCTAACAATTATTACATTTTGGACCCAAAGCTCCAAATATTTTTTTCAATCAAACCTGAAGTTTCGATTTAAAATTTAAGGCATGAAGTTTTTAGTAATTGGGGCCTGAAGTTCTCAATTACCCTTAAATTTGTGACTTGAATTGTTATTTAAATAATGGACCTGAAGTTTCAAATAATATATACCCTCAATCAAAATTCGTAGTTTTGATTATTTCTATCACATAGTAAGGAACATTAAATGTCCCCAAATAATTTACAATTTGGACCTGAAGTTCTAAAGAATTTTTTTTTTAAATCTGATCAAACTTGAAGTTTTGACACAATATGGTAAGGACTTTAAAGTCCTTATACTTAATAAAATTGATCCGAAGTTCAATTATTTTATGTGTTGATCTGAAGTTCCTATAAATAAATAGCACGAGCTTAAAGTTCTAATTATTAAATCAAGAACTTAAAGTCCTAATTGCACACATGATATTCAAATCAATATTGAATTATTATTTTTATCTTTATGCGTTATGTATTTCTAATTGTAATTTATTTATTGAACATTTTAAAAAAGTCAAATAACTTTTAACTCGAATTTGAAGCACTTGAACTTTTTAAGGGTGAATTAACTTAATTGGTCTCATGGCGCTGAACTCCACCTCCAAGCTCGAAATCTTGGTGATGTAACAATACTTGAAAATATCGTGTCCCGACAAGACAAAGCTAAGGCTCTGATATTCCTTAGCCATCACATATGCAATGATTTGAAAACTGAATAGCTGATTGTGAAAGATCCTTTAGATTTTTGGAACTCCCTAAAGGAGTGTTATGACCACCAAAAATCAGTCATATTTCCATTTGCACGCCATAAATGGCTCAACTTGAGATTTCAAGATTGTGTGTGAATACAATTCTGTTATGATCAAGATTACCTCCAAGATAAAGCTATGTGGAGAAAAGGTAGAGGACACAGATAGGTTGAAAAAAAGTTTCTTAACTTTTCATGCCTCGAATATGCTCCTACCGTGGAAATATCGAGAGCGAGGGTTTAAAAGGTACTCAGAACTAATCTCATATCTCCGAGTTATTGGGAAGAACAATGACTTACTGACGAAAAATCATACATCTAAACCCACCAAATTTGTAGCACTCCCCAAAGTGAATGCTAACTCTTTTCAGAATAATGAAAGAGGATGAGGAAATATGCAGCGGGGCTATGGCAACTCTAGAAGAGGTGTCTACTACAATCAAGACCGTAGAAAATATACAAAATTCAAGAACCATCAGAAGTGGAATGGTCATAATAATAAATGGAATTAGAAGCCAAATCTACAAAATCTAAATGATATTTGTCATAGATGTGGTCGTAGTGCGCATTAAACACGTAATGTCATTAGTCCAAGAAATTGGTGAAAAAATATCAGGCCTCGAAAAAGGGAGTGGAGATAAGAATTCGAAAAGGTCTCGAAGACCGTTGGAGACTTGACGATAGTGATCTCAATTTCAATGATTTTTTTAAGATGGGTATGGAAATGCTATTGATGAGACATTTGATAACATGCTTGGAGAACCACTTAAAACGGTCCTGAAGACCTGAATGATTATGCTTTATTTATTTATCTGCTTCATATTTACTATTGAGATATTATTAGTTTAGCATTAGAGTGTAAACAAATTTATTTAATATCTTTATTTGAGCCGTTATTAGTTAATGGAATGTTTTTTTCCATTTTTCACAATTCTTATATGGTCGGTGGATTAAATTTTAATTTATATTTAATTATGTTAAAGGTATGGATCCAAAAGTAAAAGCAAGTGATGATACTTTTCTTAGACTTAGTATACAATACCACAAATATTTCCAGTATAGTTGGTCCTGCTAAGATCATTGAAGACTCCAAAAGAACCCACGTGGTGTTACCTAATAGACCCACTTATTCATAAATAATGCTATATACTTAAGAAATTCCAGAAGAAATTTATTGAGTTTTAAAGACATAAGGATGAACGGGTATCATATAAAAACATGTAATGAAGATAATAAAGACTTCTTTTGCATTACTTCTAGTGTCAGAAGCCAGAATCTCACGCTAGAAAAATTGTTTGCATTATCCATGGGATTATACCATACAATAATTAATGTTGTAGACTCACATATTGTTATGAGACGAAAGCTCAATGATACTTATAATTCAATATTGTGGAATGACCGCTTAGGTCACCCTGGATCAAACATATTGCACCAAATCATAAATAACTCATATGGGAACTCGTTAACAAACAAACAACTTACCTTACTCGATGATCATTTTTGCACACCTTGTTCTTAAGGTAAATTAATTACTAAGTCATCTTTTCTAAAAATATCTTCTGAGTTACCATCCTTTTTACAAATAATTCAAGGGAATATTTATGGTCCTAGTGACCCTTTTAGTGAACCGTTTAAATATTTTATGGTTTTGATTGATGCATCTACTTGTTGGTCACATGTTTGTTTGTTATCTACTTGTAATTTGACCTTTGCAAAATTACTTGCTGAAATAAAAAAAAACTTAGAGCACATTTTCCTGACCAACACATTAAATCCATTCGATTAGATAATGTGGGAGAATTTACTTCTCAAATTTTTAATTACTATTTTTTATCACAAGGAATTAATGTTAAGCACTCAATCCCTCATATCCACACCCGAAATGGTTTAGCTGAGTCTTTAATTAAACATTTGCAACTTATTGTGAAACATTTAATTATGCAATCCAAACTCCCAGTCTTTGCTTGGTGACTTGCTATCCTACACACTGCAGAGTTAACTAAGCTTAGATCAACTGCTTATCTGAAAGAACCAACGATGCACAAAAACACTACGACCGAAAGTAAACGATTTTCGAGTAAACGCAATTTACTTACAAGTTTTACCAGTTATTCTAGGAGGGGTCAATTCAAACTTTTCTTGAATTGTTAACTTTACGAAAATAGATTTAATTTTGCAAAGTCAATTAGAAGTGTAAATTATTATCTATGTTAAATCTAGGTGATTTGCAAAATAAAAATCAATTCAGTTATGGGCGGGTTTCCAATTATTTAAACCACTTTTTCGTGTGAAGTGAGATGCAAAAAATGTAAAGCACGCGGTATTTATTTTACGTCACAAAAACCCTTCCCTGGGAAAAATGACGGACTCTCATAAGAGTAAACCCAGTCTACTTCCACTAAAACCAAAATGAAATAGGAACGAGTTACAACAATCAAACTAGACAACATAAAGTAGATAGATATAACTATTGCCTCCAAGCTCCCTCTTGGTTGCTTCTTCTGATCTCCCTTTAGTTTGTCATTATTGATTTTTCGTACTTCACGTCGCAGCGTCTCCCTCTTGATCTTCCTAGCTCAGGTTCGGCTCAATGTCTATTGTGTCCTAGTTCTTAGTGAAGTATTTATGTGTTATCTGCTATCCTAGATGACACACCCACACTTAATGGTACAACCGAATGCAATGAAACAATTTTTAAATATCCTGAATATCTTAACAAATCTTATGTTCAAGATCTTCTAAGTCAACCTATCTTGACTTAGGCTTTTCCAAAATTCTTTTTCTCAATTAATTTGAACAGTCAGATTTGGCAAAATATGTACACAATATTTGCAGTGCCTAAGTGAGAATAATGTAGTGCGTGATCTAAGTGATGCAAATGATGTAGCAATAAATCCTGAAAATCACTTAAGATTAATTAATTATATACAGTGTAATAATACGCACATAATACATGACTTCAAATATATTCAATAAAATCACAAAGTCAAATATACACAGACAGTTTTTTAGAAAGATAATTTTTAGATTACATCAGGTTTTAATCTAATAACCTAGTCAAGACTATTTTACAAATATTTCAGATTAGTCTAAAACAGTCTTAAACAGACCTACTACTTAATACCCAGTCCAAGTTCAAGAATAGTCAATTTCAGGTATGAGATTCAGTTCAGATATTAATTCTTCTCAAATTAGTCCTCAATAAATTTTAAGTTAAACTCTCTAAACCTCAAACTAGATGTATCTGAATATTAACAAATTTTTCAAAAAAAATAGGTTTTAAAATAAAATATTTAAAAACATGCAAGACATTACATTCAAGACTCAAAGAGAATATTCACACACAAAATGAGAGAAATTACTTACAAATAATATTTTTCCTTGAAAAATCGTAAGTGCAGATTCAAAATGAGAGTTGTCCAATCTTCATTTGATTTTTGACAAGAAATCAGTGCTTGAAGATGACTAGAATATTCTAGTTTATACTCTCTCTCTCTCTTTCACGAAAAAATTTGGCAGAAGTTGGACATGAAATTTATTTTCTTAGCCTTATTTAAAATAAAATCCAAAGGGCTCAATTTATAGAGTAGTGAGGTGTGTGCTGATTGGTGTAAAATAGAGTCACGTGGATTGTAAAAAATACACACACATCCTTAGATTAAATCAGATCTTATGGCTGAGAAAGAAACACAAATGAGGTCCTTAACATTGTGACACGTGTTAAAACAATTGGAAACAACTAACAAATAAAACGTGATATTCTGTTTCATAAAGCGCGCCCATTTTAGAAGAAAACAAAACCTATTTTGGTTTAAAAAGAAAAATCGTGGGCTGTTTAACAAAACAAATTTAACCAATACACAAAAGTTACCGTTTGAAAACTAAACAGTGATGTTTAACAGCCGTTTGGACCAACAGCTATAAGAGGTCACGCATGCATCAAATCAGAAATCTACTAAATGGACATGGCAACAACTAAGGCCATTTGGACCTGTTAGGGTCAATCGTACGACATCTATAACAAGTGAGATAATGACCAAAAACATGTAAATGAAAATTACATATCTACACGCCAAAATCTAACTAAACGCTATAATGAATATAAAACTAGACAAGGGTTATAGAGATGTGTAGGGTCAAAACTCATGGTATAAAAGTGACTTGCTATGGAAACCGTGTATGTCTGCTAAAGGGGTCAAAACATATTATAATGACAACCACATATTATACAAACATATATTATAGCCACGCATATATGCACACATCAATATATAAAATTACGCAATCATACTGTTATAACAATAAAATATATCACAAACACGGATTTATTTTGAAAGAAAATTTGAACAACTAATTTAATTCAAAATTTTATTTTATAGAAATATTTTAATCCCATTAATAAAATTTCAAATTAAATTTAAATTGTTATAAAATTATTTTTAATCATAACAACACAAAACCAATAGTCATGATAATATGATATGCAATGTCGTGTGGTGTCCTATGTGACATTGTAAAATTAGAACCTATGAGCCATAGAGAGTATGAGAAATAACCTTTTACTGAAATGGTGGACCGAGTCGAGACTGATTTGATGTAGACGTCCAAGAGAGCTTGGTGTGGGTAGTCTAGAGACAACCTAATTACAACAAAATTTTGTCAAAATTCAAGTCCAACTAGATGAAGGTCGACACGAAAAGCAAACCCTAGGTGTGATCTATATAGGTACCTTCAAACCCTCCTATTGGACTAATTTTTACAAAACCCTTGAGTACATCAAATGATATACTAAGGTAAAACAGTTCCTAAAAAGTCCTATACAAGAGAGAATCTTACAACCCACCCATCCTAGAAAAGAAAAGACTCAACTCATGAAGGCCGACGAGGATACCTACAAAACATAAATATACTCTCTGCCGAGAAATCAAGTTAGTAGCACTTGCTCCACCAAATTTTTAAATGACAAAATTAAATGTGCTGAATAAAGTAAGACCAGATACTAAGCGTGAAATAATATCAACACACTAATTAGAAATATGTACTCAACTCTCCCCCATTTTGACTAAATTAAACAATGGTAAGATAAAATAATAAATGTTTATAAACTGCAAAATAAACATCTCCTACACTAAACATGGCTTTAAGAGATATTGTTATTAGTAGATAACTTTATCCTAAAACCTTGGAGATCTATTAAAAAAGAGGCAGAATAAACACAAGCTAATATTCAAGTACAATATTTCCAATCAAATTTGAAAGTTATTTCTAAACAAGATTTATCGAAAGACATAGAAAGAATATCAGCATGTTGAAAATCACAAGCAACAGAAGGAACTACCTTAATTTGTTTAGGAGTTTTTGGAGAACTAAAGTGGTAAGAATTTTCATTAGCCACATAATAGTTGATCACTCCATTTTAATTAAACTCACCTCCCCCATAATTGAATAAATCTAAGGGTTTGTCAGTGTTTAAGTCCTTAACCTTCTCGTGAGGAGACTTAATCATTTCCTCAATTTCTCAAGCGTCACAAACATTAGTTGGACATTTCTTTTACTTAAAAAAATCCATTTGAGATCTCAAGTCACAAGTCCTAATCCAAATAAGCAGAGTATTCAAAGGATTTTGTGCCTTTCGAAATTTAGGATAAAATTTATCTTTCGAAAATATTTTCTTGTTGACGTGAGGCCTAGACTTATGGAAAAAATGATTCCAATTATTATTAGTGCGCTGCCTAGGAAAATTTGTAAATTGAAATCACTTTTCGATTATGGGTTTTAACAAGAATACCTTTCTTGCTATTACTAAGGCATTCTTGGTTTTGGTGACCAAAACATCACACTTAGTATAGAATTTACTAGAAGTAGGTAGGTTTGAATGGTAGTGTTTTCCATCTAAAGTCTTCATAGATTTATTACGAATAAATGTTTTAGGATGTCTATAGAGTCTCTTGGCAGGGGGGCAATATTTTGACGTGGATGGTCCTACAAATTTCTTGATGAAATTATCAATGTTACTTTCATAATCACTTTCAATTAAAACTTTCTTTCCTTTAGCGTTTTCAGACAACTTACAATCCAAAGAAAGAACCATTTCTTCTTGGGATTTTACAAAGAAGATTGGTCTATTTGGATCAACTTTTTCAAGAGGACCCTCGTATCCAAACCCTCTAGTATCACCATTATAACGTTCTTCAGCAAGAAGTTTGTCAAGGTCAAACCATTTTATATCATGACTACGACACATTTTGAAAGTTGTTTCATAAACTTGTTTGGATTTTTCAACATGCAAAAGCGCTTCATTATATTTTTCTTCTAAAGAAGAAAAATTTTCATTTAAAGTCGTAATATGATATTTAAAATCAACTGGCTGTTTTTCAAAATCAGTTTTGACATTGCTCATTTCAATGGAATTTTGTTGAACGATCTTATATTGATTCTCTAAGGTCTCACTAAGAATTTTAACCAAATTCGATAATTCTTGTCTATTTTGTGAATCCCTTACATATAATTCTGAGTAATCATCATAACCAATAAAATTTTCATGATCATTAGTGTCTGTGTGAATAGTGTTGCTATCATCAGATTTAGTAGCATATAAAGCACGTTTAGCATCAAATGGAGCAGTTATTTCAAGAATAGAAGGTTTTATAGCTAATAAAGATTTAGCAGCATCAATCAAATCAAGTACTTCGTTATAATCAGACTCATCTTCAGAATCATTAATTCCTGCTAAGTACACGCCTCCACAACAGTCATAAATTTCTCTTAAAAATGCAAGGCAATTTGATTCAAAATTTCCTTGGTTATCTTCTGATTCAGAATCAGAAGAGTCATCCCAAGTTTTAGTTATGTGCACCCTATGTTGTTTATAATGCTTAGACAGTGGCTTAGACCTACAATTAGCAATAAAGTGATCGAGTTTCCCACAATTGTGACAAGCAAATTCAGATTTGTCAATCTTATTAATTCTAATGCCATAATCAGAAGTTCGCTTTGAAGTTATGTTATGGTGCCGGGTGAACTGACTTGGATGATTATTCACTTGCGTACGTTTTTTAGCAACAGAATTTCTGTGCTCCAAAAGTTTCTTAAATTGTGAGGACATAACAGCAAGTTGATTGTCAATCTTATAAATTTCATTCGATTCCACATCAGAGTCATCGGACTTAGATTTTTGTTTAACTACCTTATGCTTATTTTTAATAAAAGAAACTTTATAAGTATTTGTCAACTCATTTTTAGCATAAGATGTGAGAGTCTTCCTATAGGCTGATTCAAGTTCCATAGTTCTCAATTTAGAGCTTAGTAATTCTGGTGTGAGAGAGGGATCATTAATCTCTTCTATGATATAACGTTTATGATCAAATCTAGGGGCAAGGGACCTCAAAATTTTAGCACACACATCTTTATCAGAATATTCAATACCATTTGCATGCAATTGGGTAATGACATCATTCAAACGCATATAAAAATCATCAAATGGTTCATCATCATTCATAACTAGCATATTGTATTGTTGAACCAACATTTGCGTTTTACATTGCTTTATTCTATCGTCACCCTCGTGTGCAATTACTAAAGTATCCCAAGCATCTTTGCTAGTAGTGCAATGACATATACGTTTTAATTCACTTTTACTCACGGTCATGAAAATCACATTTTTCCCTTATTGTTGAAATTGTTTATCTTTTTCTAATCAGCACTTAATTCGAATGCTCTAAGTTTTCTAAAAATAGTGCTACCTTCAGCTATAGGAGTAGTAGGGTGCCTATAACCATTTTCAATTAAATACCAAACATAGTCTCCTAATGTTCCTTGAATAAATTCTACCATTCTAATTTTCCAGTAGGAAAAATTTGTGCCATCGAAAATAGGAGGTCTACTGAAATTTCCTAACCTAAGCAGCTGACTAGAATCATCCATTAAAACAAGGTAAAATAAATTTAACAATAGTTTATGAAAACAGTTATTTTTAAAGTGTAGCTCTGATACCACTTGAAAGAACCAACGATGCGCAAAATGACTACTTGGGGAAGTAAACGATTGTCGAGTAAACACAATTTACCTACTAGTTTTACCGGTTAATCTAGGAGGGGCCAATTCAAACTTTTCTTGAATTTTTAACTTTACGAAAACAGATTTAAATTTGCAAAGTCAATTAAAAGTCCAAATTATTATCTATGTTAAATCTAGGTGATTTTCAAAATAATAATCAATTCAGTTTTAGGCGGGTTTCTAATTATTTAAACCACTTTTTTCCTGTGAGGTGAGAAGCGAAAAATGTAAAGCACACGGCATTTATTTTACGTCACAAAAACCATTCCCCGAGAAAAATGACAGACTCTCCTAAGAGTCAAACTAGTCTACTTCCATTAAAACCAAAACGAAATAGGAGCGAGTTACAACAGTCAAACAAGACAATGTAAAGTAGATAGATATAGATTTAACCTCACCTAGACCAAGCTCCCTCTTGGTTGCTTCTTCTGATCTCCCTTTAGTCTGTCCTTATTGATTTCGTGTTCTTCACATCGCAGCATCTCCCTCTTGCTCTTCTTAGACCAGGTTCATCTTAGTGCCTATTGTGTCCTAGTTCAAAGAGAAGTATTTGTGTGTTATCTGCTATCCTAGATGACACCCACACTTAATGGTACAACCGAATGCAATGCAAAAAATTTCAAATCTCCGAAATATCTTAAAAAATCTTATGTTCAAGATCTTCTAAGTCAACCTATCTTGACTTAGGCTTTTCCAAAATTCTTTTTCTCAATTAATTTCAACAATCAAATTTGGCAAAATATGTACACAATATTTTCAGTGCCTAAGTGAGAATAGTGTAGTGCGTGATCTAAGTGATGCTAATGATGTAGCAATAAATCCTGAAAACCACTTAAGACTAAATAATTATTTACAGTGTAGTAATACACACATAATACATGACTTCAAATATATTCAATAAAATCACAAGTCAAATATACACATACTGTTTTTCAGAAAGATGATTTTTAGATTAAATCAGGTTTTAATCTAATAACCTAGTCAAGACTATTTTTACAAATATTTCAGATTAGTCTAAAACAGTCTTAAATAGATCATCTATTTAATATCCAGTTCAAGTTCAAGAATAGTCAAGTTCAGGTATGAGATTCAGTTCAGATATTAATTCTTATCAAATTAGTCCTCAATAAATTTTAGTTTTAACTCTCTAAACCTCAAACTAGATATATCTGAATATTAACAAATTTTACTGAAAAATATGTTTTAAAACAAAATATTTAAAAACATACAAGAAATTACACTCAAGACTCAAACAGAATATTCACACACAAAATGAGAGATTTTACTTACAAATAATATTTTTCCTTGAAAACTCGTACGTGCAGATTCAAAATGAGAGTTGTCCAATTTCATTTGATTTTTGAAAAGAAATTTGTGCTTGAAGATGACTAGAATATTTGGTTTATACTCTTTCTCTCTCTTTCACTAAAAATTTTGGCAGAATTTGGACACAATTTATTTTCTCAGCCTTATTTAAAATGAAACCCAAAGGGATCTATTTATAGAATAAGGAGGTGTGTGCTGGTTGTTGTAAAATAAAGTCACACAAATTGTATAAAATACACACAGCCTTGGGTTAAATCATATCTTATGGCTGAGAAAGGAACACAAATGAGGTCATTAACATTATGACATGTGTTAAAACAGTTGGAAACAACTAACAAATGAAACGTGATATTATGTTTCATAAAATGCGCCCGTTTTAGAAGAATACAAAACCCATTTTGGTTTAAAAAGAAAAATCGTGGGCTGTTTAACAAAATAGCTATAAAAAAACTCATCATGAACGTCAACGGAAACGGCACTAAAGGCTCCAACACTAATATCCGACCTCCATCCTCTGAAGCTGAGCTTTCTAAAGAGGATGAGGAGGACATCCGTGTCCATAGAAAGAAAAAGCATAAAGAAACCCATCTTGATGCTATGTCTGTGGAGTAGCCCTTGGATGTTGCAATGGATTGTGATGCGGAGCCTCCTTCCCTCCACAACGAGGAGTCTTGCATCCCCATATACGAAAGCACAGGTGGGACCATACAGGCTGAGAAGAAAACTAACGCAGCCTTCTCTTATAAGGATGCTGTTGAGAGCAAAAAAAGCAATAACGTTGATATATTTTGATGAGGCCACTGGTGCATGGTCTGATGATGAGATGGATGTCAATGTGCGGGGGGAACTTGACCTCAACCATAACCTAGAAGAAGAAAACGACCCGTTGTGTCCAGTGGTTGTTATCCCACAGAAGCATGTGGATAAACTCATAAATAAATGGAAGGAAAGTGTCATTGTAAGCTTTTCTAGGAAGGAATATAGGGTTCAAAATGTTGGTCAACCGTGTCCCCACAATCTGGAACCTGCAGGGAGACTATGAAATTATTGACCTTGAAGAAGGTCACTATCTCTTCAAGTTCACCATGAACGATGACTACTATAATGTCCTCACAGGGGGGCCATGGATTATCAACGGCCATTACCTTATTGTCCGGAACTAGACACCAAATTTCAACCCTACTGACACATGTGGAGTTATCACTGCTTTATGGGCAAGACTGCCACGACTACCTATAGAATGGTTTGATGAAAAAATCCTCTTCCATATAGGTAGTAAACTGGGGAAACCTATTAAAACTGATTTCAACTCAATATCTTTGTCTAGGGGTAAATATGCTAGGATTTGTGTTGAAGTTGATATATCCAAGCCTCTCATCCCATGCTATAAACTGGATGGAAGGAAATACCGTGTAGAATATGAATTCTTACCTTACATATGCTTCATGTGTGGGAGAATTGGCCATAAGAGTGAACATTGCCATGCAAATCATACCGTGAAAAATTCCAGTATACCACCGGAGAACCACTGCGTACCGCCGGCATGCAGAACGACGCGACCACACACGAAGGCAGCAAACGAAAACAGTAACGGTAAGATTTCTGGAACATCAGGGGACCATGGCAAGACAACAGGGACTAGCGGTCAAGACCCAATGGACAATAGCTTTGGACCATGAATGCTAGTCAGGCGTAATACCAATAATAGGAGGTAGGCCCCAGGAAATATCCAATCCAGTGTTAACTCTTATAATAGGTTTGCTAGACTCTCTCAGCACACTGATGGAAACAGGTACGAGAATGCACAGAGGACATCAAATCAACCTAGGTCAAGACAAACTGAAAAACAAAACAGTAACCCTCCTTATGATAAAAGACGACCGTCGGTAGTACTAGGTGACTACTTGAGAGACAATCCCAACTCAACGACCAATAGTGTGTTAACAGCAAGTAACACTAAAGAAGGACTGACGCCGAATATCACCTCCAATCTGAAAAGCATGGGAAAAAGTTCTGGAAATAACATGATAACACCACAGGGGCCACAGCTGAAACTAAAGCAAACGCTGCTCCCCACGTGCCCTCCATCTAATAAAGTTGTGTCAGAGGCAGAGATGCCAGGTAACCTAATGGTTACCACTAAGGTACGTAAAAATCTAACTCCCCTCACCCACTATTCTAGTAACTTAAATGCACCTATTAACGACGTTGGGTCCAACTCAGTTATAAAACCCCACACAGGCGAACCCTCCCACTGTGTAACACTTAACGATAATTCCATCATCATTGACTCTCCACCAGACACTATACCCAACCATAATGGACTCCCACCCATTCCCGATTGCAATGCTTGGAAACCTCCAAGTCCAGTATATAAACCTAGCGGAGGGGAGGGAGGAATTTACTTTAAACCTAGAGACGGATATGGTAATCTGCACGAGGGTGAAATGGAGTGTAACGCAGACACGCATTATACTCAGAACCTCAAAAGCGGAAGGGACATCCAGGCAGATGAGAGGGATATTGGTGGAAATGTTTTCCGCCAAAGACTCCATCAATAGGATCAAAAACTTCCTTCCGTAACCACCCACTGTGGACCTCCCTATTACTAAAAATCTTATATCTATGTTAATGATCACTTGGAACTTTAGAGGGGCTGGGAAACCCCTGTTTAAACCCACATTCACTGAACTTTGCAACAACTTCAAGCCTAGAGTGATCATCCTTATCGAAACCCAAACTGCATTTTCCAACTTCTCTGGGTTTTTTGAGGGATTGGGTTTCACGAACTGGGAGGTTTCTGAGTCCAGAGGCCGTTTTGGTGGAATCTGGGTGTTATGGAGCCAAAACACCATCCAACTTCGTCCTATCAATGTATCTGATCAAGCCATCCATCTCCTTGTTACCCTTAGGGGCTACGATGACTGGATGTTTTCCGCTATATATGCTAGCCCTAATTACACCCTTCGCCAAACACTTTGGAATAACCTCAAAAATCTAGCACAAGACCTTGACACCCCTTGGCTTGCCACGGGTGATTTCAAAGATCATTTTGACTCTTCTGAAAAAAGAAGCTAGACACAACAAGGAGTACATGTGTAATAAATTTATGGAGAATGTTAATAACTGTAACCTCACTGACCTTGGATGTACGAGTCCACGCCTCACTTGGACTAATAGTAGGGACGGGTTCGCCAACACCCTTGTGAGACTGGACCGGTCGTTGGCCAACCCGACCTGGCACCTACAATTCCCGAATGCGGCTGTCGAAAATATCCCTTGCACCGCCTATGACCACTGCCCCATGCTGATCCGTTTCGAAGGTAAAAAGTCCAATAATTACATTCCTCGCCCGTTTATACTGCTTGCTTGTTGGTTTGAACGTATTGATTTCCTAAATATTATCTTAGATAATTGGAATATAAATCTTAGATTCCAACACAACCTTCATAACTGTATCCCCTTAATTAAACATTGGAACCATGCTATATATGGCCACATTAATATAAATAAAAAATGCATTCTTCGTAGGCTTAATGGTATTCAAATTGCCCAAGAAACCCACTTTTCCCACAACCTCAATCTTCTTGAAAATCAACTTAAGAACGAATATCATAACATCCTCCGTCATGAAGAACTCCTTTGAAAACAAAAATCCCGCATCAAATGGCTTAGTGAGGGAGACAAAAACACAAAAAATTTCCACACATCTACTATTATTAGAAGGCGCCGTAATAAGATTGATAGAATAAAAATTGATGGGGATTGGGTTGACAACTGTGAGAGGATCTCACTCCACACGAGTAACTATTTTATATCGCTTTTCACAAGCACTCATCCCCCAAATAGTAATAACAACTTCGTTACCTTCAATCACCCTTGATTCGAGGATGTTGACAATTACATTCTTGACCATCCCTTATCTATTGACGAAGTCAGGCGCGCGGTGTTTAGTATGAATGGGCTCAAAGCCCCGGGACCGGATGGTATCCAGCCCATCTTTTATCATACGTTTTGGGAGACTACTAAACTATCGTTATTTAACTTCTTAAAGGAATGTTTTTCCTCTCTTTCCTTTCCGGAAAATGCTAATTCCAGCCACATCACGCTTATTCCAAAAATTGATAATCCTGAAAATATCACCCAGTTTAGGCCTATCACCCTCTGTAATGTACCGTACAAAATTCTTGCTAAAATCATCGTTAATAGGCTCCGTCCAATCGTCTGTAAAATCATTAGCCCTAATCAAGCTAGCTTTCTCCCGGGGCGGCAGTCGTCAGACAATATTATTATTACCCAGGAAATTATACACTCGCTGAATAATAAGAGAGGTAAAAAGAGGGGTGCTATTTTCAAAATCGACCTCGAGAAAGCCTATGACAAAGTCAGCTGGGACTTCTTGGAGCGTGTACTCATTTGGTTCAACATCAGCCCTAATCTTAGACACCTCATCCTTAGCTGCATTACTAGTGCTTCCACTTCAGTTCTGTGGAATGGGGCTCCTCTCCCTAAGTTTAAGCCGTCGAGAGGCCTTAGACAGGGTGATCCTCTATCCCCATATCTATTTGTTATGTGTATGGATTATTTGGATGTGGCTATCAACTACTAAGTGGATCAGGGTAAGTGGAAGGGTCTGAAGGCTTCCCCCAATGGCCCCACCATTTCCCACCTCTTCTTTGCGGATGCCCTCATTATTTTCATTGAATCCTCCCATACTAGCTGTAGTGTGGTTATGGAGACTCTTCATCATTTTTGTGATATTTCTGGTCAAACCCTTAGTTTATCGAAATATAAAATCTGCATCTCCCCTAATATCCTAAAGCAAAGTTCGTGTGACATTGGCAGAAGGTGCGGAACTAGTATCACCAATGATCTTGGAATGTACCTTGGTAATAATCTCATCCATGGAAAAGTCACAACTAACCATTTCACACATATCATTGAGAAGGTCCAGAGGAGACTTGCAGGATGGAAATCCAAACTCCTCTCTCTCGTTGGTCGTTCTACCCTCATCCAGGTCGTCACCTCCGCCATCCCTGTCTACAATATGCAAACCACGATTTTCCCTAAAAAGATAAATGAAAAACTTGATAAACTAAATAGAAACTTCTTGTGAGGAGAGTCGGATGAAAAGAAAAAAGTGCACCTCATAAACTGGAGCGATGTGTGAAGCCCCAAAGAGCTTGGTGGCCTTGGTCTTAGGAGTAGTGAGGAGAATAACCATGCCATTGTCTCAAAAATTGGGTGGAAAATTATGAACGATAAAAATTCCTTATGGGTCCGTGTGCTTAGATCGAAATATAATACTCACGATAATCCTAGAAACTGGACTCGTAAGGCCCAAGCATCCCATGTGTGGAGGGGCATTTCTAAGTGTAAAAGTGAGCTTGTGAAAAATACTAAATGGATTATAGGGGATGGGAAGTCTACTAATATCGACAATGACTGGTGGGTGGGTACTTCCATAATACATAATACCCAAAACAACCCCCCCGTGACTCTAGTTGGCGACCTTATAAAGGAAGGGGCCTGGAACGAACAACTCATAAAGGATACCTTTAGTAAAGACATCGCCAATTTAATTATAGGAACCCCCTCCCCCACACCTTGATGCAGACTGACAGACCTAGTTGGGGACCCACCCCCAACGGAAAATTCTCGATTAAATCTTCCTATGAATCCCTTGTTAAAATTGACCTCAACACCCCCTGCCTTGTTAACTGGAAACTAATTTGGAAACTTAAAATCCCCCGAAAATTTAAAACCTTTCTTTGGAAAATTTTCCATAAAAAAATCCTTACTAATTTCCAAAGGTTCAATAGACAAATGACTAATTCCAAAAAGTGTGACTTTTGTGAATATGATGAAGACATTGACCATGTGCTGCGTAAATGTCACCTTACCACTACGGTTTGGGATCATATCTTCACACCACGGGACTGGAGCAATCAGAAAAACATTTACTTTTTTGACTGGATTAAAGATAATATATGAGATAACCCAATGCAAAATGGTCAAATCCTTTTTATTTCCACTTTATGGCATATTTGGACTGCACGCAATAAACGCATTTTTTACCAGAATAATATTTCCCCGAATATGGTTTGGACTAATTCGAACTCTCTATCACGTGAGCTTGATTATATTGTAAAACCTAAAGCTAGTCCAAACCATGTTCAGGGTATTAGCCCTAATTCCTTTTCAAGTGTATATTCCTTTTCAGGTTACGAGATATTTACGGATTGCAGCTATGACCCGTTCAGCAACCTTGGTGGCTTTAGTGGCATGGTTAGTAGTAATGATCAACGGTGGATTATTGGTTTTAGTGGCAAGATCATTGGCGATAGCAGTCCTATTAAGGCAGAGTTAGTGGGCATTCTGCATGGTCTTAATATGGAAAAAATCAAGGGCTAGAAGGGGTGTCTTCTTCGGTGTGACTCCCTGGATGCCGTTCAGTTTCTTAATAGGCAATACTATCAAAACCATCCGTTGACTAACATTATTGAGGAATGCATGGCCATCATGACAGAGATGGAGATAGAGGTCTCCCATATTAGGCGGTCAAACAACATCTGGGTTGATGGCTTAGCCCGGATTGGAAGAAGGAAAGTTTACGAATATACTGAGTACGACGAGATCCCGGAATCCTTATTTTGTCTTCTGGATCATGGTGATAAGGGAAAGACTAAGGTGGCACTTCAAGCTTGTAATGACCACACATACCGTATTGCTACCTTTGGGGGTTATGTCCTTGACGACCGCGGACAATGGAAGGCCGGCTACTATGGACGACTCAAGGGCACTCCGTCACTTCTTCGCGCCTTGATGGAAGGTCTATTCCATGACCTTAACATGGCCAAGATGCGTGGTTGGAAGGACATTCTTGTTGAAACCACCTCCCACGAGCTTATTGATATCTTCAAAGGGGTCCAGTACCGGGAAACGGACTTTGAGAATATCATAGTCGACTGCTACGAGCTTATGAGGTTGGTTGGTGTTGATTTCATCTATGTCAGTCCTGGTATGGTTCGGGGTGCGGATTGGCTAGCACGGGAGGCTAAAGTCCAGGAGGAAACTTTTGTGGAAATCGAGGAGATCCCCACCACGATGCGACGGATCCTTACTATGTAGGAGCGATTGTATTGTCTCACGCTATCCTTGTTTGGTTATGTTTCGTTTCTTTGGTCCTATTTGTTGCCTCAATGGCTTATGTTCACGTAGTGTAACCCCGGTGTAACCTTTTCTATTTCAATGTTTACCAAAAAAAAACTGTAACCAATATACAAAAGTAACCGTTTGAAAACTAAACAGTGATGTTTAACAGCTGTTTCGACCAACAGCTATAAGAAGTCACGCATGTGTCAAATATGACATCTACTAAATGGACATGACAACAGCTAAGGCCATTTGGACGACCTGTTATTGTCAATCGTACAACAACTATAACAAGTGAGATAATGACCAAAATACTGAATATAAAACTAGATAAGGGGTTATAAGGATGTGTAGGGTCAATACTCAAGGTATAAAAGTGACGTACTATGGAAACCGTGTATGTTTGTTTAAGGGGCCAAAACATATTACAATGACAACCACATATTATACAAACATATATTATAGCCACGCATATATGCACACATCAATATATAAAATTACGCAATCATACTGTTATAGCAATAAATATATCACAAACATGGATTTATGTTGAAAGAAAATTTGAACAACTAATTTAATTCAGAATTTTGTTTTATAAAAATATTTTGTCCCCATTAATAAAATTTCAGATTAAATTTAAATTGTTAAAAAATTATCTTTAATCATAACAACACAAAACCAATAGTCATGACAATATGATATGCAATGTCATGTGGTGTCCTATGTGACATTATAAAATTAGAACCTATCAGCCATAGAGAGTATGCGAAATAACCTTTTACTTAAATGGCGGACCAAGTCGAGACTGATTTAATGTAGATGGCCAAGAGAGCTTTGTGCAGGTAGGCTAGACACAACCTAATTACAACAATATTTTGTCAAAATTCTTGAATTTTGGCAAAATATTATATAATGCCTGTCTAATGTCCCAAAAAAAACTTCAAAGCATGACACTATACAGAATTACAGATAATTCAATACATCAATGCCTGTCTAAACTTTGTTAGAATTATTTTGTATAATTCTCCATTATGTGCTTCATAATTATATTAATAATTCTAAGAGTCACTTTGGTAAATGAAAGGGTACTCCAAATACCAAGAGTCAAAATAACTCTTGGACATCTACCTTGATGGGCGATTGATATTTAAGTGACTCTTGGAGATTTAGGTCTTGTCCCTGCCTATAAATAAGTGATTGTTTTCCATCATTCAGACACTCTAAAATGACAACATATTGATTTATAGGAAAGGGAGAGAAATCTAAATTCTCAAGGAGAGTAAATTTCTAAATACCCTTTTGGCCATACTAAGAGATCTGGCCGTTGGAATTAGAGTATGTTTTTGCTATATACAAGATGAAGTTGTGTTCTGAAATCCAATCCGATCAGACATCGTTAAGGTTGACTGCTCTGTCAATATTTTTAATTGTGACAATTATGGAGGTATGTTATTTTAACATCATCTATGTTCCGCTAATGCTTATATGTGATAATCATGAAGATCAAAGATCCTGTTATTAAGAACATTTGTATGTAAAAATTTAATCAGATTATTGTTTTATTGATTAATATTATGTTGTTCTTAAAAATATTTTTTCATGTGGAATTAGAGCTAAAGTTTAAGATCTCATGATTTTCCTTTATTGGTGTTTGCCCATAATGGAGTCTATATTAAATTAATTTTTGTGTGTGCCTGGGATTTTTTTTTGACATTTTTTTTTGTCGCCTATACCCATTAGCCGGAATGTGAAAGGTCAAAATTTGATCGAAATTTTATGAAACTCCTATGGTCGATTGGAAACGTCGAAATAAACAAAACCCGTTGTATACAATGGGCCCCACCCCAGTTTTGCATTTTAACGTTGTTTAGACCTTTAAAAATGCATTTTTGCCATTTTTGGTAATAATGTCAACGGTTATAACTCTCGTTTAAAATTTGATTTTGTGAATCCACAAATTGGAGAGTGATCCTTGAGAAATTCTCTACATCCCTGGGGTGCTAACTCAAATTTTCTATTTTTGGCAAAATTTACGATTTTTCCAAATATTATGTATTTTTCCATCATGGGGGTTATTTTCTTTGTTCAGGGTTTGTATAATATTCATGTTATGTATTATTTGTATTGACCAAAAGGTTCAATATAAAAAATTTGAATATTAGATGTATGATTATGGGTTTGACAATAATATTTCGATAAATTGGATTATTGTGCATAATCTATTTTTGGTGACTCAAATGTCCGAATTGATGTTATCAACAATAATATTTATATGATATTGGATGGGGGAGACATTAAAGTGTCTTCATCTATAATTGTAAATATAAATATTCTATTATTGTGGATGCATCTATATTTGGACCCTTAATTATACATTAAGTTTTGAGTATAATTTTTTTAGGGCGTTAATTTTACACAAATACTGTTTACGACAATATCTCGTTCCAGGAAATTGATTTTTGAATTCCACAATTTATTTTGAGATTTTGTAGTAATTATCTACATCCCATTGTGTTAACTATTTTTTTGGGGACAAAAGTTACGATTTTGTCATATATTATGCGTGTGTTTTCACTATGGGACTTATTTTATTTATTCATAAATGATGTTTGTGTTGGATTATAAACCAAACACATGTTATGATCATTTCGTGAATATTGAATGTATGAATATATTTTTTAGACTAATATTCATATTTTACGTGCATTTAAATGCTAAACACGAGTAAAATATATTTCATATGGTAGGATATTAGACTTGTGTTATTGTTAATATTCATATTTTGATGAATCTCGTGCCAAACACAGGCCAATGATTCAAATTATTTAATATTATGTTATACTTAATATTCATATTTTTATGAGTCTCGTGCAAAACACATGCCAATGATTCATAACATTGAATATTAAGTATATTAGAATTTAATTATCATATTTTTATGAGTTTCGTGCAAAACACATGCCAATGATTCATAACATTGAATATTAAATATATTAGAATCTTGTATTCATGTTTTTATGAATCTCGTGTAAAACACATGCCAATGATTCATAACATTGAATATAATTTTTTTTTAATTTTATGAGTCTCATGCAAAACACATGCCAATGATTCATAATATTGAATATTATGTTATTATTAATATTCATATTTTGATGAGTCTCATGCCAAACACGGGCCAATGATTCATATTATTGAATATTATGTTTCGTATTTTAATGAGTCTCGTGCCGAACACAGGCCAATGATTCATATTATTGAATATTATGATATTCATATTTTAATGAGTCTCGTGCCAAACACAGGCCAACGATTCATGTAGTTGAATATCATAATTATTGTTTATTCTAATGCTAGTACTCCCATTAAGTTGAATTAAATGCCAAACTTAGGTCACAATTCATATGTGTGGATACTAGACTTATGATTTCATTGCATGTATTTGAAAGCATGGCTTGCAATTTTGAGACTTATAAGTAGGTATTCATTTAGTTTAATCAAAGTCCAAATACAGGCCGAGATTACATGTGAAGATATTATACTTGTAGTCATTTCAGATTATCCTAATGTTTATTATAATATTAAATTGAAGCGCAACACATGCTAATATTTGAATCAAATAAACATTGGAATTTTTTTGAATATTACATAATTGACATCAAAAGTTATATAGTCATATTTACAGATGCCACTAGTGTAGTAGTTGTGATTATAACCGTATTGTGCATTAGTATGACCATGAATGATTTAGGTCAATATTTCTAATTTGTTAATCATACATAAGTGATAAAGAGAAAGTAAATGATTCATGTTTTTCATTTACTATTATTCGAGTAATATCTCATGTGAACTCGTTGTCTATTTGATTTTCACATTAAGTATAGTTTTTTTTGTGAATTTCAAATTATGAAATAGACAATTATAAAATTTATTCATGTATTACGGGTATTTTAGACATGTATGCTTATCTCTAATATTTATATAATGTAAGGATTGGTGTTCGTTAAAGTACTCCATTCCATATTAGATCAATATTAGACTAATGCATTGATATCATGCATATTTTGGATTTGCCTACGGGTCCATGTATGATATTGAATGCTAAGATTTATGATGTTGTATACATATTATTGTTTATTCAATTATTGTGATTTAGTAGCCTAAAGGTCCAATTATAATTATTAAGCAAAAATTAAGTGGTGATATATATTTTTTGGGAAGGCCATAATGGTCATCAAATACAGATGTCATTATTTCTTTCATCATGATATCACCAATTAAGTGTATGAAACCCAAACATGAATAATTTGACTTGTGTATGTAAGTCTTTACTTAATGTAATATTCATATTATGAAATATTTGGTAGTTACCACAGTGACCCAACTCTAATGCAAATGAATATTGAATGTAAAGATGATAGCAATAGTAACCTTTGATGCTTATAATTGTGGAATGTATTGAGTTTAATTATCAAACAAGATTGTTCCTTACAGGGAGTTGATTTTGATTGTTTGATTGTTTGATTGTTTGAATAAACTCTATATAACATATACATTATTCAATTATATATCATGCATATTTAATACTCCAGTATCTACAAGAATCATATAATTGCTAATCAATGGGTACTAATGAGAAATATACAATGCACATTAGGTACTAGCGAGATATTAACATATGTGTTGTCAAATCAAAGCATTAATGTAGTGAGCAATTTATCTCATATCTTTCACATGTTATGATATAGTTTTGTTTCTCTCGATTATTATGTTGGTTTTTTTAAGCCCACTATTGATGATCAATAGTGTGTGGAATACTTCATATAAAATTTGAAGTAATAAAACAAATTAAGTTTGTTTACCTATTGCACACTCGGACTAATAATAATAGAGATAATATATATCTTTCATGATTTGAAATGTGTTTTATCTTCGTAAAGTTTGTCAGTTAAACTTATTTGTGTTACATAAAGTATTTACTTATACTGCAAGGATTGTTTACAAAACAAACTTTCATTTTTGGGGAATCAAGTCATGTGTCTATTCATAAACCCTCAATGCTTCCAATTTTCTTAAAAAATATTTGTCTGGACTTGATTATGAGGGATATTTTTTCAAAAGGCATATTTCAGTCCTTATCAAAGGTTATGGTATCCCTTTGATGTTTTGTTTAAAATAAAGTTTTGAATATATTTATTTTAAAGATTGTTTTGCTCCTGCATCATAATCACTGTATTTTTTTATGAAACTCTTTAATATTGTCCCAAATTAAATCTAGACTTCTTTTGATAATTTTATGGACAAGATTTTTGCAATATCTCTAATAAATATTGATCATCGAGTTATGCACTCAAGGTATTACAATATTTAATACAAGGATGACTTATGTGATCCAAGTGGGAGATTTTGAGAATTTCCTCAAAGTGGACCTACATAGATCATATAATCGTCATTAACATGTACTAATTGCATTATAGAATACCAAATTCATTATGAATGGTGAAATTAGTGGGAGTTGAAAATCATGAAATGTAATTATAAAGGAAGGTAGGGTATTTATCCCATTACCAATAACTTTCTTCAATATTTGTTATGAAATGTGATTATAAAGGAAGGTAGGGTATTTATCCCATTACCGATAACTTTCTTCAATATTTGTTCTTTTAGTTGTTGGATTGCTTAAAGGGTAAAGAACAAACTAAATTATTGTATTGTCACTATGAGACAAATGTAGATAAAATCATAAGGAATAGTATTACGAAGATCTTAAACGGAGTCTTTCTAAGTGATTATGTGGTGTATCTGCATGAATATGAATTTGGCATAAGGATACATTAATGTTTGGTTTTGTTTTCACAAATCATAAGAAGTAACTAGACTACGAGATCTCATTGAATTACATTTAAGTTGAGTATGAAGAGGTCATAAAGAATTTGTAGTCAAACATTTTATGTGTAATGAGGGTTATAAATGAACCTTCTCACCTTTTCCAAGGACGTCATTTCTTTAAGGACGTACAATTCTTATGAGGTGAGTAAATCATTATGATGAGAGTTACATTTAGTGTATGTGAAAACTATTATTCTTATGATATTTTACACATGTTATATAGAAATTATTGTATAAACTTAGTTAAGTTTTCCACCTATGGTATTTTCAGAAGTAATATCATTATATTTTCTAATCATTGTATATTCAATTTATACAACTTATGATCAGTGGGAGTAAGTTTATATATTCAATTTATTGTAAAGTAGAGAAACAAAATGTTATATAAATTTTCAATATGTAATGGATGAAGTTATGAGATATTAAAATATTATATGCTCACATTAAAGTTGGTTGCTCATTTTTGGGCGAACAGTTATTACAACTTAGATTTACTGGTTTTGTGGAAAGTATGAAGTTCACTCTTATCTACTTATGTTAATTTTGGTTTAACGACCAATATAATGAAGGAGTGCAACACAATCCATTGACTATTATGGAAATCTAAATCTTTAGTATGCTTTGATGCTACAACTTATTGATTATGGCAACGTAATTTAAATTTTGGGACTTGGATTTTTCGACACTATTGCCAAATAGTGTAAATATTATGATAGTGTCGTTGCAATCTTCTTTATTAAGATACATTAGGTATTATATGAGGAACTAAGCACATTGAATGTAAATACCTTTTAAAGAAGAAATTATGAAACAAGTGTCAATTAACACATTTGCAAAGTGTTAATATAGAAAATCCACATGATTGGGCTATCGTGAAAGACACTAACAAAGCATGCTTAAGATACGAGTATTTAAATATAGCCAATAGAATGTTTATGTGGTGGATTTTGTAGTGCTTATTTTGACACTACCATATGATATCATACAGTGTTTCAGAATCATTTATTTCTGTCGTTATTGTACACATGCATGTGAATGAAAGAATGTGACATAAATAGTATTTTACAAAGACATTATTGGACCATTATGTAATAACCCTATTTATACACTTTATTGCATGAGTTGTTAATGTTGTGGTACATGGAAGCGATCATGCTCCTGAATTAGTGTGTAAGCGCAATGACTCGCATTAATGATTTGTTTGATGAAGCTGTTTATGGAAAACCATTTCAAGATGACTCAAGGATTATTGCGCGCTTTATGATAATTATGGATCAAGTGGGAGACTGTTAGAATTATTTTGTATAATTCTCCATTATGTGCTTCATAATTATATTAATAATTCTAAGAGTCACTTTGGTTAATGAAAGGGTACTCCAAATACCAAGAGTTAAAATGACTCTTGAACATCTACCTTAATGGGCGGTTGATATTTAAGTGACTCTTGAAGATTTAGGTTTTGTCCCTGCCTATAAATAAGTGACTGTTTTCCATCATTCAGACACTCTAAAATGACAACATATTGAATTTATAGGAAAGAAAGAGAAATCTAAATTCTCAAGGAGAGTAAATTTCTAAATACCCTTTTGGCCATACTGAGAGATATGATCGTTGGAATGCGTTAGAATTGGAGTATGTTATTGCTATATACAAGATGAAGTTGTGTTCATAAATCCAGGGCGATCAGACATCGTTAAGGTTGACTGCTCCGTCAATATTTTTAATTGTGACAATTATGGAGGTATGTTATTTTAACATCATTTATGTTCCGCGTAATGCTTATATGTGATAATCATGAATATCCAAGATCCTTTTATTAAGAACATTTGTATGTGAAAATTTAATCAAATTAATGTTTTATTGATTAATATTATGTTGTTCTTAAAAATATTTTTTCAAACTTAAGACAACACCAGAAATCATAAAGCTCAACAACACCAAACATATGAGTTCCAGGGCCAGTTTTGAGAGTAGGCGAAACAGGCGGTCGCCTCAGACCCCGATTTTTTACGCATTTTAGAGGCCCCAAATTCTTTTGTATATATATATATATATATATATATATAGCGTCATTTTCCAATTGTCCTAAAAACAATATGTTGAAAACTGAACGAAACATTTAAACTTGTTGAAACTCGCGAAAAATAAGTCGGCATCTTTTCGGTTGGAAAAAAATCTACAATTTATAATTTAATAAAAAAAATCTCTTGTTAAATATGAGGCCCCAATTCAAGAGTTTGTCTCGGACCCCTCAAATCTGGGGACCGACCATGATGAGTTCGCCCAAAATAGTTCAAACTCATCATACAAAAATACTAATCAAGAGTATATGGAATGCTCAACGTCAGTAACCATAATAACCAATAGTTAGCTGGATTATTCACATATCCATTTAGAGTTTTCAAGTTGTGATGGCTCAACAGGCATGCGCCTACATGCCAAATGACTAAAGTAACAAAAGAAGTCCTAAGTGTGAATAAAGCAAAGCAAAAGCTTGAACAAACACTAACAGTTGAATTTGAATGAAGTAGTATAAAATAAAAATGTAAATTAAAAAAATAGTCTCAAAACAGTAAATCACTAAGAAAGGACACCAAAGCTTACAAAAAAATTAAATGAAAAATCAGTGAGATTAGTGAGACTCCAACTTTTAACCATCTTAAATTGAATTTTCTTATGCCAGGTCATCATGTACTTATAATTATTTAACTTTACCCATTGTTTTGTTTTTCTTTAGATTTTACTCACCATTTTCATTTTCAACAAAAAAAACAGCATTGTAAAAAGTGACAAAAACTGTCGCTAAATGCGAAAATGGTGGGTAAAGAATACAGACAAACAATATAGTGGTTAAAGTGAAATAATGATAATTACACCCCAGGTAAAGTCAAAATACTCCTAAAAGTGAAAAGAAATTCATTCTAACAGAATAATTGCAAACAGAACGTCAGCTATTGGAGATACGGAAGAAACATAAACAAAAAGAAAAAATGAGTACCGTATTTTAAGAACTAATATGTAAAGAAAACTGAATTAGGGAATAAAATTAAAATACAAAGAAAGAGAACAATGCATCTCCCCAAAACAAACACAAGCAAGGATCCTTAAATTTTTGGGCATAAATATTAATGTCAATTAGAATCTCCTAAAAACTGATAACTCTGTATGATTGAATTAAACTTATGTATTACACAAACAAGTCAATAAGAAAAAGGAAAAGTTGTACCTTCTTTAATCACCACAACAGTATGTTACTCTATGTGTCGTCGACCTTATTCAATTATGAGGTCAAGATTCTCAACTTTGAATTTATCCTCATCAGTATCATTTCAACAATTTTTCTCAAGAATGTACATTCATTTTTGAAGAAAGTTTTATTTACAAGCTTCCATGAGGAACAAAGTTTTAATATTAAAATAAATAAGATCAATTGAAGCAAGCTATTGTAAAACAAATTACACAGAAAAATAAATATCTACATGGCGTTATTTAGCAACTGTGTGACTTGCCTAATCAGTTCTTCATGTTCTTGTGGGCTCATAAAATAGTGAGAGCCATGTTAGAAAGGCTGGATCCTGGAACCAAATCAATTTGATGTTGAATGTCTTAGAGAGGATGGAGCTCAATAGGTAACTCATCAGGTTCGACATCTTTAAATTTGGTCAAAAGAGGCTCCAATCTTCGAGGTACTTTCAGGTGGGGTACCCTTCTTTAGCCAACATGTAAATAATGCCACATTCTTTACTTTCATTCACAAATTTTGATAATTAGAGGTTTTTTCCTCCTTACTTGGCAAAAGAAAATTTTATGTTTTCCACATCTTGCAAGTGTAGGTATCTTCCATCCATCGTGTCACACTCTTATCTTATTGCCATGGTCATCCTAGAAGTATGTCGCACACCAAACTTCATATCTGTATGTTTTACTCGTTGAAAATGAAACACGACATCAAATAAAAACTTTTACCACATTTCCCTTCCTGAACCATGTAATCCGATAAGGCTTCAGGTAAGGATTTGTGTTGAAGGAGGGTGTAATCGGCATATTCACTAAGTGAGACACATAGAGGAATTTTCAAAAGTACCCTTAAGCATAGTCGGCCACCGATTTGGTCTCTCGTCATCATTCGGCAGATAAAAAGTGGATCACCCCAAAGCCCTCGAATCTAGGCAGATCCTACAGGATAGGGATCACAGCAGCGATTGACCTACTATGACCAAAATAATGTAGCCAAAATACACTCCAATGGAGATGGACTACGAAGGAGATTGTAACATACAATAATTGTCGATGGTTGGGACTTTGTAATTGTATAAATAAGACCCCCCATTATGAGAAGGGCATATGTTGACCATTGCCATACACCATACATGTGTAACCTCGGCTTGGACTCTCATATAGCAATCTTAGCACTCCAATTTGATTATTTTAATAAGATTTCTCCCCTTATCTTTCCCCGTGATGTAGGCAATGAGGACTTACCGAACCACGTTAAATCCCATATTCTTTTACTAGTCTGCGTAATTTCATAGGGTAAATTGATGAATTCATTTAATGTACATTCAGATCCCTGCCAGTGCAGGGCTTAAGATTGTTCACCATTTTGCGGGAAACAATATTCTTGCAGCATCCACCATCAATCACAATATTGCATACTCACCATTTTTGGGGAAACAATATTCTTGCAGCTTCCACCATCAATCACAACGTTGCATACTCTATCATGATATTTACAACGAATCTTGAAGATACCAGAGCGAAGTCATTTTTCATCATATTCAACTTTTGGAGTAGCAAGTGCCCTTTGGATCCCTAAACTCTCACCTTTCTGTGTTTCGATCTCCTCATGTTCCATCGCACCTTCTTCATTAAAAATGGGTTGATTTGTGTCATTATAAAATTTCATCTTCTTGACCATAGTCTACAATTGCATCAATTTGCCTAGTAGGACCGTCCTTGAAGCGATGACAAACTTGGTCACACTTAAAACAAGCATTTGGGTTGTTGCACAATGAGGTTGATTAGGATGGACTGTTTTTGCAGTGATTCTCATCATAATTTCATATAAAAAAGTGTTCCTTCCACCATGTGAACAACATTCACCTTTGCTTGGAGGGTCCCTGTGCTTACCTATTTATACTTGTATATGATAATTCATGATACACTCATTAATAGGTATAATAATTAGGTACATGAATCTAACATAAAACAAACATTGGTAGTTCAAAAGGCTATTTATAAACTGAATATATTTAAGAAACTTCAGTTAAAATGACTATTGGGACTCCAAAAGAGCTTTCAAGATTCCAATTAATTCTGGTGCACTGCATCAAAACCACTATTTAGTCGTGAGAAAATAGGATTGTTTTAAAGGGAAAATACAGAGGAAAACAAAAATTTACGGACAATTTCAATTTTCTATTATTTTCCAATTTTTCAAAGAATTAATTACACTTCAACCCCCTAAACTTATTCCCTTGCGGCACTTTACCCCCTCAACTTTCAATGTTTGCACTATCTTCCTCGGACTTTCACAATTGTTGTTGAATAATCAAATGCCAAATGGTGTTAAACTTCTTGGCAGATTGCATGCTGTGTGAGGGTGCAAGGTGCCATAATGCCAAAGTTCTCTCTCTCTCATATGCGTGAGGGTGCAAGGTGCCAATCGATTCCAGAAGATTTATATCAGAGTGACTTTCCAAGGTTTCGAAGAGCTTTGGTTCCAACAAAGAAGTTTGAGGGGGGGGGGGGCTGGGTGTAGTTGGGTGTCTGAGAGGCTCTCCGGCCTTCGTCCGACGTCGGTTGGAGTTGTCAGACTTCGGTGATGATGCAGGGACGTCAGAGAAGGGCAAAGGTTGTCATATCTGAAGAAAGGAGTAGGGTTTTGTGAAGTTGGTGGTGGTTTAACATTTTCGGCCAGCAGAGGGGTTGACCGGAGGCTGGTGGTGACAAGGGTCACTGGAAGAGGACGACGCCGGAGGAGGTTGAATCTGCGAAGCAAGAGGCGGAATCAGTGGTGCCACTTAACCATGGGTGGAGAGGGTGTCATTTGGAGGCATGGTTCAACGGTGATTCGTGAGGCTTACCCATGGTTCTACAACACGTACCACATCAGGAGGGAATGTCATCCTTATACCAATTTGATGTAAACGCACCAAAAATTACACATTTAGAAATAGTAAAGATAACTCTCAACTTGTCATATATTCATATTTCTCAAACTATAATAGTGTCCTCTCAAACGAGGGGAGCTTTATTTATAGGGTACAAGAGAATATTGGAAAGCCTTCAACATGATTATGATGTCATGGGTGATGTCACATGTAGTGAGCCTCAACCATGACAACACCAAAGATAATCTGGACCTATTCTAGAATATTCCCAAAGGAATACTCATTTATGTACAACTATAAATCCTGCGCCCCACATATATATCAGAAGGTTGAAGAGTTCCACTGGGGAGCCACCACACTCATTCGTCATAATGAAGTGATTTGGTTGTGGACAGTTTTTGGCATTGGGTAGGGAAGAAGTTACTGATGATGGCTTGCTTTGTTCGACGTCATACTTATTTTAAAGGGGAGAGAGTATGTGAATAAAGAGTTTAATTTGGGAGATGATTTTGTATTATATTGTCATTTGTAATTCTCATAATTTTTTCCCTCTTTTATTTTTTTATTTTAGCACAATTAGGCATAAGCATGTAGTTTATGGCCACCACTACTTATAGCACTCTCAAAGGGACAACAGTTGTTCTAGAACCTATCTGAGTATATCCTTGTCTCACCCAAAAGTCACAAAGATGTGTGTAGCATAAGTGATTGACTATTTTAAATGTTGGATTTCTCTTGAAACAATAAATAATTCAAAACATCCAACAAAAAATATATGAACTCCCAACTCTCAAAAATTCTTTTATATGATTTTCTAAAGTTAATGTAAAATGACATCCCTCAAGAGGGTATAAACCCTCTTATACAACAAGGTGCTACTCCTTAGACAAAAGCAGCACTCGAGAGGCCATTCTCTTGAGCGGTAGATTTCCCACAATACTAACTAAATATTTACCAACTGTTAACTACTCTTGTATGCATAACTCTATTTGCACATGTGAAAGGTAGCTCTCGAGCTAGGCACAGTTTGATACCACTTTTGGGGACCTCTTTAGTGTTTTGCTTTGGAGGATTGAGAATGGAGTCTTGTTGGGCTTTTAACCCAACTACGTGATATTAGATAGATAGGAACCTATTTGGGGCATCTCGAGAATCACTTACTCGAGAAGTAGTTGCAACCTAATCACTACCCGTTCTGTAAGAAAGTATCAATCGCAGTTGTATTTGCAAATTGTTGTTTCTTTCAGCCAACCTAAGACACTCTTTCAATAACACAAGTCTATATTTCCATTAATACTCTACCCAAAGGTCATTCCTCACATTTGATTCTCGTTAAATGTGCGTCCAATCCAGAACAGTCCTCAGAAATCTGCCCAAACCATTTCCCCGTTGTAACTTCCCTATAAAAGCCATTTTCTCTCTCACTTAGGCCATCTCCAATGGGAGAGGCTTAAACAATGTAAATTTACATTGTTCGGAAGGCATTTTGTAGTTAGTTTACACAGTGGGAAAAGCTATGGAGTAGCTAAATTTAGTTTGGACGGTAAAGTTTTAATCGTCCAGGGCTGCCAACTCTTTTATTTATATTATTTATATAGATAATAGGATTTTTTTTTAAAGGCTTGGACGGACAATATTTACCCATCCACAGTCTGGACGGTAAACTCTTACCCGTCCAGCTGTGGGTCCCACGCTGGCCCCACCACTACACATTGTGTAGCAGGTGTATAGATTTACTACCCATTGTGGGAGCAAAAGATGTAAATGTGCACATTTAACCTCTCCATTGGAGATGGCCTTACTACACACATCGATTCACGTCTACCTTAAACATTCCCAACTCCAAAGAACCTTCTCTTTGTCATCTATTATTCATTTCTAGTGAAAGAAAATCCTCCAAAAGTCAGTATTGGATATTTTCACATTTATTTCCATCATTAAACGTGTTTGGGGGAGCCTACCCACCTGTCTCTCGAAATAGTGCCTGATCTCTCACCATTGCTTTCAATTGGTCCCTCACCGAGGTAAGATATCGCTATTAGTGTTTTCTCTTTCCATCAAATGGGTTACGTGTCCCTACCCCTTATCTTTGGCACTCTTTGGATATTTCCTCTCTCTCATCCCTAATACTTCCACCCACTTTGTAATTAACATTTAGAGAACTATCAATAACTTCAAAACTCCTTTTCCACCAACTTTAAAACTCCTTTTCCAGCTTTTAATAAGGAATAAATATATATTAGGGAAAAAACTCAATTACTATTAAAAATAGACGAAAAAAAAATCAAGATTCAACAACACTAATGATGTAGAACAATTAGGCCAAGAGTATATGGTTACACAAGATCGTCGCAAGTTGGGGAGGCATAAAAGGTAAAATCAGCGTATATGTGAATAGTAACTATGTATATGAACAGTCACGTATGTACTGTTCATACGTACAGTATCCAGTAGCCCCTAGGATCCTCCCTTGAATTCCATTTAGATTCCACATCCCTTGTATTCCTTTTGTTCCTTCTTTCCCTAAAGTTGTCCAAAGTGTGTTTGCCTTAAATACGATTCCCTTTTATGTCTTCCATTAGCATTATATTATCATTTATGCCTCCTAAGATGCCCAAAGTGTATGTTTCCTTTGGTAAATGGGTCAGAATTTTAATAATTGTGTTTTTTGTAGCTCACTATATAAGAGCAAGTTTGTATGTGTTTCAAATCCTCTCATCTTCAATTATAAACTTTTAGTTTTCCCCCATTTAAGTGTGTGCCTTGTGGAATTAAGGATAGTTCTTTTATTTTCACGTTTTCAGCTACATTAAAGTGGTATCAAACCAAGGTACCGCATCCTAAAATTCGCCTTTGTTTCGATCGTTGGTTCACGTGATGGAAGCAACAGATCCAACGACGGTGATCGTAATGGAGTAGCTCTTTTGAGGGCTGAATTTATTGAGTTCAAAACCAACGTCAATCAAACCTTGCGCGATTTGCATGAAACCATGTGGCAAATCCTAGTAAGAATGACAGTGGTGGAACTTAATCGCGATAAAGATAGGATACTAACGACGGTGATCATGGACATCCTACCGATAACCGCAATTCAAACATTCCATTTAGGACGATTTCGGTAACAACCATGTCGTACCATTGTTTGAAGACAATCGAGGTCGATGGGAGCAAGATGATTTCGGTAACAACCATGAGCAGATTCTTTACCAATTATATCAGATATGCACACAAGGAAATATAACAGTCCTGAATATGCTGAAGAGTTTTATCGGTTGTCGTCTCCTAAGAACCAGATGGAACCTAAGTTTAGTATGGTGGCCCACTTTAAAGGAGGGTTAAGATAGGATATTGAAGAAAGGTGGCGCTACAACCATTGTTCAAATTGTTCAATAGTCACAGTAGCTGAGAGAGCAGAGTTATTACTGGAAAGGCAGAGAATCAGTCTCGTGGCTCGTATACCCCATGTCCTACACATGAAAACGGTAAACAAACTCCTGGAATTTCTCCTCATGCAATAGGATGAGACACTGAAATGGGTCCATCATAGGCAAACACTGCAGAACTCGTGGGCTGTACTACAAGAGCCAGGTCTGAGCAAGTGTTACCGATGTGGAGAGCAACGCCATAAATACAACGTTTATCCAAAATGACCCACTGTGAGTTTGGTCAAACACGAAGAAAACGGGAATCAAGAAGTCGATTTTACGACGAGATGATTGAGTGGGATGACAGCGAGTTGTTGGCCCATTCTTTAGTAATAAGGAGGCTGATGTACACACCCAAAAAAGAGGAGCATCCACAACGTCATAACGTGTTTCGTACACGTTGCACTATCAATCGAAAGGTATGTGACGTTATCAATGATAGTGGCAGTAGTGAAAATATTATTTCCTCAACAATGGTTCGAAAGTTGGGATTGAAAACAAAAAAGAATTCTCACCTTTACAAAAATGGATGGATGAGTGACTGAAACCTGTCTTATCCCATTCTCGATTAGGAAGGTCTATGCAGAAGAGATACTATGTGATGTGGTTAATATGGATGCTTGTCACATGATCTTAGAGAGGCCCTGGTAGTTTGATGTCGATGCCACTCACTATGGTAGAGACAATGTTTATATTCTATATAAGAATTGTCAGAAGATTGTTCTTGGACCATTAAAAGAAGAGGAATTACCTAAGGTTACCCTGTCTAAAGGAAATCCAGTTATGTTAATCAACCGAGAGGAATTTATAGACGAAGAGACGACAACTCCTAACAGTTTTGTTGTTTTTCTTAAAGGAGAAGTGGTCGAACAATCTCATATTACTTACTATACCAACAGTCGTACAACCTCTATTAAAGCAATTCGATGATTTAGTACTGGAAGACCTCCCCAACGATCTTCCACCAATAAGGGATGTTCAGTACCACATTGACTTGATGCCAAGGGCGAGACTGTCAATCGGCCCCATTCCAGGATGAATCCCAGGGAGGGCCAAATTCAGTAAGAACAAGTAGAGGAAATACTGTAAAAGGGATTAATACGAGAAAGTATGAGCCCATGAGCAGTTCCCGCTTTGCTAGTGTCCAAGAAAGATAGGTCTTGGCGAATGTGTATAGACAGTTGTGCAATCAATCAGATGACCATCAAATACCTATTTTCCATTCCACGGTTAGAGGATATGTTGGACATGTTGGCAGGAGCAAAAGTTTTCTCCAAAGTGGACCTTAGGAGCGGATACCATCATATTTGAATCTGCCTAGGACTGAGCAAAAAACAGCGTTCAAAACAAAGGAAGGATTGTCCGAGTGGCTAGTTATGTCGTTCGGATTACCCAACGTGCCTAGCAATTTCATGTGGCTAATAAATCAAGTACTAAACCGTTTATTGATCAATTTGTAGTTGTTTATTTACATGATATTCTGGTTTATAGTAAAACATAAGCAGAACATCTTTTGCACTTGAGAGAGGTACTAACAACTTTACTGGAAAATAAGTTGTATGTTAACCTAGAAAAAGTGCAATTTTGTTACCTCGAGCATATTGTTTTGGGGCTTTGTGATTAGTGGTGATGGTATTCGAGTAGACGAAGAGAAAACCATTCGGGAGTGGTCCACGTCAAAGAATGTCAGTAAAGTACGCAATTTCTATGGCCAAGCTACGTTCTACCGAAGGTTCATCAAAACTTCAGTAGTGTTATGGCCCCCATCACCGAGTGTATGAAATGACACTTTCTATAGGGAGAGGAAATTGAAGTGAGTTTTACCTTTATCAAAGATAAACTATCAACAGCACCAGTATTGTTTCTTCCAGATTTTAAGAAGTTGTTCCATGTGGAATGTGATGCTTAATAAGAGCAGTTTTATCACAAGAAGGGAAGCCAGTGGCATTTTACGGTGAGAAGCTGGGTGTGGTGCACAGGAAGTGGACTACTTATAAAGTGGAAATCTCTGCTTTGGTGCAAGCTTTGCATATGTTGAAGCATTATCTTATCTAGCGAGAGTTCATATTGTTTACTGATCACTAAGCATTGAAATTTATTAACAATCAAAACAACGTTAATCAGATGCATGCGCGATGGGTGGCTTATATCCAACGATTCACCTTCTCACTAAAACACAAATCGGGTCAGCAAAATAAGGTGGCAGATACACTGAGCCGTAGAGCAACCTGTTTCATAACTATAAGAGCTGAAATAACGGGATTTGACTATTTGAAGGAACAGTATGAGGCTGACGAAGATTTTGGTCAAGCATGGACAGTTTGTAAAGAGGAACAGGCTTTAAGGGGTTGCATTTATATGAAGGATTCCTTTTCAAAGGAAATCAATTGTGCATCCCTCGAATCTCTTTGCAAGAGCAGGTGATACGTGAATTACATAAGGGAGGATTAGGCAGTCACTTGGGAAGTGATAAGACGCGAAAGCTGGTAGAAGAGTGGTACTACTGGTCGCAGCTCAAAAGAGATGTGGAGAACTATATATGACGGTACACAGTCTGCCAAACTAGCAAAGGCCAATCACAAAATATTGGGATTTACACACCACTGCCTATACCAGATGCCCAAAATGGGAGGATTTATCTATGGATTTGAATTTAGGTCTGCCAAGGACGCAACGATGAGCAAACTTCGTTTTTGTGGTGGCTGATCAATTTTCCAAGATGGCCCATTTTACTGCGTGCAAGAAGACAAACAATGCACTCTAGATGGACAATCTATTCTCTAAGGAGGTGGTTCGCTTACATGGTGTCCCGCAGTCCACCAGCTCAGATCGTGACACCAAGTTCTTGTCCCACTTTTGGCAAATTTTATGGAAGAGATTTAACACATCTCTTAACTTTAGGTAGGTATCCCTCTGAAAACGCGAAGGCCCCCAATTTTAAATACTATACCACAAAAAGCAATTTCCTTTTTAAATATATGTGGAAGCGAAGATGGTTCAATTAAACAATTGCCAATTTTAATTTCTTTCCAAATTAAAATTAAACACAACTTAAAGTGAACTTAAATTAATTAACAAATGAATGTTTTCACTTAAACACAATTATTTAACCCCAAGTTCTAGAAATTTGCGTGAGTCATATTTTTCTTTTAATCAAATTAAGACAAACCAAATTTTAACCAATTAAATTAATGACTTGAATTAACTACACATTACCCAAATATAATTTAGCACAAAATTAAACAGGTAGCGATTAAACCAAATTTTATCTTTTTACCTAAGCATGCGTTCTAGGTGAGTTTTGCGAAAGATAAAATAAACAATGAATCACTATGCCGCGATGTACGAGGAAAAGCCCACAACGGGAAAAAACCTCGGACGGCCCTAGCCTTAAGTCCACTAAGTATGGTTTTACAAATTACAAAACAGATGACTTACTTCCTCGACTCGACCCCTTTCAAGCCTTGACGTGTCGTCTTGTAAATACCTCCGCCTAGTAGACAACCCCGGAGCTCCACCGAAACCTTGGTCTTCACCAATGAGACATAGGTACACCGTCAACCACACATGGTGCCTTTCACCATGTGATAATGCCACAGCAAAATAAGCTTCTTCTTCTTTGAGGGATTTAGAAGAAAACCCAAATGAACTCTTCAATAAGTAGAATAAACCGGTGCCAAAAACTCCAAGCAAAGTATATATATAAAGGAAGCTTGGTATATTAAACAATGGGTGTAAAACATAAGTGATGTAAAGATTTTTCTTTGGAAAATTAACCACTCAAACATGAACTTTTTCTCTTTTCAATTTGCTCTCAAAACACTCTCTTAGAGGTTGTAGGATATGAAAAAGTTGAGTTAGAAAACTTGGTTCCCGCAATTAGATATTCAGGAAAAGAGTTAGTGGAAAAAGTAGTGGGAAAGTGGAAAAAACTACTCAAAAACTGCCAATTAACTGTTCCCGCCAAATCTCGTTCGAACGAGCCTTCTAACGAAGTTCCAGTGTATAAAAGTTGAACTCGTTAGAAATCTCGTGGGAATTCTCGTTCGAACGACAATTCGAACGATATTCCAGTGGGCTATATGGGAACTCGTTGGCAAACCTCGTTCGAACGACATTTTCGTTCGAACGACATTTCGAACGAACTTCCAGAAAGTGTAAATTTTTATTTTTAGCCCAGAAACTTTATATATTTATTTTAAAGTTTTAATAAAATATTTCTGAAAATAAAATAACAGTTTAAAATAAAATTCACCAAATAATAAATTGTTCCAAGCTCCTATATATATATTCAAATGCATTCATACCTTAGGAGCAATTGGAACTATGTTGGTGACGTAGAAACAAGGCACTTGAAACATGGCATTTGATAAAGCTTTATACTCTTGGCTGCTACGTCTTCAACCAACACATCATAGGCTTGAATGGATACAATGAACACTATCCTATGACATAAACGTTTTTGTCCGGAATTGAGCCAAAACTACAATAAGACTCAATTGGAGAATTGTGTCCTTACACCCTCCACAGCCAGCTTCTTAGAGGGACTATGGCCTTTCAAGCCACAGAAGTTTGAGGCAATAACGGGTATGTGATGCCCTTAGATGTTCTGGACCGCATGCACACTACACTGATGTATTCAACGAGTCTACAGCCTTGGCCTATAGGTCCGAAAAATCTTTAAAATTTCATCATGATGGGGATAAATCATTGCAATTGTTGGTCTACAACAAGGAATTCTTAGTAAGCGCAAGTCATCAGCTCGCGTCGACTACGACCCTACCCAATGTACACACGAGTTACCCCAAAATTGATGGCCAAACGGAGGTGGTAAACAGGACCCTTGAAAATCTGATTCGCTGTATTTCAGGAGAGAAACCAAAGCAGTGGGATCTTGCTCTTGCCCAGCAAGACTTTGCTTATAATTGCATAGTTAACCGGTCCACGAAAAAATCCACGTTTGTTGTTGTGTATTGTTGTCCTCTAATGGTGGCTTTGGATTTGGTATCATTACCAAAAATATTAGGAAAGAATGTTACTACTGAGAAAATGGTTGAGCACGTTAAAGTCATTCAAGAAAGTGTCAAGAAGCACCTAGAGGAGACTTACGTCAAGTATAAGGTTGTCACTGATAAGAAGTGGAGGAAGAAAATCTTTAAAGAAGGCGATCTTGTTATGGAGTATTTAAGGAAAGAGAGATTTCCAGTGGGGAGATACAACAAACTGAAGGCTAAGAAATATGGGTCATATCAAATATTACAGAAAATCAATAACAATGCCTACGTGATTGATGTACCTATTAACATGCTCATTTCTTCTACCTTCAATGTGGCGGACATACATGAGTATTATCCCCCAAGTTCGAAAAAATCGGGGACGAGTTCTTTTCAGAAAGGGGAGACTAATATAGAACAACTAGCACAAGAGTATATGGTTATACAGGATTGCCGCAAGTCGGGGAGGCTGAAAAGGCAAAATCAGCGTATATGTGAACAGTAACTGTATATATGAACAATCACGAACGTACAGTTCATACGAAGATTTTCCAGTTGCCCCTAGGATCCTCCCTTGGATTTCCTTCAGATTCCACATACCTGTATTCCTTTTGTTCCATCTTTTCCAAAAGTGTGTTTCCCCTTAGTTAGGATTCCCATTTATGTCTTCCATTAGCATTATAATATCATTTATGCACCCTAAGATGCCCAAAGTGTGCTTCCCCTTTAGTAAATGGGTTAGAATTTTAATAATTGTGTCTTTTGTAGCTCATTATATAAGAGCAAGCTTGTAAGTGTTTCAAATCATCTCATCTTGAATTTTAAACTTTGAGTTTATTCTCGATTAAGTGTGTGCCTTGTGGAATCAAGGATAGTTCTTTTATTTTCATTTTTTCCGCTACGTTAATTAATATATTGGATAGTCAGCATTGGGTTATTGAGTTCTAAGGAATGAAACATCAATGATGAGCAATCTAAGGTTATTGCAACGATGTATGATAACACAGTGTGCTGGAGCATTGGCTACAACAGAAACTTTTTGCCTGAAAAATTATCTCAACAAAAGATCATTATAAAGCAACCAACACAATGGCTGAAATCAACAGCTTTAACAAAAAAATCAAAACACCAATATATTGATCCAATTATGTCCAAGTACCAGTGATTAATCGTTGTTGCCTTCCATCCTTCAACCCCAAAAAAGACAGTTCGATAGCACTAATATACTCTAGCTCTTGACCACTACAATATGTCATGATAGCTTCGAACCGCTTAGTTACAGATCCATTTGTGCACACAGCCCATGAAGCTATAATAGACCCCAAAAGATCAAGAAAATAAAAAATTCAGGGTGTGTTTGATAACCATATTCGCCATGACAAATATGGAATCTTTGGGACTTTTCAGCTTTTTGATGTGTTTTATAGCATTTATTTTCCTAGGAAATATTTTCAACTTCCATTATGGTACAACTTGGTGATGGATTTTGTGGCCATTTGCCTAGGATTTATTTATTTATTATCATTTTATTTTTTGTGGGGAGGGGGGATTTCTCCAAGTAAAAATCCACGCAATAGTTTCCAGACAGGCAGGCACTCCAAACACATCCTTAAATGATTGAAATATTAACCACTTCTCTGTCAATTAAGGTGATATAGATTCGAATAGCCAAACCAACCCATCACAAACTCCCAAAACGATTATGCATACAGTGAAGTGGAATAAAGAAAACTTCGCAACCTCTCGCACATGATAATTTTCATATATAATTAATAAGCTGACCACAACTCCAAAGTACCATAAATAATAAATAAAAGATAAACATAGAAATTAACTAATAATATCCGTAAAATAGAAGTCAAAAAACATCTCCCCCCCCCCCCCCCCCCCCCACACACACACACCCACACAATTTTGCAACAGCCCCTATGGGCCCATCATACACATCAAATAATTTCCGTGAGGGATATAAATGCACTACATCTATGACGGTTTACAAACCTAGAAGTAAATACAGGTGAAAGGATGCGGCAGAATGGAAAGTTTATCAATTTTCATTTAAAAAAACGTTAGATTTTTTCGTATCAATGGCAGTATATGATCAAAGTCTAACGTAGTCACCACCCAGCTTGGTCTAGCACAAGATTTAAATGTTAATAAACAAAAAAATAGTACTAAATTACATCCCAGTTGACATCACTACTATGGCATATTACTGCAAGGAATGCTTCTTTTCTCTTTACAAGATACATGCGCTTAATAATTATCCAATCATCCACAATAATGTATATACTAGTTATAAGAACCTCTGCTATTAAAAACTATCTCGGACCTGAGACCTGCTGTGATGAGATGTAAGAGGAAAAAGTATTTGAGCCACTATATGTGCTCAAACGAGAGGTATTTGCGTGTGGATACAATGTAGCACCGTTTTGCGTTCTGGATTCTTCTACCATGGAAGGCTCAACGAAGCGACGACCAATGAAACGCAAAAAAATCAAAGATTCTATACTCGGCTGACACAAAGGGGTACTACCTTCCAATATTCCAACAACACTAACCATATTCGGCCTCAATGCCGGCTCCTCGTGAACACAGCACAAAGCTACCTTTACCAACTTCTCTACCTCTTCACCACTCACCCTCCCTTCTAACCTCGGGTCGGCAAGCTCCAAGTACCTCCCCTGCTCGTGCATCTCCAATGCGAATAGGGGGAAATAAATGGGTGCCACTCCCGATGAAGCTGATGAGCTGCCACCACCGCTGTTATCATCAGCAACACTGGGGGTTTGGGTCTGAAATGAGCAGTTTTTTTTCCCACTCACGAGTTCAAGTAGTACCATTCCAAAACTATAAACATCAGTTTTGTCACAGATTGTAGAGCTAGTCAGCCATTCGGGAGCGAGATAGCCGCGAGTGCCTCTCATAGTTGTGAATAGACTCGACTGTTCAGGACTCAAAAGCTTTGAGAGCCCAAAATCTGATATTTTTGGCTGGAAATGATCGTGGAGGAGTATGTTCTCCGGCTTGACATCACAATGGATGATCTTTTGTTCACACCCGCTATGCAAGTATGCGAGCCCACGCGCTGTTCCTAGAGCTATGTCGATCCGCTCATGCCATTCTAAGACAGGTCCGCTACCAAACAGAGTACAATCTAATGACCCGCGATTCATGTACTCGTAAACCAACATTCTTTGTCTCCCTTGAGCACAAAACCCCTTCAACTTGACCAAATTTACATGGTGGACATTTCCAATGATCACAATCTCTGTGAAGAAATCCTTCTTCCCTTGAAGACCTAGACTAGTAATTTTTTTAACTGCCACTGGGGTTCCGTCGGGGAGTTCACCCTTGTACACGGTTCCGAACCCACCCGACCCAATTTGGGTCTTGAAGTTATCAGTAGCCAATTCAATCTCCTCATAATCAAATCTAATTGGTAAGCCTGGGATAGTGAAGGCATCCATGTCTTCTTCAGGGGAGGTTGAGGAACCACTTTTGACCTTTCCTATCTTGGAGACTCTAGATCTTCTCCACCAAAGGAACCCCAATACAACTAACAGGATGAAACCACTAAATGGTAAGAGCACTAAAGCAGCTAAGGGAATTCTTTGTTTTTCTCCACTAAAATCATTATTATTACCCCCAAAATTTGTTGATGGAGCTCCAGCTAGGGTTTTAATAAAGCCCATTCGGTTGTTGTTATTTACAGTGCTCAACATAATTGATCCCAACACATTTTCAAGCATATAACAAGAACCAGATGAGTTATCAAAGAAAATCCCCAAGCAAGAACAGTCCACAGAGCACATATCTTGGCAGGTGGACAAATTCACATTGTACATGACGGGCGCAGTGAAATCATTCGCAAAGTAATCCATCCCATATCCGAGCCTCGAATATGACACCGATGAAGAAGAATTCAATCGACTGCTCTTATTGGTTGAATTACAAGAAACAAACAAAGAATATGAAGCATCACTCGGCACACAATCTCTTGTATTCTGTGAAATAACCTGGAAGTTTGATGGACATGAACATACAGGGGCCCCTGATGAAGTATCATCGGTACACAATCCAACCTTTCTACAAATGAATGGAATTCGGCATCTATCGATGGGCCCCACAAATTCCTGGTTTTCTTCAGTACCCGAATAGCTGCTGATGACAAACTGGCCAGAGTAATCCAACTTGGCTGTTTTGAAGTCAGATGGAGATAAGTTGACCTGAATTACAACTACAGACCCATTAGCTCCAAATAGGTAAAGACCTGTTTGGTTTATCGCCATATATTCCACAGCGTAAACTGAATTCGTAAAAGCCTTTTTATCCATAGACAATTTCCAGTATGTCAAATTCTGCCACTGCATAATAGCGTTGGAGACGGTAACTGAAAGTCTATAGTAACTGGTTGACAAATCAGCGTTTGATACGCGGCTTGAGAGAAACGCCCCTGCAGGCAAGTGCTGTCCGATAACAATCGTATCCGTTGGATTACGAAAACTCTCCCAAAGGGTCACATTAAATTGGTCAATCAAGACAAGATTCCCCATCTCAGTTAGCTGCAGTGCCGATACTGATGACCTTAATGGTTCAGTTGACCATTTAAAACTGCCATCTTCATCACTTATACTCATACCATTGACAGTTAGCCTCATCTCTCCTGAATTTGAAATGGGTGCATCACGATTAGCAGACCATATGATGGTGTGAGACTCCACGTGGATAACACACAGGTAAAACTTAGTCTGCTGAGCACCCGGATTGAAAATAGCAGCTTTAAATGTGCTATTACGGGAATATAAGAAGGTACCGGTTGTGTCAATGAAAAGGTAATTCGAAGCAGTGAAGTTTGGATATACGTATTCATATGAAGAAATACCATACACAATAGTAAAAGATAACAAGAATACACTAAAGAAGAAAAACAAGGAACCCATGTAGAGTAAGATAAAGGGAAGAACACAAAATGGGTTGGGAAGAAATAGTTTTTGTAAGGATGGAATTGGTCTGTTCTGGCTTTCCCAATTGTTTTTTCCCACTTTTTGCTTATAGGTTTGGCGTTGACAACAATTGGCATTGATTGGTGGCCCAAGTAGAGGTGGGATTGTTCAACTTGTCATGGCCGCTAATGTTAGCTCGAGGTGTAAACATTTAGTGCAGGTCTGACCTCAGTATGTGTTTATTTAAACCAAGAATATTGAAGAATAATGCAATACTACTATATTTTATACATAGTTCGTTTACTTTGAATTATGTATTCACACCATCACCGCCCAAATATGTTTAAGTTATACCCCTTTGCTTAAAATAAAGGAGAGGCAACTAATGCAACAAATGAACAGTCAAAGTAAGGAAGTAGACTTGGTTGAGGCAAAACATCAGATTTGTTGTGTTCACCTGTTGGGTTATAGCTAGCAGTATAACCACCACCAAGAAACGGAAATGACAAGGACAACACGGCACGAAAAATGCCAAGTGGGTTGGTCCAGAAATGCTGAAAAAACTGACGGGTTTGTACGAAACAATGGATTTTCATTCTTGTTAAGGGTAATGGCTAAACTTGCAATCATTTGATTTTCACCCATGATGGAAATTAAATAAGGTAGGAGAACGAGAGAATAACAGAAATTCTCCTCGAAAGCGAAACTACTGCCATTCAACGGATTAAACTTTGGACAGCTTATGACGTCATGTTACCTGTCTTACAACTTTACAAGAAGAGTAGTTTTTCTGTTTTTTTATTTGTACCACGGAGAAAAGTATTCAAATGTATTTCATAACTTCTACGTCCATTCATGATTATTTTTCAGCTTGTTAGTATTGCTGACGCAAATTTACATTCATAAGAAAATAATCAAATGCAAAACGTCTCGAACCCTACATGATTTTTGCGGATCAGGTCATGCCTAAACAAGTCCGGGTAGAAATCGGGTCAGAGTCGTATAACCCGTTTATTAAATAGGTCGTGTTTCGGGTTATGCGGGTCGTATCAACGTATCAAGATCGACACATGAAAATCATGAGTCGGCATAGACTTATTGAATGTATTTTATATGACTATTTCTATGTCGACTCTCATTTTCGACTTAGAGATCTTAAGTATCTAGTCTCATTTTTTAATATTCATTTGTTGTCACTTTCATATTTTTGTATTTTTTAATTATTGACCCTATTATAACAAATATGGGACAAGTGTCATTCTCTGCGAAAAAAGAAAGAGGGGCGGTTACAAAGCAATTATAGGCGATTTTGAGTAGTTATGAAACTTATTACAACTTTAAAAATACATGGAAGTGGAGCCTCGCAAATCTTTGGAAATAGGACTAAAGGCAACAAAAAATATTTCGACTTATTGGTTGCGATTCGCTGACGTATCGTATTCATATTGAATCATGTTTGAACTCAACTGTACCACATTGGTGTGGGGTCCAAACACAAGTTAATACAAGTGCGACACATCAGTGAGTCGAAAATGAGAGTCAGCTTAAAATTATTGATTTTATATTTCGTTTGCTTTATTTTTATTTTATTTTGGTTATTTTGACTTTATCATTTTTTAAGTACTAGTAATTAGACTTTACCCATTTTGTTTAATTTTAGAGTTTGTCACTCTTTTAGATTTTACCCTTTAAGAAAATAGTGGCAAAGTCTAAAAGAAAACAAAATGATGGGTAAGTCTAGTTACCAAAACAAAATGGGTTGTAAGAGTATGCATAATACTCATGTACCCTAATAGGACGAGATTGTCTTATTCCGTTGACCAAATATACTTTGAGTCTTATCATTGAGGTCACTCTGACAAAGTGTCATGCAAATCATTCAAACGAACATCCTCATTCTCGATGCATATCATTTTATACCACTATTAGGAAGGTAAATGGACACTTAGACTCATGCACATTTTATCACACTAATTCCTTCTTTATAAAATCTTTTTGGTGTGTGTTCGTATGATTAATATGGTTTCTTTAGACGTTATATGAAATGCAATAAAACTCTTTTGTAAATTTTGGTTTGCATTTTATATGTTTTGATCATGTGTCCAAACCAACTCAATATGTGGTTGATGTGTGTCTGACCCATAAGCATTGTCGCAACAAAGATTTGCTCTGCTGCAGCGATGGTTTCTCGCTGGTCGCGCCTATTTTAAGAGATTCTATCTCAGTTTTGAATTGTATTCTCGTTATTCATTCGCTCCAGCGACGAGTGTCAGTTTGGCACAAAAGCTACTTTTTTGTAAAATATTCTGCACATCTCCCTCGGTACTCGTGCAACCTTAAGATATTACCATATATTTTTACCTTTTGCGTCTTGTCACTTCATGTAATTCTACAACTTACCTATTTCTCCCCCCAAGCTTCACTTGCAATCTTGTATGTATATGTGAGTTGGAACTTTATTTTAATAAGAGTGTGAAAGAAGTGTGATTTTGTTATCTCTTTTGTGGATAAAATATTTTTGATAAGTATTTCTTGCCACAGGAATCATTTTTAGGATAGAAAAATATGTGTAAGATAAAAACTTCTTTTGTGCTGAATCTTGCATTCTTCCAAGTTTTAAACCTTGTTTATTCTTTAATATATTCTTCAGATATTTTAAGTTTAAGTACTTGTGAATTCGAAAAATATTTTGAAGTAAATTTATTTGTTCTGAAACCTTTTATACCTTGAACATGGCTCTTTATAATTTGTTCTTGTGTTATTTTTAGATTTGTATCTCAAAAATATATTTGTGAGTTAAGCCATTATTTCCAATTACACTTTCACTTTAGTTTCTTCTCACACCTAGAAAATGGTATTACACTTATTGTTGATTGGGGCTTCAAGAAGTCGCTGGTTGCGATTAAAACTGATAGCGATTTTGAAGCTTGCCCCAGTTATTGACGCCTTCCCATTGGTGGAAGATATGGTATGAAAGAGCATTAGACGGAAGTTATGCTTTCGGGTTGTAAGACGTAGTTCCCCTCTTTAAGTCTTACCACAGTTCATTTGTTATCTTTTAGGCCCAATTTTTTTTTCCCGTTGTGAATTTTTCCTCGTACGCCTTGGTGTTGTGCTATATTATTTACCTTTATACACGTAGAGTAAGTCACCTAATTATTGAAGATAAAATTTGGTGTAATCTACTTGGTAAATAATTTACCATATAAACCTTACGCCTTGAACTCATTGTCCTAACCTGAACTCAAAGCAAAATCGTGTCATAATTTGACAAGATATTTTAATTGGGTACCTTTCGTTCATATGATATCGGTTTCAAGCACACACTATCAAATAGTATAAGAACTAGATCTCTATTTTCTAGGTATTATCACCTAGAGGCAGATCAGGTCTGTGTGATTATGAATTTTTATATGAATGACCAAATGCGTGAATGATGGGAATCAAGAAAGGTCATAATTTATCCGGACTTATCACACATTCATAGGGTTTGAATCACTCTAGAATAAACAACTCTAATACTCGTGTTAGTGGTTGTGAAGGTAATAATGTATGTTCTTCTCTTTATGTGTTTGTTTCTCAAAACAAGAGTTTATTTAAAACCAATGTTGAGCTTTCTACGAGAATGAAACATTTGGAGAAAGAAAAAACTAAGAGTGTGTGTGCTCAAAATCGAGACAGACAAAAGATACCTAATTAAAATATCTTGTTAAATTATGATAAGATTTTCTTTGCAAGTTCAAGTTGGGATGTCAAATACAAGCTATAAGATCTATGTGACAAATTGTATACTGAAATATATTACACCAAATTTTATCTTCAAAATATAGGTGACTTAATCTAAGTGCAGAAAGATAAACAGTATAGCACAATACCAAGCCGTATGAGGAAAATTCCACAACGGGAAAAAAAAACTCAGGTCGATAGAATGAAAAATATAATATGGTAGATTTTTACAAATAGAAAAAATAGACTTAAAATCATCACGATGCTATAATTGACAAGACACTCTTCCCCACAATATCCTCTATAAAGAGTGTCGCCAACTGGAGAACGTTAAACAATCTTGAATGGTTTTGTTCTACAACCAATGCCACCAAGTCCTTGTGCCAAAATAATCTTCTTCAAAGTAGATATAACTTTCTTCGTTTTGAGTTTGAAGAGAACTATGTGTTCCAAAGCTTGGAACAAAGATGAGAATCCTCCTTGGAGTGTAGTACCACCTTGTAGGTGTGTGACGATCTAAGGTGAAAGTATTTTCTAAAAATAATGGCTTAACTCATAAAATATATCTTTGAGATATATGAAATCTAAAAATAACATAAGAATAAATTAGAAAGCGACTTGTTCAAGGTTTTGAAAAGATTTTAAAGAAAACAAGTTTACTTCAAAATATTTTTAGATTTCACAAGTAATTAAATTTAAAATATCTCAAAACTATATAGAAGAGAGAAAAAAAAGACTTAAAACTTGGATGAATACAAGATTCAAAAGGAAGTTTTTATTAAACGATTTTTCTCAACTTGAAAGATGAATAGTGTGGCAAGAAAGAATTAGCGAAAATATTTTATCCACAAAGAAAACACAAAATCACACTTACACTCTGGCACAAAATGAAGACAAACCCACTTACATATACGACTCGATCTTGCAAGCGCAGATAGGACGGTACAAGTAGGTAAGTAGACCTGATTAGGTGTAAAAGTAGCAAAGATATAGTCAGATCTTTAATGTGCACAAATACCAAGAAATATGAGTATAATCTTAGTTTAAAAAGTAAGTTTTTGCATTGTAAAACATGTGTCGCCGCAAGGTCATTGCAGCAAGCTATTTCATCGATGCGGCAAACCCTAAGCGATTATGGTCGCGCAACAGTTCAAACTTTTTCATGGGCACATATCACTAGAGTTTCGTTGCAATAAAATTTTGTGTTGTTATGGCAAAACTTCCACGAAGATACAAGGCAAGCCAATAAAACAAAATATCTTGAACATGGCGCGGCCAGCGAGACATTGTCGCTGCAGTGAGAGAAAGCCTCATTACGACAAAGGTCTCATGCGAAAGACCTCAGCAACCTTTATAAAATGCAATTTCTAAGATTTTCAAATAAAGTTTTATTGCATTTCATAAATAAGTCTAAAGATATATATCAACATAAACACACACACAAAAAAAGGTATTTTCTAATAAAGATAACATGTGTGAGTAGAATGTGTATGAGCCTATATGTTTGTTTAGCGTCATAATAGTGGTATTAAAAGGATACACGTGAAGATGAGGACCATTGAATTATTTTCATAATGCTCTGCCAAAACGACCTCAAGGACAAGACTCAAAGTATATTTGGTCAGCGGAATAAGATAGTCTAGTCCTATTGGGGAACATGAGTAAAATGAATACTCTTACAATCTCCCCTTTTGTCTATTCCATGACAAATATATAAAAATGAAGATTATAAATATTATAGAGAAGCCTAGCAAAATATGACATATAAACACTAGTCCAACCAAAGGCAAAGACATCCATATACTACTAATCCTCATGTGTAGAATAATTCCTAGAAAGTTTTTCACCTGTTAATCTGTAACTCAATATAATACAATATATAGATATAACAATATGATGGACAGTTAACACCAAACATGTGATGAATAAGATATGAAAGTGATTCATCATTCAGGGTGTGTATACAAGTTATAAAAATAACAATATCTTGATGTTATAGGCCATATTGAGATATGTACCACATTTCTTGGATACGTACTAGGTGTTCATTTAGTTTTCCATGAAACAAATCAAGATATGTTCGTAATTAGAACTTCCCTTTAATCCAATCCTTCTCCCTCTTTTTGTCATGGATTTTACAAAGTTAAAGAAACATTAAATTAATCAAGTGTGCTAAGAATGATCATATAGTGAGTTATTTCAATCAAAATTAAATAAAGATAGAATATGTGATTCAAGGAATCTAGTCCATAATTCACTAGTAGAGATAAAAAAAATAACATAATCTAGCTACATCATATAACACAAATACGAGTTAAAGTGCACCATAAAATAGATATAACGAGTCATGTGTGCAAGTTAGCAAGTATACATCATGGGTTAGCAGGAAACAATGCAAGTGAGTGAATAACACACCTACATAATCCTTGGTGTGCCAAATAAAAGCACAAAATCATATAATGAGCTAAATATCACAAGTAGATAATCATGATAAGCATAGGATATAGATAGAAACTCATATTACATGTCAAATGACATAAAAATGTCAAGAGATGTTCCAAAGAAGTAAAAAACTAGCTTCACCAAAATTGTGCGCCAACCTGCTGAATACTTATCAGAAAATCCAAAAATGACCTAACAAGTTCACCAAAACAAAAGTAACCAAATATCCAAACAAACAGACCGACCCAATAGGGTTTTAAGATAACAAAAGAAATGTCTGAAATATCAAACATATAAAGATAACAACAAATGTCACCACCATTAACAAGAAGTCGCAACTATCTAATCCTCATGCTTATTGTGTTTATCATCATCTAAGTTTTCGCATCGATGACCTCGGATATTTGACTGGAGATCAATAATGTCTCATCGCATGGTTTTTAGCTGTAAGAACACAAACGCTAAAAAGTAGTCAACTTCGGACGTATTAGATTAGCAAACCCAACAAGTGATCTGATCGTCGGGAATACGGATCCTAGAGGAGTGTATGGTCATATGTCATGAATGGGAGGCACTTCCACTTAGTCTTTGGCTGAGAGCCTCTTCCACATTATCTATACAAGGAGTCAAAGATGCCTTCTTTCGCTTCTTATTTTTGTCATGGAAAGAGATATAGGTGATCATCTTACCATCCTGTTTCTTTTTTCCTTTGAGAAAATATGAACATTTCGAGCAAGAAGTATAAGAGAGGGACATTTTCCTTTCCCTATATTGTTCAGATTTTCCACCATCACATCAAATAAAACTTATCCCAAGTGCCAAGTGCATGGAGGCACCAGTACCAATCGCATGTAAAAATTAAAAATTATATAGCGGGGTGGCATTATGGTGTGAGCTAAGGTTGATGTTTAAAGAGATGAGAATGTGGAGAACGTAATAAAAGTTGGTGAGGCGGGTTTATGGCAAAGCATCTTGGGGAGGTTCAATTATTTCTCCACCTGTGATTTCAGTTACCACCTCATCCATATTAGGAAAAGCATCGGCTTGGTATGGGAAAGAAGGGTTTATTTCATAAGGCATGCTATAAATCTCTCTGGGAGTGGTTAGTGTAATAGAGTTGGAAACACCACAAATGATGAAAGTAATGTTGGACTCGGTTATTATAGCCATGGTATAAAACCCTCTAACTATGTCTTAAAACACTTCTTCTTTATAAATTCCTAAGTTTTTAACATTTAACCAACATTGTTCCTCAAACGGACTAGTCTCAGTGGCATGATAATACCTAAGAGAATTTCAGTCAATGGAGCGCTCACAGTGGATAGCATGAAGTTGAAAATTCTTAAACCTTGTGAAATATTTTGGATTAGCAAATCGGGGAGGAGATGTTTCTCGATGTGTGGCAGGGCCTGCTCCTTCATCTCTTAAAAACCCGTTGCACGATCTGAAAATAAAGGAATCCAGAAGAAACTCTAAATTCAAAATTTTTAAATAAATACTCAATTTATATAACTAGGAGTCAAATCCGTAGAGCTCAATACATAAACATGAATTAATAATCAATAAACCCTCATAGAGTCAAAAAGTAATTCTAAACGAACAAACATCCTTAAACCCGTAAAAGAATGTCAGAAATTACAAATTTAGAATAATCAACTTACCAAACGTTGTCTACAAGAGAGGATAGAGGAGAATCATCCACAAAAGCTTCAAAAAGGTCCAAAAATGAGGTAGGACCGGTTTATACTTAGAAGAGAGAGAAATGAACTTTGGGAAAGTGATGAGAAAAAGAAAGGTCGATCACTTTTAAACTCGATCTGTCACTGCAACGAGATGTGTCGCGGGCCGTGTAATTTCTGGAGCAATGGCATTTGTCGCTACTGCGAGAACCCTTCGTTGGTCACACGAATGACTAGAAAAATCCCAAAGGCTCAAATTGAGTTTTCAACGTAAGGAATAACTCAAAAAAAACACCAAGTGATCAATATCACATGATCCACTTTTAAAATGACTTAGACTAATAAAATTCAATACATTTGAATTATGAAGTGTCATATTCAAGGTAAAAATAGTTATTCAAAGTACTCTAAAGGAGAATAATCTAGCTAATGATAAAGTCGTAGCATGTTTTTAAGTTAATTTATAAAAGCACATAGGAGATAACACGTGAGAGATAGTTTTTACAAATATCAACATTTGTCCGATGAAATCAAAAAAAAATATTAAAAGAAACTTTTTAAATGGGAATTTCAACTTTAAATAATTTTTATTGAAAAAGTCTCTTTTTTTTTAACTAACAGTTTTCTCTTCCTCATAAAGCAATTTTTGGTTAAAAGCTTGTTTTGCATCCTTGATGTTATTAAATTTTTGTATGGATATAAATCTTTGTAACATCGCTTTTTAAAACAAATTTTTACATGTGGTGGATTTCACCCATCTATTATTATAATGGAATACTATTTTCAATTTTCAAAGGTAATATTATACAATCAAAGTTGTAGACTTAATCACATTATCTCTCATGATTTTAATATATATATATATATATATATATATATATATATATATATATATCATTTTTAACTTCAACCATGAAGATACAAATCTTATACATACAAAGAAAAAAATGGCACCTTTTTAAAATTCAAATACATTTTGAAAATTCCATAACGTATTACTCATAAGTTTTTTATTCTTTATTTCATAAGATAATGCTCAAAATGTAGTGCGGTATAAGTGAGATGAGTTATGACATTTATTGTAGATAAATCAAGCTCAAAGAATCGTAGATTTTTCAAAACTTTTTAATTCTCATTATAGATTTCATAGTCATAAACATAACCTAAATACAAACGTCATGTGCAAACAAGTCAAATAGATTAGTCTTAGCATTTTAGCAAGGTGATCTATAAGCACAAAATCAAAAAAGTATATAAAAATAAATTATGCGAATAAAGCATTAAACAATGTAGAAAGAGATAAGAAAGAAGATAACGTTTTATGAAGTCCTTAGCTCATAGCAAAACCTCCTAACAAGTAGAAGTCAATGGGATCAACAAATGATTTGGTCTAGTTTATAAAGCTACCAAATTCAAATGATCATTCCTAATCCATATTTGTTTAACATGAGGTGAATTGGGAGTAGGTTGGATCTTAGGCGTATTAATAATTATTTTTCCCCTTTTCTTGTGAACATGACTAATATGTCTATGTTGATTTCTAAAAGTTTTATTCCTAACAAAGTTATTATTCTTCCTAGTATTAAGGAAGTGTGAGGTTGAATTAAGCAAATAATAAAATTCTCTCAAATTTGCTTTCCTATTACAATGATCACTTTTATAAACCTTAGGATGAAGCACATGTGGAGAAGTCTTGGGAGCCACCTTTTTAAAATGATAAAACATTTTTAACATAAAACAAAAATACTTATGATGATCCTTTTTGTTAAAATAGGAACAAACAAAGTCCTTTTGGGGTCTCTTAAGATTGAACGTATGATTTTTATTAACACAAATGGGAGGAACAATATTCTTCTTCAAATGATTAACAACGTGTTTTCATTTATTTTGAGAGATTTTTGGGAACACTTTCAATGGATGTTGTCTCATTTAATGATGAAGGTTTGACAAAAATTATCTTTCCTCTAGGTATGTATATTTTCTAGAATCCAAGTCTCTTTGAAGATGTTCAATATTTTTAAAACATTGACATTTATTTCTTCATAAATTTGATATTACTTTTTCAAATTCTCCAAGGAGATGGTCATATCGTATTTTTCTTTTATTAAATTAGATAGACTTCCATCCTCTTCTTTAGAGGCCTCCTTTTAGTCTTTTAACTCATCAAGAAACTATAGGAGGTCACCAAAGTCAATATCAATGGCTTTAATTTTAGAAAAGAGAGAATGACCATGAGCTTCTTAGGCTTGAAAGAAAACATTTTCTTCATTTACAAAAAGAAGTTCACGTGAAAGTTTTGTTTTCTCATTTTTAAGGGCTTTAATTTTATCAAGTAAATATCCCTATAAAATGATAATCTCGAAGATTCATGATCTTCGTTTTCTTTTATGGCTCTTTCTTTTTCCAAATATTTCACTCTCAATTAAAGTTTAACATTAGTTTTAGATAACTTCTAGTTTTTTAATGCAAGCACATCAAGAGAAGAACATATCTCATTATCTTCACAATCACTCGTACTAGACATTGGCATATTAGTATAAGGGTGATTTAAAAAATCGGATAGAGTAATAAGTCCAATAAAAATGTGGCAATTAGATGTATGAATTAAATTATGAATACTATTTCACATGCTAAGATCTATCTTCACACACAATAGATCTACCTCGAGGTGCTTAAACCTAATGAAGAGAAGTCTAGCTCTGATACCAATTGAGAGTGTGTGTGCTCGAAACTGAGATGGACAGAAGATGCCCAATTAAAATATCTTGTCAAATTATGACAAGGTTTTCTTTATAAGTACAAGTTGGGATATCAAATATGATCCCTAAGATCTCTGTGACAAAAAAAATTACCAAAATATATTACACCAAATTTTATCTTCAAGATTTAAGTGACTTAATCTAAGTGTTGAAAGATAAACAATATAGTAAAATACTAAGGCGTGCGAGTAAAAACCCATAATGGGAAAAAATCTCGGGCCGACATAGTAAAAAATTTACTATAGTAGAGTTTTACAACTATAATCAATAGACTTACAACCCCTCGCCCCTCAGGATTCGCCTCAATTCCTCGTTGGTTAATAATATATCCGAGAAACATGCCTTCTCGTACTCCGAATATGCATTTGCTGGGATTCAGCTTCATTTGATATTCCTCTAGTTGATCAAAGGTCTGGCCTAAGTCAACTAGATGATCAGCAGGTTTCTTACTCTTCGTTAGCATATCGTCAACATAAACCTCCATGTTATAACCGATTTGCTCTGCAAACACCTTGTTCATCAACCGCTGATAGGTAGCACCTGCATTTTTAAGTCCAAAAGGCATAACATTATAACAATAAGTTCCCCTCGGGGTAATAAAAGAGGTACTCTCCCTATCTTCATGCTTCATTTTAATCTGTTTATAACCAGAATAAGCATCCATGAAACTTAGTAGTTCGTGCCCCGAGGTAGCATCCAGCAGTTGATCAATTCGGGGCAAAGGAAAATGATCCTTCGGGCATGCCCTGTTAAGGTCGGTGAAGTCTACACACATCCTCCACTTGTTATTTTTCTTCTTTACCATCACCACATTTGCTATCCAGTCAGGATATTTGACATCCTCAATGAAAGAGGCTTTATGTAGCTTCTCTACTTCCTCCTGTATAGCTTGATTTTTCTCAGGACTGAACACTCTTCTTCGCTGCTTTATTGGCTTGATTTCCTTGTTCACATTGAGCTCGTGACACAAGAAATTCGGATCTATTCCTGGCATGTCTTCATAACTCCACGCAAAAGTCTGCTTTCTTCGCCTTAAAAATGCTATCGATTCTTGTTTTATTAATTCGCCCAAGGATGCACCAATTTGAGTTGTTCGTTCTGGATGCTCGTCGTCAAGAATGACATTCTCAATAGCCTCCATGACCTGTCCTTTCACGAGTTGGGACTTGTCTCTAGGGTCTAATGTTTCAATCTCTACATCTTCTATTTGGTAGGTAGTAGTCTTCTTTCTGGATTCTTCATGCTCCTCCTTCTCGGCAGACGAATAGTAGCATTCCCGAGCTACTTTCTGGTCGCCTTTCACCACCCCTACTCCAAAATTGGTTGGGAATTTTAAACATTGATGTACAGTAGATGGTACTGCTTCGAATTTTTTTAGTCCTACCCTTCCTATGATGATGTTGTAAGCTGACTGGACATTTTTATCCATTACGAAGAAGCGTACTCTTTCTGTTCGATAAGCAGGCCATGTACCAATAAGCATATCCAACTTGATCATCCCAAGTGGAAAAACCTTTTTGCCAGTAAAACCAAGGAGGAGTCCATGACACGGCTCCAACTGGGATAACTTTAAATTCAAACTATCAAAGCATGGATAGAACATGAAATCTGCCGAGCTACCATTGTCCACCAGTACTCGTGAAATCATAACTTCCTTTATTCTCATCTTGATCACCAATGGGTCATCGTGAGGATATAGTACACCTGTCAAGTCGTTCTTAGAGAAACCAATGACCAGTTTATCCTTATTCACCTTCCTCAGGCGATCATCTTCAGCCAGATTTATTCGCTGAATGTACGAGCAAGCTTGAGCCTCATTGAGGTAAGATTTTCTCTCAGCAGTCATATCTCTGCCTCCTGCATCTCCACCTGTAATAACATTACATTCTAACGATCCAAAATGGATAGAAAATACCTTACGTTTTGGCTGTTTTGGTCTTTTGGGGAGATAGGGGTCGTCTTGGTCATCATCTAGGTCTTCTTATGACTTCTCTTCTTATCTTCTTTTACTAGACAAGGAGATCTAGACCTCTGCCTTGATCGGTCGTTGTTCTTTCCACCATTTCGATGATCAATATACTTGGCCAGCTTTCCTCGCCTGATGAGTGCTTCAATTTCATTCTGAAGAGCTATGCAATTTTTAGTCGTGTGACCATGATCTTTATGGAACTCGTAATATTTGGACTTATTCCTCTTGTCAGGATCTGCCTTCATTTTCTCTGGCCAGTTTAGCTCCTCGCTGTTCTTGATCTCTTCCAGAATGTGGTTTATATCTACTTTCAAAGGAGTATAATTTCCAAATTTCTTCAATTGCTCCAATGCTTGCTTTGCTTTTGACTGCCTGTTACTACCATTGTTCTTTTGCTCTTTCTTCTCAGCCTTTTCAACCTCAACTTTGGTATCTTTGGTGTCCATATTCTTCTTCGCAGCTATAGCTTCCTCGGCGTTCATAATCTTGGTTGCTTTTGCCATTAGTTCTGTCATGGTTTTAGGCGGATCTTTGGCTAGAGTGTAGTATAATTTATCTGGCAACAGTCCACTCATCAGAGCAGTAATTGATGTCTTCTCCTCGTAATCAATGACCTCGAGCTTCTCATTATTGAAACGAGTAATATAATCCCTGGTGCTCTCACCTGCCTTCTGTCTAACACTTAGTAAGTGTGCTACTCGTTTGACTGGCTTTGCTCCAAAACAAAAAATTTCAATAAATAGTTCTGCTAGCTGAAAGAAAGTCACAATTTTCCCCCGAGGAAGGTTATTGTACCACATCCGAGAAGATCCGGTAAGGATTCCTGAAAATGCCCTGCATCGCATTTCGTCTGGAACAGCATAGATATTAGCAGCTGCCCGGTATTATTTTATATGGAGAACAGGATCAGTTTTCCATCGTATTTTGGTGTTACTACCGGGGCTTTGAATTTTGACGGTGTGGGAAAGTCCACAATCTCTTGTATGAATGGTGTTCCTCGGACAAAAGTCCTTTGTAGAGGATTTTTGGTTTTAGCCATCTCCCCTAATCTATCCTCCAACCTTTGAATTGATCCCTTTCATGCATCATTTCCTTCCTCGACCCTATTGGTTCGAGCAACTGATCGTGTTGAATTTGCCTCTTAGGATCTTTCATGACGAGCAGCTGGTCGTGATTGGGCAGAGCCTTCCTTTAAATCAAATGGTCATTAAGAGTTCCTCGACATAGTCCTAGGGGGACTTCTATTCCTCCTAGGACCCAAACGATCAAAAGGAGAGACTCTACTCAATCTTTCAAGATCACTTGTCCTTTCTGGAGATAGAGTGATGTTTTATTGAGTGTCTGTAGCTCGTACCGAGGAAGCCCGTCCAGACTGATAAGAAGGATCGTTGGATCTCTTAATACGATATGAATCGGTGCGTCTGGACTGAGATTCCTCTAGGAATAACGTTTATCTTCGCGAAGAGAGTAAACAAGTATTTCTCTGAACTCTTCGTTGCCCTGATTGGGCTGGCACTCCGCCTTGAACGGTTTGTATGAGTTGACGCATAGTTTCTTGCATGGTCGTTTGCCCTTGGTCCAAATTAGCCATTATACCAGCCAAATCCTGAACATTTGGAGGAGTAGATGGATGATTTGGAGGGATCCCAGCATTTCGATTGCTGGATTCAGGATGATCAGCCATCGGTGATGAATTATTTTGGTGAAAAACGATAATTACAGTCGTTTCCCACAGACGGCGTCAATCTGTTGATGTAAAAAATTAGATTTGACCTAATTATTTTAAACACAGATAAAAAGAATAAAGAAATAATAGACAATAGATTTTTAAAGTGGTTCATCCTTGCAAGAATGGCCTACGTCCACTGTTTTTGTTATTGTTGACTGTTTGTTTGGAATTCTCGAGGAATGGTTTGCTCAAGAAATTTCGGTCCCCTCCAATGAGGAGGTTACAATGTATTTATAGCCTTGAGGCTGACAAATGAAAGGACAATGTGTTGTTATCTAGTAGACATGTACATCTGTATGATAATAAATGAGCATTTAATGCGCAGTCGTGTCCTTGATTATCCTGATTAGGATGTTGTTGCTCGGACCTCCTAAGTAGCTCGGAGCGATTAAGCTGCTCGGACCGCCTAAGTAGCTCGACATGCTCGAGATGCTCGGGGCCCCTGAGTTCCTCGTGGCTTCTTAGTTGCTCGGTGATCTTGAGTTTCTCGATAGAAGTATACATAATTGCCACGCTGGCAAACACGTGTCTGTAAGTGAGTGGTCCATGTCAGCAGACTAAATTTGGTATCAACAGTGAGGATGTTTGTTGCATGATTTGCATAACGCTTTGTCGAAACGACCTCGAGGATAAGACTCAAAGTATATTTAGTCAACGGAATAAGACAATCTAGTCCTATTGGGGTACATGACTCAAATTCATACTCTTACAATCTCCCATTTTTCCTATTCCGTGACAAAATATACAAAAATGAAGATTACAAATAGTATAGAGACGTCTAAAAACATATAACATATAGACAAAAGTCCGTCCAAAGGCAAAGACATCCCAGTACTATTAATCCTCCGGCATAGAAGAATTCCTAGAAAGTTTTCCACCTGTTAATTTGTCATTCAATCTAATATAAGATATAGATATAGCAATATGATATACAGTTAATGAAAAACATGTGATGAATATGGAAGTGATTCATCATTCAAGGTGTGTATAAAAATCCTGGCAATATCTTAATGTTATAGGCCATATTGAGATATGCACTGCATTTCTTGGATTCATACTATGTGTTCATTTAGTTTTTCATGAAACAAATGAAGATATATTTGTAATTAGAACTCCCCGTCGATCTAATGCTCCTCCCCTTTTTGTCATGGAATTTACAAGGGTAAAGAAACATTAAATTAAATAAGTGTGCTAAGAATGATCATATAGTGAGTTATTTCAATAAAAATTAAATAAATACAAAATATGCAATTCAAGGGATCTAGTCCATATTTTTCTAGTAGAGATCACAAAATAACATAATCTACCAAGGGCATGTAACACAAATACAAGTTAAAGTGCACCATAAAATAGATATAATAAGGCATGTGTGCAAGTAAACAAGTATTGACGTAAACCACCCGTCAAAAGGCTCTTATAAATATCTAAACACACACTTTAGAGAGAGAAATACTCTTTTTCAATTTCAAAATTCAAGTCTACCTCCAATGAGGCTTATAAGTGGGTATTTAAAGGGAAGGAATAGCACTCCAATTACAAAAATATTATTACTTCTCCTTACCTCAAAATACAAAACAAAAATAAAGAAAATACAAAAAAAATTAAATGACTAATGAAACCCTAAAATAGGTCCCATTTTCATCACTCTCCTCCTCTTAAAACCAAACTTGTCCTCGAGTGTTCAAAAATTGAGAGTTCGTGAGGAAATTTCAAAAAGTGGGGGCAAAAAATTATGGGGGTCAAAAATCAATTTTTGAAAGTTGAGGAGTGTCCATCCCATAAATATTGGTCTTTATTTCTTCTCCTTCTCTTTTTCTTCACTTCTTCGTCGAAAGCAAGCCCTAAAAACTTCCACCTGGGTCAAAGACCAACCATTTGGTGCCATTATGAGGGTCTTGGGTTTGTTCAGGTTGAGCAACAGACTTTTTGCCAAGAGGAAGTGACTGGAAGGGGACAGGGGACTAGAAAAAGGTGGGAGGAGCAGGAAAAGGGTTCGGGTCAAGAGGAGGAGGTTAGGGTTTGGGTCATAAGTAGAGGGATGATTTGAAGGGGTTTGGGGGGTTAGCCGGTAGGGGGATGGATCGAATGAGGGGCTAGGGGTAGATTTAGGGCATGGGAGTGGTCAACGGGTGGCAAGGGGGGTCCTGAGGAGGTTCGGGGGGCTGGGCGGTATAGGTGGGGAGGGTTTTGGGCAACGGGGTAGGGGAAAAGGGGAAGACAGGGATGGGGGCTGGTAGGGTTTGGGGCAAGAGCTATTGTTTTGAATGCGTAGGATAGGGTTTTGGATTTTTGAGGAGGTGAGTTGGAAGAGAAGGTTAAATTTCTCGTTTAACTTTTGTACTAACTCCCGAATCTCTTCAATTTGTGGCTTGGAAGTTTTTGGAGCCATTGAAAGTAGCGTACGATTTTTTTTTATAAAATAAACACCGATACACCAACACCAATGTGGAGCAATACCCTCTCTGATACCAATTTGACGTGAACCACTCGTCAAAAGGCTCCGAAATATCTAAACACACATTTTAGAGAGAGAAATACTCTTTTTTTAATTTTAAAATTCAAGTCTACCCCAAATGAGGCTTACAAATGGGTATTTAAAAGGAAGGAGTAGCTTAAGCTCCTAGCTAAGGCCATAATTACAAAAATGTTAATACTACCTCCTTACCACTAAATACAAAACAAAAATAAAGAAAATAAAATGACAAATAAAACCCTAAAATAGGGCCCATTTCCATCAGTATATATCATGGGTTAGTATGTAACAAAGCAAGTGAGTGAATAACACACTGATATAATCCATGGTGTGCCAAATAAAAGCACAAAATCATATAATGAGCTACGTATCACAAAGAGATAATCATATAAGCAAGTGATATAGATAAAAACTCTTACTATGGGTAAAATGACATTAAAATGTTAAGAAATGTCCAAAAGAAGCCAAAAAAATAGCTTCACCAAAATTGTACTCCAAGCTTCTGAGTACTAATTATTAAATCGAAAAGTGACCTAACAAGGTCACAAAAACAAAAGTAACTAAATATACAAACAAACAGACCAACCCAATAGAGTTTTAAGACAACAAAAGAAATGCCTAAACTAGCAGACACGGAAAGATAACAATATATATCACCACCGTTAATAAGAATTTACAACTACCGAATCCTCATCCTCATTGTCCTAATCATCATCAGAGTCTCCACATCCATGACCTCGGATCTCTAACTGAAGATCAACAGTATCTCGACTAGAATCGGCAATTAAGCGGGTTAGGGTGAGAATGGGCGGGCCAAATATGGGTTTGGGTGAGATTGGGCGGGTCAAATATGGGTTGCAGAATGAGGTGGGTCGGGTTTGGGCTGGGCCACCCAGTTAATTAGAAGAATGTGGAACCATTTGAAGGTTCCCAAAATGGACAAAAATGAAGAAGTTGATTAGGAGCATGTAGAAGAGGAGAAAGAAAGGAGAGAAGAAGAGAGCACAGGGAGAAAGAGAGAGAACCTATGTGAGATGGGTGCAGCTGTGCATGTGGGAGAAAATGACATTAGGTTTTTGTTTATAAGCTTTTAGGCATTGAAATGGCTTATCCAGATTTAGCCCATAACTTTGTTGTTTTGAGCTCAAATTTGGCCCGTGAATTACATAATATGGGCCCCATATTTTGAAGAATGGGTTTAAATGGGCAGTGTTGATAATCTGGGTCAATTTTGCCAGTACTAATCTCGACGCATGGCGTCTAACTATGAGAAAATAAACGTATAAAACGTAGTCAACTCAAGACGTATTATATTAGCAACCCTAGTAGAAATTTTCATAATCTGGTCGTCAAGAATTCGGGGTCTAAAGGAGTGTGTGGTCCTACGTTATGGATGGAAAACATTTCCACTTAATTCTTGGCTGAGAGCCTCTCTACATTTTCTGCAGGAGGAGTGGGAGGTGCCTTCTTTCCCTTCTTATTTCCATCATGGAAAGAGATGTAGGTGATCATCTTACCAGCTTGTTCCTTCTTTTCCTTGGAGAAAATATGAACCTTTCGAGTAAGAAGAAGACGTTGAATAAGACATTCAAAACAAATAGAGGGGCACTTTTCTTTCTCTATACTTTTCAAATTTTTCACCATCACATCAAATAAAAAATTTCCTAAGTCCATGGTTATACTTGTATCAACCGCATATAAAAATTGATAATTATATAGAGGGATGGTATTATGGTGTGCGTTTTGGTTAATGTTTTGGAGAGATAAGAATGTGGGCAAGGGTAATGAACTAGAAATAAAAGAATTATGTACCAATCACTTAAAATATATCCAAGGAGTTATATTTGATCGTAAAACTTTATCAAACTAAGATTTAACCTCAAATGACAGATAAAGTGAACTTAAAGAATAAACAAGCAGAATACACACGAGTCTAAAATCTTGATGATTCTATGAATCAATAGAATCATGACATATTAAGCATAAGTAGGATTCATTGTTCAAATCCGTTGATGTTCAACTATAGCACCCTCAAAAGCTAAACAGATATCATGTATTTTTTTACCTCAAATTTTTTGAAGATGCCATATTAAAAATCAAACAAACAAACATCTTGAACTTTAATCTTTTCTTTTTGCCTCTTATTTTTTTAGGCTCTTTCCAGCAGTGTCTTTCCTGAAAAGGAGATTTTCTCCTTTCATAACCCTTTTCCGTGCACCCTCACATATTTACTAAAAAAAAATATACTCACGAGCAACAATTCTTACATGCACAAATCCCTCAAAGTTAAAAGATATGTAGATAACAAGATTGATGGGAGAACATCTCACTTAGCTCAAATAGAACATGTGAAGTTAGAATCCAAAAGAGCTCGTGTGTGTGCGTGTGGAGGCATATACAAAGTGAATCCATTAAGCAAATCAAAGTCGAAAAACTCCATGCAAGCATGATTAAGAGCAATCTAAGAATTAAAAATCATAATCAAATGTCCTAGAAATATGAAAATATGGAATGAAGTAGATTCAAACACACAAATATGCCCTACAAAATGTGTAAAACTAAATTATACATAGACCAAAAATATTTTTAATTTTTTTCAAATAATTTTTTTTCGAAATGACTGAAAAGAAAAACAAAATCTTTTGCGTTTTTCAATATGACCCGATAAAAGAAAAATAAAAATACGAAAGGACAAACATCTTACAAATAGCAAGCATCTATATCATGAAGTACAAAAGCTAGTGTATAAAAACATGAGAACACAATCAGTCCGTAGATTTAGCATAACAAGTATAAAGTGAAAGCATTCGAGAATCAACAAGTATATCTTGTAAAGCCGTAAAATTTGATTTCCCAACCCACTTAGTTGTGACATGACTATCTTGGGTTTTGTGAACCTCAATGACTTTAGACTTAGAGTTCCTACGACCATCTTTAAGATCAAAGAAAAAAATACCTAAGGTGACCTTTTCTACCATAATGTGTGCATGTGTAGACACTATGAATGTTACTCTTGGATTGACCTTTTAGAACATTCCAAGTAAAGGTTGAATATCTCAAAAGCATGCTTTTAGCTTTAGTAGCAGAAGCATTTGGAATATTGAAGCTAATACCACAATCGTCATCTTTGAATCGGATGGTGCCTAACATCTTATCTAACTTTTCTGACCAAAACTCCAAATAAAATTTCACATTACTCGAGTCTCTCAATCTTTCTTCTAGCTCCACAATCCTACATTCGAGCAAATGATAAGACTTATAAAAAATAAGGGAATCCTTTTTTAAAATATCCACTAATCCCCGAAGGTTATCTCGCCGCCCTCAACTAACGCGAGTTTTTCCCTAGGAGTCTTCTCATGTGCTCGAAAATCCTCAATCAAAATACTATCATCATTTCCTATGGCACGTTATTTCAACTTAGCTTCCAACTTAAAGTAAGCCTTTTTTAATTTCATCATTTCCGCATACAACTCACGAATGGCAACTTGAAGTTTATTATCCTCCTCCTCTTTCTCATCATCTTTTTCTTCTCCATTCTCTCTACCATCACTCGCTTGGGAGTCACACACAATGGCCCCGGAAGTGTCATGCTCAGAATTATCTTCATCAGAAGATTATTATTCATGGCTCTCATGACTAGCCATGAATGTAGTGTGGTTGCGATTAATGGGGGGGGGGCAGTTCCCTCTTCTGGTTTACTATCACTAATGGTGGAATTATATGTAATCGGTTTCTTGCCCTCCTTACTTAACTTAGTGGCACACTCAGTTACCATATGGCTATAAATCTCACATCCAAATCTTGTATCTGACCCATCCCTCTTATAATTATCATTACAATTTTGAAGGAATCTCACAGACTTGTTATACTTGCTTTTCTCAAACTTCTTTTAATCTTTCGATTTATTTTCAAACTTGAGAAATTTTTTAAACTTCTTGCAAACATGGACATATCATCAGAATCGATGTCAGACTCATCATCCGAACCACATGTTTCCTCCTTTCGGGATTTTAAAGCAATGCCTTTATCTTTCTTTTATATTTTTGGAGGAAAACATATCGAGCTCATAAGTTTGAAGATCAACTACAAGCTCTTTGAGTTTTGTAGAGTCCAGAGTACCCAATGAATTCAAAACTGTCATTTTTAAATTAAATCTTTCAGGTAAGGACCTTGAGATTTTCTTGACTACACGGGTTTTGAGTATTCTCTCTCTAAGTTAAATAACGAGTTCATAATATCTGATAGTCTATCATAGAAATCGTCAAAGGATTCACTTTCCTCCGTACTAATGGTCTTAAACTAAATGGTGAGATTTTGGATTTTAGAAGCCTTAATATCACTAGTAACTTCATGGGTGAGTTAGAGTACATCCCAAGACTCTATAGACGTCTCACATGTCATAATATGGCGTAACTCTTTCGATGTAAGGCGCAAAACAGAGCATTCAAACCTCGAGAGTTATAATTACACAACTTATGCTCATCCTACAGTCTTGAGAATTCTATACTCACCTACTAAGGATGTGGTTGGGTACCAACCCTTAACAATTTCTTTCCATACCCATTCATTTATCTCCTTAAGTGTTGATTTCAAACGCATCTTTCAGTATGCGTAATTAGACCCATCAAACATAGGTGGTATAGAAAACGATTGACCCTCCGTATAAAAATTGGAAGAATCCATGCCTAAATATAGATCTAACACAAAACTTAATGTTCCCTCTCCGATACCAATTTGAAGTTGGAGGATATAGGGAATGGTCTAAACAAACCTAAATCTTAATTTGTTTTCAAATTAAATACTAAACTAAAATAGAATTACCCTAAATTACACTTTGCACCAAATTTAAACAAAAGTTGTGTAAACCAGTTTTAGCAAATTTTATTTGATATAAAAACATGCATCTACGTGATAGCAGGATAATGTAAAATAAGTAATCACATAATGGACGATGTACGAGGAAACCCCAAATGGAAAAAACTTTGGACAACCCCGCTACACAAATTCACTATGATAAGGAATTACAAAAGTCAATATATGACTTATACAATGACTCGATGCCTTCGCAAGCCTTAATGCATTTTCGATCTTCAACCTCTCCCCCATAATGACACCATGAGTCCACCCATGCAACTGCCACAATGTGTGAGTCCACACACGCCTTAGTATCCACCGATAAGGCGCTACAACCGTCACACACAGAGTCCACCGTATATAAACAGTAAATACAGAATCCAACATGTGAAATTTACTTAATCAAAGATAACGATGAGTAAAACCTTCTTGGTGCCCAAAAATTGGAGATCTTAAACTAGCATAAATATTGAATCTTGGATCTCAAGGAATTTTGGTGAAACTAGGGTTTGGAGGCTTTTGGTTTATGATAGAAAAGTGATTTTTGCCAAAATTCTCTTCTTAAAAAGTTCTAAGCATGACTATTTATAGAAAATAAGATTTTCGAGGCTAAAAAACATCGTTCTAACGAAATAAGAGGTTCGTTCGAACGAAGTGCATTATATCATTTGAACTAAATAGAATCTTGTTCGAACAAGTTCCAAATGAAATTTTCACTGTTGATGTAACTTCCTCGTTTAAACCTCATTTGAATGTCGTTCTAATGGCATATCCATGACATTCGAACCAACAGGATAACTCATTCGAACAAACTACATGAATTCGTTTAAAAAACTTTAAAACTCATTCGAGCAACTTTGTTCAAAAAAAAATCAAATAATTTTTTTTATGAAAAATAGTCTCAAACATATAAAACAAACACCCAATTATATCTAGGAATAAAACTAAAATGCATCCATACCTTTTTTAGATTCTTCGGATGTTGAAGATGAGATATGGAACAAAACACGGCACAATGATGTAGACATTCTAAATTGGTCGCTGCGTCTTCAAGAAACAATGTCGTGGACTTTAAAGGTCAATACGCTCAAGTCCTAACCTATGACTCAAACAGTTTTTTTCCGATACGAAATAAGTCAAAATATAAAAATGGAACCTATTCAGAAATTTATCCTTATAATGCGAGAGTTCTAATAGATATGGAGTTAGTTGAGGATGATACTCTATCTTTAATTATTATAAAGAGGATGGACTTTAGTTTTGAACAAGATGTTGTCTATGAAAAACTACCCCTAGATATAGTCATTGCAGGATAATTAGCCATGGGTCACTAAATGTCCTGTTATTAGAAAATTACAAGGAGATAATCAAGAATGTTTGGCCAACTTCTTGAGGAAGATCCTAGTCTCGAACACGTGATGCAAATGAATCTTGGAAACCATCTATAGTAACCTACAACCTCTTTTAAAGTTGGCAATACTTCTGGGTTTGATGATTCTCCTAACACAGTTGTTTAAACTAAACTTCCTTCTCCGACTCTTGTGGTCCCTCCTCAAGGTCCTCCTGTTATGAATGCTCTCCCACAAGATTCTAAAAATTTAAATATTATGCATGATAATACATGCCCCTCTTTCCATGAAGTTTTGGAAGAAAATTTTGATGTAAATCAACATCTTAATGCATAATATATTCATGCTTTTTTTAAAAATTCCTAGGCTAATTTGGTAAAAAAAAAAGTAGTTTAAGCTCCATATAAAACTGGGAAACTGATTGACACCAATCTTGAATCAGAATTGGATTATGTATTGAATCATGTCAGTGGATCTCACACTCCCATTCACTTTTCTATCACAATCAACTTTCTCAATGCAGTTCTTCTTCAAAATCTGAATCGGAGGGTTTTGAAATTGTATTATTTAAATCTCAAAGGAAGAATAAAAAACTTTTAGCTGCTAAAGCTAAGAATAACCATCCATGATATGTAAGTTATTATCTAAGAAGCTCTCACACTTCTTAATGTTGGTTCTCTATTGGAATGTTAGAGGGATTGCCAATTCCCCTACTCAATTGGCCATTAAAAGTCTATGTGCTATTCATAGACCAGATCAATTTATTATACTTAGATTAACCTGTAATAAATTTTTCTTCTATTCCCCGACACTTTTGGATAGGTATAGGAATGCAACTTATAACTTTCAATAATTGAGATAATTTACTACCAATTTTATGGCTTTTTAATTCTTTAAATACATTCATGCTTTCTATTATAAGTAATGATGCTCAGCAGATAACTATATCTTCTTTTTTCTCACCCAAAGTAGTTTATGTTTTCTTTTATATGCAACTGATTATATTTTGAGGAGATAATGATAGTGTTCTCTATCTCATGTTCACAATAATCACTCGTCTCCCTGGGATTTGATTGAGAACTTTAATTTTGTCCTTATTTCTCATGAATGTAAAGGTTTAAGGCTTCCTCACTACACCAAAAATGCCAACTTATCACGGTCAAAAACCTTAACAAGTCGTCGTGACAATTTGGGGGTGACAAAGGAATTTGTCACGGACTTGTCATGGTCAAAGACCGTGACAAGTTTGTTAGATTTATCACGGACTTTGATCGTGACAAGTCCGTGATAAAGAGTTAAACTTGTCCCGGTCAAAGTTCGTGACAAATAAAAAATTATCATGGACTTTGACCATGACAAGTCCATGAAAAGTTTCCTTTGTCACGGACTTGTTACGGTCAAAGTTCGTGACAAATCTGGGTAGATTTCAAAAAAAATTATTGGAAAGTATGGCCACTTCCACTGCCCAATAGTATATTTGTACATGTTATAGTAAATTTTGACATGTCCAAACAGCATATTTATCAAGCAACATTCAATATTCAATAACCAACACAAATAAATACAAATATCCATAACAAAAACCAAACCAACATTTGAATAACCATAACCAAATCAAAAAAATACAAATAATATCCAAATAAAATAAATATAAATAATATCATAGAGTAGGGTCTACGGGAGATTGGAGGAGGAAGGATGGCCACACAACATATGAATTGAGACACCTATCAATTCGCCAAACACCACATTGTTCTTCCAACCACAAAGCTACATTCTCCTTTCCAGTCAAAACATGCATGATGAGAACCTTTGCCTCAAAGTCTTACATAATGCGTCCATGAACCACCATACCCGGTAGGGTTCTCGGGTTCCCCAACCCCCTTGCTATCTGCGTGCCACCAAATAATCCTATTAAAAACATGATCTGCCAACCGATTGTTGACATAGGCCATTCTACGGGGGTTAAGTTGGGAAATGGATCATATAAGGTCGACGAGTCCATACGTATCGGCGAGTCCGTGCGTATCGACGAGGTAGCAATGGTGTCCTCGTATAAATCTTTCCCTTTACCCTTGCCCTTGCCCTTATCGGAGGTAGACCCCCACTGAAATTTCATGAAGGCGTAAATTTCTAGGATCGTCGCCTCCAACCTTTATAGCTTATCGCCATGGGTATCCACCTTACCAGTCAACCCGGTGTTGCTCATCTCTATCCCCATCATCCTCGACTTCCCCACCCGAGAGTTCACCCCCCCCCCCCCCGTCCTCCCCCTATGATCCGCCCTAAGCATTTGGTTGAGTGCGTCCTTAGCTAAAGATGCTTTGTCAGTATCAGACTGCTTTTCATGCACTTCCTTAAGCTTTGCATGAAACGACAAAAAGTACATGATTAGTTAATTAAGTAAATAAAAAAATATAACATAATTAAAAAAAAAATAATAATTATAACTTACAATCGCGGATGCTACGCTCGGGGATACCTCCTTATCCTTACCCTTATTTGTTCGGATTGCCACATAGGCATCGAGTCCATATGGCCTACCCTCAAGGACACTCCTCGCCTCCTAAAATAAAAATATGTAGAATTAGTAAGTAATGCAAAGTAATGCTAAATTAGAATAACATAAAACTAAAATTAAAGAAAAATAAAAACTTACCATCACGTGCTCCACCTCGGCGTAAGACGTCCGTCCGGAGTAGTGCGCGTCCACCTTTTTCACCCGATTTTTCCTCCCCCATTGACGAGATCTCAATTTCCGCTCCTCGATCTCATTGTCGCAAAACTACTGCCACTGTGCCAAAGAGTGAGTGGTCTTATCCCGTTCAAGACCAGATGTTCCCGTAATATACTTAACAACTCATGAACATTGTTCCAATTTGAGAAAAATTCGACAGCATATCCCCATAGTTCTCCAAGTACATGACATAGATTCGCAAGTGTAAGTGTTATTTCAATTTATTAATTGAAATAACACTTAACATCGCATCATCTAGTATGTACCCAGAGAATATTAAGATATGGCAGCAGAACTTCCCCCAAAAGTAACAAGTTTAAGCCACTAAGAATATTATTATACAGAAATGATGCAGTCCCAAACTGTCCAAGCGGGACAATTCAAGAGATCTCATCAAATGGGTAATGACTCTCGAACGGGTCTAAGGGATATTGAATGCGTACACATAAGAACTATAAGGCTAGTATCCATGCGCACTATATATAATTTAAATTAGTTACAAATGTTACAGAACTGCTATGTCATGCATTCAAATGATAATACATGTAGGCATGCACCCCCCGAAACAAGTGTTATATAAGAAGTTGACTTAATATAAATTTACACATGCATGCATAAATTATAGTAATGAGAATCGCAATAGATAGCCAATGTCTATCTAATGCGGTTCCCATTATTACCTTTTACCTTCGTTACTTGTTATATAACACTTGCTTTGCGGGCTACATGCATGCATGTATTCTCATGTGAATGCATGATTACTTATTACTAGTTATATAAAATTTATAGTATGTTTCATTTAATTATGTCTTGTTTATATTCAATTTTTACATAGTTATGTTTCATTTCGCATCACAACCCTAAATGTTATAAATACCTAGGGCCAACCAACTCAATGGTCATCTAAGCGTTCAAATCCACCTGTTAACAACAATTCAAGAATTCAAAACAACAATGCAAATAATAATGCCTTTTATTAGAAATTCCTAGGGCCAACCAACTCAATGGACATCTAAATGTTCAAATCTACCAGTCAATAACAATTCAACAATCTATAAGAGTGTGTGTGTGTGTGTGTGTGTGTGTGTGTGTGTGTATAGAGAGAGAGAGATGTACCACAGTGTGTGTAAAAAGAGAGAGAGAGAGAGATGGTCGTCGTTGTTGCAATTAGAGAGAGAAACCAAATTTCAATTTCAAAATTGAATACCAATTTCATTTTATACCAAAAATCAAATACCATATACTAATTTCAATTTATAATACTAATTTAAATTTCAGTATATAATACCAATTTCAATTTCAAATTCAAGTTCAATTTTAATTTGAAATATCAATTCCAATTTATAATGCCAATTTCAATTACATTAGTGGTGAAATACAAATTTTAATTTGAAATATCAATTCCAATTTATAATACACAAAATACACACACAATTTTAATTTCAATACACAAAATTTTAATACATAAAAATTTTAATACACATAATTTTAAAAAAAATCAATACCATACACACACTGAATCATACACAATTAACACACACACACACACATAGACCCACATACACATACTGCTCATACACACACACACACACACACACACAAAGGAGAGAGAGAGGGAGAGAGAGAAATGTACCTAATGAGATGAGAATCACAGGAGGTTTAGAGAGAGAAAGAATCGCAGTAGGTTTAAAGAGAGAAATAAAGGAGGGAAGAAAATGGGGAAAAGAAAAAAGAAGCGGCTAGGGTTTTTAGTTTTTAATGTCTTCACGGACCTATCACGGTCTATAACCGTGACAAGTTTACAAGGTTGTCGGAGTTAAAGATCGTAACAAACATTAAAAATGAGCTTATCACCGTCAAAGACGGTGACAAAAAATGCCTGTTGATGGTGACAAAAAAACGAGTGTTTTTCTGTCATGGTATTTGACCGTGACAAGGGTAGTTGGGTCAAGGGTGACATTTTAGGCTTTTGGTGTAGTGCCTTCTAATAGGCCTTATAAAGAATTTAAATCCATGAATGACTCTTTAAGACTTGTAAATATTGACACGACTAGTGTTTTCTATACTTGGATCAAAAGTGTAAACAGATCTACTCAGATAAGGTTTGATAGATCTATTTGTAATCATGAATGGTGTAACTTGTGGGATAATGTTTCTTTGACTGATGGTCGTCATGTTCAGGGCCGGCTCTAGGCATAGGTGGGTTAGGCCGCCGCCTAGGGCCTCCGATTAATTAGGGCCCCTTTCGGGAAAAAAAATAGGTTTAAAAAAATTAGTTGTAAAAAAAAAGGCCCACAAAAAAAAATTCGTTATGAAAAAAATTTGAGTTATCACTTAAAAAAGGGCCCCCAAAAATAAATTTGTTCTATTTAAAATAAACTCATACACTAAACCCAACAACAACATAATAACCCACACACACACACTAAAAAATAAACTCACGCAATAAACCCATCATCATAGCCCAACCCAACTCATTTACTTATTCTATTCTAACCCTAACTCTTTCATTTCTCTCACCCACTTTCCTCTCTCACTCTTCTTCTCTTCCTCTCTTCTTCTCTCTCTCACACTACTCTCTTTCTTTACTAACCAAAGCAAGAATAAACCCTCTCTTACCCACCCCACCCAAAATCCTAATCCACAACTGCCCCACCACCCCCCAAAAAAGTAATTCCTCCCCCCCCCCCCCCTCCTTTTTATTGAACTAACCTCATCAAAATAAGGGTTAAAAATCTAGGGTTTCAATTTCTTCAATTTCAGAAAGTTAGGGCTTGATTGGAGATTGTTTGAAGCTTGTTTGTGTAAGCATATATTATTCATTGCTTTGTTACATTCCTACTATATAAATTTGTTTGTTTTACTACTAATATTTGTGTTGTATTTTTTTTTTTTGTAGATTCCAATTTGTTATTTGTGCATTTACAAATTAAAACTTGAGATTGCTCTCAAATTGGTTACAAATCAGTTTCTATTGTTCCTCTTTAGCATTTTTTTTTTAATATTGTTGAGAATCTTGTGATTTTGTGATTAATTTTTATTTTTACAAATTACACTTGTTGTTGTGTGAATATGTCTACTAGAAAATATCCCTCCGGTCACGAAAAAAGAAAAGACAAAAACAAATTGAAGAAGAAACATCAAAACTAGCGGGTTCACTAAATAAATATTTTAATAAACAAAAAAAATTGAAGAAGATTAAATGGATTAGCCATGTTATCAATTGAAGAAAATTTGTTAACAACAATAAATTTTGATGATTTAATTGATAGTTTTGCACCGAAAAATGCGAGAAGAACACATTTTCTTTAAAAAATTAATATAAAGGGCCCCAAATTAATTGTTCGCCTAGGGCCCCTAAAATTTCAGAGATGGCTCTGGTCATGTTTCTGATCACCGTCCTTTAATTTTATCTTCTAATATTTTTGGGTTTAATGATCCTAAACCAATCAAGTTCATTTTTTATGTCTTTCTCATCCTTATTTTAAAGAAGTAATCGATAATTCTTGGTCTTTAGATGATGTTATGGGATGTCCCATATTTATCCTCAAATTGAAACTGAAAATTCTCAGGGCTAAATTAAGGAAGTGTAATTTTTCTCAATTTTGTAATATTTATGAGCATGTGAAAATTGCAGCTGAAGCTCTAAAATACACTCAATCTCAACTTGAGTCATCCGGCTACTCTTATGATCTTGATCGAAAAGAAGCTACTAACAAGGTTGCCCTCTCCAACGCTTTAGCTATTGAAGCTTCTTTTCGGAAGAATAAATCCCACAGTAACTGGTTGGAAGCTGGTGATAGAAATTCCTCCTTTTTTTCACAAGGTGGAAAACTAGAGAAGAATCCTTAACCGTATTTAGAGTTTATCAGTTAATGGATCCTACATTTGTGATCCCTCTCATCTTAAATCCCATATTATTAATCAATCTTCATCTCTTTATGCTACTAACAGCATGCTGCCAGTTTTATGTTAGCTTGATGAGGTTATTACTCCTATGGTTTCGATTAAGCTAATAATTTGCTTGTAGTTGTTCCTTCGAATGATGTTATTAAAGAGACTATTTTTCAATTAATACTCATTCTTCCCCTGGTCCAAATGGCATTAGTGGATTGTTTTATCAATCATATTTGTCTAGTTATCAAAAAAAAATCAATAATGGTTAGAGCATGCCTGGATTTAATTCTAACCATATAGTCCTTATTCTTAAGGTTCCTAAGGCATATGAGATTTCAAAATTCAAACCAATAGCCTTGGATAATTCTTCATTTAAAGTCCTTTCTAAAATCATTGCAGATAGATTGTTTAGACTTGCTTCTTCTCTTCTCTCCCATCATCAGTACGACTTTATAAATGGAAGGAATATTTCTCATAATATTGGTTCAGTTTCTGAATGTTTTAATCTTCTTGACTATAAGTGTTTGGGTGGAAATATGAACATAAAAATTTATGTGGCTAAGGCTTTTGATATTCTGAGATGGGAATTCATTCTTCATACTTTACATAAATTTGGTTTTTATTGAAAATTCCTTGATATGATTTTTGCAATTCTTAACACAACTCTTTTATCTATTCTTATTAATGGATCTCCAGTTGGATTCTTTAAATGTTCCGGATGGCTTAGACAAGGTGACCCTTTATATCCTCTTTTGTTCTGTTTTGCAAAAGAGGTTTTAAGTACGGGCATTAAGCATCTTGTGGAGGAAGGCAAGCTTATGCCAATTTCAAGTCCTGGGGGATTTAAATCTCCTACTCACTTATTATTTGAGGATAATATCATGCTATTTTTTAGAGGTAATGACTCGGAATTAATGTCATTTGTTAATCTATTTAATCAATATGCTTTTGAATCTGGCCAATGTGTTAGCAATAACAAATGTAAAGTTTTCGTTGGTAAGGGTGTTGTGCATAAAGCTTCTTCTATTTGTTTTATTCTTCTGTAAGGACATAAATTTTCAATTTAGTCCCTGTATTTTTTTGACTTAATTCTGTGAACAAAACTGTGTTTGTAATATGTCATAAGGAGATTTTTATTTTGTCACGATCCCACTTGGTCTATGACGTATTAAAGAAAATTGAAGACGTTGTGGCAAAGCTTCAAAGAATTAATCATGTCGAAGTTTAATTGGTGCAAGTTTACTCGTCTTCAAAGTTAAATGCATTCCGAGATCACACAGGTATGAATGCGTATAATTAATGGTGCTCGAAATTATTTTTATAAAAGATAAGGATGTATTTTTATAAAGAAAAATGTTTTAAATTGTTTTTAAAAGTGTTTTAATTGTTTACACAACGTTTTATTCTGATATACTCAAAATAGAGTTTGACTAATTTGGATCTCTTTTAAAAGAGACGTTTTGAACTAAAAGTCAAAAGTCAAACTGACATGTCAGCTCGTTCAAACGACATAAGTATCTCGCTCGAACGAGATGCCAAAGTCGCACGAACGACCTGACATTGTCCTTCGAATGACACTCATTTCGAGGCGGTGCTTAATTGTTATTTAAAGCGTGTTTGCATCAGAGGTTCGTAAGTGTGCATCTGGAAAAAATATAATACATTCCAGTACGTTGTTTGCACATGTTTTCTAAGATTTAAAAAGCATAAACACATCCTTAGAGTTTGCAAAGGTCCGAGATATCATTCTTATATGTTTAAGTGATCTTGCTACACCAAAGTTGTTTGTTCTACACATTGAACATCAAAGGGTTTTACAGTGAAGAAAAGAGAAGGACTTCTTGTTTGACATCGTAGACGAATCAAAGCCAATCGGTGGACACTGAGACATTCGTGGAGTCGAGTGTTGTGGACAGGAATCGTGGAAGATGGAATTTTTGTGTGGCCACTGTGAGAGGAGTGGTCGAAGATCAGAAGAGCATCAAGACCCGTGGGGATCAAGTCATTGAGTAAGGCTAATCTGTCTTTGTAAAATCATTGTTCATAGTAATTGTCTGACTTGGGCCGTCCGAGGTTATTTTTCCGTTTTGGGTTTTTTCCTCGTACATCCGGCGTTGTGAGTATTCTTTACTTTATTTTACTTGCTTTAATCACTAGTTGCATGTTTAGGATTAATCAAGATAAAATTGGTTTAAAGTAAGAATTGGGTTTTCACAACTTGGTGCATAATTAAAAGTTGAATAATTTTTTTTAATAAAATTTGGTATGATTTGAAACACACATATTGGGCACTCTTTAAATTGGTATCAGAGCTAGAAAATATTTTCTATTTGTTTTGTGATCCCGTGTGTTTTAAAAGATGAATTCTGGATATAATGAATTTTCTCGAACTCCTGTTTTTTATGGCACTAATTACACTTATTGGAAGATGAGAATGAGATGTGCATTAAAATCTATTGATGAGCGTGTGTGGCTAGCAGTTGAGAAAGGTTGGACACCCCATGTCACTATTGTAGGTGAGGTTACTAGTTTAAATCTTGTTGAGTCATGGACCGAAACTGAACAAAGACTTGCACAATATAATTCTAAGGGTCTGCACGTTATTGATTCACATGTCACACAGGATGAATATAATAGAATTATGACTTGTGAAACATCAAAAGAGGCTTGGGATATTTTGGCACTCACTCACGAGGGCACTAGCATGGTTAGGGAATCAAAACTTCAAAATTTCACTACACAGTTTGAGACCATTAGGATGTTAGAGAGTGATACTTTTGATGAGTTTTATACTAGATTGTCCAATATTATCAACTCGTCGTTTAACCTAGGTAAGAAAATTCCCGACAATCGTGTCATTAAGAAAATCCTTAGGTCGTTGCCTAATAGGTTTGATGCGTAAGTGAACATTTTAAAATCCTTGGGTAGGTTAGAGTCGACAAAACTAGAAGAGATTGCAGGTGACTTACAAACCTATAAAATCGACATGATTACCTCCAAGCAAGTGCCTAAGAAAGAAAAGGATATTGATTTGAAAACCCGGAAGGAGGAAATTAAAGTTTCGAATTCCGATTCCGATTTTGATTTTGAGGATGTTGCTTTATTGGCAAAGAAATTTTAAAAATTTATTAAGTTTCAAAAGCAATCGAAAGATGTCAAGAAATTTGAAAAATTCAGGAACAACAAAGTAGATCCCACCTCTAAAGATAAGTTTGAGAAGACTAAGAGAGATAATTCGAATAAGTGTTTTGGGTGTGAGGGTACGGTAACAAAGTTAAGGAGTGTCCCACTAGACATAAGAAAGAGGGTATGCAACCCATTATCTATAATACCACCTTAAGTGATAGTGATCCGGAAGAGGGAGAGAATTCCCCCATTGATCATAACTTTATTGCGTTTATGGCATGTCATGTGAGCGATGACGATTCTCATGTGCATGACACTTCCGAGGAGATTTTGAGTGATTCCCATGTTAGTGAGAGTGAATTGAGTGACGAGGAGGAGGTAGATGTGAAAGAGTTGCAAAATGCGTTTAATGAGTTATATGCCGAAACAGTGAAAGTGAAAAAGGCTAACTCTAAATTGAAAGCTAAGTTGAATGAGCGTGCCATAAAAAATAATGATAGTTTGATTGAGGATCTTAGGGCACGAGAGAAGAAGTTTAGGGAGAAACTAGAGTTTTTGGAGAAAGAGAGAGATAATCTTCGTGGTTTGATGGAGTCCTTGAAAAAGGAGATTTTAGAGTTTGAGGAGTCTAGGCGTTTTCTCTAGTCTAGGATTCACGAGTGGGAGGAGAGATTGAGAGACTCGTCTAGAGTCAAGTTTGATTTGGAGGCTAGGTCGGAGAAGTTATATAAGATCCTAGGCACTGTCCAAATTAAGGGAGATAGGAGAGGTATAGGTTTTGGTGAGAGAGTTGTTCCCATTCCCCCCGCACGTGTGAGAAACACTATGAAGATTAGAAAAGGTCCACATATAGGTAACCATTCCCACCACCGCTACACTTGCGCGTTTTGTGGTAGGAAAGGTCACCTTAGGCGTTATTGTTATGACCTTAGACAAGTTCCTAGGAAGTTTAGGAATAAAGTTGCCCCGGTTCCCAAAACCCCCATGCGTTGTTTTTCACCAACTTGGGTTAGGAAATCGAATTTAATGTCTTTAGTGCACTTGATTCTTCTCATGCTAAATCTAAAGTATGATAGTGTTTCCATGTTTGTCATATACTAGTTTGCTTCATGATATATTCATTGCTAGTATAGTGACATGTATATCATTTTGTATTTTATTTTTCACTTGTTTGAGTCTTATTTGAAAAATACAAAAAGATTTTGTTTTTGAGAAAACTTTTGAAAAACCAAAATGATTTTTCTTTTATTTGAGTCAAAATATGAAAAGCCAAAAAGATTTTTGGTTTTTATTTTTGAGTTTACATGTTTAATGTGGCATATTGGTGTGCTTAGACCCCCCCCCCCCCCCCCCCCATCGTTTCATTATCCATGTGGATAGGACATTTGGTCATTATTATCGATACTTAGAATGATTTTAACCATTGTTTCTATGGGGTAGTTTCGAAGTTGATATGCATTTTGATTCGACTTTGTATATATGCCAACATTGCACCATGCACGAGTTTATATGGATGTTTGACTTATCTTGCATATTTGAATTTGGTGAGGCGTTCTTATCTCAATCTTGTCATATATGCGTAAGTAGACTTAAGGATAAGTTTGCATGTAAGAACCGTTTTACCGTGAGGATTTGAATTGAAAAATGATGAGTGATTCACGGGAAAGGGCTGCGAGAGTTCAAAATTCACTCGTCGTGAAAGCCACCGTTTAAAAGAGCCCAAAAGAAAATGCAACATGTTAAGAAAAGGGCCAAATTAGTTTAGTTCATTCCAAAAGAAAATATGATATTATTGAGGGAGTTTGGATGGATTAAAATTTTAAACGGGTTTGCACAACTAATCCTAATGTTGAAACATTGCAATTTGATGCTATTGTTTGTAGAATCGTCAAAATTCTGGATTTGTGTGCATGTAGTATGTTTAGTTCATTAAAGCTCACACATTTATTGTCATATGACTATGATAAACTTTGATGATTTATCGCTATCAATTATAACTTCTTTATCGTTTCGATGTGTTGGAATTGTGGCTCATTTGTTGTAGTTTCACGTCCATTCATTCCATATCCATGTTTGAGCACATCGATACTATGTTTGCATGTAATTCGCATTTTTAGTTTTTATGAGTTTTTACGTTTTGTGTTAAAAGCCTATTGTTTTAACACTGTTTTGCTTTTGTCAAGCCCTTCTTGGAATTTTTTTGTGGAAATTTTTTCACTAGGTAATATTATATTATTTTTCTGGGAATCTGAAAAATTTTGACAGGTCGCGCGAAGTCGTTCAAACGACATATCCATCTCGCGTGAACGACAGTTGTACTTCGTTTGAGCTACATCCTCAACTCGTTTAAGCGATGTCCCTGGCTCGTACGAACGACGGGCTGTTTCATGGCTTCTGATTGGTTTGCAATCCTCTGGGTTAAATTGGTATACTTTTGGTACTGCTGGAAGTTTTTCTGAACTGACTGGTTTATATGCAGGTCTTAATTGGTTTAAATTGGATTTTTTTCATATAGTTCGTTTATCACACCTGATTAGATTGATATATTCTTCGTGTGATTCCTTGGTTTACTAGCTACTGATTTGTCATTTCTTGATCATATTTAGTTGGTTGTTTCATGATTATTTAGCAATTGTAAATTGATTCACATTGATTTATATTCTCATGCTAGATACTTGGTTTGGTTTATCTTTTCACCAGATTGTCTATTCGAGACAAAAAGGAGGAGAGATGTATGTGATGTAGGGGGAGATTTGTTGAACGTGTCTATTGATATCTGGATTTACATAATGTTTGATTATATTTCTTTCAAATTGGTATCAAATAATGAAAAATCGAATAACGGCGGTGTGATAATTGATTAAATTAATTCGCAAGTTTCCAAGTAACCCTTATTTAATTAGATTCTACTTTTAAATCAAATAAATACAGCCCCTAAACATGGAGCTAAATCAACCCATCAAAAATAAAGCATGCAACGCGGTAAATATGTCGAGACACAGATTTCAGGAAAAAACCCCTTTCGGGTAAAACCTTTATTTCACTATGAATATATAAATCGCAACTTACAATTACATAGAGAAATTTATAATGGATCAACGCGCAGCCAACCCACAAAGACACACAGTCTTGAACTCAGCAAGAGAATACACGCAGCACCCTCCAAGGACTTGCATCCCAAACAACACAGGAAGAACCGCAGCTCTCCTCAATGACACGCAGCCATAACACTTTGTAGAGACTCCCTCAATAATAACACGCAGCTCTCGATTGCAAAGATCTCCCCACAAAGGTTGAACAATAGCAAAGCTTGTGTTCTAGGGTTCCAAAAGATTCACACAAGTAATTGGGATTTTTGTGTGTGAGTTAAAAAGATGTTTGGCACATCAAAAATCGAAGTCTTGTTGTGTTTGAACTCTTAGAAATGTTTTCTCAAAGACTTAAAAAATACACCACCGAAAAAGGAATATATATAGGTAATTTGAGTTGGTGGAAAAAATCTCAGCAGATATGTTCGAGATTATCAAATCCAGAGCGGTCCGGTTATCGGAATTATGGAGACATCATTCGTATGGAGAGACGTGTGAAATTTTCACTGACCATCAAAGTTTGAAGTATTTATTTACACAGAGAGACTTGAATTTGAGACAAAGACGTTGGATAGAGTTAATTAAAGACTATGACTATACCATTCATCATCATCCAGGAAAGGCCAATGTAGTAGCAGATGCTTTGAGTCGAAAATTATCGGGGATTCTAGGTTGCATACAGTGTGCACGTGTGGGAAATATCCTTGAGTTGGCATCGATGGGCATTTAATTAAGTTTTTCAAAAAGGGGAGGCTTATTAGCACATGTTATAGTTAGACCTTTATTGGCAGAACGCATAAGAAATTTACAGGTCAGTGATCCATTCCTTGAGAAGAAGAAACAAGATGTCTTAGAGGGCAAAGAGAGTGACTTTGAAATTAAGAATGATGAATCGTTGTGTTATAAAAACAGGATTTGTGTACCGAATGATCCACCCTTAAAGAAGGATATATTGGAAGAGGCACATAGTTCTATTTATTCTATGCATCCGGGAGGTACCAAAATGTACAGAGATTTGAAAGAGTATTACTGGTGGAACAATATGAAACGTGAGATTGCAGAATTTGTAGCTAAATGTTTAGTATATCAGCAATGGATTTTGTTACAAGATTACCACGGTCACCAAAGGGGAATGATTCTATTTGGGTGATTGTAGATCGATTGACAAAGTCGACCCATTTTCTTCCAGTTAAGACCACCTACACGGTTGACAAGTATGCACGTATGTACGTTGATGAGATTATCCATTTACATGGGGCACCAGTGTCAATTGTATCAGATAGAGATCCAACGTTCACTTCTAAGTTTTGGCCTCGTTTAGAGAATGCCATGGGCACAAGTTTGAAGTTCAGCACTGCATTTCATCCACAAACCGATGGGCAATCTGAGAGGACGATTCAAATATTAGAAGACATGTTACGAGCTTGTGTATTTGAGTTCAAGGGCAGTTGGGAATATCATTTTCCATTGATGGAATTCTCATATAATAATAGTTACCAGTCCACCATTGGTATGGCTTCGTATGAAGATTTATATGGGAGGAGATGTAGAACGCCTTTGTGTTGGGATGAAGTAGGTGAAAGGAAACTTTTGGGTCCTGAATTGATAGATATGACAACTGAAAAGATCAAAATGATTCGGGAACGGATAAAGATAGCTCAAAGCAGGCAGAAATTTTATGCAGATAAGAGGAAGTATCCATTGGAATTTCAGAAGGGTGATTTTGTATTCCTACGTATTTCACCGTGGAAAGGCGTTATGAGATTTGGAAAGAAGGGGAAACTAAGTCCAAGATACATTGGACCATATGAAGTGTTGGAAAGAATTGGAACCCTGACATATAGATTAGCATTACATCCAGAGTTATCTCGTTTTCATGACGTGTTCTATGTATCAATGCTTCGTAAGTATTTGGCAGATCCATCTCATCAACTGAAAACCCAACCTATTGAATTGAAAGAAGACTTGTCGTACATCGAGGAACCGGTGGAAATTCTTGATCGTAAGGAGAAAGTATTGAGGAATAAGGTTATTACCTTAGTTAAAGTTATGTGGATGAGCCATGGAATTAAAGAAGAAACTTGGGAAACGGAGGATAGCATGAAGAAACAGTATCCCCATTTGTTTGGTAAGTGTCATTCGTATTAAATTTCGGGGACGAAATTTTCTAAGGAGGGGAGGTTGTGACAACCCGTATATAATTATGATAAATTATATTTAAATTATACTTATCTTATGTGATATGAATAATGTGTTATTAGTATATCTAATGTTAAGTGATTATGGTTAGTATAATTCTACTTTCATAAATCATGAAATGTCGAATTATTTACGAACACAAGATTTGGCTATTTTCGATAGAAATGTTCCTGTTTAAGACTAGTTTTGACCCTTGTAACATTACAATTGACTTGAGGTGAAAACTAAATAGTTGTATACATGTGAGTTAGGGTTGTAACACAATAAATGGTGCATCAAACGGATGTTCGAGTAAGAAGTTAGGCCAAAATTACGAACAAGTGGCAAACTTGTCAATCCCCTTAAGTGGTAAATTGTCTTTTATTAAACCAAATGTTTTAATTTGATTGGATGGATTGGTAGGCAGCATTGGCCGAGTTAAAACTCTCCCTTAACCTTATTTCTTCAGCAAATAAGTCCCTAGGTTCAGTTTGAGGTGTTATTTGCTTGAGGAAAGAGAGGTAGAAGTTAAGGAAGAAAGGGTTACAAGGAAAATCTAGGAAAGCAATTCCAAGAAAATCCTTAAGGTGTTTCCAAGGTAATATTATGTGTTAATATTGTTTTAATCTTATATTATACTTATTTCAAAGTATATAAATCGTGAAGTATTGATCCAAATTCCATCCTCCTTTGTGATAATATGTATTGGTTCACATGTGAGATAAGTGGTGTTATAGGTCATATTTCTTTGTATTTAAACCCTTTGTATTCAAACTTGCATATCTCTTTGTGTACTTACTGGAATTCAGAAATTCTAATTGGATATGAAAATAGACTCATATATTCATATCATATCCAAAAATCAGAATTTAACTCCTTATGGTTAGGTCTTAGTGATGGTTGCAATTTGGTATATAGTTGTTGTTTGTATATTTCATTTCGGTATGCCCTGAGTTTGGTCAAGATTTTGACATAGAAAATGAAGTCCAAATATTATGAAACTTTAATTACGTACTATTCAGTATGTCTACTGAACGTTTGTTGAAAATCATGGAAAGTTATAATGTAGAAAAATTATGAAAATTCTTGGAAGTCGAAGGAACAATAGAGGAGTTTGTAGGGCAGATTTCTTTTGTTGTAAAGAAATGGCCATAACTTGCCCTAGGAAGCTTGAAAAATTACACCGTCACTTGTGCTGGAAAGTATATTCATATATGTTTTCATATTGATAAGTTTGGACACCTGTATGTGTGCAATTAATGAATATGGGAAGGGTAAGTATGGAGGACAATAATTTCAGGCCATACTGGATATCCCATGAAAGAATATTTTTATCTGCTCCTTCCCAAGGGTATTTTGAGTACATGTTTCATGAGTATATATATTCAGAAGTATACTTTTATGTTTACTTGAGTTTAGTTATAAATTTTTTACTAGGTAGTTTCTAGGGTTGAATGTTCATGACCTTATCAACATATATACCATTGTTCCGTCTTTACATATGTTTCATGGAATATGACTTGAGTAGAATCATATTGTGGTTGTGTACTCATTTAAAGTTACATAATTATATTAAGATAATACTTATGATTGAGATTTAGTACTGATTTAGCTGGATTAACAGGTGTAAGGGCAAATCAACCAAGTTCAGCTCCACCAGAGGGAAACGGGAATACATAGTTGACAACCCAATGTGAGTGTGTTTACTGAGTTGATTTTGGATATGATGTATATGTATTATATGTTGAGATGTTATGGCTTATTTAAAAGCCAAGATATGTTGAGATGTTATGGCTTATTTAAAATCCAAGAGATGTTGAGATGTTATGGCTTTATAAAAGTCAGGATATGTTGAGTTGCTATGCAATTCAGGAGATGTTAGGTTTTTAAAACCTATGGATATGATTATTGCCTATGGGCAGGAGACGTGGGGTTTATTAACTCCGGATATGTATATGGCCTAATTTGGCACAGATATGTATATATTAATATGTTGAGATGTTAATATAGTACTTTTACTATATAGAGATGTAGTACATTCACTGAGTTTTTAAACTCATGGTTTTATATGTTTACATTTTTAGGTTTTTCAGCTGCCACTGCCTGGTCTAGGAGGTTGAGTACATAGATGTAGGGTCTTGTTAGTCTGTTTTATACACTGCACTAGTTGTAATTAAGTTAAATGATATGTGAGTTCTGTTGAAATTATGTCTCCTTAAAACGATTGGATTTTTTGAATATTCCACATTTTAACCTTGAAGTTGTTTCAATATGTATTACCTAAATAATAAATAAATTATAATTGTGGTTTGTAAACTATTTAGCTAATTATATCCTAATGGGGTTAGGGGGTGACAGAAAACACCTAACCAACATGTGATAAGACAAGCACAATAATCAAACAAATCCGTGCATGTGCGCAATAAAGGAAATCATGAGTCAAACATGTAGGAAGTAACACTTAATTACATCTTAATGACTCCAAACATTATAAAGCACAAGGAAGAATTGACATATTGCCTCAAAACACTATCAAATAGTCACATGAAAAAAAATGGAATGATGTTGTGACTCGGTCATTTTAAGTGTCCATCCATAAAAGGTGCAAACAAAATACAAAAATCTTTTTGGACTTTCTCAAAATTTTAGCAAAAATAAAATCTTTTTGTATTTTTAAAAAAAATTCTAAACAAATATACAAAAGATACACACTAGAAATAGGCATATGATATCATCATGAAAAGCATCCTATGCTAGTAAACAAGTCAAACCTCAATCATTAGGTGTAGAGGGATTTTTCAAAGGTGGTGACAACTTATGAAAAACCTCCATCAATTATTGTGAAGTTTTGACTAAAAACTTAACTTGCTTACCTAAATGTGCAAACTCTCTCATGTAATCTCCGGGAGCATGTAAAGTATCATGTGTGGGTGCATGTGTGTCAGAAACACATGTGTTAGCAAAACGTGACACATACCCCAGCTTAAAACAAAATTCCCTAAGGTGACCTTTCCTCTTTCAATGAGAACAAACATAAATAGGCCTAGGAACACCTTTCTCAAAAAACTAGGACGCGCTCTTCTAATAGGAAAGGGACGCCTAGGTGGGTTAGGGTGAGACACTTGTGAAACTGTCACAAAAGTGGGAACCGGCTCAGGTGCTAATTGGGAAGTAGAAGCACTGTCATGACTTATTCCTAAATTCTCACCTTTACCCTTAAGAACCACCTTTTCAACCTTCTTAGGTGCATTCTCAAACTTGACTTTGACCTCCCTGGCACGTTCGAGATCACTCTCGAGTTGGGATACACGTGTTGTCAGACTAGACAACGTGTTGGTCAAATCACACTTCTCCTTTCTCAAAACCTCCTTCTCTCTCCAAATCTAAAACCCGACGACCTAAATCTCGATTATACTTCTTTGTTTTCAAGGTCTCGGTGTACAAATTTCTAAAAGCTTTTTGTAGCTCACTTTCATCTCCACTCTCCTCCTCACTTTCTTCCTCACTCGAAGAACACAAATCACTATTATCGCTCTCGTGTGCACTCTTGTGCGATAAAGTGGGTGTGCTCACACGACTAGAAAAGGCGAAAACCATCCCATGTGCTAAACCTTTATCGGACTCATCTCCCTCCTCTTTCTCACTATCACTAAGTGTGGCAGGCATGGCTACTTTCTTTCCTTTCTTTCTAAGCCATGTAGGACACTCAAACGACTTATGCCCCTTACCCCCACATTCAAAACAAGTGATGTTCTCAAAATCTTCCTCACATTCTTCATCGGAGTCATTCTCTTTTTCCCTCTCATCGCTTTCTTTGGCCTTTCCTTTCCTTTTATTTTTCTCAAAAAATCTATTTTTGTTGGAAGAATTGTTTTTCATCATGTTGAAAAACTTTTTAAAATTCTTTGCAAACAAGGCCATGTCATTAAAATCAAAGTCTCCCTCAGAATCGGATTCACAAACTTTTTCTTTCTTTTTCTTACACTGAGCCTTTAAAGCAATGCCATTATCCTTAGCCTTAATGGTTTTGGGAAACATGTCAATCTCATATGTTTTAAGATCTCCTACAAGTTCTTCCAACTTAAGTGATTTCAAATTTCCCAAAGAGTTCAAAAGAGTGACTTTAGGAATAAAGCGTTTTGGAAGAGATCTCAAAATCTTTTTAACGACACGCGTGTTATCAATCACCTCACCCAAATTAAAACATGTGTTAACAATGTCTGACAAACGTGCATAAAAATCATCAAAGCATTCAGACTCAGACATGGTGATAGTCTCAAATTGGGTGGTCAAATTTTGTAATTTAGACTCTTTAACAGCGTTCGTACCCTCATGTGTCAATTTCAAAACATCCCAAGCCTCTTTAGACGTGGTACACGTCATAATTCGGCGAAACTCATTAGGAGTGACAGCTCCAGAAATAGCACTAAGACCACGGGAATTAAAATTAGACATTTTAGAATCATCTTCGGTCAAGGCTGACACGGGTTTTAAAGAGGTGATGTTATTAACAGTGACCGTGGGAGGAGTCCATCCGTTTTCACAAAGCAACCAAACACACTCGTCAATAGCTTTTAAACTAGATTTCATGCGAGCTTTCCAATAGGCATAATTATTTCCATCAAAAATAGGCATCTTATTAAATGAACGTTCCATTGGAAAAATTGCGATTTTTTCACAAAACTGATTTTTTAAAAAATCAATATCACACGATTTTACGGAAAATAGGAATACGAGATAAATTAGCGTAACCTGCTCTCATACCAATTTGAAAAACCGAATAACGGTGGTGTGATAATTGATTAAATTAATTCGCAAGTTTCCAAGTAACCCTTATTTAATTAGAGTCTACCTTTAAATCAAATAAATACAGCCCCTAAACATGCAGCTAAATCGATCCATAAAAAATAAAGCATGCAACGCAGTAATATGCTGAGACACAGATTTCAGGAAAAAAAAACTTTCGGGTAAAACCTTTATTTCACTATGAATATATAAATCGCAACTTACAATTACATAGAGAAATCTGCAATGGATCAATGCGCAACCAACCCACAAAGACACGCAGTATTGAACTCAGCAAGAGAATACACGCAGCACCCTCCAAGGACTTGCATCCCAAACAACACAGGAAGAACCGCAGCTCTCCTCAATGACACGCAGCCATAACACTTTGTAGAGACTCCCTCAACAATAACACGCAGCTCTCGGTTGCAAAGATCTCCCCACAAAGGTTGAACAATAGCAAAGCTTGTGTTCTAGGATTCCAAAAGATTCACACAAGTAATTGGGATTTTTGTGTGTGAATTAAAAAGATGTTTGGCACATCAAAAATCGAAGTCTTGTTGTCTTTGAACTCTTAGAAACGTTTTCTCAAATACTTAAAAAATACACCACCGAAAAAGGAATATATATAGGTAATTTGAGTTGGTGGAAAAAATCTCAGCAGATCTGTTCGAGATTATCAAATCCGGATCGATCCGTTTTTGATGTCGGATCGGTCCATTTATTGGATCGATTCGTTTTCAAAATCACTTCATCGGTTCGGCTTCGATCCGGGGTATACAGGTTTTGGTGCAAACCGGATTGATTCATTTTTATAAGGACCGGATCGGTTCGTTTTTAAAAGGACCGTATCGGTCCGGGTTACCAGTAAAAAAAATTCTTTTAAAAAAACTCATTTTGCTTAAAAAACTTAGTTCTTTTTTTTATAAAATCATTTTCTAAAAGTTTCCCAATACTAAGTATGAAACTTAAAGGGACTTAAAAACAAAACTTTACCAAGTTCATTCTCGCAGAGGTTATGATGTTGAATACGTTTTGATATTCGGATCCGTTGATATGGATGCGATCTTGAATTTTCTTCAACGGTGTAACGGCGTACGACATACATATTGACAATGGACAAAAATGTCCTTACAAATAATTGCTCACATGTTTCAAATGATTTGTTCTAATTAGAAATATAAATTGGTCTCATTTCACTACACCAAATGAGGAAAATTGTAACGGATTTTTTTTTCTATTTGTAATGGATTTTGTCCATTACACATTTGTAACGGACAAAATCCATTATCAATAGCAAAAATCCGTTACAAGTATATTAGAATTAAATGCAAAAACCATTTAAAAAAAAGAGAAAGTGGGAGAGGAGCGAGCGGCTCCACTCTCCAACTCTCTCTCGTCTCTCTCTTTACCTCCCCTACCCGTTCGTCTCTTCATACAGCTTGCGAAATTGGTATACCGTCGCACGAAGTTGATGCACGATCACTGATCGCCCCTCTCCCTCCTCTGGACGTCCATCTCGGTGTTCCGACAGTCGCGCGCCCCCTCCCTTCGGCCAGAGATCATCCCTTCCCCTCTCCTCCGGCTCATAGATTCACTCAATAGGTAAATTAACATATTTGTCAATGGATTCACACACAACAGTTCATTCAGTTCATAGATTTATTGTTTTTAAGTTCAAGTTCAATGGGTATTTGTTACCTGTTAATTTTTTATTCATTGTTTACCCTATATTTGTTTCAAGTTCAATGGATTCCCTGTTTAGCTTATATTTGTTTAAATTTTTGAAAATATAGATTTGTTGGGTATTGGGTTATTAGTATTTAAAAAATAAAAGTATTGATTATTTGTTATTGGGTTGTTGCCTATTCCGTGATTATATTAGTTTTCTCATTTTCTGTTAATTTTAATTGTCGAAACATATTGCATTTTTGGTTTGATCAATTTGTAGTTTTAGTTCTCTCAATTTTTTAATGTAGGGTGTAGGTGTAGGTTGGAATTGGGGATAGGGATGGGGTTGGGGCAGAGGTTTTGAAAACAACTGATTTTTATTAAAATTTGTTTGTGTCATTTTTTTATTCTTCTAACATATTTAATAAAAAAAATTATTCTAGAGGTCATGTGCAAGGCACGTATTTAAGTAAAGAAAAAAATCTTATTTTTATCTAATTTCTTTAATATAAATAGTACCTGATTTTATTTGTGAAGTATGGTTTGTGTATAGTATTTTTCATTTCTCATCTATGTATCTTAAGTTGATTAATATTTAGTTTTGCCCAATACACTTATTGCGATACACATCTTAAGTTTTATGGTAAATCAAAAAGAACCCCATGAATGATCAAGTTATTTGCAAATAGAAATCACGATGAATTATGTGTTTTAGTTACTTGATATGATGAATATGCTTAAATTTTCTTTTTATTCATCAAAAATGTGTTTAGAATTTTGAAACCATAAATTTAGCATAAGTCGTGGTATAATATGTTGCCATAAATAGACACCAATCATTATCGAAGATTACAGTTGCAACTTATTGTTAATGTGTGTTTTATCTTGTTTTATAGAATGTCACGACCGATTAACAAAGACTGGATGACTGAAGAGAACAAAGGCAGCTTGTCGTATTTAAAAGGCATTGAAGATTTTATTAAATTTGCGGAAGATAACAATGACCAGGGGTTGACAACGATACCTTGTCCATGTTCGAAGTGTCGTAATAAATTGCGTCTGAAATCGAAAGAAGTAGAGAGACATTTATGGAGGAATGTTATGCATCAATTTTATATTGTATGGTTTTTTCACGGTGAAAATACATCCGTGAACACTATTGATCCCCCACCGGTACAACAAGTTGAGGAGATCATAGTAGAAGAAAACATCGAGGAACAAGGTGTTGGGGTGGAAAATCTTGTTGATGTTTGTTACGGAGTGCATGGGGAACCTTATGTAGATGTTGAATGCGGTCAGTCGCGAGTTTCCAAAGAAGATCATGTCGTAAATGACAAGTACAATGAATATAAGAGATTATGAGTTGAGAAATTATATCCTTCATGCGAGGGTCCTGAAACAACTCTTTCTTCAATTATAGAACTTCACAACTTAAAGAAGCAATTTGGTTGGTCAGGAAATAGTGTCACGACACTTTTGTCTATCTTAAAAAGGTGGCTCCCAAAAGGTAATACACTACCAGAAAAATATCCAAAGATGAAGAGTATGATGAAAGACTTGGGGATGAAGGCCAATTACATTCATGCATGCGTCAATAACTGTGTCTTATATTGGAAGGAGAATGAATATATGGATGAATGTCCCCAATGTGGAGAATCAAGGTATTCAGTTACTATGAGGAAAGGGGGAAGGATTACCAAAGAACCTAAAAAGGTGTTGAGACATTTCCCTCTGATTCCAAGGTTGGTGAGATTTTATACTATTCCGTGGATAGCTCGAGAAATGACATGGCACCATAGGGCAACCACTTCATGGGATTACCAACGACAACCATGTGATTCGTCCCAATGGAGGAGTTTCAAATCAAAATGGCCTGAATTTGTTAAAGAAGGACGCAATGTTTGGCTCTCAATAGCAACCGATGGGTTTAATCCTCGTGGCATTCAGTCTGCCAGTTATAGCTGTTGGCCTGTTATCACGGTGCTGAATAATCTTTCACCTTCATTGTGCATGAAGAGCGAGTTTCAAATGTTGTCTTTGTTAATACCTGGTCCAAAGGCACCGGGTCAAGACATCGACGTTTTTCTTCAGCCATTAGTTGATGAGTTGAAGGAATTGTGGGAAGTAGGTGTTTCGGCTTATGACATGTATGAGATGCAGCCTTTTACATTGAAAGCTATGTTAATGTGGGGGATTCACGTTTTCCCTGCATATGGGAATTTATCTGGGTGTATTACACGTGGTTATAAAGCTTGCCCTGTTTGTGGGGACGATACTCCATCCATCCGACTGGTACACAGTAATAAGAGATAGTTTATACAAACTATCGTATTTTCCTTGGCATGGATCACCCTTTTCGAAAAGGTGGTAGTTTGGGGCTTAGGTCAACAGAGTATACACCTCCTCCACGTCGGTTGAATGGGGACGCACTTGTAAAGAAGTTACGTTGCATCGAGTATACACTGGGAAAGTCTCCAAAAGTTTCCAATAATAAGCGAAAGATGGGTGATGCAAATGAGAATTGTAATGTTGAAGTTAAGGAGGCATGGTATAAAAGGTCAATTTTATTTGACTTGGAATATTGGAGTTCTCATAAAATTCGACATGTTCTTGATGTGATGCACATTGAGAAGAATGTTGCAGAGCATTTAATAAGTACAATCCTCGATGATAAAACGAAAACTAAAGATACAATAAATGCGCGGAAGGATATGAAAGACTTGGGCATACATAGTGGTCAATGGATGCGAGAAGATGAGCAAACCCGAAAAGGGATGAAACCGAAAGCAACATTTATATTGGATAAAGAAGAGAAACGACAATTTTGTCAAATTTTGAAAGACTTAAAGTTACCTTCCAGCTTTTCGTCCAACCTGAGCAATATCGTCACCCTTAACCCACCTGGTTTGCACTCAATGAAGTCACATGACTATCACGTTATTATAGAGTATTTGTTGCCCGTATTACTTCAGCATTCATTTTCGAAATACAAAGATTTGCGAAGAGCTATTCAACAGTTGAGCTTATTTTTCAAAATATTATGCTCAAAAGTCTTAATTCGCGAGGATATGCAAAGGGCCAAGTTTATGGTTGCAGAGGCATTGTGTGTGTTGGAGAATCACTTTCCGTCGGCATTTTTTGATATTAGTATCCACCTTACTTTTCATTTGGCCGATGAAGCATTGGCTTGTGGTCCTACAGGAACACATTGGATGTATCCGTTTGAACGGTAAACTCTTTATATTAATTTTTATTTTCACCCAAACACAAACACAAGCACAAACATAAGCATATACGTGTAATACCCCGCATTTTTATCGATATTTATTTATGGGATTAATTAAATTAAATGTGAATTAATTGAGAATTAATCCGGATAAAATACTAACGAGATGTGAGTTGGTATTTGATTATAATGTGTATATATGGCAATATATGAATATTGGAAATATTGAATCAGTCGTAAGATTGATATACGGCAATTTGGGAAATTTTGTTGAGACGCGTGTGACAGTCGCGTCAAGAAAGTAATTATTTAATTCAAAAGTGAATTTTATTTCTATTAACCGTATGTTCATTTTGAGTGCGCCAACGTGTCTGGAAGGGTCGAAATAGTCAGAAAACACTAGCCGGGGATTAAGTTTGGGTCCCGGGGCATTATTGGGCCATACCGGTAACTTAAAAGGGCATTTTGGTAATTTCGAAAATTTGGGAATTAAAACCCACGAAAATTAGAAATAAAATCTGACTTATTCTTTATCCACTAAACCCACTAACTACACTAATTTACTTAATGGGCTACGGGAGTTATTGGAAGAAATAGAAAGAAGTTCCTAAGGCAACCTCTAAACCTCCATTGTCATCATCCTTAGAGAAGAACTTGTAGAGAGAGAGAGAAAAGAGAATTCTGCAGAGAGAGAGAGAACAATTCAACCTTCAAAATTCAACATCAAATTCATAGAAAGATTAGAGGCAAGTGATTTAATTACAATTGATTCAATGTTATGCTTTTCCATGTTTAGGGAAATTATCGAATTTATCTTGGAAGATTGATATAGACCCATGAATTTGAAGATTAAAACTATGAACTATGTTAGGTATTGCATGTAGAAACATTCTGGGCGAATTATGAATTCAAAATATAACCCTTGATGATCTAAAAACGGATTTAAGAAGAAGTTTATTAATGTTCTTGAAAGAAATAGAAAACTGGGATTCTTGATGAAGTTTTGATCCAAACAAAGCCCTTGGATGATGAATTATTGGTTTTAGAACGTTAACAATGTTGTAGGATGGTTGTATGATGATATTATAACGTTAACTTAGAGTTTCATGCTTATTAATGGAGTTTTGAGACATTTTGAGGACTGCAAAATGAAGCAGTCCGTAGCCTACCTGGTGTGATCGATCGATCGACATTCATCAGTCGATCGATCGACCACCATCGATCGATCGAAGGTCAAGGTCGATCTATCGACCTTCCCAGATAGAGTAAAATTTTCTTTGTTAAATTTTAATGATGCTAAACCTTAGAAATTATTATTGGAGACTTTATGGATATCCTTAGACTTAAGGAAGACCAGTAGGTATGGTTATAAAATTTGGACCTTAATTAGAATTCAAATTGAGGAATTATTCTAAAATCTAATGAAATCCGATGAGTGAGATAACGTTAGAATTAAAAGAGTAAATTTGAATAATTTGGTGAAATGAGGTTTGGGGCAGAAGTAAGGACCTTAAGAATAATGATGTTATATGTGAGAATAATAGGAAAATTAATAGACCCTTTGAGATAGGTTTTAAGTACAAGAAACTACGACGTGAGATGTGTCGACAGTCTACATTTTATATTATCGGAAGACTTAAAATGTATAAAATTGGAATAATGGTATAAGGATGTAGAATGTACCTTTATTAACGTTGAGATATCTAAGATGTGTGAATGCTTAGTATATGATTTTTGTGTATGAAATACCTACCATACTTGCTATCACGGGAGGTTTACGTTCGCTTAGGGCCTTCTAATCCTTGTGTGCCCGAATTTAGTTTGGTACCTAGAGGACATAGTTCAAGGGAATGACTTAATATTGAGTTATTAAGTCAGCTGACTATGGAGCGTAGGTATGTACGTGACCCATGGATATGTTGAATTATGTTCGCCTCCATTTTTGTGTGTTGTGCTTATTCTAACAATTCCTGAGAGATTCGGAATTTGTAATCCTTATGTACGTGATGTACCGGGATGGATAGCAGAGTATGTGTGCACCGCAGCTTAGCCTCGGGGTGCTTATATTGTATATTTATGATGCGAATAATATACGGTTAAATGAAAAGGGATGGTTATGTTTATTTATGAGAATCATTTATAATAACTCCTTGAGAAGATAAATAAGGGGATAACCTCCAGTAAACGGTAATGCTAATAATTGAGAATCCGAGTTCAAGTAAAGCTATCTATTTAAGTGTTAACATTGGGAATTCATATTGTGAATCGAGTAGTTGGGTTAGAACTTATGATGGTTTAGTTAGATATAAATAACACATGAATGGGTACAGGAACGTTAGGAGTGCACAGTTAGACGAGAGGTGAGTATTTCATGTGAGAGCACATCCTAACATGTATCTTGCATTCATTGTTTTAAATGTTATTAAAGCACTTGTTGTTTTTAAAATACTCTCCACTTTGGGGCTCTGACCCGTTTGCTTTCAAAACTATTTTTCTTGTAAAAACCTTTTAGGTGCCCAGCCACAAGGACACCATGCATAGTATTTCCAGTCAGGTGACGAGCTGTTGCTGCTGTGGAAGTTACAGGGCCTTGCTAGTAGACGCTTCATTTGCCTTGACTCTATATTCAGATTTCGTCAGTTGTAGGGCATGTCGCCCATTTCTTTTAGAGACATTTCATTTTATATTTCAGTTATTCAGACTTTGGTTTGTAATTAATTCAGGATGCAGACTTGTTTATTTCTTTTCATATTGGGATTGTTGTGAGGAGTATTTCCTCTAGACTCATCTTTATTTGTTGATTCATTATAGTTGGACTTTATCGTGAATGGTTGTGTTACATTTCTATATTTCATTTATTGCATGTTAATCAGATTTAATTTAAAATTTGACAACTCACTTTTTAAATACTAAGTGGTTAGTAATCATTAAAAATGTTTTCGACAGTGATGCTATTAACTTGACCAACTTGGCATTTTGTATTGATTTAATAAAGGAGTAGCTACCCGGTATTTAATTAGTCGGGGTGTCACAGGTGGTATCAGAGCATCAGGTTCTAGTGTCCTTTAGGATCTGTACGGCTCATTATGTTTCCGCTGAGCTTTCTTTGATGTAGAGCCCTATATTTTAGGACTGTTGTATTCCTTTATGTATGCTTCGCTCTTCAGCTATTTTAAGTTTATAACTGTGAACTTATAAACTTTACTCTTATTTTAGATGCCTCCACGACGTGCGCAGCGAGTTCCTAGGGATGCACAGCCCGAGCCACAGTCAGCTCCAGTACAGGGCACCATGAATGTCGCTGAGGTTGCAGCCATTGTAGCCCAAGCGGTAAATGCCGCTCTTGCCGTTGTACAGCAGGCACCACCCCAGGCGCCAGTAGCCGCGCCAGTTCAGGCACATGCATTCCCGTCTGCTTGGGAACGTGTTCGAGATGCTTTTCAGAAAGCACACCCTCCGGAGTTCGCAGGTAGCTCCAATGTTGTGGTATCTAGTCAGTGGAGGAAGGATATTCAGAGGCACCCGAGGATGTATGAGTGCACCGATGTTCAGAAGCAGATACTAGCTACTTTCAAGCTAGTAGGTTCTTCATTGCAGTGGTGGGAGTCTATTACCACCGCAGAGGAGAGAGATACTCTCTCTATACACGAGTTTTGGGTGCGGCTCGACAGCAAATATTTTCCGTCAGATGTTCATACGGAAATGAGGAGGAAGTTGATGAGCCTCAAGCAGGAGGGAAGGACTGTGGCCGAGTATGAGGCCGAATTCACTAATCTTCTGAACATTGTTCCGGATGAGATACCGACAGAGGAGAAGAAGATTCAGAAGTTTACAGATGGATTGACTTGGAGAATCCGTCAGCACTTGTTGGGGAATCTCTCGTTAGCCACTTATTCTGATGTGGTTAACGCAGCACTGCTCCATTTCCAGGACCACCGCTTTCACTTGACAGAAGGGAAGCGAACAGGAGAGTCCAGCCATCAGGACAGGACAGGGGGAAATGGTGCCAGCGGGGCACAATCAGCTCAGGGTTAGTATAGGCAGGGTGATCAGGGTTCCCAGCAGGGGGATTCTAAGAGATTCCGATCAGGGGGTTTCAGGAACGGTCAGGGAGGATTCCGGAATGGCCAGCAGGGTCATAATGGCCATCAGGGTCAAAATGGTCAACAGCAGCAGTTTCACCCGGGCCAGCAAGGCCAGGGCAGAAATGGTAACGGTCATCAGGGTCGCGGTCACCAGGGACAGCGAGGGGGAAACTTCCAGGGGAAGTGTTTCATTTGTGGTAAGATTGGCCACAAACGTCAGGATTGTCCTGATAAGGGCAGGGCCCCACAGCAGCTGCAGCAGGGTGCTCGACACGAGCCACAGAGGCCTATGTTTCCCATCGCCCTCCCAGCACCACCGATGGCAGCATTACCACCCATTCCAGCAGTCCCAGTTCAGCAGGGACAGCTTCAATATGGGAGAGTGTATCAGCTTCAGCAGGCCGCAGCCCCACAGAATCCGCCAGCCATTGAAGGTATGTTCTCTATTCAGGGGACTCTGGGGCGCATTTTATTTGACACGGGGGCTACACACTATTTTATTTCTATGAGATTTGCACGCACCATTGGGTTATTAGACACCGCAGAGAGCACCGCTACTTATGTAGACTCACCGTTCAGTAGGGGTTCCATGATTTCGCTTATGTGTAGAGGTGTGGGTATAGAGATAGGGAGGTTTACTTTACCCGCTGATATGTTAGTGTTAGAGATGACCGAGTATGATGCCATTATTGGTATGGATTGGCTAGTAGCGTACCGAGCCATGATTGACTGTTTTAGTAGGAGTATTATCTTTGCCATTCCCAGGCAGGAGATGTTTTTAGTGGCGATGCCTCGCCCTGAGGGAGGATCGTCCACTCATTTGTACTACATAGAGGAGGAGACCTATAAGGAAGTGGTGATACCACTTGATTCGATACCCGTTGCTAGTGAGTTCGCCGATGTATTTCAGGATATACATGGATTACCTTCGAGTAGGGAGATAGATTTTGTGATTGATTTGACGTCGGGCACTCGGCCTATTGCCCGCGCACCTTACTGTATGGCTCCAGCTGAGATGAGAGAGTTGCGAGATCAGATTGAGCAGTTGTTGGGTCAGGGGTTTATTCGGAGGAGTACTTCGCCGTGGGGTGCCCCTGTGTTATTTGTAAAGAAGAGGGATGGATCATTGAGGTTGTGTGTGGATTACCGGGAGTTGAATAAGGTCACGATACGGAATAAGTATCCGTTGCCCCGAATCGATGACTTATTCGACCAGTTGAGAGGAGCTTCTTTCTTCTCAAATATTGATTTGCGATCGGGATACCATCAGTTGCGTATCAGGGAAGAGGATGTCTCGAAGACTGCTTTCTTAACGAGATATGGTTCCTACGAGTTTCCGGTTATGCCTTTCGGTTTGACCAACGCTCCAACCGTGTTTATGGACTTAATGAATAGGGTGTTCAGAGAGTTCCTGGACCAGTTCGTCATTGTCTTCATTGATGACATTTTGGTTTACTCCCAGACAGAGGAGGAGCACGCCGAGCATTTGAGGCAGGTTTTGCAGACGCTACGTCAGAACGAGTTGTATGCAAAGTATGAGCGGGATGAAGAGAGATATTGCCGTGTTTGTTTCTAAATGCCACTTGTCAGCTAGTAAAAGTGGATCATCAGAGACCGGCAGGACTTCTACAGCCATTAGAGGTCCCGATGTGGATATGGGAGAGCATCTCCATGGACTTTATCACGGGGTTGCCTACGTCACAGAGAGGTCATGACTCCATTTGGGTAATTGTGGACAGGTTGACCAAAGTCGCTCATTTTCTACCCGTAAGGACCGACTACACTACGGGACAGTATGCCCAGCTCTTTATTGCAGAAATAGTGAGACTTCACAGTGTGCCCCTAAATATCGTGTCCGACAGAGACAAGTATTTGTTTCACGGTTTTGGGAGAGTTTTCAGGAGGCCATGGGAACGGAATTGCGGTTGAGTACGACTTATCATCCGCAGACCAATGGGCAAACCGAGCGTACAAATCAGATGTTGGAGGACATGTTGCGGATGTGCATCATTGACTTCGGGGGTGGATGGGAGCAGTATCTTCCACTGGTGGAGTTTGCTTACAACAACTCCTACCAGTTCACTATTGGCATGGCTCCATTTGAGGCGTTGTACGGTAGACCTTGTCGTTCCCCATCATGTTGGTTGGAGGTGGGGGACAACAAACTACTTGGGCCGGAAGTGATTCAGGATACTTCGGCAAGGATAGAATTGATACGGAGTCGCATTCGGGTAGCTCAGGATCGGCAGAAGAGCTATGCTGATGCGAAGAGGTTCTTCAGGGAGTTCCAAGTGGGGGACCAGGTTTTACTCAGAGTATCTCCTATGAAGGGGATTATGCGATTTGGGAAGAAGGGGAAGTTGGCACCGAGATATGTGGGACCATTTCCTATCATCGAGCGGATTGGGTCTGTTGCGTATAGACTTGGGTTACCGGAGCATTTGCATAGAATTCATGATGTGTTTCATATTTCCTCGCTAAGGAAATATCTTAGAGATGATTTGGCTCATTCTCACATTGCTTTGGAGGACATCGATCTCCAGCCCGATAGCTCCTACGAGGAGGGGCCGATTGCTATTTTGGATCGAAGTGAGCGAAAACTGCGGTCAAAGATAGTTCCGTTAGTGCGTGTTCAGTGGCGGCATCATAATGTCGAGGAGTCCACATGGGAGCGCGAGGATGAAATGCGCGAACATTATCCAGAGTTATTTTTACCAGGTACTTTTTAGTTCCGAATTTCGGGACGAAATTCTGTTATTAGGGGGGAAGTATGTAATACCCCGCATTTTTATCGATATTTATTTATGGGATTAATTAAATTAAATGTGAATTAATTGAGAATTAATCCGGATAAAATACTAACGAGATGTGAGTTGGTATTTGATTATAATGTGTATATATGGCAATATATGAATAGTGGAAATATTGAATCAGTCATAAGATTGATATACGGCAATTTGGAAAATTTTGTTGAGACGCGTGTGACAGTCGCGTCAGGAAAGTAATTATTTAATTAAAAAGTGAATTTTATTTTTATTAACCGTATGGTCATTTTGAGTGCGCCAACGTGTCCGGAAGGGTCGAAATAGTCAGAAAACACTAGTCGGGGGTTAAGTTTGGGTCCCGGGCCATTATTGGGCCATACCGGTAACTTAAAAGAGCATTTTGGTAATTTCGAAAATTTGGGAATTAAAACCCACGAAAATTAGAAATAAAATCTGACTTATTCTTTATCCACTAAACCCACTAACTACATTAATTGACTTAATGGGATACGGGAGTTATTGGAAGAAATAGAAAGAAGTTCCTAAGGCAACCTCTAAACCTCCATTGTCATCATCCTTAGAGAAGAACTTGTAGAGAGAGAGAGAAAAGAGAATTCTGCAGAGAGAGAGAGAACAATTCAACCTTCAAAATTCAACATCAAATTCAGAGAAAGATTAGAGGCAAGTGATTTAATTACAATTGATTCAATGTTATGCTTTTCCACGTTCAGGGAAATTATCGAATTTGTCTTGGAAGATTGATATAGACCCATGAATTTGAAGATTAAAACTATGAACTATGTTAGGTATTGCATGTAGAAACATTCTGGACGAATTATGAATTCAAAATATAACCCTTGATGATCTAAAAACGGATTTAAGAAGAAGTTTATTAATGTTCTTGAAAGAAATAGAAAATTGGGATTCTTGATGAAGTTTTGATCCAAAGAAAGCCCTTGGATGATGAATTATTGGTTTTAGAATGTTAACAATGTTGTAGGATGGTTGTATGATGATATTATAACGTTATCTTAGAGTTTCATGCTTATTAATGGAGTTTTGAGACGTTTTGAGGACTGCAAACGAAGCAGTCCGTAGCCTACCTGGTGTGATCGATCGATTGACATTCATCAGTCGATCGATCGACCACCATCGATCGATCGAAGGTCAAGGTCGATCGATCGACCTTCCCAGATAGAGTAAAATTTTCTTTGTTAAATTTTAATGATGCTAAACCTTAGAAATTATTATTGGAGACTTTATGGATATCCTTAGACTTAAGGAAGACCAGTAGGTATGGTTATAAAATTTGGACCTTAATTATAATTCAAATTGAGGAATTATTCTAAAATCTAATGAAATCCGATGAGTGAGATAACGTTAGAATTAAAAGAGTAAATTTGAATAATTTGGTGAAATGAGGTTTGGGGCAGAAGTAAGGACCTTAAGAATAATGATGTTATATGTGAGAATAATAGGAAAATTAATAGACCCTTTGAGATAGGTTTTAAGTACAAGAAACTACGACGTGAGATGTGTCGACAGTCTACATTTTATATTATCGGAAGACTTAAAATGTATAAAATTGGAATAATGGTATAAGGATGTAGAATGTACCTTTATTAACGTTGAGATATCTAAGATGTGTGAATGCTTAGTATATGATTTTTGTGTATGACATACCTACCATACTTGCTATCACGGGAGGTTTACGTTCGCTTAGGGCCTTCTAATCCTTGTGTGCTCGAATTTAGTTTGGTACCTAGAGGACATATTTCAAGGGAATGACTTAATTGTGAGTTATTAAGTCAGCTGACTATGGAGCATAGGTATGTACGTGACCCATGGATATGTTTAATTATGTTCGCCTCCATTTTTGTGTGTTGTGCTTATTCTAACAATTCCTGAGAGATTCGGAATTTGTAATCCTTATGTACGTGATGTACCGGGATGGATAGCAGAGTATGTGTGCACCGCAGCTTAGCCTCGGGGTGCTTATATTATATATTTATGATGCGAATAATATACGGTTAAATGAAAAGGGATGGTTATGTTTATTTATGAAAATCATTTATAATAACTCCTTGAGAAGATAAATAAGGGGATAACCTCCAGTAAACGGTAATGCTAATAATTGAGAATCCGAGTTCAAGTAAAGCTATCTATTTAAGTGTTAACATTGGGAATTCATATTGTGAATCGAGTAGTTGGGTTAGAACTTATGATGGTTTAGTTAGATATAAATAACACATGAATGGGTACAGGAACGTTAGGAGTGCACAGTTAGACGAGAGGTGAGTATTTCATGTGAGAGCACGTCCTAACATGTATCTTGCATTCATTGTTTTAAATGTTATTAAAGCACTTGCTGTTTTTAAAATACTCTCCACTTTGGGGCTCTGACCCGTTTGCTTTCAAAACTATTTTTCTTGTAAAAACCTTTTAGGTGCCCAGTCACAAGGACACCATGCATAGTATTTCCAGTCAGGTGACGAGCTGTTGCTGCTGTGGAAGTTACAGGGCCTTGCTAGTAGACGCTTCATTTGCCTTGACTCTATATTCAGATTTCGTCAGTTGTAGGGCATGTCGCCCATTTCTTTTAGAGACATTTCATTTTATATTTCAGTTATTCAGACTTTGGTTTGTAATTAATTCAGGATGCAGACTTGTTTATTTCTTTTCATATTGGGATTGTTGTGAGGAGTATTTCCTCTAGACTCATCTTTATTTGTTGATTCATTATAGTTGGACTTTATCGTGAATGGTTGTGTTACATTTCTATATTTCATTTATTGCATGTTAATCAGATTTAATTTAAAATTTGACAACTCACTTTTTAAATACTAGGTGGTTAGTAATCATTAAAAATGTTTTCGACAGTGATGCTATTAACTGGACCAACTTGGCATTTTGTATTGATTTAATAAAGGAGTAGCTACCCGGTATTTAATTAGTCGGGGTGTCACAATACGTATAGATCATTGTTAGAATATGTCATATATACTTTTTTCTTATTCACACGAATAGGAAGATGCAAGATTTTAAAGATATACCTAACAATAAGCGATACATTGAAGGTTCAGTTGCAGAGTCGTATGTTACTGCTGAATCTGTTAGGTATTGCATGGAGTACATGCCTAATTCTCTTGACGGAAACCACAAACGTACTCGTGAAGCGTTTCTAAATGAAGATGGAGAGTTTTCTGACGAAGGACCGTTGTTAGATGACAAGATTGTGATGTTGGAACCTAAACAGTTTCAACAAATACGTCGATGGGTCCTATTTCGACTTGACGTTGATGGTCTTGAAGAATTCTACAGGTTTGAGCAATGTAATAAGTATTTATCGAAATTCACATTTAAATACTAATACACGAACTTATGTGAATAAATTGCAGTGAGTATGAAACGTTACTAAAATCCACTTGGCGTGGTAAAGGAAATGGGAGACAATTAACAGAAGTAGAGATGCAAATTTCTTTCATTCCGTGGTTATATGATAAGGTGCCCTTGATTTTACTAGTATATTAAGTTATATTCTTTATTATCCAGACTCACTTTGTAGCTATAATTTTATTTGTATTGCGCAGCTAGTCACTTCTGGAGAGACAGAGACAAATGCTATGTTGTGGCGGTCAGTACAAGGGCCAAAACACAAGGTTAAAACATATAAAAAATACCGCACCAATGGATTTGTATTCTCTCCCAAGTATCACGATGATACTGTTGTGACACAAGACAGTGGTGTTTGCATGAAGGCTTGGACTCAATTTAGGCAAGGAAAAGTGATAAAAATCTTAAAGATGCTTGGACAATGTATTACGGAGTTATCAGGCAAATAATTGAGTTGGACTATACGCTATTTAAGGAGGTAGTGTTTTATTGTGATTGGGTGAGGGTGGAGGACAAGATCAATGGTTCTAAACATTGTCCAGACTCCAATTTGGTAATGGTTAATTTTGATAAGTTCAAGAGTACCAATAATGAGATTGATGAGCCTGCAATTCTCGCTTCTAATGCCAGTCAAGTCTTCTACTCAAAAGATCTTAACACTCCTAATTGGTGGGTTGTTATACATTCCCCGAAGAGATTAACTAGTCGAGTAGACGAGCTAGAGATACCAAATGTGTTCCAATCTACTCTTGAAGATGAACCTCATTTGGAGAACCTGCTAAAGCAATATGACAAAGTCTAGCTATTGTTTTTTCACTAGTTTTTAATGTGTTTTTGTTGGTGAATTGTAGCATTTTTAATGCAATCGAGTGGTATTTTCGCATAAGTTGTTGATATGTTTTTATCAGTTTAGACTGATCCTTTAAATTCAACTGTTCTTGCCATAATTGTTGTCTTTATATCATGATTAGTAATATGCTAATAAGGAGAAATGATGCATTAATTGTTATATGCTTTTAATTCAATAAGTATACTGTTTATCTTTTATTTTACTATAATATTACCATCGAACTAATGCTTTGTTTTGAAATTTAGGAAATTTAAAATGTCATCAGGTACAAGCTTAACACAACCTTCCTCCTCAATGGCCAAAACCCTAAATGAGAAAATCAAAGTCATTGTTGAAGATGACGGGTCTATAGTCGGTGATAATGCAAAGCTATGGAGTTCTCGTACCGGGGATTTTGTGAGAGCTAATTGCCCGATTCACTTCTCGGACTGGAGGCACGTGCCAAATAAATGTAAAAATGATGTTTGGAATGCTTTGATGGTAAATATGATCTTATACTTCATATCTTCATTTTTTATTCTTCTTTTCTATTTTTATTCTTTTGCTATTTATTATTCTTTTAATTATTTTTGTTTTGCTTAATGATAACAGAGAGAATTTGATCTTAACGTTCCCTCGGAAGTGGCTCGCCCATTAGTGGAGAAGACATGGTCCCAAAAATTCAGGACTTTCAAAAATACATTACGATCTCATTTGCAGGATGATGGCACTGAGCCTGAAGGTGTTGACCCTGAAATATGGAAGAAATTTAGAGAAATGGAAAATGGTGAGAAAAAAAGGCAACAAAAACTAAAAAATGTTGAGAACCGCTCAAAGCTGAAGTATACCCATTGTCTCGGTCGTCGTACATATGCCCAAAAGAAATACTTGTTGGTGTGTATCATTTTTGTTTTACTTTTAACATTAAAAATGTTCTTAGCTAATTTGTTAATTTTAACAATGTACAGCAAAAAACTAAGCCTGAGGTACAAATTGGGAGGGTAGACAATTGGTTGTCAGGGCATATACGCAGTGATAAAACTGTGTTGGAGAGTGCCAAAAGTTTCTATGTGAGTATAATATTTTTATTGTTGAAAATTTTAATTTTTAGTTGAACTTTTATAAAATGATTAACAAATTTATTTATAATAATATAGGAGGAAGTGAAGGCTGCGGAAGAGAAAAGAAAAGCCATAAGTATGATTGGAGAGGGTAGTACCTATACTTTTGAGAATTATGACAACGATGTGTTAACACAAGTGTTTGGAAGGGATGTTAAAGGCCGAATGCGTGGAGTGGGGTCCTACGTCTCTAAGAAACAATTAATTCACACGGGGGTGGCGAAGGCAAAATTTGTACAACATTTGAAAGGAAATGAAGAAATAGCCTCGATGAAGAATGAGATCTCTAATGCTAACTCACAGTTGAAAGAGGTTACCAGTATATTGCATATGTTTATGTCAAAATTGGAAAATGGAAAGGAGAGCTCCCCTGTAGGGGTGACTCCACATAGCGAGTTTGGTTCCACTTCAGATCATCGTCCTATCACTTTATCTCAAAATTTGAGTAATCTTGTCAACACTCCCTCTCCCACTCTCAATCCCACTCATATTCCTAACCCCCCTCCCCGCCCCCCTCCTTTAAAAAAATCCCCTGTTATTGAACTTGATAGGTTTGGTGCAGAATTGGCAAAGGGACATGTTGGGATACATAATGGTGACATGTGTCACTTCAAACGCCTTGGACTTGGGGAAAAGGTAGTTTGGGTTGAAACAGTGCTTCAACCTGACGCTTCTCTGTATAATGCTCCTAAAAACGGTTTTGAAACTTTAGCAGGCTTTTCAGATGGAGGATTTGTTATTTGGATGGAAAGTTGGTTGAAGTATGTTTAGAAAGTTCATCTTAGTTTGGCACATTTTAGTGTAGGAAAGATACTTTTGGATTAATGTTTTCGTTGATTGTTCTTAAATTTTAGTGTAGTAAAGATACTTTTGGATTAATGATTTGGATGACAGTTATTAAATTTTACGTATGTTTGTTTTTCTCATGAATCTCGCTTGCTATGTTGGGTAAATGATACTTTTGGGTTAATGATTTAGATGACAATTGTTAAATTTTATATATGCTTGTTTTTCTCATTAATATCGCTTGCTATGTTAGGTAAAACCTTTTTAACTCCGCCAATGCAATGTTTTATCTTTGCATTGCCGGTCCTAAGCCCGGATAAAGGAGGAGGGGAGAGGTCATTGGTTCCGTAAAGGTCTAATTCATTTTTTGTTCTCCTGCAGAATGACCATATATTAGTGATTGAATTGAAGATTCCAACTCGCCCCCGTGTTATTGTTTTGCGAAGGTATTTAACATTCTAAACATAAGCTTACCACTGATATTCATAAGCATTTTGTCAATTCTCTCCCATATAGCGTCAGCTAAATCTCTTTTATTCCACCAAGTGAATCTATAACCCAAGAACCCTAAATCAATCAGACCATTTAACTCCATGCACTGAATGAAATCTTCTGCAGCATTCATATCATAAGGAAGTCCTCTAACCTTATCTAATGAAGTTGACACATTGTTAAAATCTCTCCCAACAAACCATGGGTCAGTAGTTTGAATAGAATTTAAATATACTCTCACAACTCTTATCTTTCTATCCTAGTACACTTGGCATAGACCAACGATACTTGAAAGTCTTTAGACAGATAAGGATGAGCCACCTTTAGAGTTATACTTTGAGGAATTTGGGAGATGATATTTACAGAGAAATCATATGAAAAGAACTCAAAATTGAGTTTACTTCATTTGCAATAGCATATTGAAAACCAAATTTGATTCTATATTCCTCCAATCTAGATGGATCCACTTTAGGCTCTAAGCAAACCATCAAATCCAACTGATGCATATTCACAAACTTTTTAATTCTTCTAACCACACCTTTCTTCTCGATTCCCCTAACATTCCAACTCATTAACTTGATCATTTAACCAAAGGTTTTGGGAGAGCCTAAGATAAAGACCTTAATACCTTCTAATCTGTGTGATCAGTGGCCTTCTGCATTATCTTCTTCTTCTTCTTGTTTGATACTTGTGTCCATTCCTCTATTGGTTGAGGCTAGATATCCTTATCAGTGGTAATTTACCTAGGAGATAAGTGGAAATTTTGAATAACTTCAGTATGCAATCTCTCCCCGCTGCCATCCTCTTCCAAATTATTATTTTTCTCATACACTGCTATACCAGCCTCAATCGATTCCATTTGCGCGTCCTATTGAATCGAACTTTTAATGATCTCCATACTTTCCATGTGTATCTTCGTAGCACTTTCCATCTCATTAGAACTGCATTTTGAATTTATTTGCATATATATGTATATATGCAAATAAATTCACTTGTAGCTAATAGAATAAAATCATTCTCATTTATGGAAATTTATATAGTAGTCTCAGAATTAACATTTTCTAAAGATTAATAATAGTTTAATGTTGATCAATTTTTTGATGCCCATTCCCTAGACATCACAGGATGGTAAAACAAGATTCACCCTAGTTGACCCCGAGTAAATACCTTGAGTTGACATAGTTTTGATACCATTCTTGTATGTATTTTCTGAAGGTTGATAAATTTTAGAGATTTCAGAGTTGGATTTAGAGAAACAGATCAGTGAGGCGTGGTTGTGATGTTATCTCTATTTATGAAATAGAGGATGCTCTCTTCATATATGACAAGTTCGAAAAGGCAATTTCATCATGTGGTGGCAGACGATACTCAAGTGAAAACTGCGATGTGGAATTTAGTAGCAATAACAAATTTTTTGATTATCACAGATGCGGAAATGCCAAACTCTATCAAACGTAATTGCGTTGTGAAGCTCGAGGAAGAAAATACGCCGAAGTGATGTATATGTGGTGGTAGAACAGGGCACATCAAATGAGATTGTGGTGTTGAATTAGATGAAGATACAAATGGTGTATGAGGAGAAAGACGATGGAAGAATCATTCTTATTCTTTGTGGACTTTTCTTCAATTATTAGAAACTAAGTTTGATTATATTTTATTACCAGTTGTTGTAGGGTTGGAGAATGACAGGAATAAGATTGTTAAAGGTGAGTCTGACAGTAATCAAATTTAACATCATTCTTTTTTTATTTTCAATTATACCATTTCCAATATTTTCATCCCATTTGGTTTTCAATAGATTCATCTACTGTAGTTCATCTTATTAGTTCATCTTATTAGCTAAAAAAACACATGGGTCCTTAATTGAACTATGTATTCTGTTCGTTTCAGGAAAAAATTTATTGGAAAATTATCCGTACATTTGTATCGCCTCAAGAAAGTGTTTGTAATACAAACATGATCAAGCATGCATTGCAGTTCCAATTGAAGGTGAGCTGTTTTGGTACAAAAACTAAAAATCATTAGTGACTTATTATAAATATTCAATATAGATTGAAATTTCATACTGAAGACTACTTAATTGGTTCATCTCTTCGAACTGGTTGTCAGATATATACATGTTGACTCAATCAAATTATAATTTGTCTACTTATCGAACTTATAGTTCACCAATTTGGTATTCTGATCAACTTATCACCAACTAATGTAGGACTTGGTTCATTTGATCAACTTTTCATAACTTTCTTCCTATGTTCCACTTAGTCAACTCCAAACTTCTTAACTATCTGTATATGTTTCAGGAAATGCTTGTTGAAATTCCATGATGAACACTATATCAGAAAACTGACCTGCCGTTGGCTTATACAGGGGCTAAATTGGGAGCAGGCAATAGTTCTGGTTCAGAAGCATCTTTTCTGCTATCGAGTTGGCTACACAAGTGCATGCCACACGTCCACGAAATAGTTCAAAGTCAAAACATTGGATCCTCATGCTTCTGTCATATGGGTATGTTGCTATCATGCTATGTTGGGTAAGTGAATTTAAACACCCTCTGCAACCACTTCTAATTTGTTGTGGGGGAATTTCTGATTAATAAGCATGAAAAAACTATATCTTTCATGTTGAAGATATGTTGTTTGGACATGATATGTTGTCTATTATATATGACTTTCGATTTTAGGTATGCGGATATTATTAGATACGCACGTCTTTGCTCCATTCAATTTTTTGACGCACCGATAGTATCAATAGCATACGACATATGGTCTAATGATAACATTTGACCTCAAGTTTCTTTTCACACTAAATAAACTCTTAAGTGCAAATATTTCTGTCATGGAAGTACTTTTTTCATGTTAGAATAATTGATATGTCTTGTTCCTCATTCTAACTTGTACAAGTCAAGGAACATTGTCACATGAGCATCCCTAATTCGGTATTGTCATAACACATGTAGTACTAGTTGTTCTTCATGTTTATTTGGCAGCGCTTCTCTAAATGACATGTCAATATATTGTTGGTTGTGACTAAGTGATATGCATTCAGGAAATTAGGCCCAAAATGGGATCTGAACACTTTCTTTGTTGACAAGATGTTATGTCTGTGGCTAGGAACATCATTAAGAATCCAAAAATCGTTCCTGGTGGTGGTGCTACGGAGTTAACTGTGTCTGCAACACTAAAATAGAATTGCTCATTTGTAGAAGGCATTGAAAAGGTGGATTTTTATTTTTCACTTGTACAGTTCGACTTTTCTATACCCGTTGAATTTGACTATATGAAGACACTAGTCACTTTCTGATTTCTAATTCTTACCCTTTATTTGGTTTTGAAAAAAGTGACCTTATGAAGCTACTGCAGTAGCATTTGAGGCCATTCCCCGAACATTGTTACAGAACTGCGGTGTCAATGTCATTAGGACCATGACTGCTCTACAAGGAAAGTATTATCATCGAGGAAAAAATAAAAAAGAATGCATTGAGGAAGGGTATTGCGTATCACTCAAAATGGAACATATTCCAAGTCTTTATGGCATTATATAAAAATCACATTCATAAATACTTTACAATCACTAAATTTCAGACAACTTTCTTAAGCCATACAGATTATATATCTTAGGATAGTAAATTAAAAATGACTAAGTATAGGAGAATAGTGAGTGTATTGGTCTTTTGCAGGAGATTGACAACAGGGCATGACCCAGTCCAACTCTTATTACTAAGCAACAACTATGTGTCAAAATAGTAAGAGGTCTTGGAGGTCGAGCAGCGGAGGAAATAATTTTTGGTGAACCTAAAATTACTGTCGGTGCAGCAGGGAACTTGCAACAGATAATGTATTTGACAGTAAGTCATAATAATCGAATGGGTAGAGACCAAAAGTACCCCATTAAATCGTATAGGTACTATAAAACACTCTTAACTTGCTGCTGCTCAATACACGTAACCATTTCTTGAAAATGCACAAATGCATAAAGCAGAGGTGTTGATGGAAAATTTCCGACGGGCGATTGGTCTACGAATTAAGGAAAACAATGAAGTTTATGAAGGAGAGGTAAGCTACCGTTAATCATTTTTTTCTCCTAATATTTTCCCATGTCCTAATGTTATGATATGTGCAAATTATCTTCATTTTTTGTTTGGTCCTTGTTTCCAATGTGTTATAAAGTTACTCTTATTTTAGGTGACTGAATTATCTCCAGAGGAAACCGAGAATGCCACGGGTGGATATAGTAAAAGCATTAGCCATGTAATTATTGGGTTAAAAACCGTCAAAGGAACTAAGTAACTGAAGTTGGATCCAACTTTCAATGATGCCTTAATTGAGGAAAAGGCAAGTTCCTTCTGTTTTTTGGTTTTTCTTCATACAACAAAACGTGTATTGATTTTATTGATTGCAAAACTCTTATGCTGAATTGATTTGAAGGGTGTTGATGCACACCCCAAACAAAAAATGTGTATACTGAGCTGTAATTACAAGCTGCAGGTAGTTGTTGGCGATGTTATATATGTTTAATCAACCAGTGATGCAGTTAAAAGGGTAGGTAGGAGTGATGCATTTGCTACAGAATTCGATCTCGAGACAAAAGAGTATGTTCCACTTCCCAAAGGAGAGGTCCACAAAAAGAAGGAGATAGTTCAGGTTTGTTTTGATGAACTTTGGGTCTTCAATTTATGTATGCTATATAATTCCACAGATAAATGATGATGTCTCTTTTGATTATGAGAAAGAGTGGATTATTGATTATAGTTGATCCCATCATGAAACCGGCGATGAATCATTACTTTTAGGAGTTCACGAGAAGTTATTGCAGTAGCCAAACAATGAAGTATGGTGTCATGGAGTGTGGTTGGGTAGGGGCTCATCGAAGTTTCGATTGACACGCCAATAAGACTCACCGGATGACAGCAATCAGTGGGACAATAAGGAGGGCAATAATAGTACATCAGGATGTGGTTTACCAAGTATGTCAGTGCGATAATTTCAAGATATATCTTTTTTGTGGCAATTTACTTTTTTACATTTTTGTTAAGTTATTTCACATCTGAAGTTGTGCCTCTATCGTCATCCATGTTCAGGTTCAATGGGATGAACCTTCATCAATTTTACGTCCAGAGAGGGTTTCACCTTGGGAATTAAAGCCTCTTGTGGAAGCTACTCCTTCAAACACACAACCTCAATAAAGGAATAAGCGGGCACGACCTTCAGTTTTACCTTCACTAATGCCAGATCTTTCTGCCATTGGTATAACAACTTATTTTAAAATACATCTTCATAGTATGTCGACCTTCTGTTGATTTTTAATTGATCTTCCCTTTATGTTATTAGTAATTTTATTCAATATTTCTTAAGCCCCCCTTTAGTTTAGGTGAAATATCTTCCATGTGAATGAAAAGTAAGCGAGGTCTCAATGAGGATATTGTAGCCGATTGTAGGTTTACCAGTCAAGAATGAACAACTATTTGCACACCCTTGCATTTTCTTATATCGTAGCTTCAAATATCTTCCCCGAGAGGATTAACAATTACTGATGCAATATATGATCGTTAAACATGCAGGTTCACATGCAAGAGATGGTTGTTGGCATGGCAGTAGATTTGACAAGGTTTAACGAGTATAAGGATCTGCTCAGAAAACTTGAGATGTTTGAGATTGAAGGTGAACTTTGTGGATCAACAAAGAAATGGAAGGTTGTCTATACTGACGAGGAGGATGACATGATGATGGTTGGGGATGATCCATGGCAGTTAAGTCCTCAGAACTTAGTTCACTATTATTTGCTTTCTTTTGCTTCGTTTCGACCTCACCCTCCTCTCTCCCACCCCCACCCCCTAAAAGAAAAAAAAAGTGTGTATATATATATATATATATATATATATACATATATATATATATATTAATGTATAAATAAAAAACAAAACAACTTCTCTAAACTAAATGCATCCTCATCGAACTCTTGGTTGGCCTAATTAACTATTATACACTTTTTGGGATTAAAAATGGGCGTTGGGGGGTGAAAACTTAAAACAACAATCTAGAGGCCTAGATTTAGGTACAAACACATCAAGCGATTCCAACTTAACTTGTTTAAACTAATCGTGTATTCACCGGACCCTCGATTGGCCAAACTTAATAGTATATGCTTCTTTTGGGGGTTAAAAATGGGCGTTGGGGGCAAAAATTGAAAACAGCAACCTGGTGGCCTGAAAATAGATATAAACACATCAAGAGAAACCATAGTAACTTGTCTAAACTAACCGTGTTCTCATCGAGCTCTCGATTGGACAAATTGACCAGCATACGTTTCTTTTTGGGTTAAAAATAGGCGTTGGAGGGCGAAAACTAAAAAACAACCTAGCTGCCTAAAAATAGATAAAAACATGAATGTACTAGTCTTTTATATTATTTACTCCTTATGCTTACACATTTACTAAGATTGAGTTTGTTCCACAGGTTCTTATGGGGAAATATGAAGATTGCTCTTGGGAGAATGAAGTCTACTTTTGCAAGGAATATCATGAACACTACTTTGGGGAGAATAATAAGTTTAGAACTTTAATCATGTTAGACTTCGTTTCCAATTTATGGTTAAAAGATAAATGGTTCATCTTGTAGTACATTTTGTTTTGAGAACTTTAATGGTTGTGAATGGAATATAGTTTTAGATCGATTTAATATCACCGAAATGTAGTGTCGTTCATTTTGTCACGTGTTCTTTGAAATTATGTTTTGATTAAAATTTATGGGTATTGGTTCTGCATTGTCAATGGTTGAGCACAAGTTTTTACTAGTGTATTTATATCTACTCGTTTAATGAAAAAATTTTAAAAATAAAATAATATTGCTAACGGACTTTAACCATTACAAATAAAAGCATCAGTTACAAATACATGACATTCCCAATCTGCTGCAATGTATTTTGTAACGGTTTTTATCCGTTACAAATTCTATATTTGTAACGGATAAAAACCGTTACAAGTTAGTATATTCGTTACTAATATGGGATGTGTAACAATGCCAAATCCGTTACAAAATATTTTGTAACGGATTTAGCCCGTTACAAATATTAAATTTGTAACGGATTTTATCCGTTACAAATTTCGTTGGTGAAATAAATAACGCCAATTTTCTAACGTATTTAATCCGTTGAAAATATTTTTTGTAACGGTTTTTGCCCGTTACAATTGACCTGTTTTGGTGTAGTGTTTGTTCCTCCATACTTCACCTAGTATTTGTTTGTCTGTTTCATGTGTGTAGGTATGCTTCAGCGATTCGATATTTCAAGTCTACATCACATTCAAACAGTTTATGCTTGTCGGTGCTATATATACTAGTCTGTGTCCTGTATTTTTTATTTTGGATTTATGGGATGGGATTTAGGTGTCATACAGCTTGACGGCTCGGCTTAGGCATTTCACTGGTTTAGTTTTGTCTCGAAATAGTCAAAGGAGGAGATTTGTAAGGTCATAAATTTTTAATTGAGTCCCTGTATTGTTTTGACTTAATTCCGTGAACAAAACTGTGTTTGTAATATGTCATAGGGAGATTTATATTTTGTCACGATCCCACTTGGTCTGTGACGTATTGAAGAAAATTGAAGACGTTGCGGCAAAGCTTTAAAGAATCAATCATGCCGAAGTTTAATTAGTGCAAGTTTACTCGTCTTCAAAGTCAATTGCATTTCGAGATCACACAGGTATGAATGCGTATAATTAATGGTGCTCAGAATTGTTTTTATAAAAGATAAGGATGTATTTTTATAAAGAAAAATGCTTTAAAATGTTTTTAAAAGTGTTTTAATTGTTTACACTACGTTTTATTCTAATATACTCGAAATAGAGTTTAACTAATTTGGATCTCTTTTAAAAGAGACGTTTTGAACTAAAAGTCAAAAAGTCAAACTGACACGTCAGCTCGTTCAAACGACATAAGGATCTCGCTCGAATGAGATTCCTAAGTCATGCGAACGACCTGACATTGTCGTTCGAACGGCACTCATTTCGAGGCGGTGCTTAATTGTTATTTAAAACATGTTTACGTCAGAGGTTCATAAGTCTGCATCTGGAAAAAACAGAATACATTCCAGTACGTTGTTTGCACATATTTTCAAAGGTTTAAAAAGCATAAAAATATCCTTAGAGTTAGCAAAGATCCAAGATATCATTCTTATATGTTTAAGTGATCTTGCTGCACCAAAGTTGTTTGTTCTACACATTGAAAATCAAAGGGTTTTTCGGTGAAGAAAAGAGAAGGACTTCTTGTTCGACATCGTAAATGAATCAAAGCCAATCGGTGGACACCGAGACATTCGTGGAGTCGAGTGTTGTGGACATGTATCGTGGAAGACGGAATTTCTGCATGGCCACTGTGAGAGGAGTGGTTGAAGATCATAAGAGCATCAAGACCTATGGGGATCGAGTCATTGAGTAAGGCTAATATGTCTTTGTAAAACCATTGTTCATAGTGATTGTCTGGCTTGGGCCGTCCGAGGTTGTTTTCCCGTTTTGGGTTTTTTCCTCGCACATCCAGCGTTGTGAGTATTCTTTGCTTTATTTTACTTTCTTTAATCACTAGTTGCATGTTTAGGATTAATCAAGATAAAATTGGTTTAAAGTAAGAATTGGGTTTTCACAACTTGGTTTGGTGCATAATTAAAAGTTGAATAATTTTTTGTAATAAAATTTGGTTTGATTTGAAATCAAATGAATATGGATGGAGATTCTTTTACCTACTTGGGAGTCACTATTTTTCGTGGAAAGCCTTGGTCTTTTCATATGAGACCAATTGCAGATAAGGTGAAAAATAAACTTGAAGGTTAGATGGTGAAGTCTCTATCTATGGATAGTAGACTGGTTTTGGTGAAATCTGTTATATGTACCATGCATCCATATATCTTTAGAGTTTATAAATGTCCTCATATTCTTCTTAAAAAAATCAACAGTGGATTAAAAAATTTATTTGGACTGGTTGCATCGATGAGAGAAAGTCTGACACTGTGGCTTGGAAATTTATTTGCAAAGAGAAATTAGATGGGGTCTTTGTTTACGATGGATTACAACTCTTATTAGATCTTCTCTTCTTAAGAATGCATGGGATTTAGTTTCTAAACCATCTAATTGGTCTCTTTTTATCCAAGCCAGATTTAAGCCACTCGCGGGAGGATCCTGTTATAAGATTAGTTCTCTTTGGCATAGCTTAAAGGAAGATTTTGCGCATATTCTTATCAACTCCAAGTGGTCGGTCAATAATGGTCTGAATATCAACTTTAAGTATGATAATTGGTTAGGATCATCTATTGCCTCTATGCTCTATTGAGTGGAATGTGATAAGAGAAATCTTTTGTGTCCGTTACCAGATTTTATATCTAATGGTACTTGGGAAATCCCTTCAATATTTTCTTCTGCATTTTCGTCAATATCAACTCTTATTCAGCAGCAACCTTTGATCAGCCAGATTCTTTTATTTGGTCTTTTTCATCAAGTGGTGATCTTTTTGATAAGGAAGCTTACAGTTATTTCATCGATATTAGTCGAATCATCATTGGTTTTATCCTATTTGTAAGTCTCATATACCTCCTAAATTTTCCATATTTTTTGGAAAGTTATGCATAATAAACTTCCTATTGTTTCAAATCTTCACAAGGTTGGTTTCAATTGGTATCTCATTGGGCCCTTTGTCATTTGGATTCTGAAGATTCTTCCCATTTGTTTTTTAGATGCAACTTTATTTCAAAAATTTGGGAATAGATAAAAGTTGTGTTTAATATCTCTTTTGTTCAGCATGATAATATTCTCGACTATTGGAAGTTTGCCATGAAAGCCTCTTTCAATCCTCAATTGAAAGATTTGTATTTAGCGTCAGCTCTTTGTTTTTTTTATCTCACTTCGAAAAACAAAATTCAATCTATCTTCAAGGATATTAAGCCTTTTTGTTCTTTTTCTTTTAATTTCAAGCCCCGGGTAAGGGGGGAGGACTTGAACTCCTGACCTCTTGCAACCAAGGTCGGTGGTAACCATTGGGGCAAGACCCTTTGGTTAGGCCTTCTTCTTCTTCTTGTGTTTCTGCTATCAAGTATTATCTTTTCCATATGAACTATTTGATGAAAAGTCATATGCAGAAATATGGAAGATTTGTCTATTCTTCATAAGCTCAACATATAATAAAGCCTCGTAAAGCTCCAAATATCACTCTTATTCCCTCCCTCCCACCCCCACCCCCGGATCAAGATGAATACATATGGCCTTGCTTTAGGGTGTCTTGGACATGGTTGTGTTGGAGGTCTTTTTCGTACTTCTAGAGGATTTGTTAAAAGAATTTTTTGCATAAAGCCCAATGATGTTCATGCTGCATTTTATGTGGAGTTAGTTGTTGTCATCACTGGGATAGAGTTGGCTCATAAGTATGATTGGAAGTATATTTGGATGGAGCTGGATTCCATGATGGTCCTTAAATGCCTTCAATCTTCATCTTTTATTCCTCCTTGAACTCTCAAAACGCGACGTAAAAACTGAAAATTCTTCATGTCTAATATGCATATCTAGTTCTCTCACATTTTCAAAGAAGACAATCAAATTGTTGATCACTTATCTCACATGGACCTGCAATTTGACTATCTCAAATGGTGGTGGTAAGCTCCTGATGATTTGAAGAAGTTTGTGGGTCGTGATTTGGATCCAAATCCTCATTTCAGATTTAGAAGTCAGCTTTTTTGAATCTTCGAATCTTCATCAGTTTTCTTTGTTTCTCACACTTAGCTAGCTTTGTGTAGGGATGTGCAAAAAATCCGTCAACCCTCAGACCCGAACCAAACCGACCTCTATGGTTTGGTTTGGGACGATTTTTTTTACTTATGGGTTGGTTCTGGTTCTTGAAATAAAAAAACCGATGCAGTCGATTCGGTTCTCGAGTTAGTATGTAAACCAAACCGAATCGAATCGAAAATCGAACCATAAAACCGAACCGAAAATCCGAACCTAGAACCAAAGTTAGAACCGTACTTTTTAGTCCTTTAATATTTTTTCATTTCTAGCAAATAGCGAGGTAGGTTTTTTTTTTCATTTCCAGTCGTCATTTTCTATCTCTCACCTTAGGAGCTCTCGTGTAGCAGGTCGTCTTCTCTCTCTCACCTTAGCAGCTCTCATGTTCTCTCTCGTGTAGCAGCTCATCCTCTCTCTCTCCTTAGCGAAGGTATAAAATCGACCCATTATCTCTCTCACACAGATGATTTCAAAGTTGTCCATAGTTTTTCAGATCTGAGTTTGATGCCTAAAATTGTTGAAGAGTGTAGTCTTCTTCTTCATCTACTACTATTATGTGTGTCACTTCATGAAACAGTTAGCAATTTTAGATATTTAAACACAAAAATATAAATTTCTCATCAATTTTTGCTGGGAAATTAATAATTTCTTAAGCAAATTTTATTCAAAAATTTGACAACTTAGTTGTAAATGTATATAAAACGGAGATATTAATTTGAAAGTTGTGAAAATTTGTTGTAAGTTGTGACAACTTACTGCTGTTTGTTGTAGTGTTGTTTTATTTGTTGTACTGCTGTTTTATTTTTCTGTTTTGAGAACTGTATGTGTAGAGAGAGTCGTATGTGTAGAGAGTGAAATGATCCCATACACTTACATTGCTGTTTTATTTTTCTGTAGAGAGAGTTGTAATGTGCATTGTATAAATGATTTCTGTAGAGAGTTTTAATGTGCACTGTCAAATGATCCCATACAATTTTTTAGAGTGAAATGTGCACTGTATAAATCATTTATGTAGAGAGTTTTTTTTATGATTTCTGTAGAGATAGTTGTAATCTGTTTTGATACATAAATGATTTCATGTATTTTAGTCTATTTAATTTCATGCTTAAATCACAAATGAACAGGAACCGAAAATCGACAAAACCAAACCGAGAACAATCGGTTCGATTCGGTTCGGTTCGGTTCGGTTCTATATACATTTCGATTCGGTTCGGTTCGATTCGGTTCGATTCTGGTTCCAAAATCAGAGAACCGAACCATTTCGGTTCTAGTTCTGGTTCTATAGTGGAACCGAACCAACCCGAACCATGATCAGCCCTAGTTTTGTGGATGGTTTTTAATTGGTTAAACTCTTGGGATTATTTCCTGTTTTCTTTCTTTTAATAAAATAGTTGTCTAGCCTGGGCCCTACCCTATCTAGAGAGAGAGGGGCTCAGGTGCGAGAGCCCAATGCAGGACTCCCGTGCAGAATTATTTATTTTAAATTAAATAAAAAATTGTGTGTGTTATAAACATTTCAAATACCCTTAAAAAAATCAACTCAAAATGATGTGTTTTGGTATTTTAAATAAATTGGTCAATAATTGACAATTTTTTAAGTAAAAAAAATTATATATATATATATATATATATATATATATATATATATATATATATATATATATATATGTGTCTATATATATATATATATAGAGAGAGAGAGAGAGAGGGACAGGTTCCTGTACACACTAAGTTTGCACAGTGCTGGCGCACACCAATTTTTTTAAAGCATTAAAAAATAAAAATTAGTTGATTTTTTATGTGATATTTAAACATTTCAACGGACTCATGTAAAAAAAATCAGCTCAAAAAAATATTTTTTGCTATTTTTAAAAAATCGGTCAACCTTTCACAACTTTTAAAGTGCTTAAAAACAGCAAAAGTCTGACCGATTTTTTAAAAATAGCAAAAAATATTTTTTTGAACTGATTTTTTTTAAATGGGTCCATTGAAATGTTTAAATATCACACAAAAAAATCAACTGAAAAATATATTTTGTACTATTTTAAAAAAATGTTGTGCAAACTTAGTGTGCACATGAGCCAGATTATATATATATATATATATATAAACTTTTTTTTTTTTGAAAAAGATCCCACACGGGAATCCTGCATTTAGGTTTCCGCACATGAGCCTCTCTCTATCTAGAGATTCATAAAAATAAAAAAGTGACTTAAGGGAAAAGTTCGGGAAGTATGTGTAATTAACAGTTAAATATTTGATGAAGTTAATCCAAGTGGGCATAATGTAAACTTATAAATGAGTGTATTTTCAACCGTTTAAGCTTTTTATGATCATCTCACTTTCTTCTAAATTGAATTTTACATTTAAAATTATTTTGGATGATCTCCTACCGATCATTTCTACCAAGTTTGTTTGAAAATTTGAATTTTATTATTTAAAAAAAATTCACGTCAAGTCCGCACAAAAGCCTCTGAGAGTATACATATGCATATAAATTAAACAGACTTGATAATATCAATACACTAAAAGTTGATTCGGTCAGATTCAGATCTGGAACCTCCCAACTGCTTTATAGGCAAAATCTTATTTTATTAATTGAGATATGTTGACTTTATTTAATACCAAACTGAATAACGTGGAATGTATGTAACTCTTGTTTCAATAAATGTAAGCCCTAACAATCGTCTCAAGCGTTATTCTTTTATTGGTGACTTCTCCTTTATACGGTTATTTCTGAGCTCGGAGAAACAAGGCTTGCATTAGAGAAATAAGCTTGTAAAAACCTGCTATGTCCATTATTGGAATTCATTAATGAGCAAGTTATTTTAGAGATTATAACTTTGTGAACTTATTTGTAAGTTTTACACAAATATTAACCATCTGTGTAAATGCTTGACATGCAAAATGTGCCAAAAAAATTGATCATAACATATTGCTAGATAAAGTGGAACACTGTCCTACAACTAGTAAAAGATTACAAGGACTGCTATTTAATTTGTCTGACTAATTTTGTTCCGCACATTCTGTGTTACTAACATTGTTTAAAAGGAAAAAATAGTGTTAAGACAGAATATGCATAATAAGCTCGTCACAAAATGATATAGATACAATTATGATTGGTAATATGATTGTATGCTTCAATCTTTCACTATTTAAGGGCTAGCAATTTTTGACACGATAACCCGTTTATAATAATAACTTGATATGACCCGAAAATAACACGATTAGCTTGTGTAAGTATAAGAGTACTCAAAACTTGTATTCAAACTGAACACAATCCGAAAATGACACAACTAACCCAATGTGCCACCCTCTCTACCCATCTAAAACAACTACTTAATCTGTAAGTGCAAAAACTCCAGACTAAACATTGTCACAAACCAAATGGCAAGCACATATATACTCAAGAGTACACAATCTGAGTAAACTTTAGTTAATTCTGTATCAATTGGTTGTACTTATTTTGAACACTTCAATTTTTTTATTCCCTGTATTCATTCATCCTTTATTGTTTTTACTGGCCAGGAAGGTTTTTTTTTTTTTTTGTGTTCTGACGGAGGGTAATCCCCGGGCCAACTTGCGCGCACCTTGAGACTAATCCCTTCGCCCCGAATAAGGCTTACTATAACAGGAGTTTTTAATTCCCGTGGTCCGTGGCCATCTGCGGTACTCGAACAAGCGACCTCTGGGGAGCAAACCCATGTTAACCAGCTAAGCCATACAACATGGTTTACTGGGCAGGAAGTTGATTGGGCAGAAGAAGGGCCTCACTAGATAATTTGATAGGTTCAAGTTAATGCAACTTCTAATCAACTCAGTGGCACTTGATGGCATAGAGGTTAGGGTGCCAATTCATGTTTTTTTGTCTAGTTTGGGTTTGACACTAGCATGCATGACAAGCAACATTTAGACACAAAAATGAGACATTACGAAATCGTATTTTCTTTTACTTAAGATGAAAATGGTTCATTTAAAATACAACACGATTAATAAATTTTACTCAATTAAATACAATAATTTTGTACACGAGTAAACATGTATAACATGACAAGTCGTGATAACCCAAATAACATGAGTCATAATTGTGACACGACACGATTTCATCACAGATTTTTCTTATACAAACACAACATATCGTATCAATTCGTATTTCGTTGTCTAGAATTGTCACCTCAAATAGAGTTATTTATTTATAGACATTGAAGTCCTACAACATAACTCTTTAAACATACCTACGTACCTTGAGAACATACCTCCAAATTGTGGGGGTCAATTAATAAAAAAAATATTAAATTAAGAACGAGCTTTAGTTTGGTTGTCGTGATTAATATTGTTGATCAGTCAATAAGCCTTTTCTAACAAATGATGCTCTCTCAATCTTAATTTTTTTTCAAAGTAGAGAAAGGCGCCATATTAAAATTCTTAACTTAAATCCAATTAGATTTTTACTTCACAAAATAGTTCCCCGGTGAGATGGAACCTTCGGATCCTTGAATGCAATCCATTGACTAATAGAAGATTTTGGATGCAGTTTAGATATTTCAAAAAAATACATAAGCCAAATTGGTCTTTCTTTTTGTTACAGTGGCTACACTCTGGGTGTCTGTTCCTTTTGCATTATGTATTTTACTCGAGTACCAACTTTTCTCCTTCAGTTACTGCATCAGGATTTTGCAATACTACTAGACCTATACAGCTTCGCATCAGGAGAGCCTTGCCGTCGCGACTCAAGAGTTTCTTGAGTTCGTCGAGGAGCTCCACACGGTATTGTAGTATGATTTTCAGTATGTCCGGGTGTTTTGCTTTGCTTTCTTTTTAGCAGGTTTATTGCTTTGCATACTTCGTGTATACGGGATTCGCTCCCTTAGCGATGGTTTTAGAGTAGCTAATACTAATCAAGCTTGTAAAGTATTACTTTTATAATAAAGCTTCTTTTTGTTTGCCAAAAAAAAAAACAGATAGCTTAACAGGACTTTTTTCACAAGTATATTATCTACTGGGACCTAATTGTGAAAGACCTGATAGGATAAAACAAACATAAATTGGAAAATCATTGTAATTCAGATGGGATTGCCTCAAACCTTCTCCAAATTTTATCCAACTATAGATGGTCATCAACTCTATATCATTGTAATGCTGGAATAGGAGGCTTGCTTAAGAATCACTAAGAAGAATTCATAAGAGGGTGGTTTGCTAAACAGAGACCTACACGTGATACATGATTACACGGGGAAACTTGCAGCTCCAAGAGAAGAGTAAACAAAATTAGTTGAAATGCAAATTCACCATTTGAAAGTAAAATTTGACTGTAGACCTTTTAATCTCCCGTACCGTACAAAACCCACCCACCATCAATAAGAAAAACACCATTGGTTTGGGATTGCCCAAGGTTCGGCCTAACCAAGAAATTCTGCAGCAGATTGTGCCGGCTAATATGGGTTCATCGAAAAAAGAAAAAAAAAACGATCAGCCATAATAGTTTGGGACACCAAACAAAAAGCCCATGAAATACTATATATAACATGTATAAAACCAATCAAATTACACATTTATATTAAATCCCTCACCTACGCATCCCTCTCCCTTGCGCTGGACAGGTCGGCGATCACCGGCACTGGTTGGTCGCCAGCAGGCGTGGAGACTCTGGCGCGAACACTAATTCATAAAAGAGGGTAATAAATTTGGAGTTGGCCTTCATAGACGCTTATGAATGCATACTTGGTGGCAACTCCATGACAGAAAGAAGCAGGGCATCTTTCCCAATATCAATTTTGAGCAATACAAAATAATTTGGTTTAGAGGGCTAAAATTTAAATAAATAAGTATATAAATATAAATATATATATAGTAATGTTCTTGTGTCGACCAGTCCGCATTTTAAGAGTGCGGACCGGATATTTGTCACTTGGCGGTGAACCCAGAAAAGAGAGAGAGTGCGCCTATAATTTAGCCCATAATTTTTAGGCTCACCGTCAGGTGACACATGTCCAATCCGCACTCTTGAAATGAGGACCGATCTGCACAAGAGCAAAACTGTGTATATATATATAATAATGCTCTTGTGCGGACCGGACATTTGTCACCTAACGGTGCGCCTAGAAATTATCCCCTAAATTATAGGCACACTCTCTCTTTTCTGGGCTCACCGCCAGGTGACACATAATCAGTCCGCATTCTTAAAATGCGGACTAGTCCGCACAAGAGCAGGACTGTATATATATATTAATTAGATAAGTACAAAATCATCATTAATCATTTAGTGTGCATAGCATTATCTAATATTGATTACACTCACTAGCGCATGGTGCACTTGTCAATTGTATTGTTTCAAAAGAACAAGCTCGGGTGTGGTCACATCACATACCACCTCATTCGTCCAAAGATGTGAATTTATGGAGGTCTCCAACACGTTAAACCCATGATATAAAGAAGCAGAGCATCTACCGGCTCAATTTTCGCAATATCAATTTCGAGCAATACAAAATAATGTGTTTTAGAGGGCAAAAAGAGCTATATATATATATATATATATATATATATATATATATATATACAATCCTGCTCTTGTATGGATTAGTCCATATTTTAAGAGTGCGGACCGGACGTGTGTCACCTGACGGTGAGCCCGGAAGAGAGAGATAGTGTGCCTATAATTTCTAGGCGCACCGTTAGGTGACACATGTCCGGTCCGCATTCTTAAAATGCGGACTAATCCGTACAAGAACATATATATATATATCAATTAGATAAGTGCGCATAGCATTGTCTAATATTGATTACACTGCACATGGTGCACTTGTCAATTGTATTGTTCCAAATGAACACTCTCTAAATATTTGTAATTAACCGGTAACTTATAAACTAACATTAATAATTCTATTATATATCTAGATTACACAAACAAGCTCGAGCGTTGTCACATCACATGCCACCTCATTCGTCCAAAGATGTGAATTTATCGAGGTCCGCAACACATTAAACCCTTGTCTCCATGGTTCGTGGCTCAAAGACTTAGCATATATATATATATATATATATATATATATATATATATATATATATATAGAGAGAGAGAGAGAGAGGTTCAGAAGTAAACATTAAAAAATAAACATTAACGAAAACACCTAACGACCCATTAATTTTTATTTTTATGTTGTAATTGGTCCGCACCAGCGGCAAACAGGGGCGGACCTAAAGAGTCCCGAGGGTGGGCGGCCGCACCCCCAGGTTTCGGGATTTTTTTTACCGGAAATATGCCCCCCAAAATTTTCTTTTGGCCCTAAGTGTAATTTTCTGAAGAGAAAGGCATTGGGTTATTGTTGTTTTAATAACTGAGGGGCGAAACGTAATAAGTTCTAAATAAAACCTACGCTTCTTATTCAACACGCGCGTTACACTTAAAAAAACAACAACCTAATTTTTCGTTCTCTCTTTCCTCCCACTCTTTCAGCCGTTCTCCCTTTCTTCTTCCGAAACCCAAAAAATTAAAAATTGAGGGGCGAAACCTTTGATCTAACTTATTGATGATACACTGATTTCTCTCATCGAAGATTGTGACGGGTCTCTCCATTTATACTGGCCATTTATTACAAATCCAACCTTTGATCTGTCTATTCAGAAAATTTCAATCAGGTCACCGTCAAACTGAACCTCTCAATCCATTCTTTCCCTTTTACATTCTTTTTAGATATGTTTCCATCCATTCAGGTTTAATTGTTTACTCAGATTGCTTATTTCATTTTTTGTTTTTTTTTTCAGTTTAATATTTATTGATAAATTAGTTTATCTAAAAGTTCATTGTTCAATGTTAAAAATTAAATGTTAAATTAGTTCACTGATTATCATTTCAGATTTAAGATAATATTATGTTGAGATATGCATTTTTTGTTTCAGTTCAATTTTTTTAGTTTAATTTTTCAGCCCCTAAGTATTAGTTTGCTCATTGTGGTTTGTTAGGGTAATATTATGTTGGAAATATTATAAAAAAAATCACAAATAAAGTAGGAGTCTAAATTTAGTTAATTAATACCTCATCATTTTTAGGATTAAAAAATTCGGTGAATATAAATATTAACATTTTAGGATTAAAAAATTGCAAAAATGTAAAAATGACCCTAAAAGAATCGCCTCGGGAGCTCCAGCCCCGAACCCCCAAAAATTCGCACCCCCTGACCGAAAATCCTGGGTCCGCCACTGGCGGCAAATGACACGTTTTTTTTAATATACACACACCCAACAAACCTTAAACACCCCCCCACCCCACCCATTAAAAAAGGTTGAACAGTTATCTGTTCTAATGGGTTCAAAACGCTCCAAACCCAAATGGCTCTGAATGGTGAACTCGGAACGAACAGTGGATGAGGGATTATCAGGACGAACAGGGAGCTCTGGATCTAAGTTGTAGATGTGATCGGATGGGGTTGGATGAAATCTATTGGGTCCCGATATCGATTCTTATTGTTCTGATCGCCGGTGGTGAGATCGAAATAAATGATTAAAGAACTATGTTTGCTGATTTGACAGAGCTTGATAACCTGAATTTGATCGGATACAATGCCTTTGTTCTTCCTTGGGTATGACCGGCTTAAGGTATGAAGCCAAAATTCTGGTTTGGAGGTCGAAACTTGGGGCGCCGGAGGTGGTGGGTATTAGGACTGGAGGTCACCGGTTTTTATGGGTTAAGGTCAGTGGGCCTAACAAACCGATTGGAATGGGGGATGTCAGGTTGGTGACAGGGGGTATGGAGTTTGAACTTCGATGAGGTTTGGTCTCCGACAGCTAGGTCCGGCGGGTTGGAGGGGGGGTAAAAAATATTCGATCGACACGATTGTCTGTCGCTGCTGGCGCGGACCAATAACAACATAATGATTAAAATTAATGGATCATTAGGTATTTTTGTTAATGTTCATTAAAATGTTCATTTATTAATATTCACTTCTGAACCCCTCTCTCCCTCTCTCTCTCTCTCTCTCTCTCTCTCTCTCTCTCTCACACACACACACACACACACACACACATATATATATATATATATATATATATATATATAAATTTTTTAAAAAAAGTACAACTCAGCATACAAACTCGACCAATCGCCAAAATTTAAGCTATTTCAACAACACGCTTGGCATGTCACGTCGAGTAAAGTTATTTCGCTGATGTATGTACGGGTAACGATTCGGATCAATGTGAACCAGTGTCTAGTCAACTCGTTCGTTTTGTCACAATTTTGGCCTTTAGTTTGAACCATGGGCACCTCCAACTCAAGTAGCATTGAACCATGGGCACACTTCCAACTCAGTTACGTAGCATTATGAACCGTGCAGCGTATGGGATAGTTGTGAACCATAAGGAATGTGAAAGTTGAAGAAACAAATGGGAAGAGAACATACCGACAACCACTATTGATAAAGGCGCAGCACTCAAGCAAGGCTCCTTCAATAAGGCGCGCACCTTGTGCAGTTAGGGTCTAGGCCTGAGACGTGACTCAGGCGTGCCTTGTTAAATTTTTTGGAAAACACCACAATACAAGAATGGACCAATTGATATACCTATTTTACAAATTTTTCTATAGAATATGGAAGATTGGACAATTTCCCACCCCAAAACTAACCAAAGTCGGTCCTTGATTTCTAGTGAAACTCTCTCTCTAGTCCGTACCTAAACAAAATTAAACTCCAAGAGTGTTGCATCATAAAACAATTTATATGTTGATTTTGATTTATCTTGTCACATATTGGATTACTTCTTTTCATATATATATATATATATATATATATATATATATATATATATATATATATATATATAGGCTCTTCAACACACCTCATTAAACATACTTATGAACCTACCTATTTTTTTAAAACAGTAAAAAAAAAATTGAGTTGATATTTTTTATATGGATTCATGATATTTCAATGTGACCATGTAAAATATTCAGCTCAAAATATTATTTTTTTTATTTTTAAAAAATAAGTAAAAAATCTAACAGTTTTATAGGGTAAAAATTGTCAGTTTTTTTTACCTATTTTTTAAAAACAACAAAATACATTATTTTCAAAAAAATTTTGTAGGGACATTAAAATATCATAAACCCGTATAAAAAATATCATCTCAAAAATATTTTTTTAATATTTTTAAAAAAGGATATGTTGCTAAGAAGTATGTTGGAGAGTCTGACTATATATATCTTTCCTTTGTGTAGATTTTTGGAGAATTAAATTGTTAAATAAGTTTGATAATTAAATATATATCTCTTTCATATGGTGGTATAAGTTATATCTTCTTATGTGCTTCTTCATAGCCATGTATAATAGTTATATATGCCAAATTTGAGATCATAAATGATCTTATTATTATAAATATAGAACTTTTGCATGTTTTATAGACTTTGCGCCTCACTTCGATCAGGCGCACGCCTCGCTTTAAGGCTTGGCTCCACGGGGACTTTCACGCTTTGGTGCGCCTTGCGCATCTGACAATTATGCCGACAACATATGTGCAGTTTTTGGAGCCAATGGTCAATCCTCATCCACAAGGGTTTATCATACGGCACATTATCCTTCAATATGTGATGTTTCAAAGGGAGACAGTGGACCAACATTGTAATCTTTTATGTTAATCAGAACTTCACAGATATTTTATAAAAAGAAAATGACACGGGTGGGCAAGCTTGTGTGCCGACATACTAAAGAACTAACTTTGATTAACCAAACTTAGTGGAGATGATCCCCACAAGTCAATGAAATACAAAAAAATAAAAAATATAAATAAATCCGGAATAAGTGAAATGTAAAATTGATAGATATGTGCACTTCCGAGTGTTAAAACCTTTGGTGATCATCACCCACTTGCTGCAGATAATTTCCTAAGTTTGGTTTTAAAAAACTAAATTATTTGATATTTTAAAAGTGGTCCACAGGGAGTCTACCTCTATATGTGTGTGTGTATACGTGTTTGTGGCAAATGATACAAAATTCAAGAAAAATGTACGATCCACCACCCTTTAGTGAGAAGGGTATTATGATCCATTGATCATCTTTCTAGAAATTTAGGTGCATTGATCAATTGGGATCTTAGTTTCACATAAGCACCAAGAACAATTGGTCATTACATATTCAATTCAACTCAACTCAACAAAGCAATTCAACTCAACCCAAAACTGGTCATTACATCCATATCAAAAATATTATCGAATCCCCAAATAAATTAACTAAAATTTAGCATTGCTTACTTAGATAACCGCTGAAAGAACTAAGATTAATCTGTAGTACAACAAAAAAGAAAATATTGAGCAAAAAAAGGGGTTGACCATCTTGTGAGAGTCTCTATAAAAATCCTCTAGATACTTTTCCAACATAAACATCCATAATACTCATTCCAAATATCAATCACAGCATACCTTTGTCACTGGGGCCAGGTATTCTATGTGGCATTCCCACCTAATTTTTCCCAAAATCATGCTCCATGTCGAATTCCAATACAATGACCTGTGCACATTAAGAGTAGTGTAAAATTAAGTATTTTGGTAGAATTAAACCAAATTATGACGAGCTTGTAACAACCAAGTATCATGTCAACCAGTTGATTTATAAAAACACTTGGATGCATTATAAAAAAAAACTTATCACAAAATTCCACTCTAACATGGCATAGTGGCAACAGAAACATCCATTAAAATGTCTTGGAAATTGCATGCACTCTAGTAATCAACTACAAGATATTCAGCGCTACAAAAGAACCTAGTCCACATATCCATTCGGTTTTAATTTCAGTAAGCGTCCACGTTCACATAGCATGGTTTAGTTTAATCTAGAACAAAGCTTCAAATAATCTACTACTATATTAAGCCAACCCTCATGAGTTATGTCGAGCTTTTTTACTCCAAAAAAGGCCCTTATTTATTTCGGCTTTCTTTTAATATCTTTAAGACATTGCCAATTTACCCTCAAATACTGCGATTTTTTATTTTTTTTTATGAGACATATTCTCAATTTACCCTCAAATCATTTTTCCACATTACTTTAGTTCCCCTTAGTCCACTCAATTTGAGAGAAGAACATGTACGCTCTTTGGTCTGCTCCAATCAGGTATTCTTTTGATCCTTCAGTCAGAGAATCATTTTGCAGATCTCAACCATTAAATTCAATGATGTGGCACTCATTGGAGCCTCAGGTAGGCTCCAGTGAGGTCCTAACTTGCGGACCGATTCTTTGTGAGTTTTTAAAAATCACAAAAAAAATGTTTTCAACTTGATTTTTTTTTTCCATGGTATTTAAACATTTCAAGGAACCGTTGTCAAAAAATTAAGCTCACAATGATTTTTTTTGCTATTTTTAAAAAATCGATCAAATATATATCAATTTTTAAGAGCTTATAAACTAACATATATTTGACCAATTTTTTAAAAACAATAAAAGAAAATCTTTTTGAGCTTAATTTTTTTAGAGAGGCCCCCTGAAATATTTAAATACTACAGAAAAAAATCAAGTCGAACATAAATTTTTTTGCTATTTTTACAAAATCGGTCCGCAGATTAGGACCTCAAGTTAGGTGTTCATTGGAGCCTGCCTATATATATATATATAGGAAGCGGATCTCATACATACCCAGTATGCAGACCATTTTTTTAAAATAGTAAAAAAAATTGGGGCTATTTTTTTATGATATTGAAACATTTCAGGGATCCCATAAAAAAAAACCAACTAAAAATGATTTGTTCTGCTATTTTAAAAAATTGGTCAAACTATATCACTTTTTAAGTTGTTAAAGACTGACATAGTTTGATCGATTTTTTTAAAATAGTAAAAAAATTCATTTTGATCTAATTTTTTTTATGGGTCCCCTGAAATGTTTATTTAAATACCATAAAAAAATCAGCCCAAAAATATGCTTTTTTACTATTTTATCAAAAATAGTTCGCACGGTGAGTATGCAAGGAGGGTATGCATGAGAACCTCTCTCTCTCTCTCTACATATATATATATATATATACACACACACACACACACAAACACACACACACACACATAGAGAGAGAGAGAGAGAGGGCTGTTGATACCAAATTTAGTCTGCTGACATGGCCCAATTAAATGAAGACACGTGGTGATCTACATGGCAACAACAACACTTCCGAGGAACCCACAAGCTCCGAGGTACAAGATTACAACGAGGAAGACTATTTCCCCGAGGAACTCATACGCTCCGAGGAACGAGAACTCTCCGAGGAACTCTTGTGCACCGAGAAGCCTAGGCGGTCCGAGCAACTCAGGCGGTCCGAGCTGCACCTCGAACAAAGCATTAATAACGGGATAACCAACAGTTTGACTGTTCATTAAATGCTTATCATTCAGACGCATACGCTTAAAGGGCATTGAATGTATTACTCTTTCATATGTATATCATTTAATGTAGTACCCTTTCACTTTACAGCCTCAGAGCTATAAATACATTGTACAAACCTCATTGGAGGGGGACCTCAGACCAGAATTTCTTGAGATAACTTGTAATCGAGAATTCCTATACAAACAGCAATACCAAAACAGTGGACGTAGGCCATTATTATAAGGTTGAACCACTTTAAAAACTCTTTGTCTTATTTATTTATCTGTGATTGAATAATTAGAGTGATCTAATTTTTTACATCAACAGATTGGCGCCGTCTGTGGGAATACGACTGGTAATATCGTTTTCTCACCAAAAACAATCCATCACAAATGGCTGATATTCCGGAATCCAGCAATCGAAACGCTGGAACCCCTCCAAATCCATCTGCTCCGCCAAATATTCCAGATCTGGCTGGAATAATGACAAATCTGGCTCAGGGTCAGACCGTCATGCAAGAAACAATGCGACAACTCATCCAAACTCTCCATGGCGGTGCGTCAGCCCATTCAGGACCACGGAGTATTCAAAGAAACACCCGCGCACCATCCTCACGTACTAGGCGTACCGATTCACATCGCAATGAGGAATCTGATGATTTCTCTTATCAACCTGGGCGAACTTCGTCGGTGCGAGCCACAGATACTGAACAACGTGTCACTCTCTCTCCAGAAAGGACCAGCGCATTGGAAAGATTAAGTAGGGTTTCTCCTTTCGACCGATTAGGCCCTAGGAGGAACAAAAGTCCTCTTAATGCAGCATCGAGGAGCTTTCGACGATCAACAGCCTTAAGGGAAGGATCTGCCCAGTCGCGACCAGCTGCTCGTCAAGAGAGATCCCAGGAAGCCACCTCAACGCGATCAGCTGCTCGAACCAACAGGCCCGAGGAAAGAAATGATGCATGGAAAGGTTCTATTCAAAGGCTGGAGGATAGATTAGGGGAAATGGTTAAAACCAAGAACCTTTACAACGAACCTTTGTTCAAGGAACACCTTTTGTCAAGGCCATTGTAGATTTTCCAACACCATCAAAGTTCAAGGCACCTGTTGTGACCCCCAAATATGATGGAAAGACTGATCATGTTCTTCATATAGAACAATATCAAGCTGCTGCCGACATCTATGCTGTCCCAGACGAGATGAGATGCAGGGCATTCTCGAGAACTCTTACCGGATCTGCTCAAATATGGTATAATAATCTTCCTCGGGGTAAGATCTCAACTTTTTTTCAACTGGCCGAGTTATTCATTGGAAATTTCTGCTTTGGGGCAAAGCCAGTTAAACGAGTAGCACATATGTTAAGTGTTAGACAAAAAGCTGGTGAAAGTACCAGATAATAACGAGAAACTTGAAGTCATTGATTATGAGGAAAAGACAGCGATCACTGCCTTGATGAGTGGGCTGTCGCCTAACAAATTGTATTACACTTTGGCCAAAGATCCACCCACAACTATGTTAGAATTGATGGCAAAAGCGGCGAAAATCATGAATGCCGAGGAGGCTATGGCTGCGAAGAAGAATATGGATAAAGAAACCAAGGTGGAAGTCGACAAAACCAAGAAGAAAGAACATAAGAACAATGGTGGTGACAAACAATCCAAAAATAGGTCGTCATGGGAGGTATTGAAGAAATTTGATAATTACACTCCTTTGAAGGTAGATATCAACCACGTCCTGGAAGAAATTAAGAACAGCGAGGAGTTAAACTGGCCAAAGAAAATAAAGGCAGACCCTGACATGAGGAATAGGAAAAAATATTGCGAGAGTTTCACAAAGATCATGGCCATATGACCAAGAATTGCATAGCTCTTCAAAATGAGATTGAAACACTCATCAGACGAGGAAAGCTGTCAAAGTATGTTGATCGGGGAAACGAAAGATGAAACAACGACCGAGAAAGAGAAAGGTCTAGATCTCCTCGTCGATGAGAGGAAAACAAGAAAAGAAATCATGAAGTTGATCCCGAGAATGACCCCGATCTTCCCAAGAGACCAAGGCAGCCAGAACGAGAGGTATTTTCAATACGCTTTGGGTCATTTGACTGTAATGTTATAACAGGTGGAGATGCAGGAGGAGGAGACCTTACTGCAGAGAGAAAAGCTTACCTCGGTGAGGCTCAAGCTTGCTCGTACATTCAGCGAATAAATCTAGCTGAGGAGGATCGCCCGAGAAAGGTGAACAAAGAGAAGTTGGTCATTGGTTTCTCAAAAAATGACCTCGCAGGTGTTCTATATCCTCACGATGATCCACTGGTGATCAAAATGAGGATGAAGGAGGTTATGATTTCAAGAATATTGGTCGACAATGGTAGCTCGGCAGAGATCATGTTCTACTCGTGCTTCGATAGTTTAAATCTAAAGCTATCTCAACTGGAGCCTTACCACAGACCCCTCATCGATTTTGCTGGTGAGAAAGTATTTCCACTTGGGACGATCAAGTTGGATATATTCATTGGTACATGGCCTGCTTGTCGGACAGAAAGAATACGTTTCTTCGTGATGGATAAGAATGTCCAATCATCGTACAATATCATCATGGGAAGAGAAGGATTGAAGAAGTTCGAGGTTGTACCATCTACAGTGCATCAGTGCCTAAAATTTCCAACAAACTTTGGAGTAGGAGTTGTGAAAGGTGATCAGAAAATAGCTCGGGAATGCAATTATTCATCCGCCGAGCAAAAAGAATTGGAGGAATCAAAGAAAAAGACTACTACCTATCAAGTCGATGAAGGTGCAGGGATTGAAACATTGGATCCTCGAGATGAGTCGCAACTCGTGAAGGGTCAAGTGGTGGAAGCTACTGAAAACATCATTCTGGACGACGAGCACCCTGAGCGAACTACTCAAATAGGTTCTTCGTTGGAAGCCTCATTAAAACAAAAATTAATAACTTTCCTTAAAAGCAGAAAACAAACTTTTGCATGGAATCATGAAGATATGCCAGGGATAGACCCAAACTTCTTATGTCACGAACTCAATGTGAATAAGGAGATCAAGCCTGTGAAGCAGAGAAGAAGAGTATTTAGTCCCGAGAAGAATCAAGCTATACAGGAGGAAGTCGAGAAGCTCCAGAAGGCTTGTTTCATTGAAGATGTTAAATATCCAGACTGGTTGGCCAATGTAGTGATGGTAAAGAAGAAAAACAACAAGTGGAGGATGTGTGTAGACTTCACCGACCTCAACAAAGCATGCCCAAAGGATCACTTTCCACTGCCCCGAATTGATCAACTGGTGGATGCTACCTCGGGACACGGGTTGCTGAGCTTCATGGATGCTTATTCTGGCTACAATCAGATCAAAATGAAACCTGAAGACAGGGAGAGTACTTCTTTCATTACCCCTCGGGGAACTTATTGTTATAATGTTGTGCCTTTTGGTTTGAAAAATGCAGGTGCGACATATCAGCGGCTGATGAACAAAGTCTTTGCTGAACAAATCAGTTGCAATATGGAAGTCTATGTTGACGATATGCTGACGAAAAGTAAGAAAGCTGCCGATCATCTAGTTGACTTAAGTCAGACTTTTGAGCAACTGGATAAATATCAAATGAAGCTGAACCCGACGAAGTGCATATTTGGAGTACGAGAAGACATGTTTCTCGCATACATTGTCAATCAGCGAGGCATTGAGGCAAATCCTGAAAAGATCAAAGCTCTATTAGGGCTGCGATCTCCAGCGACGAAGAAGGAAGTACAGAGTCTCACAGGACGAGTAGCAGCACTCAACAGATTTGTGTCACGAGCAACTGATAAATATCTCCCATTCTTCAAGACACTCAGAAAGACTTTTGAGTGGAATGATGAATGCGAGAAGGCTTTTCAAGACTTGAAGAAATACTTGGGAGCACCTCCACTGTTGTTCAGGCCAGTAATGGGAGAAAAATTGTACTTGTATCTCGCAGTGTCCGAGAATGCAGTTAGCTCAGCGTTGATCAGAGTGGAGAATGGAGTGCAAAAACCAATTTACTACACAAGTAAGGCCTTCCGAGGAGTAGAGATCAGATATCCAAGGCTGGAAAAGTTAGCACTGGCGCTTATTGAGGCAAGTAGGAGAATGAGGCCATACTTCCAGGCTCATACCATAGTAGTATATACCGATATGCCATTGAGGCAAGTCCTTCACAAGCCAGAAAAATCAGGGAGATTGATGTACTAGGCAATAGAGCTCGGTGAATATGATATAGTCTACGAACCCAGATCATCGCTAAAAGGGTAAGCTGTGGCAGATTTTATAGCAGAGTTCACCTATCCTGATATCCCCGAGGAGCAAAAGTTGCTCGCTGATCAATCTGTGGATGTTACAGGATCAACAAACACAAGCTCAGACCAATTCCAATTGGTAAAAGGGCGTGTGGATGTTACAGGGTGTGGCGCAGGGATAGTTGTGAGCACTCCGGACGAGGAGCAAAAGTTGCTCGCTGATCAACCTGTGGATGTTACAGGATCAACAAACACTAGCTCAGACCAACTCCGGTTGGTAAAAGGGCAAGTGGATGTTACAGAATCATTAAATTCGAGCTCAGACCAACTCCGGTTGGTAAAAGGGTAAGAAAAAATAATCGATGAAGAGCGAGAAATATCCGGGAAGGATGAAAGGAAGCAACAAATATTTCACCGAGGAACTCTAACTGATCAGAAATTTGAAGACGAGTTACCTATATGGAGGCTATATGTAAATGGCTCATCTTGCACTACAGGATGTGGCGCGGGGATAGTTTTGAGCACTCCGGACGAGGTCGACATGGAATACGCCCTGCGTTTCCAATTCAAAGCTTCCAACAATGAGGCTGAGTATGAGGCCATGATTGCAGGACTTAGTTTGGCAAAAATTATGGAGGCGCAGCAGATTATTGTCTTCAGTGATTCTCAATTGATCGTAAATCAAATGTTGGGAGTATATGCAGTTAGAGGAGAATTAATGATCAGATATCATGCAAAGGCAAAGGAGCTGGTGTCAGAATTTGCCGCTATTCAGCTGGTCAGAATACCAAGAATGGAGAATGCGAGAGCAGACGCCCTAGCTCGACTAGCATCAGCTACTGGCACCGAGCTACGACGAACAATCCCAATTGAAGTGCTATCTGGTCGGAGTATAGATGAAGATCTGACGATGAACTTTATTACCCTTGATTTAAGACCATCTTGGATGGATCCCATCAGGGCATATATTGAAGAGGGAGAATTACCAATTGACAAGCTCGCAACCAAGAAATTGAAGTTTAAAGCTGCTCGGTATGTATTAACTAATGGTGTTTTATATAGACGAGGAATTATGGCAAGTTTGCAGAGATGTGTACATCCCTCCGAGGTGAACGAATTGATTGAAGAGATCCATGAAGGGTCCAGTGGAGCACATGTAGCAGGTCGGACGCTTTTACAAAGGGTGATGACGCAGGGATACTACTGGCTGACGATGAGGGCTGATTGTATAGCCTATGCCAAGAAATGTGACAAGTGCCAGCGCTTTTCCTCCATCCGAAGAACTCCACAAGCATTGTTGGCACCCATAACTTCCCCTTGGCCATTTGCCTTGTGGGGAATTGATTTGGTTGGGCCACTGCCAACGACCCGAGGAAGATTCAAATACCTCGTCGTCGCAGTAGATTATTTTACTAAGTGGGTAGAAGCTGAGCCACTCATTGATATGACGTACGAGAAGGTGTACCAATTTGTTTGGAAGAGCATCATTTGTCGATATGGTCTTCCTCATGCTTTCATCACAGACCATGGAACACAATTTGATAACGAGGAGTTCGCTCCCTATTGCCATCAGTCAAACATTTTGAAGGTCCACTCAGCGCCAGGCCATCCTCAAAGCAATGGACAAACTGAAGTAACAAACAGAACGCTGTTGAATGGTTTGAAGAAAAGACTGGATGATGCGAAAGCAAATTGGATCAACGAGCTACAATCAGTACTTTGGGCTTACCGAACTACTCCCCGAGTAGCAACAGGAGAATCACCATATATGCTGGCGTTTGGAAGTGAAGCTGTTATACCTGCCGAGTTGGGCTTCCCAACACACAGGGTACTGAATTTCAATTCCCCTGTCAGCGACTTAATGAGAAGACTGGATTTAGACATGCTCGAGGAAGTTAGAGAAGAAGCAACCATCAGAAATGCTGCATACCAGCAGCGAACAGCTTTGTTTTACAACAAGAGGGTGAAGAAATGCGACCTGAAAGAAGGAGACTATGTGCTGAAGAAAGTAATTCAAAAGCACAATAAACTGGAGGCAAATTGGCATGGACCATACCGAGTTACAGAAGTTGTTCGACCCGGAACTTACCGAATAGCAACTCTAGAGGGAGAGGAGTTTAAGAATGCATGGAACGCAGAGCACCTACGCAAGTATTATCAGTGATGTATATTCCCATGTAATGCAGTTTCATCATTATGAATAAAATGAAGATATTTTGCCAAAGTTCTTCCTTTTATTGAGAATTTTTCGGGGAATACTAGTGTTGCACACTACTCGGCAAAGATCAGACTACTCAGCAAAAATATTCCTAAAAATGCCAACCTCGGTTGGTTAGGAAACAAAATATTCCTAAAAATGCCAACCTGTTTGGCTAGGAAACAAAATATTCTTAAAAATGCCAACCTGTTCGGCTAGGAAACAATATATTCCTAAAAATGCCAACTTGTTTGGCTAGGAAACAAAATATTCCTAAAAATGCCAACTTATGTTGGTTAGGAAGTAAATATATTCTCGAAAATGCCAACTTATATTGGTCGGGAGGTAAAATTATTCCAGAAAGCGCCAAAGTCTACTAACTATGGCTGGTAGGGAATAAAAACCCACCAACTGTAGTTGGTCGACAATGAAAATTTACCGACCTTGGTTGGTCGGAAACTTTTTATGGGCAAAAATTATTTCAAAAAGGCTAACTATAGTTGGTCGGGGATAAAAACCCACTAACTGTAGTTGGTCGACATGAATTTAACAACCTTGGTCGGTTGGAAACATTTTAAACATTTTTATACTTATTACTTTATTACTAAGTTGGTCGACAAACAAAACATCATTTTTATCAAATGGTTACCACAAATTCAAACTAGTCGACAATAAGTTGATCGACAAACAACACAATATTGTTATCTTTTTAACAGATACATATGCACAGATGTAAAGTATTTTACAAGACAATAGCAATTAAGATTGCGAACAAAAATGAAAGTCTTTCATTAAAATCAAAAACAAAATACATCAGGAATGAAAGTTACATTGATATTGAAATATATACTAACTATTACATCAAAAATTCCTATTCTACTGGTTTTTTCCCCTCTGCTTTTGACACAGGTTCCTCGCCAGCAGGCAGATCATTTAAAGCCAGAGGAGAATTTATGAAGTTGAGATCCTTTAATATCCTGACATTCATCACGGATGGTCGATCTAAAAGATGCTCGGGACGAGATACTTCAACAATTGAATGAAGATTGTAGTCGCCGAGATACTTAGAAATCAAGCTCCGAGGAATGGCCCGAGCAGGGATCCAACTCATATCCAGTTTGAATGGTGGCACGGGTAAGTCGAGAAGCCCGGGATCATGGTAGTCCCACAGGTAATGACCCTGTTCGAGTTACAGCACACCTAAGGCATTCAACCAGCCTTGCTTGTAGCCCTCATTATTGGCATTCTGGATACGATCGTCCAAGTGAAAGAGAGCTTCGTTGTATCCAGCCATCCAGAACTCCCTGGGCTGTTTGTGGAACTGATATGTTAGTCTGTCCAGCTGCTCGTGGAGATTTTTGACGAAGAGCTCTTTGTTCTCCAAGGTAGATTTCTGCGTGGAGAGCTGCTCTTCCAAGTCTCTGATTTTCTTTGACATTTCAGCCAAAGCCTGGTTCTTCGCCATTAGCTGGAAGGCCTGGTTCTCTAAGGCAGACTGAGTCCTCTGTTCCTCGACAGGAATCCGAGCTGCTCTTGCTCGTCCACGAGTTGATGTAGAGGGGCCAGCTCTCTTTAAGGTTTCCAACTCGTCCCTCGAGTTGGCATTCTCAACCTCTAGGAACGAAAATCCCTCATCGGTCACTGGGATTAAGGCTTTGGAAGAAGAGGCTGCAGACTTCAACTCTGATAGCTCTTTCTGCAAGTTGTTGTTCTCTCGCTCCAGCAACTCGGCAATCTGTCTGCATTCCTCGACCTCACCTTTCATGGTTCTCTCCCTCACATCGTACCCAACAAAAAGCTTCTCGTAGCCCTTGTCGGCAATGATCAGCTTGTACTTCTTCTCATACCCCTCATGCAACAGGGCAGTGGATTCTTTGTATTGAAGCTGAAGGTCTTCGAGGGTGCCTTGGAGATCCTCGATCATGTCATAATAAGCCACATTATTGGCCACCGCTCGATCAAGTAGACACTTCAGATATTGATATGCTTCCACTGCCTGTTCTGAAGCATCTTGGCCGAGGATGTCTACAACTTGTGCTGCACTCAGGTCTGTGTGACCAGCTTTAAAATAATCATTACATTGTCGCAGCAACTTAGTATCATGGGCAGATAGTAATTCCATCCTGGCCAGAAACTAGCAGAGAAAGAAAGAGCAATCATCAATAAGAAATATAAGCAGAGTATGAATAGAAGATAAACAACGGTATGCATAAAAGTCCAAGTTTTATTAGATCATAAAGTTCAGAGTTACATATGTGGGTTACATTTGAAAAAAAAAAAAATAAAGAGAAACCCGAACAACTCTTCACCTTTTCTTTATCTCCCAAAACCTTCTCGGGAGGCTGGGACGAGGAAGTAGGTTGCTCGGAGGGAATGGGGAGTTGCTCGGAGAGCACAGGCAGCTGCTCGGAAGAAGTAACAATCTACTGAAGTTCCTCGACAGCAGGCTGAATGGCTGGGGGATTATCTCCCATCACCATAGAAGACTCTTCTGAGGTAGCTTCGTCCTCTTCAAGATCTTTTGGTGTTGGAGGGGGACCAGGAATGTGTTGCTGGAAAAGCTCAGAAGATTCATCAACTTTCATTTCCTGGAGAGCAGCAACCCATCCATCCCTAAAGTATTTGAGACTGCTATAGTCCACTTGCGACACCATAGCAGCCAACCCCTTGTTCCACCCCTTGTCCCAGCCAGCGCTGAAGGACTTCTTCACAGCCATCTTCCTCTTCAATTTCTCCGAGGAGAGCTTCTCGGACAGCAGGTTATCAGCAGCTTTCAATTTGTTTTCAATCTCTTCCTTCTGCCGACCTACTTCCCTAAGTTGAGCCAGCTCCTCCTCAGCAGCCTTGAGCTTATCTTCAAGCCCCCCAGCAGTTTTGAGCTTCTCTTCGAGCTCCTTGTTTGCCTTCTCCAGGGCATTTATTCTCTTCTCCAACTCCTTGGAGGCATCAACAGTTCGAGCTTTCTCTTGCTCGGTGGAGGCAAGCTTTTTCTCCCAGACAGCCTTGTCAGTAGCGTATGTCTGGCGAGAATCGTCCAAAGACTTGATAGCTTCTGCCAGAGCTCCCTCCACACTGGACGAGGAGCATGAAGCTTTAATCGCTTCATCCTTCTTCAGGATTATATTAAAGCAGCTCGTCAACTGTGAAAGTAAAAAGAAAGCAAGTCAGAAACAGAAATAACAAAGGAAATATGAAAAGTTCAAAGTAAGAAGACTTACAGAAGCAAGGTGACGAGCAGCTAACGAGGTGACCATGTCCCGAGTAAGGTTTTCTTCAGTACCTTGGGACCTCGGGAATGATCCAGGACTTTACCGAGCTCATGGCAGAGCTCGGAGGAACAAAAGTGGGAACCCCTGTCCCAGCAGTTGTGGGCTGAGTGATGGTGTCAGCCAAATTGACCAAGGAGCTCTTCTTCAGCCTCCTCGGGGGCACAGGAACAGATTCAACCAAGGAAGAACCCTTAGTCGGTGATATTACAATCACCTCTCCAGGAGCAGCAGACCTGCTCGGAGCCACTGCGGGCTTCTCTACAACCTTCACGACAGCAGCCGAGGAAGGCACATCATTCTTCTTTGTCCCCTCCCCTGGGACATCAACTTTATTTCTTTTTACCTCTCCAGAACCAGAGGCAGGTTTCTCGAACAAAGTGGGAGGTCTTCTTCTCTTCATCCTTTCGCTTAAAGGGACGTGAGATTCAGGCGAGGAACTGGTGGAAGCTGGTACTGGCTCTGATTCACTTATCACTGGACGAGCAGTGAAAGAAGTGGTGTAGCTCTTGTATTGCAGCAGATATGAGGCTGATCTAATGTGCTCGTCGGCAACAGATTGATGCAGGCTCCAGATAAGTTTCAAATGCCTTATATTGACATCTGCTTCTTTTGGGCACTTTCTTTTGTTATCAACTGCAAATAAATAAACATTGCCATCAGTGACACATTTTATCAAACATAAAGGAAGCATAATTTCAAAATAAATAAAACGAAATAAAAATAACCTATCCCATTGCCATAAGGAGGGCATCTGGGACCCTGGTAAACCTCATCTCCAGTTAATGGAGGGTGTTGCCAATTTTTTATGACAACCCCATGCTCAAAATAATCCCTATTAGCATCAGGGAGATTGACTACTAAGGCTCTATTCAAAATTCTAGTTTTTAAATAAAAAATGTTATCATTAACTGCTATAACAAAACATAATCTCAGGAATTCCTATGCGAGTTCCATGGATTTGATTTAATCTATGCACCCCATTAACTATTCTCCATGTGTTGGGGGCTATTCTTGCAGGAACAACGTCAAAGTAATGACAGAATTCCAGACACAAGGGATTTGGTGGAAAAGAAAATCCACACTCAGCAATAAAGAGACTGGGGAACCAATGTCCCTCAGCCAAACGAAAGTAATCAGAAGGCTCGGAAAGCTCTTCCAAAACAACCCAGGAGGGGATGGAAAAATCAGAACGAAATTTATCAAGAGATTCAACAGGGTAAACCATGATGAATAAAAGAAATGAAGAAGAAGGAAGAAAATCTTACAGAAAAAGAGTGGATCTGATGACAACGGACGATGGAAGAGATGAATACACAGGAGAGAAAGAGACGATGGAAAACTCGAGAATACAAATTTGAAAAGGTAGAAGACGATGGGAGCGTCTGTGAAGTTTAAATACCTTGCCTTGGAAAATGGTGAAGTAATGATTACAAAAAAGTATGATTACGTTACCGGCGGCTAAAAAGATGAAAAGGGGCGCGGGAATCAAAGCGGGCAACATCAGTTAAAAAGACGAAAAGGGACGCGGGAATCAAAGCGGGCAACGGCGGCTAAAAAGACGAAAAGTGGCGTGGGAATCGAAGCGAGCAGAAAAGTTCAAAAAAGCATGATTCTACGAATTTGGAAGGAGAAATAAATACGAAGGAAACACTCCTAAAAATCAGGAAGACCATTTAAAGCTACCATATTCCGAGAAAGAATGTTCCCTACTCCTCAAAATTCGAACTATGAAACATTGGGGGCTTCTGTTGATACCAAATTTAGTCTGCTGACATGGCCCAATTAAATGAAGACACGTGGTGATCTACATGGCAACAACAACACTTCCGAGGAACCCACAAGCTCCGAGGTACAAGATTACAACGAGGAAGACTATTTCCCCGAGGAACACTGCTTCCCCGAGAAACTCATACGCTCCGAGGAACGAGAATTCTCTGAGGAACTCTTGTGCATCGAGAAGCCTAGGCGGTCCGAGCAACTCAGGTGGTCCGAGCTGCACCTCGAACAAAGCATTAATAACGGGATAACCAACAGTTTGACTGTTCATTAAATGTTTATCATTCAGACGCATACGCTTAAAGGGCATTGAATGTATTACCCTTTCATATGTATATCATTTAATGTAGTACCCTTTCACTTTACAGCCTCAGGGCTATAAATACATTGTACAAACCTCATTGGAGGGGGACCCCAGACCGGAATTTCTTGAGATAACTTGTAATCGAGAATTCCCATACAAACAGCAATACCAAAACAGTGGACGTAGGTCATTCTTATAAGGTTGAACCACTTTAAAAACTCTTTGTCTTATTTATTTATCTGTGATTGAATAATTAGAGTGATCTAATTTTTTACATCAACAGCTAAACATTAGTTTTGCAATTTTATAATCAAATGGGTCTTCTTTCACCCATTATATGGTTTCTCTTGAATGGTACAACTCTATGAGAGCAAAAAATTAAAAATACATTATGAATGAGATGGTAAGCTTTTCAGTAGGAAACTCCTGGCTTTAGCCTTTAGGTAATAGCCCTAGTTTGTCACACTATAGTGACAAACCTACACCCATATCATGGTTTGACAACTTCAAAATTCGAGCAATTGAAAATGAAATCCGCGCTTCAAATGGGAAACTTACGAAGCTTTTTCTTTGTATACAATCCTGCTTGAGGGGCAGAATCCGTATAAAAGAAGTATACATAACATAACAACAAAGAGAGTCTGAAAGGGGATACCAACAAGAAACTATAAAACGAGCTACTCTATCTGCCCAAACTCATCCTAAGAGTCTACCAAAAGAGAAACCAAAGATAGGAAGTTCTCTCTGAGCCACAATGAAACGTGCTCGTCCGTATATAGTGCAACTTGGCCCGAGCAGTCTCCATTATTTGCTTCCACAGAAACAGACTACCTCCTCCCCCACCGGGCCACCAACACTGCGTAACAGGCTCTCACTGAGAACAATCTTTGGCTACTAACCTTTCCAGCTTAGGACGTCCTTCCCATGTGGTATTCCCACCTCCCCCAATCTCTCAGAGAATGCTTCAACCTCCTCTAAACAGTCTCTTGAACCTGGGATTGGAAACCTCCCTCCCTCCTACCCCATAAAAGAGGGTTCCCCACCAACCCTTCCAGATCCCTCACAATATGAAATAAGAGAGGAGAGAGCTACTCCAGCGAAACCTTCCCACACCAAATATCCTGCCAAACCTCGATTTATGCCCACCACCCTCCTGAAAGTGTTTCACCCTCACGACTGACTCTCCTTCGAAGGAAATCTCCCCAACCACTTACCCAACAACGCTTACTAAAAAGTCAAACCGTTTCCACCCTCTTCCACCGGTTTGCAAACCTCAACTCACAGACTCTTCCAAATTTCAAGACAAATCAATTCAAACTTTATCAGAATAAACTCTTTAATGACCCAAGATATAACCCCGCAGACATCGCAACTCCATCAAACCCAACAGATCGTCCCCAATATCTATAAACTTACATGTCATGTGATTTTTACTCTACGGCAGGATGCAAGTCACATACAAAGACTTCAAATTGTTTCTCTTTGGTGCCACTTTCACCTCTATTTCTACCGATGTGGGATTATAGTGTCTTTTTCCTGCTTTTTTTTATCTAAACAATGTGTGCTGTTGAAAACTTCTTCCCATATATTGGTCCACTGAGTCTACTTTAGGGTTGTTCTTCTTTAATTCATTTCTTTTTCATATTTTGACAGAGCTACCTCATCATTTTATACAAGTTATATGGTACCAAGCTCCTTACACGCATCATATATTTATGTATTTAATTTTTTTTTATTTGGATATGCACTCAAAAGGCTCTCAATACTCGTCAATTGAAAATCGCCACTCTAACAAACTCGCAACCCCACCGCTTTGTGTATTGGTCACATAGGGTGATATGATATGGATGGTTGTAGGGAAAGATACAGTTTACAAGATGGATCAGGAGGTATATATATAAATATAATATACATAGAAAAGTTTGTGTATAGAACAAGAAATGGTTGGTAGCTTACTCTTCAGATTCTTTAATAAAATATTGGTGAGAGCACGGTTTAGTTCAATAGAAAAAGAGACAAAGATGGGGTGATTCCACTTGGTAACTAAAATTAGAATTTTTTTTTTTTTAGTGTGTGTGTGTGTGTGTCTCTGTCTGTACTTCTAAAAGATATTCCTTTATTACAAACACTAATGAGTTGCACATGCATCACGTGCATTGAAAATACATTTTTTTACAACCTATCGACTAACATCAATTTTTTTCCAGGTCTTCAATAGATTTCATGCTAAATATATATATTGGAATCTTCTCATCATGTTAATTTAGCTATTATACACTACTTTGTTGTAATTATAACAAACTGTTTTACAAAATACAAGTCATTTGTAGGAAAATTACACATACGACTATATAAATTTCTTTTTATTATTCATTCCACTATATTTATATTTATTATTTAGCAATTGAGTTTTACTTCAGAGAGTACCCTAAAGTGTATCGCACAGAGTTAGCTAGTGTTAAAAAATTAAGCTATTTTACATTTGATAAGGCCATAACCCATAATGCATGAAAAGGCTGAAAACAGAAGAGATGATTTCTTGTGGCTTCACGGTGCAAAGATCTGCACAGTTCTTAACAAAATTATTTTCTTGTGGAGAAAAAAGCTACATGTATGTGGTTGTGCTTGTGAGTGTGCACACCTTTCAGAGAGAGCTCCCCTGCCTTAATGCTTTTGAGAGATTTTACCACGGAAGAATGTCAGTCCTCCAGATAACCCCCTTTCTCCACTGTTTCACAAACAAATATGAAGCTTACTCCGCATCAATACAAACTAAACTAGTTCTTGATAGGGAGAGAGAGAGAGAGAGAGAGAGAATAGTTAAGAAAAGTATCAAGTATCTATACAATTTCATCTTCTGCAGAATCCCACATTCAAAATTGAGTATCCTTACATTAAGACCAATTCAAACTAATTAGCCAGAATGAGTTTTAATCCATTTTGTCAGGAGCAACTCTGACGCCTTGGCCAAAATGGATTTGAGCCATTTTTTAACTTAAATTTTCAGTAATTTTAGACAAAATGTTGCCTCAGATGTCTGAGTAGATTTTGGGTTCGGGAAGCATTTGTTTTGCCGTCACAACTTTTTCCTCTTCTTTTTTAGTGGGGCGGCAAAGGCTTATGTCATAACACCTGAGCTCCGGGGGTTGCATATTTGAAAGGGTTGGAGTTGATCTAAAACAAACAGAACCATGTTTACACAACACTTACTTAAGAAGGTAACAAGTAATTAAATTTCCATTTCCTTTCTTTCGTTGGTTACAAAAGAAGCACTTGTACAAAAATAACAAATACAACCTGATTGACAAATTCTCTAACGACTATCCTGCGCAGAATACATAGAACCTAGAGGCCATTGCTTGGTGTAAATTAAATAGAAGGTCGGCATGCGTGTGACTTCCCTTAAAAAATTCCAAAGGTTCTGGTTTTACTAGTCTATTTGTAACAACAAACCAAAGTGGCATTAAACAAGGTGAATTGGCCTTTTATACTGCAATGCTTTAGAGAAATATTCAATTAAGAAATATTACTTTCTCAGAGGGAGAAACTGATGTAGAAAATAATGTAGAATAGGGTTTTAATGTTTGTTTTATCAATTGTTTATATTAAATGTAATAAAAGATGTTTTAGTCCTCTCTAGTAGATATTAGAATAAGTGAAGGGTATTTTAGTCTTTTAATACAATTAGTAGTATAAATAGATGATGTAATAAGAGATGTACTTTTTCTTCTGTTGATTATACAATTTTCAGGAATACTAGTAGTATAAATTGGAGATGACCCGTAATAAGAGACATACTTTTTCTTTGGTTGATAATACAATTTTCAGATTTGTGCTTGTTTTCTCTCTCTTCTTTGGACCTAATTGGTGGTGTTTGCATCAGAAACAATCCAGTTCAAAATTCCCAACATATTTAAAAGAATAGAGAATTAAGGTAAAGGTCATATTCCTTTCTATATTTGAATTTTTAGGACAATGTTTTTCAAGTTTATAAATCTAGTCCTTATGGTACAATAGCATTTATTTGTGTGGTCCCTTTAGAGTTAGGAGTTCATTTTTTTTGTCGGCGCCAGCGGCACCATTTTTCATGGTGTTTTTAGTACAGGGACTAAATTTATAAAATTATGTGGAGTGTCCTATTTTTATACACTTTGAGAATTATGAGAACCTTTCCCCAAAACCCCCTTATAAGAAATCAATACAACCCTGACCCTGAGTTTGATCCCACATTTTGTTGTATGTAATTTTACACATAATAATCATTTTTTTCTTGGTTGTCCCTTTATATTATTTTATAGGTTTAACAAGTTTGCCCTATTTGCCATATTCCCCAACGATAATGGCCTGGAATCAAGTTCGGTATGTCATTATTCTCCAAAAACAGTGTTACATAAATATTGCAGACAGTGTTACATAAATATTGCAGTTCTAGAATTTGGAGAGTAATTCTAGAAATTTTCAATATCGTGTCTTCCTTTTCATTTACTAAGCAATAATTAATACGCACTTTCTTTTATATTAAACTAAGGAAATCAGAAAGATTCAGAAGCAAGACAAATGTATTTTCTCATTTGACTTCCAGGTTTAACTGAGAATTGACCAAACAAAAAATTTACATAACCTTATTCTGGCAAATAAATATCACTCTCATATTCTTCTCGAAATAACATTCACTTAACAAACATACAAGTGTACGACAAATTAGAAGAATAAACATAAAGACATAAAACATGACAAGCACAAAGTTAAGTTCATCGAAGAGGATACCTCCTATGATGCCTCAGCCTGAGCCATAGGCTATGTTTCATGCTTCTTTTTACTCTTAGATTTAGAGTTGATTTTTCCATATGCCAAAAGCCTCGAGTGCGATAGTTTAAGTTCAGCTTGACGATGCCTTCTCTTGCTACGCCTGGACTGATTGTCCATGTCACCATTTGATTCCTCCATTTGTGGTTTCTCACTTTTATATTCACCCACTGTTTTACTGGGCCTTTTAATTTCTTTTCTCAATTTCTTACTACTCTTATGGCCAACTGATGTCTCTCCTTCAAGAAGAGACTTATTCTTCAGTTTTTGACCGTAAGTCTTAATACGAGGCACCTTCCATTCTTTCTCCCTATAAGGAGCCAGCTTCTTCAAAGAAACATACTGATTCAACTCCTTGTCGTCCATAACCAAAACCTCCTCAGTGCTTAGACCATATCTTTTAGCATTAACAGGTCTATACTTAAACCTCGTTTTCAAGTCCCCAATTGTATCCTCATAATCTAGTTTATAATACTCCTCCATCTCTTTCTTAATAACCTCCTCCTCCAAACTAGACCTTTTACGCTTTTTCTTCATCTCACCCTCATCCTCGTCTTCTTCATCCTCGTCCTCTTCTTCATCCTCTTCATCTTCCTCATCCTCTTCTTCTACTTTATCTAACTTCTGCTTTAACTTTCTTTCCCTAACAGCTAAAAACCCATCACCACCGGACCCATACACATCATCCCAACCCTTTGGAAGTCCAAGCAACTCATCTTCTTTCCCGAAATCAGGTTTTTGCAATTCACCTCCATCTTCTTCATCCTCATCACTCCCAAACTCAGGGTCAGCATCATCCGCCTCGTAGTAATCATCATCAAACATTTCTCCCATTTTCCGATCATGCTCATCAGGATTAAACTCCTTTTCTATATAATCCTCGTTCAACGCACAACCCCGTTCTTCCCCAATCCCCGCCACCGCCCAAATCTTCCTCAACTTCTCATTCTTCAATTTCTTCTGCAAATTCTTCAAATGCTTCACCTCCTCATCCCTCTCAACCTTGGCCTGCGCCATCCTCTCCTCTTTCCTCTGCCTCTGCAACTTCCTCGCATTCGGTTTCTTCCTAACCGACCCCTCCACCACCCTAGAGTGACCCAAAATCCTATCACCCGCATTCTCCTCAAACCGAAAATTAAACTCCCTCTCGTACTCCTCTTGCCTCTCAATCTCTTCCTCATCTTCAGAAACCCCAAAATCATCCACATTTCTATCATCATTCTCCTCTAACAACATATTCTTCCTAAAAAACTCCTTCAAAAACTTATTATCCTCATCCAACTTATCATCCTCCCCAAAATACTCATCCAACTTCTTATCATATTCACCCCCATCCTCATCCTCATCCCCATTAACTCTACCCTCTTTCATCTTCAAAAGCTCACCTCCATCATCCTCTTGAGCACCCACAGCATCCAAAAACTCCCTCTTTGTTTCCTCCAACTCCTCCACATAAGTTTTGACATCATCTTCCCTCTCCTCAAACTCTGGCCCCTCCTCAAGCAAATGCTTAGCAGCCACATCTTTTAAATACATGGGTTTTCTTTTTCCTCTCTTTTTTTCATCTGGGTCATCGTTTTTTTCCTCGTCTTCATCAGATTCGGAGTCAAAAAGGTCATCTTGTTCGGTTTTGAGAAGTGGGCCTTGGTTTTTGACCTTGATTAAGGCTTGGAGGAACTTTATGTCTTTGTCGAATGAGGGTGGTTCGTCTTCGGATGATTCTCCGGTGTCTGATGAGTCGTTAACTAGGCCTTTTTTCTTGAGGTCTTGGAGACGGTGTAGATCTTCGCGTTGTTTGTTGTGTTGGTAGCGGCGGGCGAATTCTTGGTTGATTTCAATGTTTGATATGTTTTTGGTTTCGTCATCGGAGCTATCATTGCCGTCGAACAGTTTCATGCCCATTGTTTCCTTCGGGGTTTGGATGTCGCCGACACTTGGAACTCAGGGTTCTAGTTTCACGTGTGTTTCACCTTCGGTCTAGGGCTGAGCCTGAGAATGTTGTCACTTATGACTATCTTTCTTAATTGAGTTTAGGCCCAAAAAATTCTATTTCTACGTGGGATTCGAAGAGTTTCATAAGTGCACATTAATGTATCATGATTCATGTCTATATTGATATGTATTTTGAGTAAATCTAATGCACGGATCAATGTAAATATGATGCATCAATTTATATATATATATATATATATATGATTTTGTACGAATTCTTCGTATAAATAGAATTATTCTTATGTCCCCTAAATTATGTAATTTATATCAATTAGTCTCCAAACTATAATATTACAGCTCTACACACTCTTTTGTCAATGACCCATTAGAAATAAACGGTTGGAGGTTTTTTGCCTCATTTTTTTTCAAGAGTTCACAACTCTCAAAACTATAAAAAAAGACAAAAACATGTTTCTTCTCTAAAAATCCTAGTTCTCATATCAATCCGACTGCAATCCTCAATCGATAGTCGTTTGCAGTCATGGAATGGCGTTTAAGGCAAGTTCATGATGTATTGGTGAACTCAAACAAGGATTGTGGTATTTTTTTAATTTTCATTTCATTTGTATTAGGGTTTCTATAATTTGCTTCAAGTATTGATTTTTTGTATTCATTTCTTCGTATTTTTTTCATTTCAGTCAAACATTATCCATACTTCAGTATTGTAATACCCCGTACTTTTGTCTATATTTATTTTTGGGATTAATTAATTAAATGCGTATTAATTGATAATTAATCCGGGTTATAAATACTAATGAGATGCGAATTGGTATTTGATTATGTGCATATATGATTATATATGTATTTGGTACTATGAAAATTTGTCGTGAGATTTATATACGGCATTTTAGAAATTTTGTTGAGACGCGTGGGACCGCCGCGTCACGGTATAATATTTTGTTAATAAAAGTGAATTTAAAATCTATAATCCGTATGGTGGTTTTGAGTGCGCCAACGCGTCCGGAAGGGTCGAGATAGTCAGAAAACACTAGCCGGAGGTATAGTTTGGGTCCCGGGGTATTTTTAGGCCATACCGGTAACTTAAAGGGTATTTTGGTAATTTTACATTTTTAGGAATTAAAAGTGACGAAAATTAGATATGTAAATCTGATGTGGATTAAACCCATTAAGCCCATTAACCAACCCATATTAACCTAGAAGGCTACGTAGGTTGTCATTTAGGTTTTCTAAGTTTCCCCAAATCAAACCCTAGCCACCTTAAGCCACCATTAGAGAGGAAGCTTGGAGAGAAGAAATTCTGCATAAATTCTTCATCAAATCAACACCGAATCCGGAATCAAACCAAGGCAAGTGATTTAAATTACATTCCTTATGCAGTGAATGCTTTTTCCATGTTAGAAACATTGTTAATCAATCTTATATAAGAGTTAAAAGAAAACCCATGAAATTGGAAGATTGTTGTTTAATTTTGGGATAGGTTTGCATGTAGAAACATTGTTTGAAGATTTAATTCAGAGATTTCATATATATGTGATGTATAAACGGATTAAAATCTGGGAAATTTTGATGAGAAGAACCTAGGGTTTATGTTCTTGAAGAAAATTGGAAATTTATGTAGAAATTTGTGATTTAATGATGTTTAGAAGGTATTAAACCCCTTTAATGATGTTAGTATAACACCTTGGCATGTTTGAGGATGATTAGAGAACTCAATATATTGTAGGAACGAATTTTAGAAGAGGTTTGAGGAGTAAAAATGGATGGAAAACGAATTTGGGAAATTCTGGGCCGAAACTGGTAGCTCGTTAGAAGCAGTCCCCAGGTCGTTCGAACGAGCTTCTAACGAGTTGACCAGTCGTTACTAACGAATAGGGATTTCGTTCGATATCTCGTTCGAACGAGATATCGTTAGAAGGGACAGTTCGTTCGAACGAACTGGGATCTCGTTCGAACAGCCTCGTTCGAACGAGACTTCTAACGAGATGACAGTCCAAACTCGTTTGAACACTCGTTCGAACGAGACTTCTAACGAGCTGGCAGTTTGGGCCATTTTGGACTGTTTTGACTTTTAGAGTTCCGTAAACTGATTTGAGGATATAGATATCATTCCGTAGATGTAGTAATGATAGGATTGGGACATTTGGGTATTTATGAGGAGAAATTTACATACGAGAGTTGTATTACATGGACGGTTTGGGTCGAGACGTGAGTGTCCACTACGACGTGAGAATTAATTATGGCACGTATGATTATAAACCGGTATAGCATATATAGTGATAATTACGAGTTAGTACGAGAATGAGAATAGTACTACGATTAAAATATGGTATTACTAAGATGTGTGTTTACTTAGTATTGGTATATGGATTGTGTGTATGACATACCTACCATACTTGCTATCACGGGAGGTTTGCGTTCGCTTAGGACCCTCTAATCCTTGTGTGCCTACGGGGGGGATATAGACTGGTACCTCGATGAACATAGGTCATAGAAAGACTTATTGTGATATTAATAAGTCCGCTGACCGTGGGAGCGTAGGTATGTGCGTGACCCACGTGATGGTGACTGTGTTCGCCTCCACTATTTGTGATTTGTGTTATCTGAACTATTCCTGAGATATTCGGAATGTGTAATCCTTATGTACGTGATGTACCGGGATGGATAGCAGAGTATGTGTGCACCATAGCTTAGATTGCGGGGTGCTTGTATCGTATATTTATGATGTGAATAATATACATTTAATTAATGGAAATCCTCCTGTTAATATTGTGAACATATTACGGTATTGTTTCGAATTATATAAGGAGTTAACTGATACTTATATATATGGCATATTTAGTAACTGAGTTTACGTTAAACCCCTATTTAATTACGAGCGTTGTTATGGTAAATGGAACCGAGTAATATGGGTAGAACCTTTGGCAGACTAGCTAGTTATGTTGTCACTTAGCTAGTAGTATGGGTCGTTATAGATGGGTACTTACGTTAGGAGTGCACAGTTAGACGAGAGGTGAGAATATCATGCGAGTGTACGTCCTAACATGTACTTTGCATTTAATGTTTTAAATGTTTTTAAAGCACTTGCAGGTTTTTAAAATATAACTCCACATTCGGGCTCTGACCCTTTTGCTTTTCAAATCTTTTTCTTGTAAAACCATTTTTAGGTGCCCAGCCACAAGGACACCAAGCATAGAATACTCATTCAGGTGACGAGCTGTAGCTGCTTGTGGAAGCTACAGGGATTTGCATGTAGACGCTTCTATCTTTTGGATTCCAGAGTCACCATCTATCAGTTGTAGGGCATGTTGCCCATTTCCTTAGAGACATCTTTTACATTTCAGTTTTCAGACTTTAGCATGTATTGTTTCAGTTTATTTATTTCAGTTATGGGATTGTAGTGAGGAGTTTTCCTCCAGACTTTATTTACTCTATTGTGATGGTTATTCATTTTACTTCAGTATGGTGAATGGTGTTATTTATTTCTTCATTACATTTGTTTTAATGTTAATCAGACTTAAATTAAAATTTGGCAACTTGCTTTTTAAATATTAGGTGGTTAGTAATATAAAAATGTTTTCGACAGTGATGCTATTAACTGAGCCAACTTGGCATTTTGAATTAATTTAATAAAGGAGTAGCTACCCGGTATTTAATTAGTCGGGGTGTCACAGGTGGTATCAGAGCATCAGGTTCTAGTGTCCTTTAGGATCTGTACGGCTATTATGTTTCCGCTACGTTTTCTTTGATATAGAGCCCTATATTTTAGGACTGTTGTACTCTTTTGTGTATGCTTCGTTCTTCAGCTATATTAAGTTTATAACCGTGAACTTATAAACTTTGTTCTTATTTCAGATGCCTCCACGACGTGCACGACGAGTTCCCAGGAATGCAATGCCCGAACCCCAGCCCGCTCCAGTTCAGGGCATGATGAACGCCGCTGAGGTTGCTGCTATAGTAGCCCAAGCGGTAAATGCCGCGATTGCCGTGATTCAGCAGGCACCGCCTCAGGCGCCGGTTGCCGCGCCAGCACAGGTTAATGCATTCCCATCTGCTTGGGAGCGTGTACGAGACGCTTTTCAGAAAGCGCATCCGCCAGAGTTTGCAGGTAGCTCAGACGTGGTAGTCTCGAGCCAATGGAGGAAGGACATACAGAGGCATTTGAGGATGCATGAGTGCACTGATGTTCAGAAACAGGTGCTAGCTACTTTCAATCTAGTGGGATCTGCACTACAGTGGTGGGAGTCTATTACCACCGCGGAGGAGAGGGATACCCTCACGATTCAGGAGTTCTGGGTGCGGTTCGACCGCAAGTACTTTCCGTCCGCAGTTCATACAGAGATGAGGAGGAAGCTGATGAGTTTGAAGCAGGAGGGAAAGACAGTGGCCGAGTATGAGGCCGAGTTCACTAACCTGTTGAATATCGTTCCAGACGAGATTCCAACAGAGAAGAAGAAGATAGAGAAGTTCACCGACGGGTTGAATTGGAGGATCCGTCAGCATCTGCTAGGGAACCTATCGTTGGCCACGTATTCTGATGTGGTTAACGCTGCATTATTGCACTGCCAGGACTACCGTTTTCATATGGCCGAGGGCAAGCGGTCGGGGGAGTCTAGCCATCAGGGCAGGACTGGAGGACATGGTGCCAGCGGGGCACAATCCGGTCAGGGGCAGAGACAGAATGAGTAGGGTACCCAGCAGGGGGATAATAAGAGGTTCCGGTCAGGGAACTACAGGCAGGGTTAGGGAGGTTTCCGTCAGGGCCATCAAGGCCCAAACGGCCATCAGGGCCAGCAGGGGCAGAATGGGCAGCAGTTCCATCAGGGCCAGCAGGGCCAAGGGAGGAACGGTAACGGCCACCAGGGCCGGGGACAGCAGGGGCAGAGGGGAGGGAACTTCCCAGGGAAGTGTTTACTTGTGGCAAGACTGGCCATAAGAAGCAGGATTGTCCTGATAGGGGCAGGGCCCCACAGCAGCAGCAGCAGGGTGCTCGCCAGGAGCCACAGAGACCTATGTTTCCCGCCGCTCTTCCCGCACCGCCACAGATGGCAGCATTGCCACCCATTCCAGCAGTCCCAGCTCAGCAGGGACAGCTACAGTATGGACGTGTCTACAACGTTCACCAGGCTGCAGTTCCACAGGCACCGCCCGCGATCGAGGGTACGTTTCCTATCCATGGCACTATGGGTCGGGTGTTATTTGATACGGGTGCTACACACTGTTTTATAGCTACACACTTCGCGAAAGCCTTAGGATTGTTAGCTACGACAGAGAGCACAGTGACGTGTGTCGACTCACCATTAGGGAGTGGGTCACTTATTTTCTTTATATGCCGGGGAGTGGGGGTAGAGATTAGTGGTTTGGTATTGCCTGCAGACATGTTAGTGTTAGATATGCATGTTCACGATGTGATCATCGGTATGGATTGGCTCGTAGCATATAGGGCCATGATTGATTGCTTCAGCGGGAGCATTGTTTTTGCCATTCCGGGGCAAGAGATGTTTATAGTGGCGATGCCTCGCCCAGAGGGAGGATCGACCGCTCATCTGTATTACATAGAGGAGGATACCTCTAAGGAGGTTGTGATTCCTTTGGATTCGATCCCGGTTGTCAGGGAGTATTCAGATGTGTTTCAGGAGATACCAGGCTTACCACCCAGTCGGGAGATAGACTTCGTTATAGATTTGCTACCGGGTACGAGACCTATAGCACGTGCACCGTACCGTATGGCTCCGGCTGAGATGCGAGAGCTACGGGATCAGATAGAGCAGCTGTTAGGGCAGGGCTTTATTCGCAGGAATACCTCACCTTGGGGCGCTCCAGTTTTGTTTGTGAAGAAGAGGGACGGTTCACTGAGATTGTGTGTGGACTACCGAGAGTTGAATAAGGTCACGATACGGAATAAGTATCCATTGCCTCGAATCGATGACTTGTTCGACCAGTTGAGAGGGGATTCTTTCTTCTCGAAGATTGACTTGAGGTCAGGATACCATCAGTTGCGTATCAGGGAGGAGGATGTCTCGAAGACCGCATTCTTGTCGAGATATGGTTCTTACGAGTTTCGGGTTATGCCTTTCGGCTTGACCAACGCTCCAGCAGTGTTTATGGACTTGATGAACAGAGTGTTCAGGTATTTCCTAGACCAGTTTGTCATTGTCTTCATTGATGATATTCTGGTTTACTCTCAGACAGAGGAGGAGCACGCCGAGCATTTGAAGCAGGTTTTGCAGACACTTCGTCAGAACGAGCTGTATGCAAAATATGAGAAGTGCGGGTTTTGGCTGAAGGAAGTCCAGTTCTTGGGTCACATTATTTCCGACCAGGGAATATCTGTCGATCCGGGGAAGGTATCAGCGGTGAGGGAGTGAGGACAACCCACGACGCCAACGGAGATTCGTAGTTTCTTGGGTTTAGCGGGATACTACAGGAGGTTTATTCGGGGTTTCTCAGAGATAGCAGGTCCTTTGACACATCTTACTCGTAAAGGTGTGCCGTTCATTTGGAATGATGCCTGTCAGTTGGCATTCGATGAATTGAAGGACAAGTTGACCTCAGCACCTGTGTTAGCATTGCCGAGACCGGGAGTTGAGTATTTGGTTTACACCGACGCGTCTTTGCAAGGACTGGAAGGTGTATTGCAGCAGGAAAGACAGGCCATAGCTTATGCTTCCCGTAAGCTTAAGCCTCATGAGAAGAATTACCCCACGTATGATTTGGAGTTGGCAGCGGTAGTATTTGCCTTACGGATTTGGAGGCACTATCTTTTGGGGGAGAAGTTTCAGCTGTTCACGGACCACAAGTCACAACAGTATCTGTTCACGCAGAAGGAATTGAATATGCGGCAGCGTAGGTGGCTTGAATTTGTGAAGGACTACCAGTTCGACATCCAGTACCACCCGGGTAAGGCTAACGTGGTAGCAGACGCGTTGAGCCGTAGGCCAGTAGATGAGGTGGCAGAAGTATGGAAGGCTAAGTGGAAGGAATTGGGACACCAGGATGCAGTGGCCCGATCTTTCATGTCTGTGATGACCGTTACACCGCAGATTGTCACAAAGGTAGTACGGGCACAGGCTAATGACTCGTTCTGTCAGGAGCAGATAGTTCGATTGCTAGCAGAGGGAGCCGAGTCCTATACCGTTAGCTCAGACGGGGGATTGCGCTTCAATGGGAGATTGGTAGTTCCGGAAGGGGATAAGTTGCGGCATGATGTGATGGCAGAGTCGCACGGCTCACGGTTCGCGGTACATCCCGGAGGGGACAAAATGTACCAAGACATGAGACAACAATATTGGTGGAGCGATATGAAGAGAGATATCGCTGAGTTTGTCTCGAAATGCGCCACTTGTCAGCTTATAAAAGTGGATCATCAGAGACCAGCAGGATTGCTACAGCCGTTGGAGGTTCCGGTGTGGATGTGGGAGAGCATATCCATGGATTTTGTCACGGGGTTGCCTACGTCGCAGAGGGGTCACGACTCCGTTTGGGTAATTGTGGACAGGTTGTCCAAGGTCGCTCACTTCTTACCCGTAAGGACTGACTACACTACGGGACAGTATGCCCAGCTCTTCATTTCAGAGATTGTGAGACTTCACGGTGTGCCCCTAAATATCGTGTCTGACAGAGACAAGATATTTATTTTGAGGTTTTGGGAGAGTTTCCAGGAGGCCATGGGCACGAAATTGCGGTTGAGTACGGCTTATCATCCGCAGACTGATGGGCAGACGGAGCGCACCAATCAGATGTTGGAGGACATGCTACGCATGTGCATTATTGACTTCGGGGGTGAATGGGAGCAGTACCTTCCACTGGTAGAGTTTGCTTACAACAACTCCTATCAGTTCACAATTGGCATGGCTCCGTTTGAGGCATTGTACGGTAGGCCTTGTCGTTCCCCAGCATGTTGGTTGGAGGTGGGGGACAACAAACTACTTGGGCCGGAAGTGATTCAGGATACTTCGGCAAGACAGGCAGAAGAGTTATGCTGATGCGAAGAGGTTTTTCAGAGAGTTCCAAGTGGGGGACCAGGTTTTGCTCAGGGTATCTCCGATGAAGGGGATTATGCGATTCGGGAAGAAGGGGAAATTGGCACCGAGGTATGTGGAGCCGTTTCCTATTATTGAGCGGATCGGACCGGTTGCGTATAGACTTGGACTACCTGAGCACTTGCATCGGATTCACGACGTGTTCCATATTTCCTCGCTGAGGAAATACCTTAGAGATAATTTGGCTCATTCTCACATTGCTATGGAGGACATCGATCTCCAGCCGGAAAGCTCCTACGAGGAGGGGCCAATTGCTATTTTGGACCGAAGCGAGAGAAAACTGCGGTCAAAGATAGTTCCGTTAGTGCGTGTTCAGTGGCGACATCACAATGTCGAGGAGTCCACATGGGAGCGCGAGGATGAGATGCGCGAACGTTATCCAGAGCTATTTTTAGCAGGTACTTTCTAGTTTCGAATTTCGGGACGAAATTCAGTTATTAGGGGGGGAGTATGTAATACCCCGTACTTTTGTCTATATTTATTTTTGGGATTAATTAATTAAATGCGTATTAATTGATAATTAATCCGGGTTATAAATACTAATGAGATGCGAATTGGTATTTGATTATGTGCATATATGATTATATATGTATTTGGTACTATGAAAATTTGTCGTGAGATTTATATACGGCATTTTAGAAATTTTGTTGAGACGCGTGGGACCGCCGCGTCACGGTATAATATTTTGTTAATAAAAGTGAATTTAAAATCTATAATCCGTATGGTCGTTTTGAGTGCGCCAACGCGTCCGGAAGGGTCGAGATAGTCAGAAAACACTAGCCGGGGGTATAGTTTGGGTCCCGGAGTATTTTTAGGCCATACCGGTAACTTAAAGGGTATTTTGGTAATTTTACATTTTTAGGAATTAAAAGTGACGAAAATTAGAGATGTAAATCTGATGTGGATTAAACCCATTAACCAACCCATATTAACCTAGAAGGCTACGTAGGTTGTCATTTAGGTTTTCTAAGTTTCCCCAAATCAAACCCTAGCCACCTTAAGCCACCATTAGAGAGGAAGCTTGGAGAGAAGAAATTCTGCAGAAATTCTTCATCAAATCAACACCGAATCCGGAATCAAACCAAGGCAAGTGATTTAAATTACATTCCTTATGCAGTGAATGCTTTTTCCATGTTAGAAACATTGTTAATCAATCTTATATAAGAGTTAAAAGAAAACCCATGAAATTGGAAGATTGTTGTTTAATTTTGGGATAGGTTTGCATGTAGAAACATTGTTTGAGGATTTAATTCAGAGATTTCATATATATGTGATGTATAAACGGATTAAAATCTGGGAAATTTTGATGAGAAGAACCTAGGGTTTATGTTCTTGAAGAAAATTGGAAATTTATGTAGAAATTTGTGATTTAATGATGTTTAGAAGGTATTAAACCCCTTTAATGATGTTAGTATAACACCTTGGCATGTTTGAGGATGATTAGAGAACTCAATATATTGTAGGAACGAATTTTAGAAGAGGTTTGAGGAGTAAAAATGGATGGAAAACGAATTTGGGAAATTCTGGGCCGAAACTGGTAGCTCGTTAGAAGCAGTCCCCAGGTCGTTCGAACGAACTCGTTCGAACGAGCTTCTAACGAGTTGACCAGTCGTTACTAACGAGTAGGGATTTCGTTCGATATCTCGTTCGAACGAGATATCGTTAGAAGGGACAGTTCGTTCGAACGAACTGGGATCTCGTTCGAACAGCCTCGTTCGAACGAGACTTCTAACGAGATGACAGTCCAAACTCGTTCGAACACTCGTTCGAACGAGACTTCTAACGAGCTGGCAGTTTGGGCCATTTTGGACTGTTTTGACTTTTGAAGTTCCGTAAACTGATTTGAGGATATATATATCATTCCGTAGATGTAGTAATGATAGGCTTGGGACATTTGGGTATTTATGAGGAGAAATTTACATACGAGAGTTGTATTACATGGACGGTTTGGGTCGAGACGTGAGTGTCCACTACGACGTGAGAATTAATTATGGCACGTATGATTATAAACCGGTATAGCATATATAGTGATAATTACGAGTTAGTACGAGAATGAGAATAGTACTACGATTAAAATATGGTATTACTAAGATGTGTGTTTACTTAGTATTGGTATATGGATTGTGTGTATGACATACCTACCATACTTGCTATCACGGGAGGTTTGCGTTCGCTTAGGACCCTCTAATCCTTGTGTGCCTACGGGGGGGATATAGACTGGTACCTCGATGAACATAGGTCATAGAAAGACTTATTGTGATATTAATAAGTCCGCTGACCGTGGGAGCGTAGGTATGTGCGTGACCCACGTGATGGTGACTGTGTTCGCCTCCACTATTTGTGATTTGTGTTATCTGAACTATTCCTGAGATATTCGGAATGTGTAATCCTTATGTACGTGATGTACCGGGATGGATAGCAGAGTATGTGTGCACCATAGCTTAGATTGCGGGGTGCTTGTATCGTATATTTATGATGTAAATAATATACATTTAATTAATGGAAATCCTCCTGTTAATATTGTGAACATATTACGGTATTGTTTCGAATTATATAAGGAGTTAACTGATACTTATATATATGGCATATTTAGTAACTGAGTTTACGTTAAACCCCTATTTAATTACGAGCGTTGTTATGGTAAATGGAACCGAGTAATATGGGTAGAACCTTTGGCAGTCTAGCTAGTTATGTTGTCACTTAGCTAGTAGTATGGGTCGTTATAGATGGGTACTTATGTTAGGAGTGCACAGTTAGACGAGAGGTGAGAATATCATGCGAGTGTACGTCCTAACATGTACTTTGCATTTAATGTTTTAAATGTTTTTAAAGCACTTGCAGGTTTTTAAAATATAACTCCACATTCGGGCTCTGACCCGTTTGCTTTTCAAATCTTTTTCTTGTAAAACCATTTTTAGGTGCCCAGCCACAAGGACACCAAGCATAGGATACTCATTCAGGTGACGAGTTGTAGCTGCTTGTGGAAGCTACAGGGATTTGCATGTAGACGCTTCTATCTTTTGGATTCCAGAGTCACCATCTATCAGTTGTAGGGCATGTTGCCCATTTCCTTAGAGACATCTTTTACATTTCAGTTTTCAGACTTTAGCATGTATTGTTTCAGTTTATTTATTTCAGTTATGGGATTGTAGTGAGGAGTTTTCCTCCAGACTTTATTTACTCTATTGTGATGGTTATTCATTTTACTTCAGTATGGTGAATGGTGTTATTTATTTCTTCATTACATTTGTTGCATGTTAATCAGACATAAATTAAAATTTGGCAACTTGCTTTTTAAATATTAGGTGGTTAGTAATATAAAAATGTTTTCGACAGTGATGCTATTAACTGAGCCAACTTGGCATTTTGAATTAATTTAATAAAGGAGTAGCTACCCGGTATTTAATTAGTCGGGGTGTCACAAGTATTAGGTTGCATCGTATGGGAAAATTGCTTGAAAATTCTAGGAATGCATTTAGGTTCCTTAGACCCAGTGCTTGAGTTCTCCCACTTTAAAAGATTTTCAAAGTCGGGAGTATAGGTTCCACCATTAAAGCTCAAGCTTTAAGGGAGGTTTCCGATAATTAAGATTTTTCAATGCATTTTCTACGTTTAGATGCCCAGAAACTTAAAAAAACTGAAGGGAAAAAAATAGAAATGCTACATAAAATCATAGAATTACCAAAATGCTAGATTTTTGCTTTGTGTTTTTTAGTTTGGTAAGGTACGTTTTTACAGTGGTGGACAGGAGGTTTTATACTGCTAGTGGAGGGGGGGGAAGAGGTTGGTGAAAAAAGAAGTGGGGTTTTACCATGGTTTAGTCAGATTTTAACTAGGTGCTATAATACCCCGCATTTTTATCGATATTTATTTATGGGATTAATTAAATTAAATGTGAATTAATTGAGAATTAACCCGGATAAAATATTAACGAGATGTGAGTTAGTATTTGATTATAATGTGTATATATGGAAATATATGAATATTGAAACTATTGAAATTGTCGCGAGATTGAAATACGACAATTTGAGAAATTTTGTTGGGACGCGCGTGACAATCGCGTCAGGAATATAATTATTTGAATTAAAAAGTGAATTTTATTTTTATCACCCGTATGGTCATTTTGAGTGCGCCAACGAATCCGGAAGGGTCGAAATAGTCAGAAAACACTAGCCGGGGGTTTAGTTTGGGTCCCGGGGCATTTTTGGGCCATACCAGCAACCCAAAAGGGTAGTTTAGTAATTTCGGAATTTTGGGAATTAAAACCCACGAAAATTAGAGTTAAAAATCTGACTTAGTCTTAACCCACTAAACCATTTACAACCCCAATCTAGGTAGTGGGCTACGGGAGAAGTTTAGAAACCTTAAACTTGCCAAAAACCAACCCCCACCTCCATTGTCATCTTGAGAAGAACTTGTAGAGAGAGAGAGAAAGAGGAAAATTCTGCAGAGAGAGAGAGAGAGGAATTCAACCATCTTCAATCAACAACAAATCTGAAGAACGATTAAGGCAAGTGGTTTAATTACAATTGATTCAATGCTATGCTTTTCCATGTTTAGGGTAATTATCAAATTTATCTTGGAAGATTGATTAGACCCATGAATTTGAGGATTTAAAACTATGAATTATGTTAGGAATTGCATGTAGACATATTCTGGACGAATTATGAATTCAAATTATAACCCTTGATGATCTAAAAACGGATTTAAGAAGAGATTTATTAATGTTCTTGAAAGAAGTAGAAAACTAGGGTTCTTGAGGAAGTTTTGATCCAAATAAAGCCCTTAGTTGATGAATTGTTGGTTTTAGAACGTTAACAATGTTGTAGGATGGTTGTATGATGATATTATAACGTTAGATTAGAGTTTCATACATTATAATGGTGTTTTGAGATGAATTGAAAACTGCAAAACGAAGCAGTCCGTAGCCTACCTGGTGCGTTCGATCGATCGACATTCATCAGTCGACCGATCGACCACCATCGATCGATCGAAGGTAAAGGTCGATCGATCGACCTTCCCAGAATGAGTAAAATTTTCCTAGTTAAATTTTAATGATGTTAACCTTAGAAAATTTTCATTGGAGACTTTATGAATATCCTTAAACTTAAGGAAGACCAGTAGGTATGGTTATAAAATTTGGACCTTAATTAGAATTCAATTTGAGGAATTATTCTAAAAGCTAATGAAACTCGAGGAGTGAGATAATATTAGGGTTAAAAGAGTAAATTTGAATAAATTGATGAAATGAGGTTTGGGGCAGAAGTAAGGACCTTAAGAATAATGATGTTATATGTGGGAATAATAGGAAACTTAATAACCCCTTTGAGATAGGTTTTAAGTACAAGAATCTATGACGTGAGATGTGTCGACAGTCTACATTATATATTATCGGAAGACTTAAAATACATAAAATTGGAATAATGGTATAGGGATGTAGAATATACCTTTATTAATATTGAGATATCTGAGATGTGTGCATGCTTAGTATATGATTTTATGTGTATGACATACCTACCATACTTGCTATCACGGGAGGTTTACGTTCGCTTAGGGCCATCTCATCCTTGTGTGCCCGGATTTAGATTGGTACCTTAAGAATATAATGCTAGAATGACTTATTTGTGAGTTAATAAGTCAGCTGACTATGGAGCGTAGGTATGTACGTGACCCATGGATATGTTGTATTATGTCCGCCTCCATTTTTGTGTGTTGTGCTTATTCTAACAATTCCTGAGAGATTCGGAATTTGTAATCCTTATGTACGTGATGTACCGGGATGGATAGCAGAGTATGTGTGCACCACAACTTAGCCTCGGGGGTGCTTATATTGTATATTTATGATGTGAATAATATACGGTTAAATGAAAAGGAATTGTCATGTTTTATTATGAGAACAATTAATAGTAACTCCTTGAGAAAATAAATAAGGGGCTAACCTCCAGTAAACGGTAATGCTTATAATTGAGAATCCGAGTTTAAGTAAAGCTATTTATTTAAGTGATAACATTGGGAATTCATATTGTGAATCGAGTAGTTGGGTTGAAACTTATGACGGGGTAGTTAGATATAAATAACACATGAATGGGTACAGGAACGTTAGGAGTGCACAGTTAGACGAGAGTTGAGTATTTCAGGTGAGAGCACGTCCTAACATGTATTTTGCATTCATTGTTTTAAATGTAATTAAAGCACTTGCTGTTTTTAAAATACTCTCCACTTTCGGGCTCTGACCCGTTTGCTTTCAAATCTATTTTTTTGTAAAAACCTTTTAGGTGCCCAGTCACAAGGACACCATGCATAGTATTTCCATTCAGGTGACGAGTTGTAGCTGTTGTGGAAGTTACAGGGCTTTGACATTAGACGCCTCTTTTCTAGTCTTGACTCCATATTCAGTTTCATCATTGTAGGGCATGTCGCCCATTTCTTTAGAGACATTTTATATTGCAGTTATTCAGACTTTGGTTTGTAATTAATCCAGGATGCAGACTTGTTTTATTTATTTCCATATTGGGATTGTTGTGAGGAGTATTTCCTCTAGACTCTTTATTACTTGTTGATTACACTATTGGGACTTTTTGTGAATGGTTATATTATTCTTTCATAATTCATTTATTGCATGTTAATCAGATTTAATCTAAAATTTGACATCTTACTTTTTAAATACTAGGTGGTTAGTAATCATTAAAATGTTTTCGACAGTGATGCTATTAACTGAACCAACTTGGCATTTTGTATTAATTTAATAAAGGAGTAGCTACCCGGTATTTAATTAGTCGGGGTGTCACAGGTGCCATGTGGGATGACATGGGTACCATGTCATCCCATGTGGTACACTTGCTTATAAAGCAGCCAGTTGGCCAAAATGTTTAGGGGGTGGAGTGCAAATAGTTTTGATTTTGATTTGGGTCATTTTATAAAATACAAATAATATGATTAAGTTTTGTGTTAAGTTTGGGTTATAAGGGTATAGTATGGTTTAAATAATAAGTTTTAAAGTTTCTAGGGGTATTTTAATAATTTTAAAACTTTGAGGCTTATTAAGGTAATTACCTTATTCTTTAGGGTTATATATCAAATATATGTGGGTTTATTACAAATAATGTTTTGAAATTATTATTGTTTTTTAAACTTTAGATTTCGAATAAATTATTATTTGGGGCACAATGACATTATAAAAATGGTTTTGACCCCAAACTTTCAAGAACTTATAGCTTGGGATCTAGACTTATCAAAAAGTGTCACTCGGGCCCTAAAATGTATATTTAAGAATATTAATAAAATAATCCTAGAATTTTAAATATTTAAAAAATGACACTCGAACTTTGAAAAGTTACAAAATAGTCCTCAAGCATTTGGATGATTTTAAAACAGAACCCAAACTTTTGGATAATCATATAATAACCCTAAAGATGTAGAAATTACATTTTTCTCAGAAATTTTAGAGTTTACAAATTGGTACCAAAAGTCGCACTTTTTGCATAAAACACCATAAAGTAGTATGAATTTGATTAAGATCATTAAAGCCCGATATATTTCGCATAAAGTAACAAAGATAAAGTCTTGAAAGAAGAAATGGTATTAAGTTGGTAATACTTCGTAAATAAGTATTTAAAAGTAAAGAAGAGGCTAAACAAAATGTCTACCTATGGTAAGTAAAATGATTTAAATGAATGGATATATTCAAGGTATGTAATATTGCGATAATGATAATAAGAAGGCAGTAATTACCTTGGAATAAATGGTCTTTAGGTTGGATGTAAATTGTAATGTGTAAAATGATATAAAAGATATAAGAGTAATACATTTTAGTCCATAAACTATCACTTCAGTTTTTAAATGTTCCTCAATCATTTTTTTTACTCAAGTTAGTCTCCAAACTATGTAAATTATTTCAAATTGGGGACTACGTCCAAAAGTCCGTTAATATTTAACAAAAAAATATCGAGTTACCCATTTTTCTCTCATTTTAAATAAATGTAAGTCGTTCCACCCCTTCTTATCTCTCACACACACTTCCAAGCTTTCATAACACACACATATAACAAAATCATATACACCCCTTCTTCTCTCTCACACACACTTCCAATTTTTAACCGTGCACAGGCGGCGTGCGAACAGACGTGGTTTCAATCTTGCAAACTGGACATGTGAACAACTAACATATAATACTATGAGCACGTCTCTATTAGAGTTTATAACATAGTTACATATAACGACTTGTATGATAAATTTTAGAAATGTCCTTTACGTAGTAAATTATGCTTATATGAAAAATATTGGAGTTTAAAACATAGCCATTAAAATATATTTAACTCTAGTGATTTGACATCATTAAGGGTGAGGTAAAATTATCTATTTTAATAATCACAGCGTTTATTTTTTATACAAATGGTTGATAGTTTTACTACTTAAGTGCGTAGCTATTATCTTGTTGAGTTGGGTTTACTTGTCGCGTTGTTACAAGTTCTTAGGGTACTATACTTAGCTTATTTTATGTAATACTCGTTCATTACGTTCAACCACTGTCGATTTTGATTACGTATGTGGTTAGGATACCCTGAGTTCTATCCTTTGTATTTATTTATTTCATGTCCAGATATGCGAGATTTATCTTAGCATTGTACCCATTCTTATTTAGAGACGACATTACGTTTAGTAGTTAGGCATGTAATATTTATGTGAGGAAGTACTATTATTAACAGGGGTGGACCCTCCCTGTCCCGAAGGGTGGCAACCGCACCCACAAATTTTTTGGGAGTTTTTTTTGTATATACTCTTAAAAACAATTTTGGACCTATGTGTAATTATTTAAAATATAAGGCAACCAAATAAAGATTTTTAGACTATGGGGGTGGATAGTATAATAGACTCAATAAAAACCAAATAAAACACGATTCTTCTTTCCTTCTTCAATTACCAAACCAAAACCTAATTTCTCTCCCTCTCTTTCTACACACAGTCGCTCTCTCCCTTTTTAAACTATGAATTTATTATTGGATGAGGTATCTTCATTTTGTGTTAAGTATGAGATACATGTGCCAAAGATGGAAGACTTGTTTGTTGTTATAGGAAGATAACGTCGCAACCCTGGAGAATCCACAAATCTTCATCATTATCGTGTCAAAGTGTTTTACGAGGTGATAAATTTGCATCTTAAAGAGATGAATAATCATTTTAGTGAGGTGAATTCAGAGTTGTTAGTGTGTATGTCTTCTCTTGATCCAAGCGATTCATTCTTCGCATATGATAAGATAAAATTGCTTTGATTTGCTGAATTTTATCCATCAGATTTTTTTCTAAAAAATTAATAATTCTTGAGCATCAACTTGAAAACTATAACAATTTGTTGGAGTTATGGGGGTTGACGGGGTTTCTTGAAGGATGCATCAATCGAAGAATCATCGCACATATACATTGGTATATTTTCTTATAAAGTTTACACTACTCCTACATGTAGCAACCGCGACTATAGGAGAGTATTTTTTGCAATGAAAATCATCAAAACTTCTTTGGGTAATCAAATGGGAGATGAGACGATGAATGATTGTTTGATGGCATATATTGAGAGAAAATAGTGTTCGATGTCGACAACGAAGATATCATTCAACGTTTCCAGAAAATGAAGACCCGGAGAGTTTTATTGTAAAAATCCTATGTAATTTGATCTTTGCAATGCAATTATGTAAGACAATTGAACTATCTATATATGGTAATTCTACAGGTTACATTTTTTTCATACATATTTCGCCTACACCATATTAAATTCCTGGGTCTGCCACTGCTTATTACTCACTAGTGGTGATTGATTCTATCTATAATATCAATTGAGGTTTGTAAGAGAAATATTTATAATGATAATTATGTTTTAAAGTTTGGCTTATTTTGTTACACCCTACTTCACCATCGTGTAAATTCTCAAGGCTTCAAGTGAAGACAAGTTAGTGACCAAGTGCAACAAATAAAAAATCAATCATCACTACATTAATTGGAGAAGATATATGAGGTTGTTTTTATGTTATATTTTCATTCATGGTTATTTGAAAGTGTTTGAAAACATTAAAAAATTCTAAATTTTTTTGAAAATTTTGTAAAGTCGTTAGAATGACATTGGATTTCATTCAAACGAGTGTCTATACCTCATTAGAACAACTTAGAACTTCGCTCAATCGATATCAATTTTTGTAAATTTTGTCTCGCTTTGGAATCTCGTTGGAAACATCATTTTAAGCATATTCAAACAAGATAGGGTATTTTGTTCGAACGAACTAGTAAAAAAAATATTTTTCAACTGATTGCAAATGCAATCTTCTATGCCTATTTCTTAAAGATTTTTATTCTTTTATATAGATATGTGGGCATGCATTTTAATCCAATCCTCTTAAACATCTTTTTATGATCAAACTATTTTGTTTTTCATCTTTAAGGTCACTTTATCAAACCAAGAAGAACACAATCCTTGTTCATAACCTTGTGGAGGCAATTCTCCACTGTTAAAGATGCGAATACGATTTTCGAAGGCTGGTCAATAGACACCGAGGCAAGTGGAGCTTGTTGCGGGGCATTGTTATATCTGCATCGCTTGCTGTCAATAACAAGGAAGGAAGACATTAATGTGTCACTTAGTAAAGCCTAAGTTTTTGTACGTCTATAGATATCGTTCTATAATACTTAGTTGCAACGGTGCTGAAATATAGGTTTTTCCCTAAAGGGAATTCCCTCATCTCCTATCTTCTTTAATATGTGGTTTGTTGGCTTCAATTTAGATTCATATATCTTCCATGTTTAGGTTCACCTAATTTAATCAAGATAAATTTGGACTAATTAGATTTTGTTTTTTGTATGTGATCTAATATACGATTTCTACATATGACTAGACCATCCCCATTTTTCAAGGGTTTATCATATTGTTATTCTGTTTTAATTATCATTATTCATTTATTCCTATTTCATGTTAACGATGATATTAAATTATTTTTGACAAGTTGTAATAATTAATAAATAGACTTGATCAACCTAATTCTTAAAAATTAAGTGGTATCACACATTGTGGGTTGACACCTTGGGCCCAGGGTACGTGGTCATGCAAGGACTTTGTCAATTTGTTGTAAAAAACTTATAGGTGTCTTTAGGTATGTGTAGCATTGGATCCGCGATGAGCGAGATAGGGTTTGTTATTTGCGTGCAAAAATCTCTCGAGTTCGAAAAGTAATGTCGAGCAGTCTTCCATATTCTATATGGGTTTCATTTTATTCTAATGGTTCAATATTGTTACTCAATGACTACCTGAGAACGATAAAGTTTGGACCAGTACACTACAATAATTGAGGGTGTGTTCTATATGATTATTCGTTTAGGTTTTCATGAGCATCTTGTGTGCATAAATGCATAGTAATTGAACTTTTTTGTATGAATTTGGGAAGGTATGCATAGTTATTTGATTGTTGTGGGGCTCGTGGTCCATTTTATGTGGCCGATGGGGTATAGAATACAATTAAGGTCATTGATAGGCCTCGTTTGTGAGTTCTATTTTTGGAGAGAAAAGAAAGGAAAGGAAGAGAAAGTGTGTTTCTTTTCCTTCGTTTGAGAATTTAAGTAGGAAAGAAAGTGACTTTCTCTCGTTTGGGAATTTAAAATGAGAGAAAAGAAAGGAAATTTTTAAAAAAACTGTCTCTTCCTTTCTCTCCAAAACTTTCTTTCCAAATCGGAAAGAAATGGAGAGAAAGGAAAGTTTTTTAATGAATTGTTCCTTCTCCCTCTTAAAAAAATTATTTTCTTCCAAAACTCCCAAACGCAAGAAAGAAAATTATTTTCTTTTCTCTCCCTAACTCCTTTCTCTTCTCTTCTTTTCTTTTCTTTTCTCTCCTATTAACTTTCTTTTATTTTCTTTTCTCTCCTAATAAAATTTTTCTTTCCTTTCTTTTCTCTCCCAAACTCTCAAACGAGGCCTAAATGCCGAAGAGGAAGACCTTTTCGACCGCACGTGTTACCCAATCTAATCCAGCAGCCCTAGTTCCACCCGCACCACTTGTTACACCACCTCTACAGATGCCAGTTTCCCATCTCTTGATGCCTAGGGTAGGGATAGTTTATTTTTGGAGCTCAGCAACGTTCCCGAGGAGGTGGAGGTAGTCAGGATAGACCCGTTGATGTGCCACATCAGTGGTACAAGCTCCCACATCAGACGGAGAGAAGATTAATGGTGCATTTATGAAGAATAATTCACCCACATTCTCAGGGTCGACATATCATATAGTATTTATTCAGTGGCATCAAGACATCGAGTGTTATCTTCAGCTTTTGTCTTGTACAGATGTATGTTTAGAAGCAGATATTAGCCATTTTTCAAATGACCAGTGGTGGGAGAGTGTGAATACTCCTGAGAAGAGAGATCAGATCACTTATGTTTATAGAGAAGTTCAATTACAAGTATTTCCCTGAGTCCATTCGTACACGAAAGAATATTGATTTTTTTTCCCTTCAACGTGGAACTCGTGCAGTTATGGAGTAAGAGAAGGAGGTCACAAATTTATAATTGTTTTCTCTGTAGGAAGTGAATACGAAGAATAATAAAATAGGACGTTTCGGGCGGGGTCTTATATTCCCTATTCATCAGATCCTGGTAGTGAATCCCATTTATGCCACGTACACCTAGATAGTTGATGTGACACTCACCCTTTTTATGGATTATTTAGAGCATAAGAAGAAGTTAGAGAAAGGGGGCCAGGCTGGTGGACCTAAGACTGATATGGGAATTGGCAGCGACCAAAAGGGAGGATGGGTCTAGCAATCCCAATGACCATAGAAGAAGTTTCGATCTAATCAACATAAGCCCCAACAGGGTGGGCAAGGTCAACAACAACATGGTAAGCAAGGTGATACCTCCCAGGGCAGTCTTCACCCGTTTGTTTCAAGTGTAAAGGATTTGTACATAAGCAGAAAGATAACCCAAGTGAGGCCAAGCCAAATTAACAAGTCAGAATGGATGGGGCCAACAAACCAGTTTCCTGGGGACCAACAGGGTCAGTGGCAAGAGGTCTTTTGGCCTAATTAATAGTAGCAGAGGCAGTAGCAGGTGCCAGATCTTGCACCTCCTAGCAACAGAAACTAGACACAACACCTTAACCCCAACTGTAGTATGGTATGGTCTATCAGGTAGGACCTAAGGATGATCAGGCACATATTTGAGATGTTGATGGTACGTTCTCTATTTATGGAACTCTAGACAGAGTTTTATACGAAATAGGTTCCACCCACTCTTTCGTTACACAACATTTTTTGGATTTATCAAGGATGGGTTCGAATCCTTGCACTAAGAGATTATCTATAGCTACTCCATTAGGCGTATACCCGGTTATTACCGAGTTTTATGATAGGGTATGCACAAATATTGGTAGGCTACGGTTTGTAGCAAATTTATTAGTTTTAGATACCCACACATACAATGTAATTTTGGGGATGGGTTAGTTACGTATATATCATGATCAGATTCACTGTGTAGGTAGAACGATTGTATTTGTTGTACCAGGACAAGAGATGAAATTGGCGGCTATGCCTAGACGTGATGAGGAAACTCAGGAGGATACCACAGTTTCCCTATATAAAATTCACGTAGTTCAAGAGTTCACCAACGTATTCAATGAGATTCTATGTTTACCACCGAGTAGGAAGATTGACTTTGCCATAGATTTAGCATCGGGCACTAAGTCGATAACTAGAGCGTCGTATCATATGGACGTTATGGATATGAAGGAACTCACGGATCAGATCACGTCGTTGTTAAAGAAAAGGTTTTATTTTCCATAATACTTAGCCTTGGGGTGCACCAGTGTTATTTTTTAAGAATAAAAATGGGTCATTAACAATGTGAATCGACTACCGTGAGTTGATTAAGGTGACTATGAAGAACAAGTATCCACTATAGAGGATTGATGATCTTTTTTACTGGTAGGAGCTCTTTTTTTAAAGATTGATTTTCGATCCGATTACCACCAGTTGAGGGTGTGAGAAGAGGATGTGCCAAAGATAGCCTTCTTGACTCGTTATCGGTCTTATGAGTTTTGAGCGATGCCTTCCGGGTTGATTAATGCCCCAGTTGTATTCATGGACTTAATAAATCAGGTGTACCGATTGGGTTGAATAATGCCCCAGCTGTATTCATCGACTTAATAAATCAGGTGTTCTAACTGTATTTGGACGAGTTCATCATCGTCTTTATTGATGACATTTTTATATATTCATGGACTGAGAAGGAGCATGATCGATATTTATGGATTGCATGGCAGACATTTCTTGGGTTTCCAAATTCAGACAACCTTATAAGTTAATTGCGTAGTTATTCTTTGTAGGATTTGTATATATGGTGGTTATGGTCTCGGGTGTGTGTGTGTGTGTGTGTGTGTATATATATATATATATATATATATATATATAGAGAGAGAGAGAGAGAGAGAGAGGCTCATAAGTAAACCTAAAAATCGAACTTTTTAATGAACCTAATAAAATATTGAAAAATAACCCAATGAATTTTAATTCCTTATTGTAATTGGTCTGCGCCAGCGTCAATGGACAGGCGTGTACACGAGACCCCCTTACCCCACCCCCATTGTGACACCCCGCCTAATTAAACACCGGGTAATCAGTCATTTATTAAATTATAATCAAGATGAACGGTTGGTTCATTCTTAGCATCACTGTCGTAAAAATAACTTTTCCAATTAAACACCCTAAATAATTAAGCTAAGTGTCAAAACCATTTTAGACATTACTTTCCAAATTTTATTTTAAAAACCAACCTTTAAAACTTTACATAATTCATAGTTAAAGAATCACACAACAACTATTCTGGAACATATAATCCAAACAATTAAACATCCAACTGATTGATTCCAACATTTAAAACTTAAAGGAAAAACATCCTGACAATAATAAATCCCAAAGTGTAAATACTGGAAATAAATGAATCACAATATCCAATAAAACAACTGAATAATGGAAAAGGGCGACACATGCCCAACTGGATAAAATAATGCTAGGAGTGGAATCAAAAAATGAGATCGTCTAAGCAAGAGGCCTGCAACTCCCACCTAAGCTGCAGTGCGTTCCTTCCAAAGGATCCTATGCAAGACGCCCCTGTGGCTGGGCACCTGTAATATATATATATATATATATATATATATATATATATATATATATATACAAGAGAGGAGAGATAAGAGTAAACGGGTCAGAGCCCGATGGTAAAACAGTTTAAAATTTTAGTTTAGCAAGTATTTAAAATGTTTACTGGCTAATGCAACAACATATTAGTAACGACACTCTCTTGAGAACGTCTCACATCTCTTCTAGTGTGCACACCTATCGCACAAATCTTCCCAACAGTTTAACTTATCTTATCTTAAGTTGCTCGTGAGATTTCAAACCGACAAATTCAAATGTTTAAGAGGTTAAATTTTATTTAAAAGCAAAGTTCTCAATTAAACCTTATATAATAATAAAGTTTCTCAGTAATATATCATGCTTTTCAAACACTTATACCCAAGTTGAATTAATTATTCATTTCTTACTTACCATAGACACAGTAGGTAGTTCCCGAATTCCTTATATATATATATATATATATATATATATATATATATATATATATATATATATATATATATATATATATATATATATATATTCTAACGGCACCCCACATAACGATTATGGTGTGGGCATACTCTGTTATCCAGTTCCCGTATCACTCGTACTAAGGGAAATACAAGTTCGGAATCACTCTCGAACTGTATTAACATAAAACACATACAATATTGAGGCGAAGCATAGTTTCCAAGTCTCTAAGAGGTCAGCACATACCCTCACGTCTCTTAGGACGGTCTGACTATCGATCCGATAGCCTGTACCAAGGATTCCTATCTTCTAGGGTACGAGTCAATATCCCCCATAAAGGTCCCATCGAGATAAGACTGTCCCAACGCGGTAACCTCAGGGATAGCAAGTAGCGCGAGCATGATTTTTACACATATATAAAATATATGATCAATCACAGAGTCATATAGATATATAACTATTCACATTCATAAGTTAGGTACGCCCATGGCCCAACATTATATTATTCCATTGTTAGTACATTTTTATTCGATTATTTCTTATAACGGACTTATTCATTTTTATTTTCGAAATTTAATTTATTCCAACTCACTTCTCATCTCTCGAAGTGTTCCCTTTACCTAAGTATAAATTCAGTAGGCCCCCGCTTAACTTCTAATCCAACTCCTAGACATTTCGATTATTAAGTCTACACACGTTAAATTTCTTAGGTATGAATCTTTCCCGTTTACCCTTCATTTTCCCATTTCATTAAAGTTCCACTAAACGGGGTTTACCTTGACCCTACTGGTCCTTTTTATGTTTCATTATGTCCTAATAACATTAGTCAAGATTTATTATGCATTTAATCGGATTAAGTCAACGTAAGGAAAAATCTAGTTTTTCCCAGGAGGGGTCGATCGATCGAACCGTCGATCGATCGAAGATCTTGGCTCGATCGATCGATCAAGCAGGTATGGCGAAAACTGCAGAATACCAGTTACGGGAATTATCATCCAAAATCATCCAAATCCAATTTTTTAACTCTCAAACTCCCAGAAATTTATACCACAATCATTATAAACCCAAATGAACAATATTCTACGTAAGGCATGTGAGTTTTCATCAAGTATCATGGATTAAAAGGGCCAAAATTTATATAATTCTCATGAACCCTAAAAATTTCTTTAACTTAATTCTTCTCATTCTTTTTCCAGAATTTCTACTTCTAACCCAATGTAAATTCGTGGTTCAACCTCTACATGTGAAGGGAATTTTCAGAATGATGTTTATATCTCTACAACATGCGATTTCTAACCTCCAACATAGGTTTTCTTTCATAAAAACTCATCCTAATCAACCCTAAACTAATATGAATGAAGCATTAACTAAATTAAGAAAGATAAATACTTGCCTGGAAATTTTCGTTTATGATTTGTGGATAAAATCAGTGTGGTGGTGATCCTTGTTGCGCGATCTAAAGTTTGGCGGTGACGGCGGTGCAAACGGAGGGGTTCTTGGCCTACAACTCCTTGGTAAGCTCTTCCTTTCCTTCTTCAATGGCCGTTTTTTATTTTTGGTTGTGTTAACCCTAGAAGACAACCCTAAGCATCTGATATAACCTAGAAAATTCGTAGGTTTCCAAGCCCAAAAATACAAAATGCCTAAAACGCTGCTTAAAAACGTCCTGAGACCCAAACTAAACCCCCGGGTATATTATTTTGACTATCTCGACCATTTCGAACACTTTGGAGCACTCGAAATGACCATACGGGTGAATTATAATTTATTCACTTTTATTAATCAAAATTTAGTCCTGACACGACACAGGCGCATCCCGACTTAAATTTCCAAAATTGTCATTTTATTCACTTGTGACATTTAATAGAACCAATTTTATATATTACTTTGCTCATTAGTAATATTCAACAAGTTTCCAATAATTACTAACTCTCGTCACGTTAGTAATTAAAAATAATTAATTTCCGGATTTATATTAAATTAATAACTCACATCAAATTTAATAAATCCCCAAATTTAGAAAGCATAAAAATACGGGGTATTACACCCATCAACCAATATTTAAGTTATTCACTTATTTTAATATAAAATCAAGGCCATCGACAGTCTCTCTGAGAAAATTCCATTATGGAACCATAAGAGAATTATAATAAGCACAATGATGAGCAACATCATAGCTCATTTAGTAGTACCGACGAGGTGTCAGTGGATTTTCATGAGGAATTGACGGTGATAATGAGCTGGCGAATATAAAGGACATTATCGCTTCAGGTTTTTATTGCCTTCCATTCCCATTTATGTTTTACGTTTTCTTTTAAGTTGATGATGATGTTGGCGTCATTGTTTCATTTTGTTCCTAATGCTGACAACAAATACACTGGGAATGAGAAATTAACCAACAGATAACCCGGATTCGATGCGTATTATATGGTGAAAATAATTACAGGGGGGAATGTGTATAATCTTGGAAGGAAGATTGGGGGGTGGGGTGTATATTAAAAAATGCTTGTATGTGTGTCACATGCGTGTTCGTTACCGGCGGCGCGGACCAATTACAACAAGGAATTAAGGACTATTTTTTAATGTCTTATTTGGTTCATTAAAAATCTCATTATTTTGGTTCACTTGTGAACCCCCCCCCCTCTCTCTCTCTCTCTCTCTCTCTCTCTCTCTATATATATATATATATATATATATATATATATATATATATATATATACACACACACACACACACACTCACATGTGCCCATAACTAACTTCATGATTATTCCCTTACTAGCATGTAAAGCGTGTACTTACCTAACCTATAAAGGTAGGAAACCTGTCATTTTATTTTCTTTCTCTTTCAATAGCCTACAACTAGCACACGCACCCACACTTTGGGGGGATGGGAGATATTATCCTTACTATTATGATGTCTAATTCTATAGAGAACTTGATAGCTTGTATCATGTATTCATCCATGGAATTTGCCCATTAAATTAATACAATTCAGCAGTGCACCTGTAGACGTAGACACCATTTTGGGTCGAACCACATAAATATGGTTTCACTTCTCTTTCTCTCATCTATTTATTGTTTTCTTCAGTTTAGTAGTTTAATCGTTTGTATCTCTTATCTCTTATTTGTTTACTGTTAATGTACGTAAGGTAAGATAAAATAAGTATACTACTTTAAACGATAACATATTGACGTCGTCTATGGAAAACGGCTTTATCATTCTCACTTTGCACCATTTTTAATTTCTGAAACTCGAGGATACCCATTTTTGTTAAATAAGTGAATCGCACTCCTATTCAGCTAGGTTTCACTGGTTTAGATTCTTATAATTAACAATTTTCTATAATTGCTTAAATTATTCATTACATCTTCTTTAGATTCACTTTTTCTGCAATTTCGTTTACTGTTCTGATGATACTCTATTTTTGACATTATGCTACTCTATTTTCTATAATTTCTGTAGAAATGGTTGAGAACACAGAAAGTAGTCGGACTGGAGAAGGAGTTCCACCCTCTATGCCTATAGGTATGGGCGATTTGCAAGGGATGTTATAGAGCCTAGCTAGGATCTAGGAGGCGATGCAGGAAAATCTATAACAGTTGACACAAAGTAACGTGGATGAGCAAAACAGGTGGGAGATGAATCCTATCACCCTAGTAGTTGGGAAAAACTCTAACAGAAGGTGCAAAATGCCACCACCATCTTCCCGTAGAGATACGAGACAAGGGCATCATGATCAAGCCATAAAAAATCCTAGAAGGTTGGATTTGAGCTCAGAGGGAAAGGCAACAAGTTTAAATACTCTAGATCTAGGGGAGAGGATAAACAAAATCTATCATCAGATCAACTGGTTATGATGATGATCAAAAGTACTTGATGGAACATGTAAGCATTTTGAAAAGGCTAGGTAGAGGATCTGCTTTTGATTAAATGGGCCCAAGAGATGCACAGACACATCCTTATAGAGAACTAAGATAACTAAGGGAATAAAGGGAGGAGTCAATGAGGTCTGAGACCAGGAGGGTCGAGTTCTTGGGCAAGTCAAGGCAATGTGTGTAAGGGTCGGCTAGGGCCAAGAAGACTTCCATTAAGGAAGAGAGATCAGGCAAAAGTCGAGGACTAAGAAAAGATAGTTAAAGATAAGCAGGAGAAAAATCCTAGAAGGGGTCTATTTAGTGCTTAGAAGATTGGATAGGTGATCTCATCAAGATGAAGAATCCTTTACAGAGGGTCTATGTTAAATGCTCTCCATTTACTGCTGTCATGGTAAGTTACCTAAAATCGATAAAGTTTAAAACTCTAGTTATCACTCCAAAGTATGATGGGAAATCTAGCCAGATGTTTCATATGGATTAGTATCAAGATGCCTCGAATATTTACTTAGTTCCCAATAAGATGCTATGAAAACCTTTCTCAAGTACTATCACAGGGTCATATCAGATTTGGCACAGTAGCTTCCCTAGAGGAAAATTTTAACTTTCAATCAGTTGGCTGACCTATTTATGAACAATTTCTTCTTTGGCACTAAGTTGAGGAAAAGAGTTATTCACTTGTTAAGCATCTGACAAAAGCCGAATGAAATGATAAGGGAGTTTATCACTCGATTCAACATGGAGAATCTTGAAGTGATATATTATGATGACAAGATTGTTATTACCACTATCATAAGCACCCTATTACCTGGAAAGTTATAATGGGCATTAGCAAAAAATCCACCGAGCACAGTGGCCGAACTCCTGGCCAAGGCGAGAAAAATTATGAATGCCAAGGAGGTAATGACAGTAAAGGGGTCTAACCATATGAAGTCTGATGTTGACAAGTGCTCAGATGGGAAGAAAATGTCCAATGACTGTAAGAAATCTAATAAGCTGAAGAAATATGATGAGTACACACCGCTCATTATGGGTATCCACCACTTCCTTGATGAGATCCAAGGAAGTGGTGACCTCAAGTGGTTAGAAAGTTAAAGGCTCCACCAAATAGAATAAATAAGAGCAAGTATTATGGGTTCCACAAGGATCATTGTCGCACTGATCAGATCAGCGCAAGGATGAGCAGAAACTAAGGAGATGATCTAAGTATCCTTAAAAAAATATTGACAAGAAGAAACAAGTTTGCGATAAGGGCTCTGATGATGGATATGGTCCACATCTCCCTAAGAATCCCAAAGAGATAGTGCGCGAGGTTGGCATAATCGGTTTGGGATGCCACTTTATAATTGGAGGAGATGATGGAGGTGGCGATGAACTAGTAGAGAGGAAAATTTATGTCAATGAGGTAAAATCTTATGTGCATGTCAAGGAGGTGAATTTAGCCGAAGATGTAGCAACCCTCTCTTGAAAGGTAAACATGGATCATCTCAATGTTAGTTTATCTAAAGACGATATATCTCATGTTTTATACCCACATAACCACCCTTGGTCATCAACATGATAATCCATGAATGTAAAGTGGAAAAAATCTTAGTGGATAATGGAAATTCTTCAGATGTACCATTTTATGATTATTTTAAGATGTTGATAAGAAAATAGGAAAACAAAAGTGTATCACATGCCACTTATTGGTTTTTTTAGGAGATAAGGTATACCCCCTAGGAACGATCAAGTTGGACGCTGTCGTCGAGTTGTGACCAACCTTCCCAACCAAAAAATATGTTTCTTCATCCATGATAAGAATGTCCTCTTAGCCTATAATATAATATTTAGAAGGGGAGACTTAAAAAAGTTTGAGGATGTTCCCCCCATTATTCAATAATATTTGATGTTTCCTACAAACTATCGTGTTGGAGTAGTGAAAGAAAATCAAGTATAAGAGAGAGAATGATACTACACATCTATGGAGTAGGAGGAACGTAAGAAGTTAACCATCACTTATCAGATCGAGACATTAGATCCTCGAGATGAAGATAATCTGGTCACTGGCGAGGTCATGGAGAAGATTGAGTTGGTAATATTGGACGACGAGCATCCATAGAGGATAAACCATATCGACTCGTCACTGAATCCAACTCTAAAGAAAGAATTGGAAGATTTTCTAAGGCAAAGAAAGAATGTGTTTGCATGGAGTCACAGTGATATGCATGGAATTGATTTATTTGTCATTTTCCACAAACTCAATATCATGAAAGACGTGAAGCCCGTCAAGAAGAAATGTCACGTGTTTTTTTTAGAAGTACATGGCCATTTAAGAGGAGATTGATAAATTGAAAAAGGAAGACTTCATCAAAGATTTTAAATATCCAGATTGGCTCTCAAATGTTCTTATGGTCCGAAAGAAGAATGACAAGTTGAGCATATGCATCGACTTCAGTGACCTCAATAGGGCTTCTCCTAATGATTATTTTCCTGCACCCCTAATAGATTAGATGTTTGACGCTACCACTAGGCATGAGTTTATCAACTTTATGGATGATTATTCGGGGTATAGTCAGATAAGGATGAAACCTGAAGAAGACCTCATACATCACGAACTGAGATATATACTACTATAACGTTATGACCTTCGGGATAAAAAACATCAGAGCAACGTACCAATGACTGGTGAATAAAGTATTTGAAAAGAATATTAGGAAAATAATGTAGGTCTATATGGATGATATGTTGATGAAAAGAATGAAGAAATTCGATCACATCAGTGAGCTCAGTTGAACGGTTAAACAACTAGAGAAATGTCAAATGAAGTTAAACTAAAAAAGGTGTGTATTTGGACTAAGAGAAGGAAAATTCCTCAGTCTTATCATCAACCAAAGGGTCATTAAGGCCAATCTTGATAAGATTCATGCAATGATCAACATGAAGCATCCTAAGAGCAAGAAGGAGATCTAAAGTTTAACTGATCGAGTAACAGACTTTAACAAATTCGTGCCGAGAGAAACTGATATATGTCTTCTATTCTTCAAGATGTTAAAAATACCTTCGAATGGAATGATGAGTGTGATAAAGCCTTCCTCGCGTTGAATAAATACCTTGGGTCTTCATCATTGTTATTAAGGTTAATCCTTGGCGAATAACTTTACTTATACATGGAAGTCTCTCGGTCAGTTGTTAGCTCGGCACTAGTGCGGCAAGAAAATAGAGTGCAGGAGCGTGTCTATTATACTGACAAGGTATATTAGGGAGATGAATTTCGATACTCTAGGATGGATAAATTTATATTAGCGTTGATTGAGGCATCTATGAGAATGAAACCCTACTTCTAGGCTCATACAATCATTATATATATAAACAATCCTTTATTTCAAGCTATTCACCAGTTGGGGAAATCTGGAAGGTTGATGGCTTAGGTCGAGGAACTAGGAAAGTATGACAATGTGTATGAAATGAGAATAATGATCAAAGGCCAACATGCAGATGATTTTATAGCTAAGTTAAATATGAAAAAGAGGTTCTAGTGGAGAAATTTATAGATAGGCCAACCATGCACATTAATAAGAGACCAGAGTTACAGGCTTGACAGGACTAAAGAGCTCGTGACTTCGAGGAAATGAAAAAAATATTCAAGAATGGGCATTTGGTCGAATGCACTTTAACCCAAAGCATCGAGTGTGGAAATTATTTGTAGATGGATTATCATATGTCAATAGCAGCAGAGCAGAGCTAATTATTATAACACCTGATGGCGATGATGTGGAGTATTCCCTCAAGTTCAACTTTAAGGCCTCTAATAATGAGGTAAATATGAAGCCCTTATATGGGACCAGCAACGTCACTGGGTGTCGAGTAATTATCAGTGCATATTAATTCCCAATTGGTTGTGAATAAAGTCCTTAGAGTCTATGAAGTAAGAGAGTAGTCTATGGAAAAGTATTTAGCAAAGGTGAAATCATTATTGCTAAATTTTTTGGCAGTCCAAATGATTAGAGTCCTAAGAGTTGAGAATGCTCAAGTAGATGCATTAGCTCGTCTGGCGTCGATAATAATAGATTGTCTTCGAAGAACAGTAGTTATTTAGATCTTATTAATGTGAAACATAGATGAAGAATGTATGCTCGTGCTAGAGCTGAGCATGGGTATATTTTGGATGTATATCATCTAAGCATATTTAGAGACCGATGCAGTTCCAAGAGACCTCAAAGAAGCAAAGAGACTTACTATAAGGCGGCAAGATATGTGCTACAAGCAGGAATTCAGTGTAGAAGAGGATTTTTATCTCTTTGCTAAGGTGTGTTCATCCTACTAAAGTTCACAATCTAATAAAAAGGGTCCATAAGGGTTCATGTGGAGCACACTCAGCAGGCATGTCACTAGTGAAGTGGGTCTCCACTCAAGGGTATTATTAGTTGACTATGAAGGACGAGTAAGTATTTATTAGCACCGATCATATACCCTTGTCCCTTCTTTATGTGAGGGATCAATTTGGTTGGCCCTTTGTCGAAAATAAGGTATAAATTCAAATACATTGTTGTTCCAATAGATTACTTCGCTAAATGGGTGGAGGCTGAGCCAATGGTTGAGATGTCGTATGATGAGGTCTTCCATTTTATATGGAAGAACATCATTTGTCGACATAGGATGTCGTATGCCTTCATCACCGACCATGACATATAATTTGACAATGATAAGTTTGAAAATTTCTACATCCGATCAAGGATTAAGAAGTTAGATTCGATCATGCTTGTATTTATTCAATAGGAAGACGGAGGTCACTAATAAAACCCTAATCGATAAAATGAAGAAAAATCTTTACAATACCGAAGGGAATTGGATCAATGAGCAACATAGTGTGTTCTTAGCCAATATAACTATACCGATGATGCCACCGATGAAACACCCTTCAAGTTAGCCTTTGGCAATGAGGCGGTGGTGCTCACTGAGATCGACCTATCGAGCCATAAAGTACTTAACTTAAACTATCCCAAGAGTGATTTAATGTGAAGATTTGACCTTGATCCAGTAGAGGAAGTTATAGAACATGCAACACTTCGAGTGGAAGCCTACTGAGAGTCGACAACTCAATTTTACAATAAAAGGGCAAAGTCGAGCACACTGAAGGACACTACACCAAAATGACAAAATTGTCACCTTTCAGCCGGCCACCCTTGTCAAGGTCATTGACCATGATAAAAAACACGCATTTTGTGTCACGGTCATTGACCTTGACACGACCGTGACAAATAATTGTTACGGTCAATGATCGTGACAAGTCCATGACAAATTTACTTGTCACGGTCATTGACCGTGACAATTCTTTAAATAATTATCACGGTCAAGGACCTTTACACGACCGTGACAACTTCTGCAGCAAAAATCCTTACCCCTTATTTTTTCCCTCCCGCCGTTCCCTCCCTCTCTCTCTCTATGCTCTCTCTCTCTCTCTCTCTCTCTCTCTATACTTTCAGGTTTATTTCTCTCTCTCTCTCTTCTATTTATATATATGTTTGTGTGTATATATATATATGTGTGTGTGTGTGTGTGTGTATGTCCGTGTGTGTGTGTATGCATGTGTGGGGGGTGGGGCAGGGTGGGGGTAGGGGGTGGGGCAGGGGGCTGTTGTGTGTGTGTGTATATGTGTGGTGGGTGGGGGTGTGGAGGGAGGTGGGGCAGGGTGGGGGGCTATTGTGTGTGTATGTGGTGTGTGGGGGTGGGGGTGTATGTGGTGAGTGGGGGTGTGGAGGGAGGTGTGTGTGTGTGTGTGTGTGTGTGTGTGTGTGTGTTTGAATTAACCCATGAATTTGTATTTTTGTATTTGAATTAACTCATGAATTTATTTTTGTATTTGAATTAACCCATGAATTTGTCAAACAAATTGACAAATTCATGAGTTATTTATTTTTGTATTTGTATATATATGGGTTCTTAAATTTTTTGCACTTTTGTTTAAACTAACTCATGAATATATGTTTGTGTATGTTTGTTACGTGTATATGATGTTTATATGTTGGAAATAACCCATGAATTTGTCAATTTGTTTGTGTGTGTGTGTGGGGGTGGGGGGGGGGGGGGGGGTAAGTCAAGGTACCATTGTAATTCTCTTAATATCGTGTTTTGATGATTCTATGAGATAATATATATTGTTTCAAGGTTAACTCATTGTAGATGAAAACATTCACATAGTAAAATTAAATTGAATCCATCCATAGATTCTATAATTACATCCACTAAAATATAATTAATAAATGAAACAGTTTTAGATGAAAGTAAATTAATAAATGAACGGTTACATTTTCGACGCTAAAGTGTACGAGGAAATTACAAATGTACAGAACTCGGGAATTTCATACAAAGCTCTTACTATCTTTCGAGCGAGCGCAAAAGATAAAAACCTCGTTGAAGCTGAAATGACTTACTATGGTGTAATCCAAAATATATTTGAATTGGATTATATAAGCTTCAAAGAGGTTGTATTTTACTGTGACTGGGTAAGAGTTGAGGATAAAAATGCTTGTAAAGTTGATCCTGTCACCAATTTGGTCATGGTTGACTTGTCCAAGTTGAAGAGCAACGACCACATAAGCGATGAGCCGTTTATTTGTGCATTTCAAAAGGTTAAGCAAGTGTTTTATTCGGAATATATCAACAACGTGCCGTGGCCAATTGTCCAACACGCTCCAAGGCGTCTAAATAGTAGTGTGGATGACTTGGCTGCTCCTATCGAATATCAATCCATTTTTTATGATAACCCGAATTTGAAACAATTTTTTAATTTGTAATAAATATTTCAATTTGTACCGAAACATCCATTTTTAATGCTTTTAATTGATTTGCACTTTATCCTTTTCACTCTTGTGTAGTGTGCGTGTCGAGAGGAGATTAATACATAAATATTCCAACTACATTTAAGTTTTGTTTATACTAATCCATGAATATATGCTTATTACCTTTAATAGGTGATTAGTACATAGTTATTTGGGGTGTCCTATTTATGGAGAGGAGACTGAATCTCTTCGTCTATCCGAACACTAAGAAATGCCATAATCTTATGGAGTTATGCTCTATAAATTCCTCCCAATCGTTATGTAGCCAAACATCACCAGTTGAAGTTGTCAATTCCACTTTCCATACCCCACCACTTGGAACCTCTAGCAAAACATGGGAGACCATTGAAAGGTGGAATTGACAACTTCAACTGCTGATTTTTGGCTACACAACGGTTGGAAGGAATTTGCAACGCATAACTCCATAGGATTATGGTATTTCTTAGTGTTCAGATATGAAGGGAATTATATTTGACACGATTGCCTGGGGTACATTAGTTGGAAGGAGGTGCCATATGAGCTCAAGTTAGCTGTTTGGGTGACACTACAGGTAATGTATTTATATTTATATGTCAATTTCGATTTCGATTTATATTTATCTATATTTGCGAGCGGATACTAATTTTACTTTATTTTATTTCAGGGGACAGGGAGTGGCCCTGAGGGTAGGCCACATATGCTCGATACTTATGTGGCTATTCGGAAGAGAAGGGAAGGATAAGGAGGTGTCCCCGAGCGTCGCGGTACAAAATCTCTTTTCCAGCTAAATAGTTTGTAGGTTTGAGATAATTGATAGTGATGTTGTTTCTTCTTAAATAGTTTCTATTTTGAATGTATATTTGCGTTATCTCTAGTTTATTTGGATATATGATATTTGAATAGGTACAAAGTTGATATAACAGCTACAAATATACTGCTGGGCAGTGGCAGTGGCCATACTGCCCAGCAGATTTTTTTTCAATTCTGTCCATAATTGTCACGGTCATTGACCGTGACATTTTTTTTAAAAAGGGGACAAGAATTTGTTACGGTTATTAATTGTGACTAAACGTGTCACGGTCTTAGACCGTGACACGACCGTGACAATTCTTACGAGGTTGTCACGGTCTATGACCGTGACACGTCTGTGACAAAAAAAGTTGTCTCGCCCCAAATTGTCACGGTCATTGACCTTGACTAGTCCAACTTGTCAAGGTCAATGACCGTGACAATAGTGCGGATTCGGTGTAGTGGGAAGAAGATTATGTCCTTAAGAAGGTTATGTAGAATGGGCATAAGTTGGAACCTAACTGAAACGGACTGTATAAAATTTCTACAGTAGTGGAATCAGGGACCTACCGAATTTAGACTTTAGAGTGTGAACAATTCATGAATCCATGGAACGTTGAACATTTGAGGAAGAATTATCAATATAAATGAGAAAATTACAATTTCAAGAGCAGAATTTTATGTATAATTTTCTAGTTTTTTTTTTATAATCAATCTCCAATAATCACTGAGAATCAACTATTTCTCCTCTACATCTTATTGTTATTTCAAGTTTTCTTCATTATTCAATGCATAATTCATCAATATAGGAGATATAAAAGAAGCCCAATCCGGAGACATCTCATAATCGAGCATATTAGAATAACTACCATCAAACTACACTTCATGAATGGCCTCATCTTAAACAGGTCACGATCAAGAAGTTTAACCCATTTGGGAAATCTAGTGCAATCACAAGTTGACTAACACAAGGATAAATCGTAGTACATTTGGACGACCAGGGAAAACACTTCTAAGACATAGTCAGGACGATAATATTTGTCCATACGACTAGTAAGTTGGCTAAAGCAATGGTAGATCCCAAGTCATGATAACTCAAGTTCATCCAAATGGTAGCTAGTAAGTCAGGTTAGGTCGATAAGATCCAAACTCAAAACCTTACGATTAAGCTACTATCAGGCCTATCGTAATAAGTTAGTAAATCAGGTTGATTTGACAAGATCCAACTATACGACCACAAATACTGGCATATTAGATAAGTCCGACCATATTAACTTATAAATATATTTGACAAAAACGCATGGTCACAGGTGATGGTTAATAACTTAGTTGAGCACAATAACTTATAGTAATTAAACTCGAATGTAAACAAGGAAAATATTTGGATAACATTTGAAATAAAATAAACTATCCATTGATTATAAAATTATTGGAAAAGAAGAAGAGTTAGATGATCATTACTAACATTGTTAAAAACAATATTAATAGGAACAATTATAGACTAGAGCGTTAACAAAATGGACAAGTCCAGGCGTTCAAGATGTAGGAATTTTTTGTTCGCTAGGAGGAATATTAGAGGTGTTTCCATTAGTAGCTTCAACCATAATAATATCTTGGGGAGTCTCATCAATATTCTCCAGAATAGCCTCGGTAGTGATAAGAGTTGTATTAGCATCATCTTGGTCAGTCTCATTAATATCCTGGTCTTTAGTAACCTTCTCCTCCTTCTTTATTGCATCCTCTGCAATTAGTAAGGCCTTAGATTCGTTATAATACCCTCCCATTTACTGATGACCTTTACTATTTAAAGGTAATTTTTCATGACCCTCTTTTTCATATCATAATAACCATCCAATAAGAAGGTCACGGGTTCAAGGGAATAGTCATTAAAGTCTTTAAACTTTTGGATTCCGTTATCATCGGTTTGGGCAAGGTCGTCCTCATTAGCTTTGATTTTCATTTTCCTTACAGAGTGCCTCCTTACTTATTTATGGCATCAGTGGAAACTTTCTCCTTTAGCTTTTTATTCTCTTCCTCAATTGAACTGAGGGACTTCATCTTTACAACGAGCTAGTCGGCCATCTCCTGAAGCTCATTGGAAGTCTTCTTTATCTCATCTATAGGTTTCTTAAGGTCGTTATATAACTTGGTGTTTTATTGAGAAAGCTCACCAATGGCTTCTTTCTGATCCTCATAGGCGTGGTGATTTACTACATCTTTTTCTTGAAGAGCAGCGCCAACCATTGTGCCCTAAAGTAAAAGACAAGGATATAAGAAAAGAGTAAAATATGGTAAATAGGAAAACAAATATATAATATATAAAGAACTTAACATATAGAGCCTGTGGTGAATAAGATTTTATAAAGTATCAATATCCATACTCCTGAAGAATTTTAAATCAGGATTGTACCCACGGTTGTCGAGCACATCCATGGTATTGCTCATGTAGTGGAATATAAAGTTTCCATCTTTGTTAGTCTTCTCAGAGGTCACAAGGTCCTTAGGCTAAAATAAGAATGGATCCACCCAGTGGCAGATCCAGGATTTTAGTTGAGTGTAACACCCCGCCCGCCCAGGGAGAGCGAACGGAGTGCCATTATCGATAGAAATAAACAAATCCACAAGTGACAAGGTATAGAGCATCTAAATAAACCCACAATAATATAAATCCACTAATCTTAATTCTTCAAATACAACAAGTCTCTCGAATAAATACAACATCTAACTCGAAAAATAAATACAAATCTGCAATGCTCTATACATCAAAATAATACAAATCTTTCCCCAACCAATTCTCGCTAAAATCAATCTCCATAGCGCCCCAAAATCCGCGCTAACCTGCCACTAAAAGAAAATATGGGGAAGTACACAATACGACAGGAAAGATGCTCAACAAAAATATGTTAGCGATGAATAAAGCGTAACAACACGAGTACGAATATTCAAATCAAAATGCAAATCACAATAGCATTTATCAATAAATTTCTCAACAACACATCAATGGGTCACCAGGCCTCACCCCATCCGCATATGCTTTATCAAGACATAGCCCGGGAATAGGTATTTTGGCGGGTACTCAACATCCGTGCCATTTTAAAATCTCATGACAACGTGCTCATCAACAATATAATGATACCACATGAATCAAAATAATTTCAACAATTATTTTCCAGATTTCAATGAATTTATCAATTCAAATATGAGTTCAATTAAACAAGAATTCAAAGAGAATGACACTCGTGAGATTTAAGGAGCATATTGTGTAAAACCCCATACCTCAAACCCGATGAGAAACCAATGATCACATCCTCAAGATCAACACAAAAGATCTACAAAAGCTCCTCCAAGAACTTCCAACAAAATAGCCCCAAGAACACCTCTAATCTAAGGTTGGAACTCATAAATCTCAAGGGCCAATGTGTATATAAAAAGAAGAGGAATATAAAATATATTTGCTGCCAAAATTTGTGCCAAAAGTATGTTAAAAAGGGTTGCCCACGACTTCCTTTTATAATGCAAAGAAATGAAGAGTTGGAATCCAAAAGACTCCTTTAAATAAGGCAAAGAAATGAAGAGTTGGAAGTCAAAACAACTCTTGAAAATTACTTGTTGATCACGAAATCCGTTTTAACTCCGTTTTCGAAACCGTTTGAAATTCTCGCCTTTAAAAAATAATAACCAACATATTTGAGCAATAAAAATAATTTATCAAAAACTTTATTTTCCTCCATTTTCCTAAATTAATTAAAATAGCCCAAAAATTACGCGGATTGTTACATTGAGGAGGAGCGCAACCAAAAAAAATCGAAGATACAACCAAATAAAATTAAATCATAAAAATTAACAATAAAAAGATCATAATATAAAGTGCGAATTTTTCATGTGAAATGTTTCATAAATAACCAAAAAGTACAAATACAACACAAGTGATTGTTTACAATATTACCCTACGTGGCTTCATATTCTGAAAAAATTGAAGGACATCTTCCGTGTCAATATTTTTGAAAATATCTTGTTCAATGTACGTTACCAAACAATCATTCATAAAATCATCTCCCATTCGGTTACGTAGTGAACTCTTAATGATCTTCATTGCAGAAAATGCTCTTTCGACGCTTGCAATAGCAACTGGTAAGATTAAGGCAAGTTTTACGAGAAAGTATACCAATGGGAACAGTTGATGCTTCTTCGTTTCAACCATTTTTCGAGTAAGGCAGCCAATTCCTTTCAAATCACAGAACTTTTCATCATCACGCACAACATCTACAAAGTTTTGGAGTTGATCTCCAAGGTCCATGAGCTCTAGTGGTGAAAATTCATCCGAGTAGAATTTGGCGAACTGATGTAATCTTCCCACATCAAATGCGGAGAATGAATCGCTCGGATCAAGACATGACATACATAAAAGAAATTACGTATTCACCTCATTAAAGCGACTATTCAAATCATGAAGTTGCATATCTATCACTGAATAGAACAATTCAACACGATAGTAGTGAAGGTTTGTCCTTTCTTGAGTTCTGCGATGTGATCTTTCGGGAATTACAAACAAGCCTTCCATATTGGAGATGGGTATATCATGCTTATTACAACATATAGAGATTTGAGTCAACAAAGAATCCCACCCATCGTCCCTCATTCTTTGCAGACGTTGCTTAGATACTTTAACTAAAGTCATAACATTTATAATATCTTGATCTTTTCGTTGTAATGCTTGTGATAAGTCATTTGTGATCCCCAAAATTGATTTCATTAAGTGTAATTTGAATAAGAAGTCAAAGCATTGCAATTCACCCAACAAATTATGTGCTTCAATTATTTGTTCTGCAAGCGCCCCATCCTCTTCAATAACCTCAAGTACATCAATCATCGAAGAAAACAAACAAATTAAACTCATAAGTGTACCAAAATGTGAACCCCAACGTGTATCCCCCGCCCGTTTGAATGTTGTTTCTTGGTTTAAACCTTTACCCGTTACACGTTCGCCACTATAAATTTCTTCTATAATCTTTTCAAATTGCTTCTCTCGAAGTATGTCTCTACGCTTACAGGAGGCTCCAACAACATTAGACAAAATTGCAACTTTATTGTAGAAAGAACCAATCGTCATGTGTTTTTTTGAAATAGCAACTAGTGTGAGTTGTAAGAATGCAGCCTTATTTTCCATAAAAATCAAACTTTTGAGACCATTAAACTCTCCCTGCATATTGCTAGCACCGTCATAACCTTGCCCACGTATACTTGACATACACAACCCATGTTTGGAAAGAAGTGACTCAATACCTGCCTTAAGTGATAAGGATGTAGTGTCACGAACATGTACAATACTAAGGAAACGTTCAACCACAAACCCTTTTGTGTCCACGTAGTGTAAAGCCACAGATATTTGCTGCTTGACAGATATATCACGGGACTCATCAACTAGAATGGATAATAACTCATTCCTAATATCTCGAATGATGACTTTAGTGGTAAAAGTTGCAGCAGCATTAATCAAGTCTTTTTGAATTGTGGGCGCTATAATTTTGTGATTGTAGGGAGCATTAATCAAGGCAACCTTGTTGATAACTTCATTATGATCGGTAAGGAATTGAATAAATTCAATAAAGTTTCCCCGATTTAATGACCCTTCAGATTCATCATGCCCGCATATTGTCAATCCTTGCCTTAAAAGATACTTAAGACAATCAAATGATGCAGTCAAACGAATGCGATAATCAATTCGAGCTTGTTCGGATTGATTAGACAAACACACTTCTATGTGTTGATCTTGGTTCATTAGGTCATCACAAGCACTCAAGCATTTATTGTGAGTACTTGAAGGACCCCCCAACATGATCTATGAACTTCACCTTTTTTTTCCAGTTTGAAAAACCCTCATTAGCAAATGTTTCACCACCCCCTTGCCCCCTTTATTCAGTTTGAACAAATAACAAACCAAACAATATGCGACTTCCGTTGTTACGCTATACTCCAACCACCTCCCAAACTCATTAAACCACGCCGAAATAAATTTACATTTATCATTTCCAAAATATTTCCATGGAAAAATGTGATTTCTAGGTTGACAAGGGCCCCTTTGCAGATATGCTCGTCGAACTTTCTCAATTAGTTTAGAATCACCATAATCATAAATACATTTTCTCAAAGCGGGATCGGACGGAAGCTCATCCAAATTAATTGCAATATTTGGTGATTGTTCAACAAATTGATCTTGCAATTCTACATTATTAGACCCGACATTTCGAGAAGATTGAACTTCCGGTTCGGAAGTTGTTTCATTAATTCTTTTTCGCTTGAAATTTTTTTCCATGACACCCTAAAAATAAAATTTAAACAAATATTAGGCACCACATAAATTTAATACTTAAATATAATCACAAAAATTTATCCCCATAAATTTAACACGGCAAAAATTTAAACCTAGCAACACCCCACATATTTATCATTAAGGCAGAACAGCACAGCAGCACCCCATATATTTCATCATCTGAAAAAAAAACATAACAGTTACCCATCAAAGTTCAAACCCATCAAAGTTAAAACCCCCACCAAAGTTCAAACCCCCATCAAAGTTCAAAGTTCAAAACAGAAATTCAGCTTTCAATAAAGCTTTTACCTTAAAGGGGGAGGCAACAACAAATGGGGAGGATCAGAGGAGGACGGCGGTGCCGGAAAAAGCAGGAGGAGAGGAGTCTGGAGAGGGACTGGGCAGCGCCGTGCGTCGGCGGAACATAGCAGGTCGACGTCGTTTGTGTGAGAGGAAGAGAGAGTTAACGTTTTCGGCAGAAGAGATAATGGGTTATAGTTAGGTTTTTAAGTTTTAGTTATTTAAATTCTGGCCCTTTATTTTATAAAAAATTATAGAAAACGCCTATAACTTGTATTTTTTACACAAAAGACCCCTATTTTTTTTTCTCAGTAATTTTTTTTAGAAAGTTCAGGAGGAGCCTCCGCTCCCCCTCGTCCCTACATAGCACCGCCCCTGGATCCACCGAAGGATAACGATTGGAGGACCCAATATAACCTGCGAGCAGGTTATCCGTCAATCAACACATACTCTAGAGAAGGATATGCCATCCTTCATTCTTCAACACTTTGATTCTTACGGTAACCCTGAGTAGTGGGGTCCTATAATAGCCTCTCATCACCTGTGGCAATAACCTTCCTTTTACCTTTAGCCTTAGCAGTAACATCAACATTATTTTGGGCTTCATCCTCGGGATTCTTTTTAGCTTTGGCCTCATCTTCAGCTTTCTTCTTAGTCTCCTGCTCTAGCTTCTTCTGGCGTGTTGCCTCTATGATGCCACAATTAACCTGTTGGGGGTTTATACCATATGAAGGTTCAACTCGAAATGTTGAAGATGTAGGAGTTGAATCTGTGTAAAAATTTAACAGTTACTAATAGTACAATGAAAAATCGAAGACGACTTTATACTAGCAAATTCTTATTACTTTATTCAACCTTAACCTCCTTATATAACCCTCATCGTCGGTCTCAACTACAAATTGCACTAGTATTTCTCAAGACGGATGTTACACCCCGCTTAATTAAATACTGGGTGATTAGTGCTTTATTAAATTAAATCAGAATATCCAGTTGGTTCATTCTTAGCATCACTGTCGAAAAATAATGTCCATATTAATCACCTAATAGTTAATTAAAGTAGTGTCAAAACTTTAAATTTTAATTTTTTAAAATCAATTTTAATAATTTAAACAATTGATCATGTAATCCATTTCATAATAATGAATAATAATTAAGTGACATCACAATTGAGCAAAGTGTAACTGGAATAAACTCTCTAGTTTAAATGTCTCAATACCATCATCCAAATAAAATCGATCATTACAATACCAACATAAGTAAATACAATGTCTGAGATAGAAATGGAATAACTAGAATCCTGGGCAATATGCCTTAAATGAAATAGATACTACAGATGTCTGAATCAATAGAATAGAATCGTCTAATACAAAATTTATAACTCCCGTAGCATCTATATCACGTATAATATCCAATACTCTACGTTGGGCATCCCCGTGGCTAGACACCTAATATAAAAGATACAAGTGAGAAGAGAATATACAAGAAAACGGGTCAGAGCCCGATTGTAAAATATTTTAAAAATAGCAAGTGCTTAACAAGTGCAATTAAGCAATTATTATGTACATGTTAGCTTCTCGGGATCTTGCTTGAGAATATCACCTCTCACCTAGAGTGCACACCTAACATACCTCATAATCCTCCTAGTTAAGGTTCCCAACTACTAGTTTAAAACAAGAGTCCTTATAATTTTAATTCATATCATGTCCCCGTATTTCCCACGCAATACGTATGATAATTATACATGTTTATTTCTCTATAATATGAACTAGACTTTTCAAATCGTAATTCAATTCAGATTTCATTATTCTTTTACATCTACTAATTGCACACGGTAGATTAAATCACAGTATATATATATATATATATATATATATATATACACACACACACACACACACACACACTGATATGGCACCTCCCAGACGCAGCTACGGTGCATGCATACTCTGTTATCATGTCCGGGTACATCTCTCACTATACAAAGGACTGTTGGTTCGGTGTCTCTCACGAACCATAAATCTCATAACACATATTGGAGGCGAGCATACTCCCCAGCCAAATAGGTCACACACATACCTACGCTCCCATTCAACCGTCGAAACTATCATTCTCACCAATAGCACGTGTCCAAGGTCCTATGCTCATGGTACGAATCTAAAATCCCCCCAATGGGCTCATCAGGATAAGATCTTCCACAATGCGAAACCTCCATCCCCAATAGCAAGCAACATAAGTATGCCATACATAATATAAATCATCATATAGGTATTCATCACTCCTATATATATAATAAAAATAAATCATACACACAACCCATATAATAAGTCCCAAACATAGTATATTTATATCTCGAATATCCTACGCATTCATAGATTATGACTTTACTTCTTAAAGTATATTCCCGAACTTTTCTCAACACTCAAAGGGTATCATTTCTTCCTCATGTAAATTCAGTAGGTAAACATCTACACCCAATTGGTCTATGTCATTATAATCCCCGAATTTTCGTAAATTAAATTTATCTTCAAATTAGGTTTATTACTCGATAATCCTAATTCAATTTAACCCTTTATTCCATCTCATAGGACTAATCCCATACATTAACATGGCTTATTGTATACCCCTATACTCCCATTACTTTAAGAATTTAGTCCCATAATCAAATCCCAAAAGATCCCATAAAAATAATAATCAAAAGGGAAAATGTAACTAAATCTGGGCAGCCAAATCGATTCAACCTGGTCCTAATCAATTCGCCCCTGCCACCGAATCAATTTGGCCTGGTCCTCATTGATTCACCCCAACAAATCTGCAAAATTCTGCATTTTAATGGCTACGATTTTAATCCTTTTCATCCTCAAAACCATCACCAATTGATCCCAAACTCCCCATCAATCATCCTAAATGATGTATCAAGGTATATTAATTATTTCTAACATCTAAACAGTACAAAATCATCATGGAGTTTCCATGAAATCAAGTTAATTCCATGAACATTCAGAAAACTATGAACTCAGGATCTTTATTCAAGAACTATCATAAATCCCAAATTTCTGCACCAATTATACCTAAATTTCGTTGAGTTGATTCTGTATTAAAAAAGAGATCAATCCTAGTTAGTTTTAATTTCAAGGATTCAATTAAGATCATCAAAATTCATCTTTGATTCATGTAACTTTTCTGAATTTCATTACTAGTCTAACATGGGCAATATACATGCTATAATTTGTAATAATTAATCACTTGCCTCTAATGCGAAGGTCTAAACTATTGGGGAAGTTGATTATAGGGATGTTTTTGCTTTTTTGCGATCAACCTCCGGTTGTGGTGGTGGTGGTGCAAGGTGCCTCTTGGCTCTTGGTCACCTAGAAAAGCCTCTTCCTCCCCCCAAAAAGTCTCCCACTCTCTCTTAAGCCTTTTCCTTTGATTTTGGTGAATGAAACTCAATTCTAAAAACTCTACACTTGTATAAGACCACTACAAATTCGTAGGTACTATTCATCTGATTTGGCAAATGACCAAAATACCCCTCCGGGGTGTCAGTTTGGTCCCAAATTGACCCAAGATCCAAATTAATCTCCCAGGTAGACTTTTGTGACTATCTAAACCTTTCGAACACTTTGGCGCACTTGAAATGATCATTAAGATGACATGAAAATAAATGAATTTTCATTCGATTTAAATATAGTTCCGACAAAACTCACACGCGCGTTTCGACTTATTTACCGTAATTATCGTAATTATAACTCGCGAGAATTTTATAAAGTCATAATCATATGTAAAGTCATAATCATATATTAGTTTTAATCACTAAGTAATATTCAAAATAAATCACATAGTACTTTATTCTCGACTAATATTCTAATCTGGATTAATTTTTAATTATCCCACAATTAATTTTAATTAATCCTATTCAAAAATATAAAAATACGGGGTGTTACATACTCCCCCCCCCCCATAACAAAATTTCATCCCGAAATTCAAAATATAAAAGCATACCTGGTAAAAATAACTCTGGGTATCAGTCGCGCATCTCATCCTCGTACTCCCAAGTTGATTCCTCAACATTAGGGTGCGCCCACTAAACACGCACAAGCGGAACTACTTTCGGTCTCAACCGTCTCTTACTGTGGTCTAAGATCGCCACCGATCGCTCCTCATAAGAACTATCTGGCTGCAAATCAACCTCCTCCAATGCAATATGAGTGTGAGCCAACTCATCTTGGAGATATCACCTCGACGAAGAAATATGGAACACATCATGTATACGATGCAAGTGCTCCAGCAGGCCAAGTCTGTAAGCTTCCAATCCAACCCTCTCAATAATCGAAAATGGTCCCACGTATTTCGATGCCAATTTACCCTTCTTCCCAAATATCATTACCCCCTTCATAGGAGATACCCGCAATAGCACCTGGTCCCCCACGCTAAACTCCCCGAAGAACCGCTTAGCATTGGTGTAGCTTTTCTGTTTATCCTAAGCTACCCGAATGCGACTCCGGATCATCTCAATCCTGAAAGACGCGTCCTAAATCACCTTTGGCCCAAGTAGCTTATTATCCCCCACCTCTAACCAACACGCAGGAGAACGATAAGGTCTACCATATAACGCCTCAAATGGGGCCATATTAATGGTGAACTGATAGGAGTTATTATACAAAAACTCCACCAGTGGAAGGTATTGCTCCTAACCTCCCCCAGAATCCAGAATACACATGCGTAACATATCCTCCAACATCTGGTTAGTACGCTCAGTCTTCCCATCTGTCTACGGGTGATAGGTCGTACTCAATCGCACCTCGGTACCCATGGGCTCATGAAAACTCTCCCAAAATTTAGGATACAAATATCTTGTCCCGGTCAGACACAATATCAAGCGGTATTCTATGTAACCTCACTATCTCGACTATAAAGATCTGGGCATACTTCCCCATAGTATAATCAGTCCAAACTGGCAAGAAGTGAGCTACCTTAGTCAATCGATCCATAATCACCCATATGGAATCGTGACCCCTTTGAAAAGTAGGTAACCCTGTGATGAAATCTATGGAAATGCTCTCCCATTTCCACATCAGGATCTCTAGCGGCTGAAGAAACCCTGCTCGCTTTTGATGATCCACTTTCACTAACTGGCAGGTGGCACACTTAAAGACGAACTCAACAATGTCTATCTTCATCCCACTCTACTAATACTGTCGCCCATATCCTGGTACAACTTATCCCCACCGAGATGTACTGCAAATCAGGATCCATACGACTTTGTCATCATCGCTTGCCGTAAATCCTCCCCTTCTTGAACAATCAGCCTACCATTGAAGCACAAGCCTCCCTCTGAACTCACTGAGTGAGACTCTGCTCCCCCGACTAAAAGTTATTGTATTTTATCCTGACAAAATGGATCTGCTGCTTGAGCCTATACTACCCTCGTCACAATCTGGGGGGTAACGGTCATAACTAACACAATAATCTGGCAACTGCATCCTGATGTCCTAATTCCTTCCATTTTGCCTTCCACACCTCGACTATCTCACCTACTGGCCTACGGCTCAACGCGTCTACAACCACGTCAGCCTTCCCCTGGTGATAATGTATCTCAAACTGATAACCCTTCACGAATTCAAGTCACATGCGCTGTCGCATATTCAACTCTCTCTGAGTGAACAAGTACTGTAATGACTTGTGATCCGTGAATAGGCAAAATTTCTCACCCAATAAATAATGTCTCTAAATCCAAAGAGCAAACATGACTGCTTCTAGCTCCAAGTCGTGGGTGAGGTAATTCTTCTCGTGAGGCTTAATCTTTCTGGAGGCATAAGCTATAGCCTTCTCCTCCTGCTGTAATACTCCACCAAGCCCTTGTAACGATACATCAGTATACACGAGGTACTCCACCCCTGGCCAGGACAGTGCTAGTACAGGTGTTGAAGTCAACTTATCCTTCAGTTAATCAAATGTCAACTGACACGAATCATCCTAAACAAATGGTACGCCCTTACGGGTTAGATTAGTCATCGGATCGTAATCTTTGAAAAGCCCTGGATAAAATGTCTAATCCTAAGAAACTGCGCACCTCCATCGGTGTCGTGGGTTGTCCCCACTCCCTCACCACTGATACTTTGCTATGATATGATAAGCACATAAAACTGTATATTTTATACCCCGAATAGACGTACTTTAGTTGTTAATTCTCGGAAATTTGGGACTTATGTGCTTAATTGTTCAATATGCAGGCTTAATTGCAGTTGCGGTGTCAAAAGCTATATTCTCAGACAATTTGCAGTTAAAATGGTACTAAATACCCTTGTCCACTATCATACCCTATCCTAACATACCCTAAACCGTCCCTAAACCTACCCCAAACCGTGTGTGTGTTTTGCTTGTACCTTTTTATTATTTTTTAGATTTTTAGTTTGAGTCATTTTATTTTTAGGATTTATTTTAGATTTATTTAGTATTTTCTAGGTTTTATTTTCTATTTTTCTATTTTATTTTATTTTGATTTTTATTAGTTATTAGTTTTATTTTTATTAGGATTAGATTTTTTTAGGATTTCATTTATTTTTTTTAGTTTTATTTGATTTTACATTTATTTAGAATTTTAGTTTTAGTTTTATTAGATTTTATTTTTATTTTATTTCTTTTTAGTTTTATTTTTATTTAGTCTTTATTTTATTTTTAGAGTAGGAGTTTAGTTTTAAGATTTTTAGTTATAGTAGTTTTATTTTTATTTTAGTAGGGTCACAATTTAAACACACACACACACACACACATAACCCATAACCCAAACACACCCTAAAACTACCCTCACCCTCATCCAATTACCTACACCCTCACCACACACTATCAAACCCATCACTCATCTTCTATCTCCCAACCCTCTCTCTCCTCTCTCATCTCTCCAACCACCATTAACACCTCACACTCTCTCCTCAAACAATAGAATCATCTCCAGCAGCCCAAGCCTCGGCGCCAACCCAACTCGCCCAGCCCCTTACCCGCTACTACCGTCGGCGAGCCTCCATCGCCGGACCCCAGAAACCCGCCAACTCTGACACCAAACAGCTTAACCACAACCCCGGCGGCACCAACCTCCGACGACAACGCCCACCCCCTCCTGCGTTTCCAGCCGACGTTGTCTCCCCTGACCGCCGCCGGTGATCGCAAGCGCACTCTCCTCTCTCTTTCACCTTTTCGGCTAGCCATCTTCAACTCTCGGCAACTATACCCACCGTCGGCCTCAGCCAATTCCACCTGCCCCGACGCCGTCGCCCTTACCCAGAACCCCATACCCATTTCATTCCAACCCCAAAGCCCTTCCAAACCCATTTCTCCAAAGTCAAAAATCGTCACCTGCCAAAACAAAGATAAGCCAAAACCAGATAAAAACCCCATGTGCCAAATACACCCATTAAACCTTTTACCCATTATGCCCCCAACATAACCCACTTGAACCTTTTACCCAAAATACCCAATAACTAAAGGGACTTTGTAAATTTAAGACTTATTGTAATATGTATTTTGGAAATAGGACAACAAACATTTTATTTATGATTTTAGTCCATATTTTTGAATAAAGTCGCTGGCGCGGACCCATATTCATAAAACGTCAATCAATCACAGCATGCCACGTGTCCCTTTAATTTGAAAATAGGGACTAAAAATGGAAACGAAACGTTTGTTGTCCTAAATCCATAATCAATATTATTTTAAGTCCTAAATTTAGATAATCTAATAACTAAATCAGATTTTTATTCCTATCCACTCACCCACTTATCCCCACACCTCACACCATATCCACATGCACCCCTTAGCCATTTATCCAAAATACCCCTTAGCCCCATGTGTGCCATGCATCTACTATAAAAGAATACTCAAGACACCATTTGGGGGACTCATTATCAAATAGAGAGAGAAAATATCATTTTAGTATAGGTTTTAGATTATAATTTTTATTTTCTTTTTTTAGATAGTGAGGAGAAAATAAATTGTTGTTAGGATTAAATTGAGTGAGATTCTTTATGTAATTTTGTTTGAATTATTCAAATTAAGAGATGTGAATTTCAACTCATGGATTGAAGATCAATTAAGCATCAAGATATTGGGGTTTGATTGTTCGTTTCTCATCTCGTTTATTTTATGCCTATTGAATATTTGTTTATTATGTTTAATACCACGTTAGGCTAAAACCCCTTTCAAGGGGTGGGGTAAAACCCTTATTTGATGTTATTTTATTTTAATTAGTTTAATTACTTGAAAAGTCACTTTGAATGTTAATTTTGATCCCTCACCCTTAGATTTATGCCTCGAGAGAGGGTAAATGATTTTCGAGAGAAAATCGAAATTCTAGTTATAATACCCATTTTAGATTCGAACTAGAGATAGGGGTTTCTTAAGTGGGTTATTATAGCTTGAATTTCAACTCTAAATTTATTTTCTAAGATTGACATAAATTTTAATTGATCGATCCTAGCGGGTGATTAATTAAAAGGAGTGTAGATCTATTTTTCTAGAGTTGTCGGGTGTTAAACTTAATTTTCTAAAATATTACTATTGTAATTACACTTGCAACGAGAGTTGGTTTGTAATTTTGATATTAATTTGGGAGAATTCAAATAATTAAATTAATTAATTAGAATAACTAAAATTTGTGGTGTAATCCCATTCCTTAATTGTTCTCACAATTATTTACCTCACTTATCTCTTATTTTTAGTTTAGACTTTAATTTTTCATTTTAGTAACTTTCTAGTTAGTTGTTTTTATCTCACATTTAGTTTAGTTTAGTTTAAATCATCACCTCACCCATTTGTTTTAATATTTGAAAAAGCTAAAAAAAAGTAGAAAAGTGAAAAAGCACAAAAAGAAAATAAAAAGTGAATTATAATTGAATTTGTCTCTAGCTTACCCCCTTGGAAGTGGATTGATATCCTTACTTACCGCTACACTTGAGTTTGTTTTATATTTGTAGGTAATTGAGGTTTTGACTAACTTGGCTTTCAACAACGACATACACAAAAGTCTCGTTATTAAATGGCGCCGTTTTCGGGGAGATGAAAAGTCATTTCTATCAAATGGCGCCGTTGCCATTCTTGGGATTGTGAAGCTCTGAGCGGATTCAATTTTGTGATTCACTTGTATTGCAATTTTTTTTTTATTTTTTGTACCATTTTTGCATTACTTTAGAAGGATTGTATTAGGACTTTATTATTTGGCTTGTATTGCGGTGCATAGGATTCCATTTATTTTCCATTTAAATTTGTAATAATTAAAGACAAGCGTGATAGGGAAACCAGACAAGGTAGAGAGAGGGCGTCCAAAGCCGAGGATTTAGAAGCCTCTTTACCTTGGGTCGGTAGGACTCCCGGGGACGACTGAGATAGGCGTGATCTCCCCCCGGTCGACTCAAACTTTTCGGCACCCCACTGTGTAAAAACCGTGGGTGGTATATTTCTTAAACCCTCGCGCCTCTCTTGTTAGCGAGTCAATTCTTTTGTGTGCTCTTGTGTGATTTTATTCTTGCATTTATTTTCAAATGGTGTGATGAATTAAATTGCTAAGACCTACCCCCGGTCACTCACGAGAAGGGATTTCATCACCCGACTCACTCACTTATCATTGTGTGCTACCCTAGCCATCATTAAATTTAAAATCAATCAACTAGGTAGCCCAATAGGAGAATATTTTGCAAAGGCGATCACTTAGATTTCCGTGATTTTTATCGCCCGCGGACTTAATTAAAACTTGACTACCCCTTTCACTAAATTTAAAGATAAAAATTGGCTATGTGCTAGTTAGGAAAATTTCTTGACTTGTGTCGGTCCAATTCATTTTTTGGTAGTCGAATTTTAGTGAGTTCATCCATTCAAAGAGTCCATATTTTTCCCCACCTTTTATTCCAACAAAAAAATCCAAAAATATTTTTCTCCCTTTATTTTTCACAAAATCCAAAAATATTTTCTTTTATATAAAAAAAAAGGCAAAAATATTTTCTTTCTTTCCTTTTTAGAAAATTCCAAAAATATTTTCTTCCTTTCCTTTTTAGAAAAATCCCAAAAATATTTTCTTTCCTTTTGAAAAAATTTTAAAAACCAAAAAAAATATATCTCTCCACATGGCTGAAGAACATCCTTTACGGGACTACTTTGGTCATTTTTCATTGACACGTGTGAGAGTGATCTCGAGCCGTCTCTTTATGATATTCTTAGTCATTTCACCTCTCTCACGAGTACCGTTGGTACTCTTGACCCATCGATGCATGCACCTCCTATTCCATCACCCTCAGTGCCAAGTGTCGGCGCGCCTCCTCCTTTGTTGTGCACCCACTGTTATTATGCCGACCACATGTCCCATGAGTGCCCATACTCTTCATATCCATACAAACCCACCACGGACCATGTGTATCCATATGACACCGTTCCGGAACCCACCTCGGCCTACTACCCTGCTATACCTAATCCCGAGTTGTGTGAGTACCCGAGCTATTCGTGGAGGCCTGATCACCCTTCCACGCAATACAAATCCCAACCTGATGTTGTGGATCCTCACACGTTCCAACAGTCGTCATGGCAACCTTGTGCACCCATTCCCGATCAGTTCCCTCACTACGCACACAATGAGTATCGACCATTTGTCCATCACGAAAGCGATCCTTTCGTGTATGATGAACTTGGCCCCACTCCACACACTTCATATGAGTATTCTCCATATAGTCCCGCTAATAGCGAGTTGTGTCCACCTCAACTACCACCACCACCCGCCACTCCACCACCACTATCATCCACCTCCATTCTCGAAACCCTCTTGCAACAGTTCATACTTGAGAAAGAGCAAGCAATTCAAACTCAAGCTCTCCAAAGGCTTGAACAAAGGTTAAATGAATTAGAGTGTGCGAGAGAGTCGGATATTCTCATGGACCCACCCATCGTTTCCACCGAGTGTGACGATGATGTGTTCTCTTGTGACACGAAATTTGAGTGTGACCAAGCCTACCACCCCGTGAATCTCGAAGTTGAGACCATTCCATGGTCCGGGTCCCAAGTTGACAATTGTGTTGACTTACCTTTTGATTGTGAGCCTGATCCAATCCCACCATGTCATCCTGAACCCCATTTTGAGGTTCCCACTCACTTTCCCGTCGAATCCAAAAACATGCCCGAGTCTACACCTATTGAGCCCACTGCCTGTGTTCCCGAGGAACCACTTCATTATAGGTTAGCTCCGGCTACGAGTGCTCACCAATTTTCCGAGATAGAATCCGTGATAGTTTCTACCTATCCGGATATGGATGATGTCCCACCATGCATGGCTCCCGTTGAGCCCTATATTTTTAGTGATTCCTCTATCTCCGATCTTGGTGCCTTGTCTTACCCACCCACCACATTTCCTAATGACACCTTTTTGGAGAAGTTGACAACTCTATCTTTATAAACCACACTCCCTTGTGAGTATTCCTTTACTCCTCCCAATGAGTGTGTCTCCCACTCTTGAGTTGGATCATCTTCCTCCACCGTTTATCCCACCCGATCGACCCATTATCCTTTCCACCCCACCACCTGGTTTGGATCTTGATTTTACACAGTTCATGTTTCCATCTACATTTTTAGATCCTCACCTGAAACCATCCCCCACCCATGAGAGTGTTTGTGGTGCTACTCTCCACTTCCGTGACACCGAGCTTGTTCCTCCATACCCGCCACTCTCTTGTGGTGTTGATTTTTCTCAATAGCTCCCTGGCGTGTCACGGCACGACCATTATCATCGCCCATTCATAGAACGGTCGTGTGATTTCTATGAGCCTCACCCCATTCCACCTTCTACACCATTATGCCTCCCTCACCAACTTGAGCACTATGCTTATAGGGCCCTTGTTGCCCTCACCTTCACTCTCAATAAGGTCGGTGACCGATGCCTATTCACCCTCACCCTTACCCTGATCCCCACCCACCCATGGTCCACCGATGCTTTGCATCGTGTGATGCACTTTGCCATACAAGTGCATTGACCCCTATAGCCCTGATCCAGCAAGACTGACGCTTCAGTCTTGTTGGGTGTGATTCTCATCACCCAAATTTTCTACCACCCCGAGCTTTCTTAGTTCTTATCTTTAGGGTGAGAAATGGTTCGATCTGGCTGAAGACATTAAACTTAGCGCTACCGGGAGGTAGCCCGCATTTCTTGTACTAGTCTCATCCTGTTTGGGGGTGGTGTTTCACATCACCCTATGCTTTATCATGCTTATAGACTTGTACACATTTTTTCTCTTATCATTTATTCAGGTTTCATTTTAGCTACACATGTGCACTTCATTAGCGGTTCATTCTAGTAATCTCTTTCCTACCTTATGCTCCCAATTTTAAAAATCATTTTACTTAACATCGAGGAGGATGTTCCTTTTTGTTTGGGGGTGGGGAATTTTATCAAAATCGTACCTCTTTTGAAAAAATTATGATTTTTTAACCTGATTTTTAAAATTTTGTGCAGTTTCTTTCATCTCAATCATTGATGTGAATTTTCAATCATCCATCTTTCAAAGTTTAGGAATCAAGCTAGAGAATATTTTTTTATAAATGGCTTATGTAATACATAGCAAGACATTTTGCACCATGAATTCCTAGGCTCAACAAAATTTGCGCACTTATCATGTCACTATGGTTTAGAGTTGAGGAGTACTACAATTCTACAGAGAACCTTAAGGATCACTAGTAGAGACTTTAAATTGTGAGATTCGTGCCTTTCACCCTTTCAGAGTGTTTTACGCAATCTCCGAGTCACAAGTTGATTCAACTTCCTTTGGGTCCGCACTTTAATTGTTGTATGATCTCATTATCTTTCATAAAATTTTGGTTGATCACTGAGAACGACATCATTTTCGAGTTGTAAGAAACGCATGTCTTGAAATTTGTCCCGAATACTAGATTTTCATCCATACACCTACCACTTTCCCCCCATATCACATTTCCATTCAATTCACCCATTATATTCCCATGCTCTTCCATATTCCCACATATTTCCCCACACCATCACCTATCATCTCCACATCATCTTTCATTTTCAAATAAAAGAGTGTGATTTCAAATGTAAATGTCTTCATTATTGGTTTGAAAAGTGAGAGAAAAAGAAAAAAGAAAAACAAAAGAAAAAAATTTAATTTTTTTTAGCAAAAATAGAAAATATAGAAAGAAGAAAAAAAATAGAGAAAAAGAAAAGAAAAATCGAAAAAAAAGAAAGAAAAGAAAAGGAGAGTTGTAGTTAATTTTTATGTAATAAAGACATTTGTGCCTAAAGTGTATACACTCTTCTCACATATCGCTTCCATCTTTCATCCATTATCCATCCATATTCATCCATACATCACCATCCTACCTATCATATCCTTCTCATCCCATTTCATTCCCCCTCACCCATTTACATACATGTTCCCCTAGGTGTTCGGGCAAATGAAAGTCGACGTGGTGAATAACTCGACGTTCTCACTATAGTGATTAGCATTCTTTCATGAGATCATTTTCTTTCTAATTGTTCGTTCTTTCTTATATGTGTGTGAGACGTTTGAACTTGATTACATTTACTCACCTCCTCACACACAAGAGCGATACACTTACCCTAATCTCGAGAGTTCATTTGAGAGAGATATATCAGTGAGATTTGAAGTTGAAGCGTTGATTCCGAAAAGGCAATCTAGGAATTACTCTTATGATTCTCGACCCTTTTTGACTGATTCACACTACACACGTTGAGTTCTAGGAAGGATGTGACTTGAGAATTTACTTAGCTAAACTTTTTACACTTCTAGTTTGTATTTATCAAAATGTATCTCATGATGGATTGTGCGATTATTCTACGTCTAATAAGAGATTGACTGCCTTTCAATAAATCATTTTGCAAAATAAAGAATTTTGTGGGTATATTCCCCGCAAACCCTCACGAGACACATCTCGTTCTGTAGGGTAACCTATAGGTTTAAAGGCTTGTTACACATGCTAAGTGCAATCGCAAGTGCCCGCGAAAGTGGTACACTTTTGGTTTCTTATCTGTCGCTTTCTCTCTATCTTATTGCTCGAGGACTAGCAATGCTCTGTTTGGGGGTGGTGTGATAAGCACCTAAAACTGTATATTTTATACTCCGAATAGACGTACTTTAGTTGCTAATTCTCGGCAATTTGGGTCTTATGTGCTTAATTTTTCAATATGCACGCTTAATTGCAGTTGCGGTGTCAAAAGCTATATTTTCAGACAATTTGCAGTTAAAATGATGCTAAATACCCTTGTCCACTATCATACCCTATCCTAACCTACCCTAAACCGTCCCTAAACCTACCCCAAACCAAGTGTGTGTTTTGCTTGTCCCTTTTTATTATTTTTTAGATTTTTAGTTTGGATCATTTTTATTTTTAGGATTTATTTTAGATTTGTTTAGTATTTTCTAGGTTTTATTTTCTATTTTTCTATTTTATTTTATTTTGATTTTGATTAGTTATTAGTTTTATTTTTATTAGGATTAAATTTTTTTCGGATTTCATTTATTTTTTTTAATTTTATTTGATTTTACATTTATTTAGAATTTTAATTTTAGTTTTATTAGATTTTATTTTTATTTTATTTGTTTTTAGTTTTATTTTTATTTAATCTTTATTTTATTTTTAGAGTAGGAGTTTAGTTTTAATATTTTTAGTTATAGTAGTTTTATTTTTATTTTATTTTATTTTTTATTTTAGTAGGGTCACAATTTAAACACACACACACACACACACACACATAACCCATAATCCAAACACACCCTAAAACTACCCTCACCCTCATCCTATTACCTGCACCCTCACCACACACTATCAAACCCATCACTCATCTTCTACCTCCCAACCCTCTCTCTCCTCTCTCATCTCTCCAACCACCATTAACACCTCACACTCTCTCCTCAAACAATAAAATCATCTCCAGCAGCCCAAGCCTCGGCGCCAACCCAACTCGCCCAGCCCCTTACCCGCTACTACCGTCGGCGAGCCTCCATCGCCGGACCCCAGAAACCTGCCAACTCCGGCACCAAACAGCTTAACCACTACCCCCGTGGCACCAACCTCCGACGACAACGCCCGGCCCCTCCTGCGTTTCCAGCCGGCGTCGTCTCCCTTGACCGCCGCCGGCGATCGCAAGCGCACTCTCCTCTCTCTTTCACCTTTTCGGCCAGCCATCTTCAACTCCCGGCAACTATACCCACCGCCAACCTCAACCAATTCCACCTGCCCCGATGCCGTCGCCCTTACCCAGAACCCCATACCCATTTCATTCCAACCCCAAAGCCTTCCAAATCCATTTCTCCAAAGTCAAAAATCGTCACCTGCCAAAACAAAGATAAGCCAAAACCAAATAAAAACCCCATGTGCCAAATACACCCATTAAACCTTTTACCCATTATGCCCCCAACATAATCCACTTTAACCTTTTACCCAAAATACCCAATAACTAAATCAAATTTTTATTCCTATCCACTCACCCACTTATCCCCACACCTCACATCATATCCACATGCACCCCTTAGCCATTTACCCAAAATACCCCTTAGTCCCATGTGTGTCATGCATCTACTATAAAAGAAGACTCAAGACACCATTTGGGGGACTCATTATCAAATAGAGAGAGAAAATATCATTTTAGTGTAGGTTTTAGATTATAATTTTTATTTTCTTTTTTTAGATAGTGAGGAGAAAATAAATTGTTGTTAGGATTAAATTGAGTGAGATTCTTGATGTAATTTTGTTTGAATTATTCAAATTAAGAGATGTGAATTTCAACTCATGGATTGAAGATCAATTAAGCATCAAGATATTGGGGTTTGATTGTTCGTTTCTCATCTCGTTTATTTTATGCCTATTGAATATTTGTTTATTATGTTTAATACCATGTTAGGCTAAAATCCCTTTTAAGGGGTGGGGTAAAACCCTTATTTGATGTTATTTTATTTTAATTAGTTTAATTACTTGAAAAGTCACTTTGAATGTTAATTTTGATCCCTCACCCTTAGATTTATGCCTCGAGAGAGGGTAAATGATTTTCGAGAGAAAATCGAAATTCTAGTTATAATACCCATTTTAGATTCGAACTAGAGATATGGGTTTCTTAAGTGGGTTATTATAACTTGAATTTCAACTCTAAATTTATTTTCTAAGATTGACATAAATTTTAATTGATCGATCCTAACGGGTGATTAATTAAAAGGAGTGTAGATCTATTTTTCTAGAGTTGTCGGGTGTTAAACTTAATTTTCTAAAATATTACTATTATAATTACACTTGTAACGAGAGTTGGTTTGTAATTTTGATATTAATTTGGGAGAATTCAAATAATTAAATTAATTAATTAGAATAACTAAAATTTGTGGTGTAATCCCATTCCTTGATTTTTCTCACAATTATTTACCTCACTTATCTCTTATTTTTAGTTTAGACTTTAATTTTTATTTTAGTAACTTTCTAGTTAGTTGTTTTTATCTCACATTTAGTTTAGTTTAGTTTAAATCATCACCTCACCCATTTGTTTTAATATTTGAAAAAGCTAAAAAATAGTAGAAAAGTGAAAAAGCACAAAAAGAAAATAAAAAGTGAATTATAATTGAATTTGTCTCTAGCTTACCCCCTTGGAAGTGGATTGATACCCTTACTTACCGCTACACTTGAGTTTGTTTTATATTTGTAGGTAATTGAGGTTTTGACTAACTTGTCTTTCAACAACGACATACACAAAAGTCTCGTTATCATGATCCATTGCTATACCCCTTTGTGACACTATATACCCCAAAAACTGCACCTCCCGGTGCCAAAACCCACACTTCTCATACTTAGCATACAATTGATGCTCACATAGCTTCTGTAGGACTCGTCGTAAATAATCGACATGCTTCTCTTTAGTCTGGGAATAAATCAGGATGTCATCTACGAAGACAATAACAAACTGATCTAGGAACTCTTTGAACACCCCATAAATGTAGTCGACGCCTTAGTTAGCCCGAAGGGCATAACCCCAAACTCATACGATCCTTACCCCGTCAGGAATGTAGTCTTATACACGTCCTGCTCCCAGATATGTAACTGGTGATAATCATACCTCAAGTCTACCTTCGAGAAGTAGACTGATCCTCTCAATTGATCAAATAAGTCATCGTTGAGAGGCAACGAATATTTATTCCGTATCGTAACTTTATTTAGTTCTCGATAATCAACACATAGTCGTAAAGAACCATTTCACTTCTTTACAAATAAAACAAGGGCACCTCAAGGCGAGGTACTCCTAAGGATAAACCCTTGCCCCAAAAGTTGCTTAATATGATCCCTTAGCTCTCTCATATCTGCAGGAGCCATACAGTAAGGTGCGCGATAAATTGGTCGAGTTCCCGATGCTAAATCAATCATAAACTCTATCTCCCTACTCGGTGGTAGTCCCGATATCTCCTAAAACATGTCAGCCAACTCACAAACTACCGGTATTGAATCAAGGCGAATCATCACTCCCGTAGAGGTGTACTCCTCTATATAATACAAATGGGTGGACGATCCTCCCTCAGGACGAGGCATCGCCACTAGGAACATCTTCTGTTACAGAATAGAAAATATAATACTCCGACTATAACAATCAATCATGGCCCTGAACGCGACTAGCCAATCCATGCCAATGATAACATCATACTCGGACATGTCCATATCAGCTGATAAAATCAGACTCCCAATCTTTACACTCAGACCCTGACAAATAAAGAAAATAGGCATCCCACTACCCATCGATGAGTCTATAAAAGTAACAGTGCTGTTGACCGTGTCTAGTAACCCTACGACCCGTGAAAATCTAGTGGCTACAAATGAGTGTGAAATCCCTGTGTCAAACAAAATAAGTCCCATAGCTACAGAGATAGCAAACATACCCTAAACTGTGGGCGATGGGTACTGAATTGCTGCTTGTTGGACATCGTACACACGCCCATTTGTAACTGCCCCTGCTGTGGTGGGGCTGCGGGAGTAACTGGAATAGCAGGTAATGCTGAAACCTATGTCAGTGCTGGGAGAGTAGATGGAAACATAGGCCCCTGTGGTTCCTGGTGAGTACCCTGCTGATGGGGTATCTTGCCCTTATCTGGGCAATCCTGTTTCCTATGGCCAGTTTTGCCATATGTGAAACATCCGCCAAAAAATTGCCCGCCATTTCGACCCTGCTGACCATTTTTACCTCTCCCTTGGCCCTGTTGGCCCTATTGAATGTGTTGCTGGCCCTTCTTATTACCTCCCTGCCCAAAACGAAAGCCTCCCAATCTTAATATCTTATCATAATCCCCTTGCTGGGAACTTTGCTCACCCTATCTCTACTGACCTTGAGCTGATGATGTTCCACTGGCATGACCTCCCCCAGTTCGGTTCCGCTGAGTGGACTCAATCCCCCGTTTGCTTACCTTAACATGGAAGCGGTGGTCCTGGCAGTGAAGTAACACAACATTTAATACATCTGTATAGGTCTGTAATGAAAGATTACCCAAAAGATGGTGGCGGATTCTCCAATTCAGGCCATTCATGAACATCTGAATCCTCTTCTCTTTAATGGTTACCTCTCCCGGTACCATATTGGTGATCCTAGAAAATTCTTCCTCATATTCAGCAACTGACTTCCCCTCTTGGGTGAGATCCAAAAGTTTCTGCCTCATCTCAGTCTGAACGACAGAAGGAAAATATTTTCAGTCAAACCGCACCCATAAGTCCTTAATAGGCATAATATCCCTCTCCTCTGTTATGGTAGTGGTTTCCCACTAATGTAAAGCTTCCCCAACTAGCTTAAAAGTAGTTAGTATCTCTTTATGTACCTCCGTGCACTCATACATCCTTAGATGCCGCATGATGTCTTTCTTCCATTGGCTAGCAGTGACAACATCGGAACCCCTTGTAACTCTGGAGGATGCGCCTTTTGAAAGGCATTCCTAACACTCTCCCAAATAATGGGAAACACCTATGCTGGTACTGGTGGCACGGCCTGTGCCTATGGTGGTGCTTGATGAGAAATCGCTAAAGCTTCATTAACTGCCTAAGAAAAAATGGCAGCAACCTCTGCAGCGTTCATAATGCCCTGGGCTAGAGCGGGCTCGTTGTGCACGTCGAGGAAGCATTTGAAAAGAGGGAGAATATTTCCATCGGCATTCGATTTAAAATATCACAAAATAGATGAAGTCGTAAATGCGCAAACGAGAATACAACAGTCCTAATGATATGGCTCTATATCAAAGGACGCTAAGCAGAAAGCATATTAAGCCATACAGATCCTAAAGACTCTAGAACCTGATGCTCTGATAACACCTGTGACCAACCGATTAATTAAATACCGGATGATCAGTCCTTTATTAAATTAAATTAGAATATCCAGTGGACTCATTCTCAGCGTCACTGTCGAAAAATAATGTCCGTATTAATCACCTAATATTTAATTAATCTAGTGTCAAAGCTAAAAATCTCAATATCGTAAAATCCATGTTAACAATGTAAACAATTGATCATGTAATCCATTCCACAATAATGAATAATAATTAAGTGACGTCACAACTGAACTAAATGTAACTGGAATAAACTCTCCATTTTAAATGTCTTAATACCATCATCGAAATAAAACTGATCATTACAATATTGACATAAGTAAATAAGACGTTTGAGATAGAAATGAAATACCTAGAATCATGGGAGGCATGACCTAAATGAAATAGATACTACAAATGTTTGAATCAATAGAATATAATCGTCTAATACAAAATCTGTAACTCCCATAACATCCATAGCACGTCTACTATCCAATACTCTACGTTGGATGTCCATGTGGCTCGACACCTAATATAAAAGATACAAGAGAGACGATAATATGCAAGGAAACGGGTCAGAGCCCAGTTGTAAAATATTTAAAAAATAGCAAGTGCTTAATAAGTGAAATTAAGCAATTATTATGTATATGTTAGCTTCTCGAGCTCTCACATGAGAATCTCACCTCTTATCTAGAGTGCACGCCAAACGTACCTCCTAATCCTCCTAGTTAAGGTTCCCAACTATTAGTTTGAAACACGAGTAATTATGATTCTAATTCATATCATGTCCCCGTATTTCCCATGAAATACGTATTATAATTATACATGTTCATTTATCTATAATATGAACTAGACTTTTTGAAGCTTAATCTAATTCAGATTTCATTATTCTTTTATATTTACTAATTGCACACAGTATATTAAATCACAGTATATATATATATCATCACACTATTATATATATACTAATATAACACCTCCCAGTCACAGCTGCGGTATGTCTGGGTACATCTCTTACTGTACAAAGGACAGTTGGTTTGGCGTCTCTCACGAACCATAAATCTCATAACACATATATTGGAGGTAAACGTACTCCCCAGCCAAATGGGTCACGCACAAGCCTACGCTCCCATTCAACCGTCGAAACTATCACTCTCACCTATAACATGTGTCCAAGGTCCTATGCTCAGGGTACGAATATAAAATCCCCCCAATGGGCTCATCAGGATAAGATCGTCCACAATGCGAAACCTCCACCCAGCAAGCAGCGTAGGTATGCCATACACAATATAGATCATCATATATGTATTCATATCTCCTATATGTATAATAACAATAGGGCATACGCGCAACCCATATAATAAGTCCCAAACGTAGTATATTTATATCTCGAATATCCTACACATTCATAGATTATGACTTTACTTCTTAAAGTATATTCTTGAGCTTTTCTCATCACTCGAAGGGTATTGTTTATTCCTTATTTAAATTCAGTAGGTAAACATCTACACCCTACTAGTCCATGTCATTATAATCCCCGAATTTCTGTAAATTAAATTTATCTTTAAATTAGGTTTATTTGTCGATCATCCTAATTCAATTTAAACCTTTATTCCATCTCATAGGATTAAGCCCATAAATTAACATGGCCTACTGGTGTACCCCTATACTCCCATTATTTTAAGAATTTAGTCCCATAATCAAATCCCAAACGATCCCACAAAAATAATAATCAAAAGGGAAAACTTAACCAAATATGGGCAGCCGAATCAATTCGACCCAATCCAAATCAATTTTCCCCTGCCACCAAATCGATTTGGCCTGGTCCGAATTGATTCACCCCTATAGGTCTGCAAAATTAATGCATTTTAATGGATACGGGTTTTAATCCTTTTCTTACTCAAAACCATCATCAATTGATCCCAAAATCCCCATAGATCATCCCAAATGATATATCAAGGTATATGAATGATTTCTAACATCTAAACAATACAAAATTATCAAGGAGTTTCTATTAAATCAAGTTAAGTCCATGAAAATTTAGAAAACTCTTAACTCAGCATCTTTATTCAAGAACTATCATAAATCCCAAATTTCTTCACCAATTATACCCAAATTTCGTGGAGTTAATTCTATATTAAAAAAGAGATCAATCCTAATTTGTTTTCATTTCAAGGATTCAATTAAGATCATCAAAATTAATCTTTGATTCATGTAACTTTTCTGAATTTCATTACTAGTCTAACGTGGACAATATACATGATATAATTTGCAATAATTAATCACTTGCCTCTAATGAGAAGGTCTGAACCGTTGGGGAAGATGATTCTAGGGATGTTCATCCTTTTTTCTATCAACCTCGAGTGGTGGTGGTGCTGAAAGGTGCCTCTTGGCTCTTGTTCTTCTAGAAAAGCCTTTTCCTCCCCTAGAAAAGTCTCTCACTCTCCCCTATGCCTTTTCCTTTTATTTTGGTTTATGAACCTCAATTATACAAACTCTACACTTATATAAGACCCTACAAATTTGTAGGTACTAATCACCTAATTTGGCAAATGACCAAAATACCCATCTGGGGTGTCGGTTTGGTCTCAAATTGACCCGAGACCCAAATTAATCCCTCTGGTAGACTTTTTTGACTATCTAAATCCTCCAGGACATTTTGGCGCACTCGAAACGACCATTCAGATGACATGAAAATAAATTAGTTTTCATTCCATTTAAATATAGTTTCGACACGACTCACACATGCATCCCCACTTATTTACCGTAATTATTGTAATTATAACTCGCGACAATTTTATAAAGTCATAATCATATGTAAAGTCATAATCATATATTACTTTTAATCACTACGTAATATTCAACATAAATCATATTTTACTTTATTCTCGAGTAATATTTAAATCCGAAATAATTTTTAATTATCCCACAATTAATTCTAATTAATCCATTTATAAATCATAAAAATACGGGGAGTTACAACGGAACACCTCTCGGAGGAGTGTAGTATCCAAATTTAATGAACTTCTCCAAAGTGAAGAGATCCTCCGAGGTAACGTGGTTGGCCACACTAATGCTCTCCATAAATCTTTTGACCCTAGGGGCAACCTAGGAGACCTCTTCTCTATGAAAAAAAAAGGTCGAGCAAAAGCATTAGCACATATGAAACCCTAAATAATTTTAATAATTAGATTGATCAAATCTATTTATTAAAATTATACAGGTCATCTAAATAATTAATTTTCATCCTTAGCATTTAAAAAAAAATAAAGACTAAAGTCGAAATAATATGAAGAGCGATATGAGAAAACCTCTAACTTTGATATATATATATATATATATATATATACAAGTAAATAAATTATATTTATAATTTTTTACCAATACTCAATAGATACTAAATCTCTCGACTTACAAAACTGAATACAATTGCTAGATACCTTGCATCACTCAATGTGAATGAAATACATCTAAAAGGGGTCCTAACGTCTAATAATCAAGACATAGTAGTGAATGGAAAGGGAGACCGATGTGCTCAAGTGGAAATACTACACCGGTACACGAGAGCACCTGAAATAATGCGAAGGATCAAGCCCACCACAAAAGATAATTTCTACACACACTCAAGTAGAAAAACTATCAAACATGAGTGTAAATAATAATTTTGCAATTATTAAACTTTAAATAAAACTTTTACGATTATTACATTGACCATTATAATCCAACCTTACCAATGTCAAAACTATTAACTAATATTTTCAATAAAATCATCTTTAAATCACTACCGTTTCCCATATAAGGGAGAGATAAATAATAATGGAAATCTCCATATATCATAACGAAAAATATATACAAACATCTATGCTACCGAGATGTGAGCATGGACATTTTTTTTCCAACTCCACGATAAAGAATATTAAAAATTATGACTTCTACCCGAGTCAGGTAATATATTGTAATAATTCATATTAGGCCCATAATGTGTAGCCTAAGAGAGTATAATGGTTTAATAAATCCAAAAATCAATTAATCCACCCCTTTTTTAGTAAGAAAAATAGTGTAGAGTCTATATACAGAAACTAATCCATTTATAACTTATCATATGGAAGTGTATAATCTTTCGAGAGTTTATAACTGGAATTCAAAAATCAAATCCCAACAACTCACATCCAATCTCAACATCTAATAATTATCAATTCATTCTCATCGTAAAAGATCAAGGGACTAAATTGACATTCATACATATTTGTATTCTAATTAATTGACTTTTAATATATTATGGAGAAGAGATGAAATGTATATAAATTTCACTTACATATTTAAATTATCCTTACACCTTTTTTGGATAAAAATCCCTTTTTAAATTTCCTATTTTTCCTATTTAATTGATGATAGTTCACCACAAAATTCATACCAAAATTATGAATTTCCACTTAAAGGGAAATTCCAAATTTCAAAACACAATGTTAATTCCAATATGAAATTATAATTATGGGGAATTTACTAATTATAATTATTCAAGGAATATAAAAATTCTCCCATTATAAAAATTTGATCTAAATTGTTAAATATAAAATTTCATGCATTGAATTCATTAATTTATTCATAAAAATCACCATTTGTAGAGATGTGATCAAATTAAAATAAACCCTAATTATCTTTACAACAAAATTTATAATTTATAAAATTATTGAGGTAAAAAATATTATCTAACTCATGAGAGGAGAGGGTAGAATTATCTTTTCTTGAATGATAAATAAAACTTCTCAAAATAAAGATAGGAGAAATTTCTTGAAATTGCTCTTCAAAAATCTCCAATGTGTGTAAAGAATATCCCAATAATGTTGGAAACCCATTGATAATATAGTTGAATTGTTCTTCCAAAATATTCCTAAAAGTGTTTTGTTTTTATAATTGGGTAGATGTTGTCCCCAAACGAAGTTTAGAATTGTAAGATTTTTGGTGAGAATAAAAGGAGCTAATTTGTGGATTGACAGTATGTATTTTGTGTAAAGTTTGGAAGATTGATTGTAGGTTTAAGAGGCAGTAGGGTTTTATCTAGGTTCTTAAACTAATTCCTTAAACCTATCTTCATCTTTAAGTAACCTAGATTTCTCTACAAGTATGCTTTAATTACCTCATTAACCTTATCCATACAACTAATTACTATACTTAGTCCAAGTATGCTTCCATTACTTATTAACCTTATCCATTCATATAATAACTTTAATTAGTTTTTGAATAATAATTTAAAAATCCTTATTTAAATTAAATCATAATTAAACATATTAAATTTCATTAATTTGTTAAATAAAAATCTAATTCCAATTAACTCCCAATTAATTTCAAAGTTTCTTATAAAACTTTATTTTCCACTTAATAATTTATAAAAATTCAGTTTTCACACAAAATAATTATTTAAAATTCTCTATTTTTTTTCAAATATCTAGTTAATTCCCAAAAATCCATTATAACTAATTATTTTACAAAAAAAAATCTTTTAAATTTATGGGGTATGACAACACAGGGTTAATCAGAGGGTATTATAAAGCAAATAGAGGAAAAGTGTATACTAATGCGGTTCGACCCTCACCATTCACAAATGATTACTACATGATGGATCCTTCTCATGTGAATGAAATTCCAAATTATTTTTTAGAACACAAATTAATTCTTCTAATTGTGATTACTCATCAAAGCAGCCTTCAAAAAGTTCAAATGTGATTTGCTAATGCAAAAGTAGTAATATCTATGACCTTGGCATTGTCTTTTATGACGTAAACGAACCTAAAAACATCCCTACAAAGATCAAAGTTGGTGTGCGCTTGCCAGTACACCATTGGCCCTAAAATTATCCTATAAGCGTTGGGGGGAAGTTGGGTTGGAACTACCCCATAGACCGTTAAGATTGATCTTTTGATAGGGTGGAGAGGCAAAAGAACCCTGACTTAAAGAACCCATAGGGGAAACAAATATCATCGGCATCATGCCGATCATATACCATTTCACCACAATTAGGTAGTCTTAACGTGATGATAATAGGACATTATATTGATATCTTAGCTCTTTTATCTCATCCTCAATAACGTTGCATGCATGGTAGTTAACCTCCATGTTAGCAGGGTCATATGAATCACTAGAACTATCTGAAGTGCTCTCCTTATCCTCAGGGATAATAATATGTGAACTTGAAGGCTGAGGCAGAGCCCTTGACATGACCCCTAACCACTGACGACACTAGGTCAACTAGCGATACTTCAGAATTTGTGTTGGATTAGTTTCTACCATCGGGTCGATGGTTGCCTTCGTTAGCACCAACAATCCCTATGAACTCGACACTTTTTTTAAATTCTTAAACTTTCCCTATAGATTCGTCATGGCATCCAAATTTTGACACCTTTTGGTGTGTGATTTATATTGGTTAACAAGTTTAACCCTTGCTTATTCCATGTTCTTCAGCACTGAAAGTTTTAGATCTAAATATGGAATGGTCAACAATACAGACAAACATTATTTTAAAAAAAATCAAATTTAATATAAACTTCAATGAATTAATAAATTTTGTATCCTTGAACCACTCACATGCATATGGAGTAAAGGGAAGAGAGAGTGGGAACCTTTTTCTCATTCTCCTCCCCTCATCTTGACATCAAGGTGGGGCCCGTGCCGGAGGAATCCATCCAAAAGGTCACAGTAGCGACTCCGCTAGGGATTTTCTAGAGGACTAGACTCTATTTTTACATGGGTGTCACTTCTTTACTCTCCTGCTTTTCTACATGTGTACATATGCCTCCACTTGTATGTTCCCTTTACTCCTTTGCTTACTTCTTGTATATTTTACTTCATGCTTATCTTCTCGTGCATATATCACTTTTTAGTCACTTGTGCTCACAATATTTCACTTTACACCCACTTGTATATATTCTCCATGCTCACTTCACGCACTTTCACTTGTATATAGTTTCACCTTTACTTACATGCTCTACACACCACTTAAAGATTATCCATGCTTAGCTTCACTAGCAAATACCCTCACTTTTTATCATTTGTATATACCTACATGCTCACTAACACATCTCACACACCATTTGTAGATGATCCATGCTTACTCTCACTAGCACACACCTCCACTTGTATATATTCATATGATCACTTAAACTATTCCCATGTAACTTATCACCTTACACATCTCACTCACTTGTATATTCACACATTTCCCTATCACCATGCTTAGCATACACTACACCAAAGAGGCCAAATTGTCACCTTTAGGCCAGGCCGAGTTATCACGATCATTGACTGTGACAAGTCTGTGACAACTGGTTGTCACGGTCAAAGACCTTGACAAGTACGTGACAACTTGATCAGTAAAAAAATCCTACCCCCTCTTTTTTTCCCACCATTTTAATTCCACATCTCTCTCTCTCTCTCTCTCTCTCTCTCTCTCTCTCTCTCTCTCTCTCTCCATTTTTAGGTACATTTGTTTCTCTCTTTCCTTTGTATATGTGTGTGTATATGTATATATGTGTGAAGAACTGCGCGTATGTGTGTGTGCTGATGTGTGTGTGTAGGGGGGGAGGGTGGATTTATGGGTGTATATATATATGTGTGTGTGTGTACTGGTGTGTGTGCATGTGTGTGTGTATGTGGGGTGGCAGTGGGGGGCAAGGGGGAGTGGGGGGCAGGGGGAGTGATGGGTGGTAGTGGGGGTCGGGGTAGGGGTGGAGGTGTCAATGGTGGGACAGGGGGGTTGAGTGGGGTGTAAGAGAATTTAGTGTGTTGTTTTCAATTTGGGGATGTCACATGTGCATTGATGATTTCAAAAATAGTGTCAATGTTATTTGTGGAATTTATACATTGCCCAAATAGTGTTACCATCCTCTTAGCTCCTTATGAAATGGACTAAAACATATGAAATGCTCTAAACATATGTAATTATATAGGACCCGTTCCTTTAAATTGAAATTGAATTCTAATTGGTATTGATATTGGTATAAATTAAAATTTAATTAGTATTGATAGTGGTATAAATTGATATAAGTTTTAGTTTTTATGCATACTTTAAATTAAATGAAACATACTTTAAATTACATAATTAAATGAAATCTCTTGAATTGTGATAGGACATAATTAAATGAAACATACTTTAAATTACATAAAGTGCGCATAGATACTAGCCTTCTAGTTCTTATGCGTACGCATTCAATACCCCTTAGACTCGTTTGAGAGACATTACCCCTGTAATGAGATCTCTCGAAATATCACGTTTGGACAGTTTGAGACTGCATAGTTTCTGTATAATAATATTCTTAATGGATTGAACTTGTTACTTTTAGGGAAAGTTTTGCAATCGTACCTTAATGTTCTCTTGGTACAAACTAGATGATGCGATGTTAAGTGTTATTTCAATTGATAAATTAAAATAACATTCATACTTGCGAATCTATGTCATGTACTTAGAGAACTATGAGGATATGCTGCCGAATGTTTCTCAAATTGAAACAATGTGCATGAGTTGTTAAGTATATTACAGAAATATGAGGTCTCGAATGGGATAGGACCACTCTCTAATGGCATCGGCCATATTGCCCAAAATTGTCACGGTCTTTGACCATGATAATTTTTTTGGTTTTGTCATGGGCTTGCCAAGGTCAAAGATCGTGATAGGACCGTGACAAGTCCGTGACAACTGAGTTGTCACACCCAGACTTATCAGGGTCAAAGATCGTGACAAGTTAGTCGTTTTGGTGTAGTGATAGTCTTCATGCTCCAAGCTAGCTTTACTTTTCATTTCATGCTATTTGTGTATTCTCCCTTATAGTGGTAGTAATCCCCTTAGCATGCAAATTTTTTTTCCATAAGATAGTAATCAAAATTCATGCATTTTTGCACACTACATCACTTGAGCATGGCAATATTGACCAAAATTTTGTCCCGTACTGGGGGTCACTTCATGATGGGTGCTGATCCTGCGGGGCGCAGTCAACCTAAGCGATATGATTCTCACCTTCCATTGACCTCGTACATTCGACGTATATCGAACGGTGACCCCCACATTGTACCGCTTAATTGAACTCACGATGGGAGGTATATAGTAGGGAGCTTATTCACGTATATCGAGTATATCAAATTCGCTCTCACACGTACCGTCCCCACAAGGTATCACGTTCACTCAGGTATATAAAATGACTTGTCCACATGTACTGATGAATGATTGCCTTTATAGGCAAGAGGTATATCATGGAAGTCATGACAAAAGGGGGGAACCCTTCCATTAACCTACCAAATTCATAAACCTCATATATTCGTCAGCCTTAGGACACTCATAATTAGTTTGCCGGTATTATGCGAAACTCTGTTGAAATTCTGGGTCGCCATACCACTCGAATTTTTGCATTGTTTACCCATTTTAAAGACAATACCCTTTCCGTGAGCCTAAAAAAAGTCACACCGTGTCTTATATTTTATACCCTATCTTTTCCCTAGGATCGGGTGGTCCTGTCCGACATTTTCCTTGCATTTAGGCAAACATAATACAAGTGAAACCTAATAATAATAACTGTGCTGAGGTTTTTCCATTTTTCTGTCTTTTCCTAAAATAAAAATACCAGAAACATATTTTCCCTTTTTTAAAATACCAAAAATACTCTCTCTTCCCTTAAAAAATAAACTCAAATCATTTTTTCCCTCTCAGTAAATGGCATACCCGATTTTGGCCAGGCTCCTTATTGGCTTCGGTCTTTCGTCAAACCACCCTAAAGCTCCACTGTTTCTTTTGCTACTTCGATCGAATTTGAGATCTACGTCCATAAGATGTTCATGGAGAATGAAAATAAAGCACCGATTGTTCAGCCAGATCTGATGTCCATCCTAACTCCGTGTAGTACCAAGACTGATAGCCCTGAACCTGAGACCTCTACCTAAATTGTGCTTGTTAAAATACTCGAAACCTCTAAAATCTCACCTAAATATCTCAAAGTTTGCTCGTCCTTTTTCCTGCATCCCATGAGATTTGCTGACTAGGCTTTGTCACTCCTCATACGAGCTTGTATTGCTGTCTGCACCAGATCAGATGGGGGAGGCATGGAACTACCTGTCGTACTAGATCAACTCCAAAGGTTTGGGATGAAAATGCCCGTAGAGATGACCATCGACTATGAGAGGTTCAGTAGCCTGTTTATGGAATCCCAAAATTGGGCTCATGAATTAGACGAATGGGTGGTACCCATGGAAGAAATCATCATATATGATGTCATGCAGACCATGCCTGATATATTTTGCAAGAAAAGAGAGATATGAAGGATCCTTGAATTGATCACAGCCTTAAGACTCCAAGGACGTCTGGTCACTTTGATTTTACATTTCCTTGCTGAGTGGGAAGACTTATTTGACGAAGCCATGGAGATTTTCGAATGCATCGATTACTCTTGGCAAGAGGACATCATCGTTATCAGATAGGGGGATGCCTTCGATAACTCAGATGATGAACCAAACCATGGAGAAGCTAGTTCAGTTACCAACTTATGTGGGATGATATCTTTTGAAGAATTATTAAGGAAAATCAATAAAGTGTCTATCCACCCTAAAGTATGTAGCCACGTGGTTCTTATTCTTCTCTACATCTATTAACCATATGACCCGATCTGGGCGATATTACAAAGATCCAATTTCCCACGCAATCCGAACAAATAAAGGAAAGGGAGTTATCGAAGAGCTCCCAATGCCAGAGATGACTATTGAAGAAAGTAAAGTTCTCGACCAGATCAATAAGTCCCAAGCTAACATCACCTTATGGGGACTCTTCATGTCTTGCCAACTGCACCGAAATTCTCTGATAAAGCTCCTTATAGAACCTAAAATTTCTCCTTCTACTACTCTCGAAGAAGTCATAAATACTGTTAGATCCTTGACCTCTACCAGAATCATCTTTTTCTCTAAAGAAAACTCCCCAAAATTTGGCCTTTATCACAATTATGCTCTCAATATCTCTATTGAGGTGTTGGGGAAGATAGTCCTGTTATCAATTATAGACAATGGATTATCTCTCAACATCTATCCACTTAGAACTTTCAACTACCTGGGGTTAAAAGTCATTGATATCACTCCCACATCAACTATCGTGCATGACGATGACAACACCCGTCGTGAAGTAATAGGTTTCATATAACTTACACTAGGGGATGACCCTAACAACCTTTTAACATAATTCCAAGTCATCGATATACCGGCCTATTTAAACCTACTCTTTAGTTGCCTATGGCTCTACACCATCCGAGGAGTATCTTCCTCTCTCCATAAAAAACTGAAGTCCTTAATTAAAGATTAGTTCATTACCATCCTTTGGGATGATAATAATTTACATAATTCCAAAACCAGCACCCTAGTATTGGAAATTCAACATAAGACCAATGACATATTCCTTTTCAGTTTCAAAATCAACACGCTCCCTTCCCTACAGGAGATAATTTAAAGACCAAGTTTGTCCAGAACACAACCCTCATATGCATTTCATGCCCGGAATTAGGCTAAGACGATGCCAACAAGGGATCCTTGAGCCTATAGTCCTAAATGAAGACTTCCCCCCATGCGGCCTGGGCTACCAACCTTCACCAGTCGAACTCAAAGCACTCTGGTAACCACGACATAAAAGAAGTCTGGAAGATAAAAAGACCATTTTGAGAGACTCTTTGAATGGAAGACTTATCAAAGAGGGCAGAGACTTCCCCGTTTACGGATTATCCGAACTATGGTATGACCCCGTTAATAAAAAGATGAAACCAAGGATGGGGATATTCTTCCAAGATGACAACATTTGGGGCGAGGAATGGAAACACGAGGTTGATGAAACCATGGAAATAACAGAAAACTCTGAGGGTAGCAACTTAGAGGAGCCATTTGACCTATGACGCGACCACAGATATGTCTAAAGCGCGTGATTATATCGGCTCAAGTGCAATCCTATCAGGTAAGTAATAACCCAATAAGTCGGGATCATATGCACAGAAAATCAGGACAAAAGCTCATAACGACGAAGGAATATAAGAGTAACCCTAAACTGATTCGAGAAAAGAAACTAAAAGATGATTAATTCTGGAACTAAATTCTATTATCTAAATACAAATGAAATTTAAATTATGAACTACGCTACGTGCACAGAAATGAAGCTACTATAATTAAGTAAATATGAATGAGGGAAAAGCAGCTTAGGATACAATCCCCCAAACCCTAGTAGATTTACCGGATATAATACTAGCTTTTGAATTAGATAAGTGATTAAACCCAATCTTTATTAATCCTAAGCATTGAATATATGAGGGTACTAGCCCTCATCATACACAATCAAAGGCAAAATAAAGCGGTGCTATAATAGCCAACACGCACATCGCATCCTTAAACACCCTGGTTACCTTGGGCAAACGAGGTTAAAAGGTCTATGGTGGTTGTGATCACTACACAAAATGATTCGATCAAAATTTATTTCAAAACCTATTTTTTATCCAGGTAAACTACATCGGGTCGGGTTTTTTCATCCCAACCCTTGGAAATTTAGCTGGACATAATTAAACTAAGCATGAACACAAAACCTATTGTGCATGAATTCATAACTATCTGAAAAATTGGGAAGAATTTTATAAATAAGAATTACAACCTAGTTCCTATGAATAATCCTACTTGAATGTAAAATCAATTGGAATCAGAAAGTAAACAATACTTGGAATGAAGGAAAATTCTGGAAATAAAGTTTGAAACTTGAATAAATTAAATCCCTAGGGTTTTTAGTTGCAAAAGCTCTCTAAAATTGTCAAAAAGAGAACCCCCTAATGTTTGGTATGTAATTATAATAAGTATCCTACGAAAATTACAAGAGTTTGAACTAAGTTGGATGCTCAATTTGAAAAATAAAATTCAAAAAAAATCTCAACCGAATCGGTCCGATATAATCCGAATCGGTTCATTTTCCATTTTATTCAGATCAGTCTGACTTCCAATTTTATGCAGAGATTCTCAAGTTAATTTTTGGATTTATCCGGATCGGTTCGATGATGAATTTTATTCAGAGTATGGATCTCTTCCGGATCGATTTGTTTTTAGCAATGACCAGTCCGATCCGGTTCTGGAATTCTTTCTTTTCTTTTTTTCTCTTAATTTTATCTCATCTTTGAAGTTCCATAACTTCTGATCCGGGACTCGGATTGGGACGCCATTTCTTCCTACATGCTTGTAGACTCGAGGTCTTAAATTTTGATTTTGGTCCTTCGTTCGAACTCCAGATGTAAAGTTACTATTTTTCCCTCTGACTTTCCTTTCTTTCTTTCTTCCTTGGTTTCTTGGTTTTGAGTTTCCTCTTCTCTTCACTTGTATAAAATACCTGTAAAAAAATATGAAGAATACACGAAACTCGATGCACTATATAGGAAATGTCAGTATCAAGGATATAAGATAAATCAACGCATTTTACATGTTATGAGGTGATAAAAGCCACTAAATTAAGGGAATAAATCATAAGAATTTATGCCTAATCAAACCTCCCTAACTTAGAACTTTGATCGCCCCGAGTAATGTAAAAGAATCGTAACTAGGCTCAACTTTTAAAAATAAATTTATTAAGATAGGATACCTCTTTTGCAGGCAAGCGATTTCATTTAGCATCTTCAACAATCCTTTAAACCCCTAGGTTACCCTAGTAGGATGAGTTGTGTCTCGTGAGGGTTTGCAATGAATCTACCCACAAAATTCGGTTTTGACTCAAACAAAATTCAAAATACCTAAAAATTGTATAATTTAAACCTTTCTAAAAATAATCACCATATATTTATATGATCAAGACTCAATTTTTCGTGTGTGTGTGCAAAGCCAAAAATTTAACTGAAAATCTCCACCGATTGATCATTACGTTACTTTTCCGAAAATTCATTTTGATTCAAATACTCAAGGGATGTTCTCATAAATGAATCACTCGGCATGTGGATATTTCTCTCGATGTGCGTGATATAAAGAGTAAATGCATTGGAACACGAATCAACGCACATAAAATTGAAGGACAAAAATTATTTATTGTGGAAGGATCTCATCATCGGGTTAACGTCATTAGGAAAATGGTAACATCACCTCTTATATACACCAGTTATTCTCTTCTATTATATTTTCGTGTCTAGCTATCCACAAGGTAATCAATTTTTCAATTCGAACTCGGTTAGGACTTTTTCGAATTTTGAGGTGTATTTGGCAAAATTGTGAATGTTTGGATATTCGGAATTGGAAAATGTTCTTATGATGTCCATTAGTGCCTTTTCGGGCTTTTGCTCATTTTTCTATTTTTTTCTTTAAACATAATTTTTCTTTTCATGCTATTTTTGGTGATCATTGTTCTATTTTTTTCTTGCCCCTTTTTTATGCACTTTTGGACTAAATTTCTAAATTTTCACTTTTCACAATTTCGGGCTTCATGTTTTTTTTCGGGTATCAAACGAAAAGGAAAAACTTTATTCCGCTCAAATTGGGTTAGCAAATGGGAAACAAATGAGTTCCTATTTTATTATCCGAATTACTAATTATTTTACTGTATGCGTTTCGAGATGAATTTAGTTTAGAGATATTTTAGTGCACTTTTAAGACGACATCTCATACATTTCCCGTAATTGATCAAAACAAGGGTATAGATATCTTCAATGACTTATTTTAAACGCTAAATTGAACTTGATTTAATCATAAACTCGGACTGATTTAAAAACTCACAAAAATGATAGGCTCAAAATGTCACCGGGTTTATTAATCTCCACACTTATTCGTAAAGTCATCAATTTTCTTTCAATTTCCATCTTTGGTCACTTTTGGGTTTGTGCGTTTGAGATTTTACAAATTTGAGGCTTTAAACAAAACCTCGGTGATTATTTTGAAAAATCTAAATTCCAATTTTTATTTATTTTTAAGAAAAATATTTTTGGATTTTTGGAAAATTTTCAATTTTTTTTTTGGTTTTGGGGCATTTTGAACTTTGTGAAATTTGGAAGCGCATGCGTACAACCCCTAACTTAGACTTTTGTAAAGTTCCGATGTAAAAGGATGAAAAACTAAATTAAAGAGAGAAAGCATAGAAATGGAATAAAGTACAAAATGCAAGACATAAATAAGCAGGTATAAACCAAGACAAGATAGATAAACCAATTTCCATTAGATATTAAACATATAAGCACGTGGAAACAGCAGATGGGAAAAATACACAAACAAACTAGTCAAAGCAAGCTATTGAGGTGGCGGATGAGAGGTGCCGGGAGCATTCGGGTTATATGGGTCGTAAAAGTAATCCGGTGGAGGTGCACCCATAGTCATTTGATATATCTCAGCCTGGAGACGATGCATCATGCTTGTGTCGCGCTGGTATGCTTGTTGGTCTTCATCATATCGATTTATGAACCCGTTGAGTCGTGATTCGAGCGTAGTGATGCGTCTATCAAAATTTGCTACCGGCAGCTCCAAATCTGAATCGTCATCTTCATTACACTACACCAAAATGCTAGTTTTGTGACTGCCTTTTGTGACTGCTAATTGGGGTGACAAACTTATCACTCCAGGGAGCAGTCACAAAATTATTTGTAACTCCCATTAGGAGTTATAAACTAAAGGGCAGTAAAAAATTTGAGTCAATTAATTTATCACTGCTAATAAGGGTCACAAATGTTACCATTTAATTAATTTGTGACTCCTATCAGTAGTCATAAATTTATAACTGTCATAAGCAGTCACAAATTTATTAGTAGGCCTAATTTATAACTCTTATGAGCAGTAACAAATTTATAACTGCTACGAGGAGTCACAAATTTTGACCTAATTACTAATTTTGTAACTGCTAATAACAGTCATAAATTTATGACTGCTGGTAGCAGTTATAAATTTTGGTGTTGAGATAATTTGTAACTGCTATTGACCGTCATAAATTTGTAACTGAACAAATTTTGGCCAACTTTAATTTGTGACTGCTGGGAGGAGTCACAAAATTTTTTCCCTAGTTTAATTTCCCTCCTCTCTTCTCTCACTCTAAAGAACTCCCGCTCCTCACTGTTAAGAACTCCCGCCACTTTAGTATCTAACAAAAATCAATTTCAATTTTGGTGAGTTTTCATTTCGAATTTGTATATGTCTGAACTGTCAATATGTTAACAAAATAGTATATGTCAATTTTGGTGAGTTTTCATTTCGATTTTGCCTTAGTGTAAATCGATTTTGTTAACAAAATAGTTTCGTAACATGATTTAGATTAAGTGTCTGATCTATTAGCACGATTTTGGTGAGTTTTTTTATTTCGATTTTGTTAACAATATGTTTTATCTATTGATATGTTAGCACTAATGATGGGTTTGTTAACAATGTGTCGGATCTATTAATATGTTAGCACGATTTGTTACCGCTAATGAATGGTTTGTTAATACGATTTGTTAGTACGATTTGTTAATACGATTTGTTAATAAGATTTAGCAGGTGGGTTAGTTTTTCAGACGAGTTTTTGGTTACGGAGGAGGATAGAGATAAATGCGTGGATTTAGGAGATGATGAATAGTGAGGAGAGAGGAAAGGTATAAAGGAGCGATAAATTATGGGTTTTTGGTCATAAATTGATTTTGATTTCCATTTCCATTTTGTTTTGCTCATTTATATCAGTCATAAATACTCATATTGAGATTTGGGTCATACAATTTATTAATTTATTTTCCTCATTGATAAATATGTATCAATCTAACAAGTTTTGTGCTCGGTGAGTATATTTGTGTTCTGATGCTTCGTTAGGTCAACATTTTCATATGCTTCGTTAATAATTTCATATCTGATGCTTCGTTAGGTCAAAATTTTCATATGCATTGTTTATTTGTTTTAATGGTTTCTAAATCTGATTTAGAAATCGTTGATTTATGAGCCTTGCATTGTTTATTTGTTTTGTTGGTAGTATATCTACACATCGTTAAATCTTATTGTTTTGTTGTGAGTATATCTACACATCGTTTAACCTCTTTCATTTTTTTGAATATTATCTTATTTGGGAATATGTTAGATTTTTTTCAATAATCATTTTATATTAGTCATATTTATTTTATGTAAAAATTAATTAAATAATCATTGTTTTGTGCTCGGTGAAGTTTTGAAGTTTTGTTCTTGGTCGGGTTTTCCTGTGAGTTTTAATTCAATGATAGTATTAATGCAATGATAAGCCAGAGATTATGTTCTAAATATTAGCTCAAACTTCATTTAGTTTTATAATTTACTGAGTTTTTATTTGTTTGTATTGTAGAATTAATGGGGTTTCCACAATATAAAGAGTGGATGGGTGAAAGTTGTAAAGTGGGGCAAGTATACGTTAATGGGGTTAAAGACTTTATGAATTATGCAGCGAAGAATCTCGAAACTGATATTATCCCATGCCCGTGAAATCATTGTAAAAATGGTAAACATTTGAAAGGGGTAGATGTAAGAGTACATTTGTTTCATTAGGGTATGCAATTTGACTACACGTCTTGGCATTTCCACGGGGAGAGGGAATTTAAGTATATTCCAGAAGAAATACTTGTCAATGAAACCGTTCACACAAATGGCGACCCGTCAGTACATGCTAGGTTAAACGATCTCATAAATGATACATACGAAGTGCATGTTTCAATTATTTCGTAGCATGTTATGTTTTTTTAAATGTTGACTTGAAAATTATGTATAATAGCATGTTTCAATTATTTCGTAGCATCTATTCATAGTGACTTTTGTTCACAAGTTTATTATTAATTTTTCCAGGATGTCATATATTGTATATACATGCAACAATTTTCAAAACAGGTCTTTTATAGAGAACACGTCAATTTATCGGTATGGCTATCGAAAAATCAAACAATGCAATTACTTGCGAGATCATGGGAGGAACATACCTGAAGCATATTTATTTCAATCAATACTACACACACTACCTCAAAGTTGGGATGAAGCAGTTGAAAGGGTTTTCATAAAACACAACCCAAGTAATGCGATGCAGTTAGTAGAGTTTTTAGAACTCGAAGAAAGAAAAATCCATCCTTTGTGGATAGAACTGAAGAGGATAAGGATGCGTTTAGACTCTATTGTAAGAAAACATATGCATAACGAAGTTAACATCTATTATCGGCTTAGGAGAGAAGGTATACGTCCTAATATGTGTAGTGTAAGAAATGTAATTATCAACACACTTCCGCAGACATGGCCAATAAAAATTTACGTGAAATGACGAAGTATGAAACTTATGACATGGTCGAATTATCAAAACTTTTAGAATATGTTAAAAAGGTATAACTTATATTATATATTTTTATATTATTTCCTTACTCTTGTATTAACATATGGACTAATGCATAAATATATAAATACAGAAAATGGCGTCCGAGAATACAATTCTATCATCCAGGCCAGAAAGTTCAAGTCATGATGAACATTCTGCCATTGATTCTCGTGCTGACATTTCCCTTAACCTATTTGGTTTGCCAATAGGTGGAAAGAATCCTTTTAAATCTTGAGCCTTGTCTTTGTTAAAATCTTGTATTGGCTTAAAATATGAGAGTTGGGATACGATTGAGCAAGTAAAAAAGGACGACTTGTGGGATACCCTCATGAAAAAGTTCAATCTTTTGGCCGACCAGAAGAAGGGGTCCATGAAAGCCATTGGTATTAAATTGAGGACTTTTAAAAGTAACCTCCGCTCGTCTTATTTTAAGGGATTGGACAATGATGGGATAAAGGCCCTGAAGGATCAAGTACCGGAGAAAGAGCATATCCCTGTCCGTGAGTGGAATGAATTCGTCTTGCGTGAAGCATCTGAGGCAAAATTGAAACAACGACACCAAGGCCGGGTGAACAGGGCTAAAAATACTGACGTCCATTGTCTTGGTCGGATGTCGTATGCTGAGAAAACTGAGGAGATGGTATACACCATTTCTTATTTTAATGTGTATATATATTATATGTCTTGCTCAAATAGTTAATGGAAAATTAATTTATAAGTGCTTAAATCGTTCGGAAGTGTATCTCGAAAGTCGTAGGCAAAAAATTGGGGAGTTTCACCCAAAGGTAGTTGATGATATGGTGAGTTTTGTAATCTCAGTTGTAATAATTAAATTCCTTCAAGTTTAGTCGTTCAATCATTTTAATCGATTCATAAATAATTTTGTAGCAAAAATTGAGTGAGCTGAGAAGTAGTCAAGGTTCTTCAAGCCAAAATAGTATTGATACAGATGCATTGACTGCCTTTAGAGGAAAAGACACTAGGGGGCGAGTCGTGGTGTTGGACCCGTGTCCAAAAGTAAACTTAAGGCAATTGCTCCTATAGTATCTGATGATGCTGGAAACAACACCACCCTTCAAGGTGTTTGTAAGCTCAATTCAGTGTTAACAATGGCAATATAAAGGTATATATTAGAAGGAGGTGAGGAGAAGAGGATTCACACCGAAATATAAGTGGTTCAACCAATTAGGCCTACATCCACTGTGCAAGTGTATGCTATGTGTCACTGTATGAGGGCTCTAATGGCCATAGATACAATCTCTCAAGCTTTATCTCTTTACTGTGTATTTAGACGGGGTTTCAGCTAGGGTTGCTAATTTTGGGTCCCCCTCCAGGAAGGAGAAGAAATGTATATATAGTACCTGGGGGTGTAATGTACCCCCCATGCATGCAATGAGCATGTGTGTGTTGATCTAGACAATATGATGAAGACATCTGTCACTATCACATGTAGAGAATGATGATGAAATATCCCCCCCACGTGAGGGGAATGATTTGTTATAACTGATTTGTGTACACGTGTTCCCAGCCACACATATGCGCATAAGAGCTCGGCCATCTGTCTGGTCACGACCTCGGCCTGGAATAGTAAGAGGTTGGTAAAGTCTAACTGTCATCCAATCCGAGATTAATCATGATGACCTCGACTTATGTGGAGCCGAGGTTAGGTAGGTGATACCATAAGGTCGGCTGGGCCGAGGTTAAGATGGAACATGTTAGGAACATTGGATGATTCCCTGCTGAAGTTGGCCTTAACCTCATCCTACTCCCAACCGAGGTTGTCATCCCTTGGATGGCCTGATGAACAACTATTCCCATGGATCATGAGGGCCTCTCTTGACGAGGTTGGTAGTAACGTCGGCCAAGGCCGACCTTGCTTGGAACGAGACCGCTGGTCATTGTTCTAAGACCCTTCCAACATCGGCTATACCAATGGCTGAAGTTGATGCCTCTAAGTCGAAGTGGTACATTTGGGGAATATCAATCACTCCCTAGCCCTTAGTTACCCGTGTGATCAGGTGTCTAAGGGGTATATTTACCCGGGATTGAATTTCTTCAGGTGTCTGTCATTAGTCTTTTGACAAGTTTTAGTTACTGGAGTAGATGGCGTGCCTGACAGGTTTGATGATATTGGCTGTCTTTTGGGCTCCCAAGGAAATGATGGTCCTTGGGATGCATGCACTCATACTTAGGGGTTTAAACCCCATTTTCTTCTCTTTCTTCCTCATTTCTCTCCTTCTCCAAATTTAGTCATTTCTGTAACTTTCTCTCTCTAGAAGTGCTCTGATTTGAAGTGCGTTTGGGTAGTCATTCCGTCGGATTCCTTCCTTGATTCTTATCACCTTTCTTTAGGTACCCCTTGCCATCCCCTCTTCTTCATTTTTCTGCCTTTGTTCTTGCTTTTGCATTTTTCGGTGAGCTTCAAGAGGTTTCCGGTGAAACTATTGGTTTTTTCGGCAAACTGTTCTTAATTGTTCTTCGTCGTTTTTGTTCAAACTTTAATAGCTTGATCTTTAATTCCATTTACCAATCTTATTTGTAATTTAGGAGATTCATTAAGTCTGGCGTCTGCCTCATATGCTCAGACCCCTTTACCAACTTTTAGAGGAGTTCCCCTCTCTTAGGGAGAAGACCTTAGATAAAATTAGACAAATAGAAAGAGCCCAAGAGGAAGCTCGTAGGGCAGAGGCGTTCCCCCTCAGGCCTATTTTTCCACCACCTCTGAAGGTCATATACCCTGAACCAACTGAGGCAGTTAACCAAGTAGAGGTACCAGCTAAACCCTCTCCAATGTCGGAGTCTGAGTCATCTACCTCAGACCCTATGTCTGTAGACTCTTTTCAAGAGGCCATGGATTTTTCAATTCGATAAGATCAGGTCCCTGATCAGTCAGAGGTTTCCAGTCGGGCCTCGTCTCACCAAAGTTCGAGCACATCAACCTCTTCCTCAGAGGTTGAAATTATTGGACCAAGTGTGGCTGTTCCACCAATTCTTGAAGTCATTCCTCTATCGGCAGTCAAAGGGGCTAAGTTCGCTCAGAGGTTTCCAGGTGGTGCCCCATCGTCTACTCGGGTCGATGTTGATCCAGATGATGATGATGATGATGCTGAGAGTGATGTTGACATCTCTGAGGCGGCCGAGATAGAGAGTATAGTTAGCGAGGTTGACCTCTTATCCTTCAGATACCTATATTCCATAAGCTCCTCTATAAAACTCAGGAGACCTCCGAGGGAAGAGAGGGCTTATGACGACCGAGATGCTGAAATCTACCTATACGAGCAGATGTTCAAGTTAGGATTTCGTCTACCCATACATCCCATCATCAGGTCTATATTGGCCTATATCAACTTGGCCCCTTCCTAGTTGTCACCCAATGCTTGGAGGGTAATAATTGGAGCCATTATCTTATGGAGGGATATTCATCACACATACCTTCCTGTCCAAGTCTTTACAGGGTGCTATATCCCTTCATCTGCCAGAAACCATCCGAGCTATTATCATTTTTTGGCTCGGAAGTCAAATAAGAAGATGCATCATATTACCTAAACCTCAAACCATAACTAAATGCCACATTACTTCTTTGCATCAGGGCCATGGGAATTTGGTCCATGTGCCCCCTCTTCCTCATTAGAGCCGAGGATACCTATAAGGTGGGGAAAGGTTACAATGGCTACTAGGGCCGACCCTGGGCTAAGCCAACAAAATCTTCAGAAGGTCAAAGACCTTCGAGATCAGAGGGAGCATGGTCTGCTTGTAAAATTCGAACACCTGATGACCCCCTATTACCTCTCTGAGACTGGTCTAGGGGGAAGTCCTCTGACAGAGTTTGGTAAGTTCTTTTTATTTCAACAAGTTATACGTCTGAATTTACGTATATCTGATTCTCTAACTCAGAACTTTCCATCTTGCAGAGTGACCAAAAGGAATATCTGACGAGTTGTGAGAGATGGCCACCCCCAGTCTGACAAAGCTTGTAAAATAAGCTGGACTGAATGCTCCTCCTCCCCCTCCATCTACCTCAAGGGCTGAGGCAAAAAAGAAGAGGAAGGTTACTGCCCCTGCCCCTGAGGATCAGAGGCAGAAGGAGAAAGGGGGGGGGGGGGGGGGGCGTGCCATCCCCATTTCTTCTGAGGATGCCTTGATTGCTCGTCTGGAGCGATTAAAGATATGCGATAGTGTTATTGGCCAAAGTATGAAGGCCTTGGATGCCATCGGCGGTGTCATGACTGAGTCTGACAAGCGCTTTTTCCCGTCCATAGATAAGCCTCTGCCGGTTGAATTCTCACTTCATCGTACCATCCAAGTAAGACCTTTAACTATAGCTTCTGAATGTGTAACATCGGTATTTGAACTATTTCAGAACTTAGTCTGACATCTTTGCACATGTTCTGCAGGGTCTTCTCACCATGCATCACTATGTCAACTGGACCTTGGGGAAGCTTCCTCTGATAGAGAAGGGCCAAGAGGCTGAGAAGATTGAGGACACTTTAAACGTTGAAGTGGAACGTCTGAAAGCTACTCTAAAGAAGGCTGAGGCAAGCGTGAAGGGGTCGAAAAAAGACATGGACAAGCAGAGGGAAGATCATAACACTGCTTTGAAGGCCCAGGCTGACTCTCTTCAGCGCAAAGTTGATGTTGCCGTCAAGGCTGCCTTGGAAGATGCCTTTGAGAGGATCTTGGAGGAGTACAAGGTCTTTGATGAGTTTGTCAGCTTCGGCTTTGAATATTTGGAGAGGGGGGGTCAAGGCAACTGGCAAATGGGCTGCCATGAAGGAGAAGGAATCAGGAAGCCTTGCAGCTGCTGACTTCATCGGCTTGGGTTATGCCGACCCTAAGTTTGCTTAGGCCTTGCAGGAGGTTGAAGAAGAGGGAGAGGCTGCACCCACCGAGACTGCACCACAAGGAGACACCATGACTGAAGATGTCGGTGTTCAAAACGATGGGGTGGAGGTGGCCACCCTCGGCCAAGAAAATGCAGACATGACCATCAACCCTGAGGTTGCGAACATTTTAATTCTTGTGAAGCTTTAAGCAGTCCTGTAGCTCTTGATTAGTTGTAACCTCTGATTAAACGTTGTTACTTTCTATATATACATTTTTTAACTTAATGTTAACCTCTGAGGAGGGTTTTATTTCTTCTCTCACTGATTTGTTTGTTGAATGCTTTTCTTTGCCATGCAATGTGTCCAAATCTGAAGTCTCAATATAAATTTTCACCAGATTAATGATGTTAAGGGTCTGAGGTCATCTAAGTATGATGTCTGATCTCAGACCTTGTCACCAAATCATGATGTTATAAGGTCTGAGGTCATTAACTAAGATGTTATCCTCATAAATAATTTCACCAAATTAATGATGTTAAGGGTCTGAGGTTATCCAATTATGATGTCTTACCTCAGACCTTGTCACCAAAGAGGCCATCCACTAAGATGTTATCCTCATAAATAATTTCACCAAATTAATGATTTTAAGGGTCTGAGGTCATCCAATTATGATGTTTGACCTCAGACCTTATCACCAAATCATGATGTTATAAGGTCTGAGGTCATCAACTAAGATGTTATCCTCATAAATAATTTCAGCAAATTAATGATGTTAAGGGTCTGAGGTCATCCAATTATGATGTCTGACCTCAGACCTTGTCACCAAATCATGATGTTATAAGGTCTGAGGTCATCAACTAAGATGTTATCCTCATAAATAATTTCACCAAATTAATGATGTTAAGGGTCAGAGGTCATCCAATTATGATGTTTGACCTCAGACCTTGTCACCAAATCATGATGTTATAAGGTTTGAGGTCATTAACTAAGATGTTATCCTCATAAATAATTTCACCAAATTAATGATGTTAAGGGTCTGAGGTTATCCAATTATGATGTCTGACCTCAGACCTTGTCACCAAATCATGATGTTATAAGGTTTGAGGTCATCAACTAAGATGTTATCCTCATAAATAATTTCACCAAATTAATAATGTTAAGGGTCTGAGGTCATCCAATTATGATGTCTGACCTCAGACATTGTCACCAAATCATGATGTTATAAGGTCTGAGGTCATAAACTAAGATGTTATCCTCATAAATAATTTCACCAAATTAATGATGTTAAGGGTCTGAGGTCATCCAATTATGATGTCTGACCTCAGACCTTATCACCAAATCATGATGTTATAAGGTCTGAGGTCATCAACTAAGATGTTATCCTCATAAATAATTTCACCAAATTAATGACGTTAAGGGTCTGAGGTCATCTAAGTATGATGTCTGATCTCAGACCTTGTCACCAAATCATGATGTTATAAGGTCTGAGGTCATCAACTAAGATGTTATCCTCATAAATAATTTCACCAAATTAATTATGTTAAGGGTCTGAGGTCATCCAATTATGATGTCTGACCTCAGACCTTGTCACCAAATCATGATGTTATAAGGTCTGAGGTCATCCACTAAGATGTTATCCTCATAAATAATTTCACCAAATTAATGATGTTAAGGGTCTAAGGTGATGCAATTATGATGTCTGACCTCAGACCTTGTCACCAAATCAAGATGTTATAAGGTCTGAGGTCATCAACTAAGATGCTATCCTTATAAATAATTTCACCAAATTAATGATGTTAAGGGTCTGAGGTCATCCAATTATGATGTCTGACCTCATACCTTGTCACCAAATCATGATGTTATAAGGTCTGAGGTCATCAACTAAGATGTTATCCTCATAAATAATTTAACCGAATTAATGATGTTAAGGGTCTGAGGTCATCCAATTATGATGTCTGACCTCAGACCTTGAGGAAACGGGTGACCCGATATGTGTGTTTTCAAACAGAATAAATTATTTCTTAGAAAAAGATCCAATTTTTAATTATGCACCAAACCAAGTTGTGAAATCCCAATTATCACTTTAAACCAATTTTATCTTGATTAATCCTAAACATGCATCTAGTGATTAAAGCAAGTAAAGTAAAGTAAAGAATACTCACAACGCCGGATGTACGATGAAAAAACCCAAAACGGAAAAACAACCTCGGACGGCCCAAGCCAGACAATCACTATGAATAATGGTTTTACAAAGACAAATTAGCCTTACACTAAGACTCGATCCCCACGGGTCTTGATGCTCCTTCTGATCTTCAACCGTTCTTCAATAGTGCCCACGCAGAAATTCCATCTTCCATGATCTCTGTTCACAACACACGCGTCCACTTATGTCTCGGTGTCCACCGATATGGCTTTGATACGTCTACGATGTCGAACACGATGTTCGTCGCTTCTTTACAGCAAAACCTTTGTGTTCAATGTGTTAAACAAACAACTTTGGTGCAGCAAGATCACGTAAACATATAAGAATGATATCTCGGATCTTTGCAAACTCTAAGGATGTGTTTAAGACTTTTAAACCTTAGAAAGCATGTGCAAACAAGGTTCTGCTTTGTAAAACTATTTTCCAGAAAGCACACTTATGAAATTATGATGCAAACACTGTTTAAATAGGATTTAAACACCACCTCAAAAAACGTGTCGTTCGCGCAACATAGTAACTCGTTCGAGCGACTTAAGATGTCGTTCGAGCGATATTGTATCTCGTTCGAACGATATCCAATGTCGTTCGAGCGACCTCGCGAAGTTTGACTTTCTTTGACTTTCTGATAAAACTCTTAACAAAGAGATTTAAATTAGTCAAACTCTATTTCGAGCTTATCATCATAAAACGAAGTTTAAACCATTAAAACACTTTTAAAACATTTAAAATCATTTTTCTTTATAAAAATTACATCCTTATTTTTATAAAATAATTCCGAGCACCATAAATTATACGCATTCATACCTGAGTGATCTCGGAATGAAATTAACTTTGAAGACGAGTAAACTTGCACCAAATAAACATCGGCATGATTATTTCTTTGAAGCTTTGCCGCTACGTCTTCAATTTCTTCAATACGTCATAGACCAAGTGGGATCGTGACAAAATAAAATTCTCCCTATGACATATTACAAACACAGTTTTGTTCACGGAATTAAGTCAAAACACTACAGGGACTCAATTGGAAATTTATGTCCTTACAAATCTCCCCCTTTGACTATTCCGGGATAAAACTAAACCAGTGAAATGCCTAACCGGGCCGTCAAGCCGTATGACGCCTAAATCCCATCCCATAAACCCAAAATAAAAAATACAGGACACGGACTAATATATGTAGCACCGACAAGCATGAACTGTCTGAATGTGATGTAGACTTGAAATCTCAAATCGCTGAAGCATACCTACACACATGAAACAGACAAACAGATACCCAGTGAAGTATGGAGGAACAAATGATACCAATTTATATTTCTAATAAGAACAAATCATTTGAAACATGTGAGCAATTATTTGATACCAATTTGAAACAAATGTAAGCACTCAACAAATCTCCCCCTACATCACATACCAAATCTCTCCCCCTTTTTGTCTCGAATAGACAATCCGGTGAAAAGATAAACCAATATCTAGCATGATAATATGATACCAAATAGAATCAAGTTGATACCAATCTGAGAAATGAAAACCGCTAGATAAACATGAAACCACCAGCTAAATATGATCAAGCAATAAGAAATCAGTAGCTAGTAAACCTAGGAATCACACAAAGAGTATACCAATCAAATCAAGTGTGATAAACGGACATATATGCAAAATACCAATTTGGAACATAAAAGAACCTGCATATAAACCAATTAATAAAAAAATGCTTCCAGCAGTACCAAAAATATATCAAATTAAGACAGAGGACTGCAAACCAATCAGAAGCAATTTATCACCCTGTCGTTCGAACGAGCCAGGGACTTCGCTCAAACGAGATGAGGAAGTCGCTCGAACAAAGTACAAAGTCGTTCGCGCGAGATGCAATGTCGTTAGAACGACTTCGCGCGACCTGCCAAAATTTCCTAGTTTCCCAGAAAAATTATAAAGTATTGCTCAGTGAAAAAATTTCCACAAAAAAATTCCAGGAAGGGACTGATAGAAGCAAAACAGTGCTAAAACAGTAAATTTTTAACACAAAACGCAAAAACTCATTAAAACAAAAAATGCGAGTTACATGCAAACATAGTACCGATGTGCTCAAACATGGACATGGAATGAATGTGCGTGAAACTACAACAAATGAGTCACAATTCCAACACATCGAAACGATCAAGAAGCTCTAATTGATAGCGATAATTCATCAAACTTTATCATAGCCAAATGCCAATTAAAGTGTGAGCTTAATGAACTAAACATACTACATGCACACAAATCCAGAATTTTGACGATTCTACAAACAATAGCGTCAAATTGCAATGTTTCAACATTAGGATTAGATGTGCAAACCCGTTTAAATTATCTCTAGCCAAACACCCTCATATAAACATACTTTTTCAAGTTCTTTTGAGGTTTCTAGCATTCTTAACTTAGAGAAAATCTTATTGGCCCTTTTCTTAGCATATTGCATTTTCTTTTTGGGCTCTTTTAAACGGTGGCTTTCACGACGAGTTAAATTGAACTCTCGCAGCCCTTTTCCGCGAATCACTCATTATTTTTAAAATTTTAAATCCTCACGGTAAACGGTTATTACATGCACACTTCTCCTTAAGTTTACTTATGCATAGATGACAAGATTGAGATAAGAATGCCTCACCAAATTCAAATATGCAAGAGAAGTCAAACATCCATATAAACTCGTGCATGTGTGCGATGTTGGCATATATACAAAGTCGAATCAAGATGCATATCAACTTCGAAACAACCCCATATAAACAATGGTTAAGATCATTCTAAGCATCGATAATAATGACCAAATGTCCTAGCCACATGGATAATGAAACAATGGGGGGTTCCAAGCACACCAATATGCCACATCAAACATGTAAACTTAAAAACAAAAACCGAAAATCTTTTTGGCTTTTCAAACATATTTTGACTCAGGATAAGCAAAATCTTTTTGAATTTTCAAAAGTTTTCAAAAAATAAATAAATATCTTTTTGTATTTTTCAAGTAGGACTCAAACAAATGAAAACTATAGTACAAAATGATACACATGTCATAATACTAGCAATGGATATATCATGAAGCAAATTAGCATATGACAAACATGGAAACACTATCATCCTTTAGATTTAGCATGGGAAGAATCAAGTGCACCCAAACGAGAATCATGAAGTTTAATTCCTAAAGCCACTAAATCCGATTTCTTAACCCAAGTAGGTGTAAAATGACGCATGGGGGTGTGGGGAACCGGGGCAACTTTATTCCTAAACTTCATGGGAGCTTGTCTAAGGTCGTAACAATAACACCTAAGGTGACCTTTCCTACCACAAAATGTGCAAGTGTAGCAGTGGTGGGAATGATTACCTTTATGGGGACCTTTTCTAACCATCCTAGTGTTTCTCACACGTGCGAGGGGAATGGGAACAACTCTTTCACTAAAACCTATACCTCCCCTATCTCCCTTAATTTGGATGGTGCCTAAGATCTTATCTAACTTCTTCTACCTAGCCTCCAAATCAAACTTGACTCTAGACGAGTCTTTCAACCTTTCTTCCAACTCAATAATCATAGACTCGAGTAAACGCCTAGTCTCCTCAAACTCTAAAATCTCCTTTTCAAGGACTCCATCAAACCACGGAGATTATCTCTCTATTTCTATACAAACTCTAGTTTCTCCCTAAACTTCTTCTCTCGTGCCCTAAGATCCTCAATCAAAATATCATTATTTTCTATGGCACGCTCATTCAACTTAGATTGCAATTTTGAGTTAGCCTTTTTCACCTTCACCGTTTTGGCATACAACTCATTAAACGAATTTGCAATTCTTTCACATCAATCTCCTCCTCGTCACTCTCTTCACCCTCACTGGCATGGGATACACTCAAAACCTCCTCGGAAGTGTCATTCACATGAGTATTGTCGTCGTCGCTCACATGACATGCCATAAACACAGTAAAGTTACGTTCAATGGGGGAGCTCTCTCCCTCTTCCGGTTCACTATCACTTAAGATGGAACTATAGACAATGGGTTGCTTGCCCTCTTTCTTAAGTCTAGTGGGACACTCCTTAACCTTGTGACCGTACCCCTCACACCCGAAACACTTATCCGACTCATCTCTCTTAGGTTTTTCAAACTTATCCTTAGAGGTGGGATCTACTTTGTTGTACTTGAATTTTTCAAATTTCTTGGCATCTTTCGATTGCTTTTGAAACTTAATAAATTTTTTAAATTTCTTTGCCAACAAAGCAACATCCTCAAAGTCGGAATCGGAATCGGAATCCAAAACTTTAATTTCCTCCTTTCGGGTTTTCAAAGCAATACCCTTTTCTTTCTTAGGCACTTGCTTGGAGGTAATCATGTCGATTTCATAGGTTTGTAAGTCACCTACAATCTCTTCTAGTTTCGTTGATTCTAACCTACTCAAGGAGTTTAAAATGGTCACTTTTGTATCAAACCTACTAGGCAATGACCTAAGGATTTTCTTAATGACACGATTGTCGGGAATTTTCTCACCTAAGTTAAATGACGAGTTGACAATATTGGACAACCTAGCATAAAACTCATTAAGGGTCTCACTCTCTAACATTCTAATGGTCTCAAACTGTGTAGTGAGATTTTGAAGTTTTGACGCCCTAACCATGCTAGTGCCCTCGTGAGTGAGTGCCAAAATATCCCAAGCCTCTTTTGATGTTTCACAAGTCATAATTATATTATATTCTTCCTGTGTGACATGTGAAGAAATAACGTGCAAACCCTTAGAATTATATTGTGCAAGTCTTTGTTCAGTTTCAGTCCATGACTCAACAGGCTTTAAACTAGTGACCTCACCTACAATAGTGACAGGGGGTGTCCAACCTTTATCAACTGCAAGCCAAAAACGCTCATCAATAGATTTTAAAGCACATCTCATTCTCATCTTCCAATAAGTGTAATTAGTGCCATCAAAAACAGGAGTTCGAGAAAATTCACTATATCCAGAATTCATCTTTGAAAACACACGGGATAACAAAACAAATACAAATAGTTTTCTAGCTCTGATACCAATTTGAGGAAACGGGTGACCCGATATGTGTGTTTTCAAACAGAATCAATTATTTCTTAGAAAAAGATCCAATTTTTAATTATGCACCAAACCAAGTTGTGAAATCCCAATTCTCACTTTAAACCAATTTTATCTTGATTAATCCTAAACATGCATCTAGTGATTAAAGCAAGTAAAGTAGAGTAGAGAATACTCACGATGCCGGATGTACGAGAAAAAAACCCAAAACGGGAAAACAACCTCGGACGGCCCAAGCCAGACAATCACTATGAATAATGGTTTTACAAAGACAGATTAGCCTTACACTAAGACTCGATCCCCACGGGTCTTGACGCTCCTTCTGATCTTCAACCGTTCTTCAATAATGCCCATGCAGAAATTCCGTCTTCCACGATCTCTGTTCACAACACACGCGTCCACGTATGTCTCGGTGTCCACCGAAATTGCTTTGATACGTCTACGATGTCGAACACGATGTTCGTCGCTTCTTTACCACAAAACCTTTGTGTTCAATGTGTAGAACAAACAACTTTGGTGCAGCAAGATCACGTAAACATATAAGAATGATATCTCGGATCTTTGCAAACTCTAAGGATGTGTTTAAGACTTTTAAACGTTAGAAAACATGTGCAAACAAGGTTCTGGTTTGTAAAACTATTTTCCAGAAAGCACACTGACGAAATTATGATGCAAACACTATTTAAATAGGATTTAAACACCACCTCGAAAAACGTGTCATTCGCGCGACATAGTAACTCGTTCGAGCGACTTAAGATGTCGTTCGAGCGACATTGTATCTCGTTCGAACGATATCCAATGTCGTTCGAGCGACCTCGTGAAGTTTGACTTTCTTTGACTTTCTGATAAAAACGTCTCTTAACAAAGAGATTTAAATTAGTCAAACTCTATTTCGAGCTTATCATCATAAAACAAAGTTTAAACCATTAAAACACTTTTAAAACATTTAAAATCATTTTTCTTTATAAAATTACATCCTTATTTTTATAAAATAATTCCGAGCACCATAAATTATACGCATTCATACCTGAGTGATCTCGGAATGAAATTAACTTTGAAGACGAGTAAACTTGCACCAAATAAACATCGGCATGATTATTTCTTTGAAGCTTTGCCGTTACGTCTTCAATACGTCATAGACCAAGTGGGATCGTGACAAAATACAATTCTCCCTATGACATATTACAAACATAGTTTTGTTCACGGAATTAAATCAAAACACTACAGGGACTTGGAAATTTATGTCCTTACAGACCTTGTCACCAAATCATGATATTATAAGGTTTGAGGTCATCAACTAAGATGTTATCCTCATAAACTCTACCACTGGAGCACAATGAACCAAGAATTGTCATGAAAACTGATCTTCTTATTAATAATCTCTTCCTAAGATGGTACATTTACACACTTTTACTAAATCATATGTAAAACTTCTTGAGATGATCAGCATTCCTGGGATTGGAAAAAGGTTCCCCCTCGAGGTTTTCTAGCCTGTAGGTTCTTGGTATAACCTCCTCAATTACTCTGTAAGGACCATGCCAATTTAGGTGGAGCTTGTTCGCCTTCTGTAACGTCTTCTTCAGCACCAGGTCTCCTACAACTATGGGCCTTGATTTTACCCTCTGATTGTAGAACTTTGTTGTTTTGTGCTGGTAAGCTGCTTGCCTTACTTCTGTGTCTTCTCTTTTCTCTTCAATCAAGTCTAGGTCGAGTTTTTTTTCCTCTCCATTCTTCTCGGGGTCGTAGGTTTGAACCCAATGAGTGGGGAGTCCTTCCTCTGTGGGTATGACGGCTTCGGAGCCATGTGATAACATAAATGGGGTCTCCCCCGCAGGTGTTCTAGCCATCGTTCTATAGGCCCAAAGAATAGCATAAACCTTTTCAGTCCACCTTCCCTTAGCCTTCTCCAACCTCTTCTTGATCCCTTTAAGGATTGTTCTGTTGGTGACTTCGGTCTGACCGTTTGCTTGAGGTCGGTCAGGAGAAGAGAAAAAATGCATTATCCCAACTCTTTCGCAATATTTTTCTAGGGAAGAATTCTTGAATTGGGTTCCATTGTCCCAAATGAGGGTATTTGGGAGGCCATGTCTGCATATGATGTTCTTTCAAATAAATTGGAATTTCTTCTGCTCTGTAATTGTGATCATCGGCTCCGCCTCTACCCACTTGGAGAAGTAATCAATGGCAACTATAAAAAATCGGTAATTATTTACGGCCCTTGGCAGGGGACCTACTAAGTCAATTCCCCATACTGCGAATGGCCAAGGGGAACTGATAAACGTCATAGGTTGATGAGGTTGGTGGGGGATTATGGAGAATCTTTGACATTTATCGCACCTCTTTACATAAGCTGCAGCCTCCTTTGCCAAGGTTGGCCACCAGTACCCCTGCGTAATAATTCTTTTGGCCAAGGGTCTTCCTCCTATGTGACTAGAGCAAAAACCCTCATGTACCTACTGTAAGATGCGAGGAACTTCCGTAGGATGAACGCATCTGAGGACAGGTAATAGGAATCCCATCTTATACAGGACGTTTCCCACTATGGAGAATTTCGCAGCTCTGTATCTTAACTTCCTCCTTTCCAGCTTTGATTCCGGCAGTTCTCCCTCTCTGATATACCTGATAAGGGGGTCCATCTATGAATCCCCTAGGTTCAGATTGAGGCATAGGTTACTAACCTCTTATTCTTCAATGGTTTCTCTGGGCAAGATCTTGACAGGGACTGTTCTACGAATATCTATCTTCGTTACCGAAGCCAACCTTACTAAGGCATTTGCGTGGCTGTTATTTTGCCGAGGTACTCTCTTCATCTTTACCTCTTCGAGGCCTTCCAGTATCGTTCTCACCCTCTTCAGTTATTTAGCCATCCTTTCATCTTTGGCCTCATAAACCCCTAAGACTTGATTAACAACTAACCTTGAGTCACTATGAAGTAGAAGTTGTCCTACTCCCAGAGTCTTTGCCAATGAGAGACCTGCTATCATGGCTTCATATTCTGACTCATTGTTCGATGCCTTGAAGTTAAACCTTAGGGCATAATCGATGTTGATACCATCCGAGGCTGAGAGTATCAACCCCGCACCGCTCCCACTTTCATAAGATGACCCGTCAACAAAGAGGTTCCAGATGTCTCTATCTGATGAGAAGCCACCTTCTAACATTATTCCCTCCTTGAAGAGGTACCGGTCTTCCTCATTCGCGGCTGTTCTATCTCTGGCTCCCTTGGTCATAACCTCTTCTGGGTGTCGGAAGACGTTGTTATTTGGCCCTTCTGTAGTCTCTGATCTGTTCTCAATCTCGGTCTCTTACCATGTAAACTCAGCAACAAAGTCTGCAAGCGCCTGCCCTTTGATGGCCATCCTAGGCTGGTAAGTGAGGTCATATTCCCCTAACTCAATGGTCCATATCATTAACCTACCCGACTTCTCAGGCTTATGGAGGACCTGTCTTAGCGGGGAGTCAGTGAGAATGACCATGAAATGGGCTTGAAAGTAGGGCTTCATCTTCCTTGAAGCGTGTATCAAGGCGTAGGCCAACTTTTCCATTCGAGGATAATTCTGCTCAGCCCCCTGAAGGGCTTTACTATTGAAGTATACGGGCCTTTGGATCCCAACATCTTCTTGTACTATGGCTGCACTTATAGCTGATTCGGAGACTGCCAGATAAACGTAAAATTTCTCTCCTACGATGGGCTTAGATAGGAGCAAGGGAGTCCCAAGGTAGGATTTGAGTTGGATAAAAGCCTTATCACACTATTCGTCCCATTATAAGGCCTTTCTAAGCACCTTGAAGAACGGGAGACACTTGTCGGTCGCCCTGGAAACAAATCTATTGAGCGCAGCCACTCTTCTAGTGAGCCTCGTAACGTCCTTGATACTCCTAGGTGTCTTCATGTCGAGAAAATCCTTGATTTTCTCAGGGTTCACCTCTATTCCTCTTTGATTGACGATGAATCCAAGAAACTTCCCAGCTCCTACCTCAAAGACACACTTTTCCGGGTTGAGTTTCATCCTGTACAGGTCCATGATATTGAAGGTCTTTTCCAAATCTGCCACGTGAGTGCAGGCCTTTAAGCTCTTCGTCAACATATCGTCTACATACACCTCTATGGTTTTGCCTATTTGGTCTTCGAACATCTTATTCACCAGACGTTGATAGGTTGCCCCTGCATTTTTCAATCCGTAGGGCATCACCTTGTAGCAGTACGTCCCTTTGTCAGTAATGAAAGATGTCTTTTCTGAGTCTTCAGCATCCATGAAGATTTGATTATAGCCTGAATATGCATCCATGAAGCTCATGAGCTCATGTCCTACAGTTTCATCTACCATCTGGTCGATCCGGGGTAGGGAATAACTGTCTTTTGGGCAAGACTTGTTCAGGTCAGTAAAATCTACGCACATTCTCCACTTTCCATTGGCCTTGGGCATAATGACTGCATTTGATAGCCACTCTGGATATATCACTTCCCTGATGAATTCAGCCTCTTCTAACTTTTGAACCGCTTCCTGGATAATGTCATATTCTCCCTGGAGTAAACTCTTCATCTCTGTTTGATTGGCTTATCATCCTTAGTCACATTCAGCTTGTGGCACATAACTTCAGGGCTGATGCCTGGCATATTCGTGTGACTCCATGCGAAGACACTCTGCCTCTTCCTCAGGAAGTCTACCAGCTCTTTCTTGATTTCTACCTTTAAGGCTTTACTTACCTGGACGATTTTTTTCGGCTCGTCCTCATTGAGGACTATGGATTCTACCTCTTTCGCGACCTCTCCCTTCTTTAACTTTGTTTCATCTCTTGGGTCAAGCGTGTCAATGTTATAAGCGGTGGTTGGCCTTTTATGGGCCTCTCTCTTTTCAACCGAGTTGAAGTAGCATTCTCGTGCTATGGTCTGGTCACCTTGCACTTCCTCTATCCCATAATGGGTCGAGAATTTCAGCATCTGATGGACCGTTGACGGCACGACCTCAAACTCCTTAAGGGCTACTCTTCCTATGATGAGGTTATAGGCCGAGAAGACGTTTTTGTCCATAATGAAAAAATTAATCTTTCGGGTTAACCTCTTAGGCCACTCATCACCCATCCGCACGTCTATCTCATACATGCCCAATGGATGGACCTTTTCACCGCTGAAGCCCATTAACGGATGATGATAGGGTACCAACCTAGCTTTGCTAAGACCTAGACTCTTGAAGCAAGGCCAAAACATCACATGTGCTGAGCTTCCTCCGTCTACAAGAATTATCTGCACCTCACATCCATGGACGCTTTTTGTGATCACCAAAGGGTCATCATGTGGAGCTAGGATGCCTTTGAAGTCGAGTCGGGAGAACCCAACTATGAGAGTATCTATGTCTACCTTCTTTCTCTTCTGCGTAGTATCGAAAGACGTCAGGTTTACCACTTCAGGTTTGGCCACTGATTTGGCCTCTGCCACATGAGCTTTTCTATCAGCCACCTCAGAGCCAGCTCCCGCGAGTCCTCTGCATATTGTGTTATCACCAAAGGAGATCATACCAGCTCTCTTCACCAGGATGTTATTGTCTTTTGGTGGGAGGTCCGGATCATCCTCCTCCTCATCATCCGTGCCATTGTCTCTTCTTGCTGTGGTGTCCTCACGACATTTGTCGTGTCTCTTCTTTTTAGGGTCTTCCCTTCCCCTTTTGGGAGCTTTACCATCAACGTATTTCCTCAACTTTCCTGACTTCAACATCTTCTCAATCTCATCCTTCAAGGCGAAGCACTTGTCTGTTATATGGCCATGGTCTTGGTGGAATTCACACCATAAGTTTTAGTTCCTCTTATGTGGAGGAGCCTTTAACTTCTCTAGACATCTTAGGGATCGATCATTCTTGATTTCATTGAGGATGTGTTCGTAGCTAACCGTAAGAGGGGTATAACGCGCAAATTTATCATCATCTGACCTCTTCTTTCCATCCTTTTTTCTGTGGAATTTTTCGCTGACACCGCCGTTCTCATCCTCATACTTGGCGACCATGGCCTCTTCAGCGTTCATGACCTTCCCCGTAGTTGCCAATAGCTCCGCCATGGACTTTGGAGGGTCTTCTGCAAGTTTCCACAATAACTTTCCCTTCTGAAGACCTCCTATGAGGGCGGTCATGGCAATATTCTCTTCGTAATCCTCAACCTCAAGTTTTTCTTTGTTGAACCTGGCGATGTAGTCTCTTAGGCTCTCGTTCATCCCCTGCTTGACATACAGCAGATGGGTGGTCTTCTTTTGAGGTCTTACCCCAAAGCAGAAGTTATGAATGAATTGTTCAGCCAAGCCCTTGAAGTTCTCAATTGAATTCTTCGGAAGAGAAGTAAACTAGATGTGCGCTGCTCCTGTTAAAGACCCAGAGAAGGAACGACACTTCATCTCATCTGGTATCGAATAGACGTCTTCCACTGACTGATACATCTCAATGTGGTGTACAGGGTTGGTGCTACTGTCATACTTGGGAGAGACCACGGGCGGTTTGAAATTAGCGGGGGTCAGAAAGTTTAATATCCTGGCCATAAAGGGGGAGCCTTCTGAGAAACCTCTTTGCAATGGGTCAAGGCTTTTGATGAGGTCTCCTATCTTTTATTCAAGACGTTAAATACAGTCGTTCCATGGTCTTGCAACGTCGATTTGGCCGAGGTTGTTCCCAGCCACCTCCAAGGGGTAGACCGAGGGTTCCCCAGCCACAGCACAATGTCGGCTGTTGACCTCTTCCTGGTCTCTACCTCTTCTTACATGGGGTCGGCCTTGATGAGGCCGATGTTGCCCCTCTTCCCTTTGTAAGCCAGCTGCACTTCTTGACCTTGATAACCTCTGTCTTAGGTAATTTACCGGTCCTAGCCTTTCAAAGGACGACCCGCTTCTCAATCGATCAAAAGCTGATCCTCATTGTTGGGCTTCTTCTCCTCTTTTGCCTCCACAACCTTGGCTCCGGTTGGCAGGATGAACTGTGTTGTTCGAAACTTCATATGGCTCCCAACAGTCTTCTGGGACGTATTTCGCCTTTAGATCATCATACCTATCCACAGGGCAAGGGTTTCCTTGCCTCCCCAGGCGCAAGCGCCTAGGGTCAGCAACGTCCCTCCTCCGCTGGGGTGTAGGTTGGTCTTTCCGCGGTGCGTGGGGTGGTCCCCTGGTATCAGGATGGGGTTGAGCAGCTGCCGGGTGATCATCTCCGGTGAGACTCCGGTGGCCTCATCATATTTTGGCTGAGCTGTGCAAATTGCTCCTGCATTGCTTGTTGCGTCGCAGCTAAAGACCTCAACGCTGCGGCCACCTCCGCCATTTAGGGTTGGGGCAGTACCTGGATGGAGCTAGGCCTTCCCTCACCAGGCGGCGGAAGAGGTGGTGGTAATTTCGGGGCCATATGTTGACACAAAAGAGCCGGTGTAGTAAATGAGCTTAATACCTTACAGGACCTCTTTCAATGGTGAAACAGCTCCGCGCAAGGGGGGGGGGGGGGGGGGGGGGGGGGGGGGGGGAGGCCTGGTTCACCACCAGAGTCTCCGGTGAGGTTAAACGAATAAAGAGGAAGAGAAAACTTCTCGATTCCCATAGACGGCGCCAAAATGATGATGCTAGAAACAGCACCACCCTTCAAGGTGTTTGTAAGCTCAATTCAGTGTTAACAATGGCAGTATAAAGGTATATCGTAGAAGGAGGTGAGGAGAAGAGGATTCACACTGGAATATAAGTGGTTCAGCCAATTAGGCCTACATCCACTGCGCAAGTGTATGATATGTGTCACTGTATGAGGGCTCTAATGGCCATAGATACAATCTTTCAAGCTTTCTCTCTCTACTGTGTATTTAGATAGAGTTTCAGCTAGGGTTGCTAATTTTGGGTCCCCGTCCAGGAAGGAGAAGACATGTATATATAGTACCTGGGGGGTGTAATGTACCCCCATGCATGCAATGAGCATGTATGTGTTGATCTAGCCAATATGATGAAGACATCTGTCACTGTCACATGTAGAGAATGATGATGAAATATTCCCCCCACCTGAGGGGAATGATTTGTTATAACTGATTTGTGTACACGTGTTCCCAGCCACACATATGCGCATAAGAGCTCAGACATCTGTCTGGTCACGACCTCGGCCTGGAATAGTACGAGGTTGGTAAAGTCTAACTGTCATCCAATCCGAGATTATGACCTCGACTTATGTGGAGCCGAGGTTAGGTAGGTGATACCATAAGGTCGGCTGGGCCGAGGTTAAGCTGGAACATGTTAGGAACAATGGCTGATTCCCTACTGAAGTTGGCCTTAACCTAGGCCTACTCCCAACCGAGGTTGTTATCCCTTGGATGTCCTGATGAACAACTATTCCCATGGATCATGAGGGCCTCTCTTGATGAGGTTGGTAGTAAAGTCGGCCATGACTGACCTTGCTTGGGACGAGACCACTGGTCATTGTTCTAAGACCCTTCCAACATCGACCATACCAATGGCCGAGGTTGATGCCTCTGAGCTGAGGTGGTACATTTGGGGCATATCAGTATCATAGTTGACTAGAGCTAAGACACGAGAAGAAACACATGATGAGGATATGGCATTTCTCAAATCATCCGTCACCATGCTTTTAAGTGATTTTGAATCGAATGGATTCAAAATACCAAATCCAAGTCCTCATAATTACACTCCTATCTCGTATCCAAGTCCTTGAAATTATTCTCCTGTCCCACATCCTAGTTTTCGTAATTACACTCCAGTCCCGTATTCAAGTCCCCACGATTACACCCCTACCCCCCGTCAACTGAGCCAAACTTTGGAGATTCAACTGAGCTAGACTTTGGAGATTTAACTGATCCACCACATGATCCATATGTCGGTTTATTAGATTTTTCAAATCAAAGGAAGATTGCAAGTGTACAAGTTGTTGCTTCAGCTGCTACTCGAACGGTGGTGCATGGCCATCAATTGCTGATATTTGAACGTAAGGTTTACATTAGTAGTGTTCAGCTAGGAGAAGGGAATCATCCGTTGTATCGTCGAAGTCACGGGGAAGACACTATTAAGGATGTCGAGAAATCTTATGTGGTTTGGACTTTGCTTTGTCTTATCCTTAAGTGATCCAAAGTAACTTACATTCAGTAACTTACATTTAGTAGCTTACATTCAGTTGGATTCGATCGATATATTTTCAATAACTTCATAACTGATTGAGCACTACTTGATATATATATATATATATATATATATATTATTTTAATATATGATTTATATATCAGTTGGATTCAACTGATAATTGATACATGATATGCTTGATATATTCAGTTGGATTCGATTGATATATTTTCAATAACTTCATAACTGATTGAACACTACTTGATATATATTGGGTTGATATATGATTGATATATGTTTGATATATCAGTTGGATTCAACTGATACCTGATATGCTTGATATATTCAGTTGGATTCGATTGATATATTTTCAATAACTTCATAACTGATTGAGCACTACTTGATATATATTGGGTTGATATATGATTGATATAATAACTGATATATGTTTGATATATCAGTTGGATTCAACTGATAACTAATACCTGAAATGCTTGATATATTCAGTTGGATTTGATTGATATATTTTCAATAACTTCACAACTTATTGAGCACTACTTGATATATATTGGGTTGATATATGATTGATATATGTTTGATATATCAGTTGGATTCAACTAATAACTGATACCTGATATGCTTGATATATTCAGCTGGATTCAATTGATATATTTTCAATAACTTCATAACTGATTGAGCACTAATTGATATATATTGGGTTGATATATCATTGATATAATAACTGATGTATGTTTGATATATCTGTTGGATTCAACTGATACCTGATACCTGATATGCTTGATATATTCAGTTGGATTCGATTGATACATTTTTAATAACTTCACAACTGATTGAGCACTACTTGATATATATTGGGTTGATATATGATTGATATATGTTTGATATATCAGTTGGATTCAATTGATACCTGATATGCTTGATATATTCAGTTGGATTCGATTGATATATTTTTAATAACTTCATAACTGATTGAGCACTACTTGATATATATTGGGTTGATATATGATTGATATAATAACTGATATATGTTTGATATATCAGTTGGATTCAACTGATACCTGATACCTGATATGCTTGATATATTCAGTTGGATTCGATTGATATATTTTCAATAACTTCACAACTGATTGAGCACTACTTGATATATATTGGGTTGATATATGTTTGATATATCAGTTGGATTCAACTAATAAATGATACCTGATATGCTTAATATATTTAGTTGGATTCGATTGATATATTTTCAATAACTTTATAACTAATTGAGCACTACTTGATATATATTGGGTTGATATATAATTGATATAATAACTGATATATATTTGATATATCAGTTGGATTCAACTGATAACTGATACCCGACATGCTTGATATATTCAACTAGATTCTATTGATATATTTTTAAAAACTTCATAACTGATTGAGCATTGATTGATCACTGCTTGATAACTGATTGTGCATTGATTTTCCTTGATTAGCACTAAGTCTTCAAGGTCTTTTACAGATTAAAAAGAATTTTTGATAACTGATTGGGAATTTCCATTTTAGTTTGTATTTGGGAATATTATCTGAATCTACTTTAGGCTCTAGTAAGGCAATTGCTGGTAGTTTGTATTGTTTAATCAGTCTTTTGATTCTCCTGTTAGTGGCCTTATTAGCTACCCCCTAACATTCCAGCATATGAAATTTATCATTTAAAAGTAGTATTAGTTATAATATTTTTTGATTTACCTAAGGACCTGTTGAATCTTTTGTAAAGTGGATCAATAGGAGCTTTTTTAGAAATCATACCTGACTTAACTGATGTTTCTGCAGCAGTAGTAGTGGGATCAATGACACTGTCTTTCCTTGTGATTGCAGCTCTATGTAAGGTTTAGAAGAGACTTTAAAGGCCCCGAGTTTGTATGTTCTCGATCTGTAGAGATCCCTTGTGCCTTAGGTAGTAACTGATTCTTTATTCTAGTTTATTGAGCTTGTTTTGCAGCAGCATTATTAGGGAGAAGTTGGCTCTTTATGCTAGTTTCTTGATCTTGTATTGCAGCAACACTCTTTTTAGGCTCTTTTGTCTTTTGTTTTTGGGAAGTATTTGTAGGAGGGAATTTGATCAGACATTTAGATTCTTTATGCCCTTTCTTCTTACAGTATTGACAGTATGAGGGAATGTTTTCATACGAGATCTTTTGCCAAAAACCCTTATCACCACATCCAATCCAGATCCTATAAATTCTTTATTGTAAAAGATTTAACTCAATACATATTCTTGCAATGCTTGGTCGAGATAAGGATGCTGCTGAGGCATCCATAGTAAAAGGTTTCCTAATTAATTGAGCATTAGAAAATAAAGACGGCTTGGCATAAAAATGAATTGGAAGAGCATTGATTGAGCAAATTCAGTATTTTGGTATGCTTATTAATGTTCAGTCTCAGGCAACAAAGCACTTTCTCTGGCAGTTCTTCTGGCTTCTGAGCCTGAATGGTTAAACAAAGATCCAGTATTCCATTTTTTAATCGCTCTCGAAATGCTTCTAGTCCTTTCTTTGCTATCTATTTTCAAAAATCTTTCGCGGACTTCTTTGTACTTGCACTTGCTATCCATAATGCATGAAGCGGTTTCATATTGAAGCAAGTGTCCATTTGAAATATTGGGAAAATAGTCTCCATGCACACTACTGAAATCATCATCCGAGTCAGACTCTAGAATGCTGAGTGGGTCAAACCATGCTTCCTATTGGCAGATTAAATTTGTATCAATTTGACTATGGTGCCATTGCAACTGAGTAAGATGAAATGTTGAATTGGAAACCTCAGATCTTCGGCAGGTGGTCGTTGTTTGAACAAACTCGCTAATAACAAAATCTTTTGCATGAGTTCCTGCATTGCTATTCCTCTTCCTTGTTCCATCAAGTACAGAATTGGTAAGATTTTCGTGGAATGTTCTGGACCGGTGATGATTTTTCCTCTCTGGTTTAATTATTTTAGTTGGTGTTGATACACACGAACCAATTATAGTAACTTTGCGAGCCTTAGCACACTACATGCATCCTAGTAGTGAGAGCCACTGAAATTAAGAATGTTAAAGATCAGTGGGTCGTAAGAATTGACTTATTTTCTCCCTCTCTCTGAAACAATGGAATAAGGAGAGAGAGAGGGTTCTTTAATCTAACAGGTTCACGTTACAAATGATGCCTCTTATAAGGCATATGACTTTTAATCTAACATGTTCTTTAATCTTATAAGGCATATGACTTTTAGAACTTTATGTGCTAAAATGATGCCTCTGCATATGATGGATAGGGTATGCTCATATCCTCTTGTGATGCATAAGATTGTTTGGTCTCTTAATCTTTTGCCTTGGCATATGATTAGTGATACCTTCTGTATCAAAGTGATGCCTCCTTACACCGCCGTGAATTTTGAGCAAATGAGCAGTGATATCTATGATATCACTATGATGCTCAAATTTACCCTCCCCATATTTGCACTTATTTTTTTCGTATGATTTTGGTCAACTAGATGATCCTGAAGTGCTTACACTTTCTTTATATAGATAGACAATATTATTTTGCAGAATGAGTTTACTTTTGACACTTTCTTGATATTCTGTTTTGATATTGTGCCCCACCTTCTTTATTGTAACTAACATAGTTACATTCTATTATTTGCAGGCGTACACATGGCATACCCAGCATACGTAGTATTCAAAGGCCTTAAACCAGGTGTTTACACTTTGTGGCAAGCAACACAAGCACAAGCCAATGGATACCGATGCGCCGTATTCATAAAATTTGAGTCCATTGAACTTGCTCAACATGCATACTCCAAGTACACGAGGGAGGATGTCACCGCATCAATAACCCCCACGACTGATATACCTAGACTTCACGAAGCGTATCCACTGCGTGGTGACTCCTGGTCTAGATTTAGAATGATTTGTTACATGTTCATGACATTTCATGTCATCGAAGTGTTGTGTCATTATTTTTTTAGTTGATTTTTTATTCTATGTTCATTTTGTACTTAGCGCCCACGAAGGGGTTGTTTGATGTTGAATTAAGTTTAAACAAGTTTTATGTGTACTAGATATTTGGAATATGAGAAATATAAATGAAATATTGCCAAAATTTTTAGACTTTTTATCATGATATTTATTTTACTTTCATTATTTCATCATTTTGTGAAAATATAAAGATATTTGTAATAGCTTTTATCACATTTAAAAAGTTCAATTTTGTAATTGCTAATAGTAGTCACAAATTTGTCACTACTATCAAGTTTGTAACTGCTAATAACTGTCACAAATATAATATTCCTAATTGCTGTCAGCAGTCACAAATATAACATTCGTAACTGCTGTCAGCAGTTACGAATCTAATATTCGTGACTGATGTCAGCAGTTACGAATCTAATATTCCTAACTGCTTAGAGCAGTTACAAATTGGGGTCACCAGTCATAACCCCGTAGGGGTTATAAAATTTTGTGACTGCTGTTAGGAGTTACTATTTTGGTTTTATCACCCCTTAAATTATGACGATTAATAACAGTTATAAAGGTCAATTGTGACTGCTAACAACACTCACAAATCTCCTATTTTGGTGTAGTGTTATACTCCTCCTCTTCATCCTCGCCCATGACAACGTTGGTATCCACATCCTCTTCCTCCTCGGATTCATCCTAGTCATCATCTTCCACATCCGTCTCGTCATCATCATCATTGTCGTCATCATCATTCTCCCTCTTTGCTCGGATGATCTCCCTTTGCCTCGCACTTTTGGTGAGGGTGCCCTGCCCAAGAGGATTTGGAAGGCGAGGAAACTCGGTGGGAGGAGCAATGCCGACATCTGTTAGAATGGAAGTGATAAGCTGGGCATAAGGGAAAGGGGTGACACCCTTTTTGTCCAAGGCTACAAAGAAGATGTCCTTATAGATGATACGATCCAGGTGGATCGGTGTGGCAGGGTCTAAAAGATGATAAACGAGGGTCACCTGACGGGGGCACATAGAGGAGTCATTTAAAGTTTGCAGGATATTGGTGCAAACTATTTGGAATTTGATGCATGCTTTGTCATTCATCTGACCCACCGGGAATGTCTCGGTACCCCAATATTCGCCAGGTGCTATGAGGAACATGCATGCGACTTTGCCAAGAGGAAAATTGTTAGGATATGTGTATTCGGATGGTCTCAAGACATGTTTTTTTGCTAATTTCCGGGTGAGAATTTCTAGGGAGAATGGAACGCATGTGCCGTCAACATACGCTTCAGAAACGAAATCAGTGGTGCAGATAAGGGATCCATAAAATGCGCGCACCTCGCCTATACTTCTTCGTGGGGCTCGTTGAGAAAATGACACCAACCCCTTGGAAGTAAGAGGTTGGTGACGGATTGGGGTAGCTCATTCCATCACACTTGGCTCTCCATATGTATCTTTCAAGATTGGTTGAAAAAGCGTTCACACCAAATTTGTTCTTGTTTCGATCGGTACGCGTCATTACCGTGGTCGATAACCTCAACAGAGTTATATTTTTGTGAGAGGGATCGATTGGCCATGTGGGAAAGCAGTTATTTGAGGGTAGAATCTGGAAGAGAGAGTAAGAGAGTTGGGTGAGTCGAGTGGTGGTGAAATGGGGGAGGATGAATGTGTATTTATAGGTGGGGGGTGGAAGGAAGGGTTGGCTTTAGGAGGGAAAGGTTTTAGAGGGAAGAAGGAGTGTATTTGGGGTGGAAAATGGGCGGGGAAGAGGGAAAAATGGGTATGGAGGTAAAATGGAGGATTGGGGAATTGGGGGAGGGGGGGTGTATCTCAGGAAGGAGTAGAATTACAGAAGCTGAACTGATCCGGGTGCCCAGGACCGGACCGGTCAGGTCCTATATTTTTTGCATTTTCCACATAAACGAATTGATTTGAACCCCCAGGGGCATACCGGTCCAGATCCAAGAAACTTTCAGATTCCCCTAACTTTAGAATGAACTCTTCTCTCTCAATTTTCGAATGCTCACACAACTTTTACTTCGCATGATTGACCTAGAACCTCCCAAGGCTTGCTTCAAAAACCTAGACTCTCCCTCGACGTGTGTGCTTCCGCTCCTATCCTAATGTGACTTATACCTACCGACTCTCATATACTATACACAAGAATCACCCCATGCGCATCGGGGGTGCGATGACCTTTCTCTCTCGCTTAAGACTCACCCGACCCCAAGAACGGGGTTTGTTTCTCTCCTAGTCTCCCCCGTTTTCCTATCATATTAAGTAGTCGAAAGAAGTTAGGTCTAGTCCCATAGATAAGGGAGAGACCCTTGGTATCAGGATGACTCACTGGAAAATGGATCTTCATGGTGCCCAACTTGTTCTTTGCCTACATACACCGACTTAGAGGGGACATCTCAATTTCTTTTAGTTTTCGAAGTGCGTGGGTCGGGCTCTAAATCGGATGATACGTGAGTCTTTTCCTCAATTACGTTAGATGACACAAATGGTATGGGTGGATGGTCACAAAAAAGGAATTTATCTATCTTTTCTTGCCATTTGCTCTCTTCTAATTGACTAAATGAGTCCAATAAAAGTTGGACTTCGACATTAAGGTTCTCATCCACCGGCACGAATTCTTTCTCAAAGTCCTCTAGACTTATATCGCCTAACTCTCTCTCATGATTAATTTTTGAACAGTTTTTATCCCCCTCCTCTAATATTTCTGTCCCGCTCACATCTATTTGCTCGCTCTCAATCGCGGTCACTAAAAAACCCTCCCCTACTTCTTGCTCAATGTCACAATCATTGCTCTTACTTGGTGCAACAAGGCCTACCCCTAACGGATCTCACTTGTGAGTCCTTTCTTGCTCGTGTGCTTCCTCTATAAGATCCATCTCTCGCTGTTCACTTTCATCACCCTCGAGCTTGGTGTTATTAAATCTATTTATCTCAAGGTGGGTCATGTTCCCGAACATTAGTTGCATTCGCCTATTTCGAGTATTAATAAGTGCATTACCCGTAGCTAAGAATGGGAGGCCAAGGATGACGGGAACATAATTTCTTGAAAAAATGGATGGCTTCTCATCCCAAATGACAAAATCCATCGAGAAGTAGAAAGTGTCAATTTGGACGATCACATCTTCGACAATTCCTAGAGGCATCTTTACCAAGAGATCCACGAGTTGGAGAGTCCTATTCATGGAATGAAGGTCCCCCAAGTGTAGTTGCTTATAGATGGAATAGGGAAGAATGTTAACACTCGCCCCTAAATCTATGAACGCTCTCTAGATTCGATTCTTCCCCATGATGCACGAAATGGTTGGTGCACCCGGATCTTTTTATTTTAATGGACAATCACTCAACAATACTGAGCTGACGTTCTGTGCTAAAAACACATTTTTCTTTACCTTTAGCCTACATTTCACCATGAGTAAGTCCTTAAGGAACTTAGCATACACGGGAATTCACTTGATGGTCTCGAGAAAAGGTAAACTGATCTTTACTTGCTTAAGAATGTCTAGGACATCATCCCGATAAGTCTATTTGGAGTGAGGGACCAACTATTGAGGGTATGGGGCTGCACTGGGAGGTTTCACAACCACTTTGGCTCGCCCGTGTCATCATTACCAGTCTTTATCAAGGGGACATCTTCAGCCTCTTTCGTGCCTGGTGAAATCTGCTTTTTTGTTTTGCTCATCGCATGGAAGAGGTGACAAGTCAACCATTCTCCCACTATGCAGAGTGGTAATCGCATTACATTACTCAGGATGCTCGTGGGATGTAGCACTAACATTAGGTTGAATTTAGGGCGGTCTTTGGCCATGGGCCGGTAATTTTCCCTTCTCTTGGATACTTAATGATGTTTGCAACTTAGAGATACTCGTATTCATCTCAGTGAACATGCTCTCAAACCTAACAGTAGTTGCATTTTGATATTGGATGAATTTATTTAAGCTATCCTTGAGAGTTCTCCATGGCGGGGTGATGTATGGTGCTGGGGGTGGTACTTGCATGTGTGCTGGCATCGGTGGCGCTTGTTGAAATTGAGGAGGGGGTGGAGGCAGGGCAACATGTGAATTAGGATTCAAAACAGCGTGTTGTTGCCCGTAGCTGAAACCAGGATGGTTCTTCCATGAAAGGTTGTATGCATTCTCGTAAGGGGAGTTGAGGTGTACCTTAAACTCCCCTATAGCCTCCACTTTCTTGTTAATCATGGCTTTATATACGGGAATCATCGGACATGACTTTGTTGAATGGCCTGCCTCATAAATAGCGCACACCTCCTCTTTCATGGCTTGAGTGGATTCTGTAGTTTCTCTTAATCTTACCTCGAGTATGTCTCTCATATTTTTCTCAAATTGATCAAATCGACGGTTTAACAAGGTGTATTTATCTAATTGGTATAGATAAAATGCAACAGGAGTGGTGGACGCTTGTCAAGGTCAGTTTTGGGCATTAAGGTCGGACATGTCCCATGCTTGAGTAGTCTCGGCGATATATTTGAGATGAGCCTCAGCATCACTCGGATCTAATTCCCAAAATGAGATTTCTCACATTATTTGAACAAGTTTTTTAGACGCTATATTAAGCCCTTGATGGAAGAAAGGAATAAGGTGATGCTTTTTAAATCCATGACATGGGCAAGTGTTAACAGGTTCTTGGAAGCGTTGCCAACACCGATCAAATGACTCATTATCTCGTTGTAGAAATGCTTGAATTTGAGCCTTGATCAAGTTGGTTTTATGTGGTGGAAAAAACTTTTTGAGAAACTTAGATTGCATATACTTCCATGATATAATAGATTTTGGTGGAAAATACCAAAACCAAGTCTTATCTTTATCCTTTAAGGAAAAAGGAAAAAACTTTAGGCGAACGACATCTTGCGTGGAAGCTTAATCACTAAAAGTTTCGCACGCCTATTCGAACTCGTGGATATGGAGGTATGTTTTCTCCAAATCCATGCCGTGAAATGTTGAAAGAATTTGTATCATCCCATTATGGAAGTGGAACTGTCCTGCATTGTACGAAAATAGAATGCATCTAGGGGTGACAGTTCTCTCGGGAAATAAGAGTTATTTCATGGAAAAATATGGTAAATTTCCCCCACCCCTACCGAAACTGGAAAAAATAAAATTTTGAGATTTAAATATTTTTAGTAATTTAAAATGTTGGGATTTAATTATGAAAAGTAGGATTTTTAATCAGAATTAAAATCGGGGGTGAAATTGGGATTGTATTAAATATATAACTTTTAGGGCATCTTGGATGCGAATCAGGGGTGAATCGATTCGGCCTAGAGATGAATCAATTCAGTTTGTAGTAGAGGCGGCGACAGTGTTGTTTTTCTTAAGAATTCTAAATCCACTTAAAACTCTAATATTTTTCGCTTAAAATTAATTCGGGGTTATGACTTTATAAACACTTTTTCATAAACTCTAAAAGTAGTAGACCCTTATAATTTTTCTCTTCTTCCATCTACAAATCCTATCCCCAAATTTATCAAGTTTCAACTCAAGATTTTAAGGCTCAATTGGTGTTTTATCAAGTTGGTGCAAGAATAAATCTTTTTTAACTTTTTAAGAGGATTTCAACCGTCTAATCAGATTTCCTAAATGATTTTCAGCAGGCATGAATATCTCTATTCTCTCTCTTTAGTATGATGTGTTTTAGTTGTTGCCTAAACCTTAATTCATACGCTTTTCTTAAAATAAATTAGCAACCTAATTAGGAAAAGTGAACTAATTTAGGAATGTTTTTCTTAAAAGTCTTAATATTATTTAATACTTATAACCATTGTGTTCTTAGGGTAGAGGTTGGATTTTAGGTAAATTGGTTATAGCTTTGCATGTAGAAATCGTAATAATTTGATTTAAATGAAAACTGGACTTGTATGACCACATAAAATTATGTAGGTTTGGTTCAAATAAGTTATTGTTATGTGCCTCATATTTGCATGATGATTAAGATTATATTTGTTGAATAAAATTATTGGTGCTAATTACGACGATGGATTTAATAAATTAAATTGAGATTAATTGTGAATTTATGAGAAATTGCATAGTTCTTGATAAATTAAATTGCGCGATTTATTGTGTTGATTATATTAATCATTGCGGGGACGACGAGATTTCGGGTAGTATGTTCTCATTTAGTTTTAGGAATACATGCTAGGTATGGAACTAGTGAGTATACCTTAGTTCGGTTAACACTTTCTAGATATGGAACTAGTTAGTGTAGATTTTTACGGATGGGATATTTCGGAGTGGGGCTGATTTTTGGTGTCGTTTCGTTAATTTGGATAACCTGAGTGTGATACTAGGAAGAGATTTATTATAGAAATTCATCTTACAAAATAATATAGGACGTGGTTGGGTTTTGGGAATCTCTAGGTTTGAGACTAGGGGTAGGTTTGAGGTTTATGCTCTATAATAGGGTGGGGCTAAAACAAATAATGAGAAAATGAGACGATGGGAAAATAAGAATTGAGAAGGTATTAAAATGGATTGGCGGAGCGAGTATATGCAGGGATGGCAGCTAAACCAGCGAACTGGCTATAGAGACGTGTGTGTGTGTGGCATCACGAGTATGTGCGGGCGGATAGTTAAATGGGTTGACGGGCTATAGTGACGTGTCATGAATGGAACCTCATGATTATGTGAAGGATTGATAGAATACGAGTTGACTGACTATAGTGAGGGGAATGGGTGTGATGTGTAGAACTTAAGCGTGCCAAGAGTGTGTGCAGAGCCGATAAGGGATCGACGGGCCATATTGGTGTCGCACAAATTAAATTAATTAAATAATTAAAATGAGTAAGGATAAGATGAAAATTGTTAATAATAATATTATTGGACTATTTGGGCTTACACTTTAGGGTGCATTAGTTGTAGTGTAGATAGTGGCAATTTACGTATATTTACTCGTTAATTAATTATCTCGCTTAATTTAAAATATTCTATTATGATATTTATTATGTATGATGCTACTGTTTGGGTTAACGAACCCTAATTAGGGAGATTGGATGGTATTCATGTGGTGGGCTCTGACCCATTGCGTTGACTAACATTTCAGGTTTAGTGCTGGAGTAGCTGAACAAGATTTTTTGGAGGTGCAACTGGATTACATTTCAATAGCTTAGTAGTTTGGATTTATTTTCATTTTCGTCGCATTTTATTATGAGAGTTTATTATGGATTTGGTGCGCCACTCGGTTCCATAATTATTTACGGTTTATTTCCGTCATTTATGGTTGGATTATTATTTGAGATTTATTTTTGGAGATTGGATAATTTAGAGTTTAGGATGGTGATGGATTTTATTATCTCTTGATGATTATTATTTATTGGATCAAATTTTAAATTATTATCTTATGGAATCAATTTTATATGTCTCATATCTGTCACATGCTAAGAATGATATTTAATTTAGTGACGCTTGACGTAGTTTGGCGGCGATGGATGTCCACCTCGCTTGCCAGATTGCGCGAGGTGTTACAGATGGTATCAAAGCATGGTCTTAGGTCTCGTAGGTTGTGAGTCCATTTTAGCTTTCATGTTGCTATCTTTGATTCCTTTTGATAATTTTTACTCTTAGTTATTCCGAGTCTGATATTTTTTTATTCCTATCTTTTTAGATAGAAAACACTAGGAGTGCTAGAGATAAGAGAGGGTTCAGTTGCTGGCTCTGCGAGTCAAGAGAGGTAGAGGTAGTTTGTGTTGGATGCCGGGTAGTTAGCAGTGATTGTGTGTGAGGCCACGGTGGCCGCTATTAAGGTAGGTAGGCATAGATAGGTGACCTTAGAGGCACAGTAGCGGGGTACACTCGCTTAGACTTGGGATAGGGTGAGGGCCAATTTCCATAAGGGCAATCCTCCCACCTTTGCAAGGGGATATGACCTAACTGTTCCTCACCAGTGGATGAGGGACATAGAGCATCATTTGAGGATGGTGGACTGCAATGATGTGCAAAAAATAGATGCTGGCTACTTTCAAACTGATAGGAGATGCTTTACAGTGGTGGGAGAGTTTCACCCCATCAGAGGACAAAGGCCGTTTGAATTATGGAGATTTTCTGATCAAATTTAACAATAAATATTTCCCGTATGCAATAAGGAGTGCGAAGAAGAGAGAATTCTTGGACTTAGAGCAGGGTTCAAAATCAGTAGTTGAATACAAGCAAGAATTTATGAATTTATCGACGTTTGTACTAAATGGGGTTGATAGTGGGTCTACATAATGGGTCGATACGGTGGGATGCTGTGTCTAGAAGATTCTAGTCTATGGCATGATTATGCGATACAGAGACCTGACGTAAAATAAAGGTTTCGTAATTGACATTGTAAAGGCATGTTGCCTATAAAATCTCGAGGTAGAAACAACTTCAGACATTGGGAGAGCCATTGTAGAGAAGAAGAAAGTTGCAAAAGAGAGAATGTGGAAGATGGTGAAGAAAACACCCCCAAAGCCATTTTTTTATACTAAACGTTCCTATAGAAGATGAACCATTCAAAACCTCACCGGTTTATCCGCCCCCATAATACCTAAAGTATGCAGATAGTGTAATCAAAGCCAAAGGAGTTATTTGCACTTAACGCTTATGCCGATAGGAAGGTCAAAGGGTATGCCGATCGGCAACCCATCCTTTTTTTTAGAAAAACTCCTTATTTTCTTTTACACATATCAATTTCCAAAATACAATTTTTTTTTTAAAAAGTCAAATCTTCGGGTTGTCCCTTTAAGAAAAATTATTACTTTACCCTTTTTAACATAATTTCTGAAAATAAACACTTTTCTTTTACTTCAAGTCCCTTTTCCATTTTTTATCCCCATCTTTGTAAATAATGAGAAACCTCAGTAGTAAACTAAAATGCATGTAGAATAAGTCATGAAACCAAGATAACACCAAAAATAAATGCGTATTTCATATATTTCTTTCTTGAATTATTAAATTTCCTCATAGATAAAAACGAAAGAAGAAATAAAGATACATCTAACACTGTCTGAACCCTTCAATCCCTCAAAAACCAACCCTCAACTTCCGTGGTGTACACTCTTCCCCCTGCTATGAGCGATAGATCCTCCACTCCCAGAGCCAAAACTCTCCTCATATGTGGTCAAGAACATCAGACATGCGCTGATTGACTTCCTCATATAGGCTAACATTGAGGTCATCCAGTCCTTGATGTCCCTTAACCAGGTGGTCGACTCACGGACAATCTGCATAAAAGAAGGAATATAGCAATAAAAATCAAGTAAGTCAATAAAAATGAACATAAAACGGGAATAGAAAATAAAAGAGGATGGTAAAAAGTATACCTCAGTTCGTAAGGACTCATCAGAAAGACCCTACAACCCGTCCACCGATGCATGGGGGTGATGGGTACCAATAACACTTCCCCACTACTCAACTGAAAATGATAAGAGGAAGAAGAGTCCTAAATAAATGAAGCGTCCTCTGCCGCTACAGTCATGCCTTTTCCAGTACTGTGGGCCTACGCCGCTGGCACGCTGGAACCTCTCCCCAAAGCAGTACTAGGTGGAGGAATATTCTCCATGTGATATATGCATGAAAGCATCAACCAGATGGTTATAAAATTCAGATAGTCGTAGCCTGTCGTCATATCGGTGTAGAGCTCATAAGGATCTCCCTCCATCATTTCCGCCCTCACCTCACCCATAATCTCTCTCATCCTCCTCTTGTACTTTGAGGCCACCGATAGTGAGACCTCCACCTCCCCTTCCATGATCTAATGCACCACCCTTTCCCCAAGGTATCTACATACCTGAAATCATGATCCAACAACCACCTCATCTACGTGTACATGCCCATAGCCCCAGTGGCCCTCGAAGGAAGACTCCAAGGGTAAGAGGTCACATGCATCCCCATACAATAGGTAATAAATTACCCCAAAGCATAAAAATTGCAAAAGATAAACATCCTACAGGGTCAGGGATTAGTTCGAATGCCTGTTCAACTTCATCCACCTATACATCCTACAGAAGTCTCCCAGCTCTCTCTCTTTTAGGGATACCAACCCCACGTTGCACCCTATCATCTCGTAGAACCACGTTTGTAAAAGGCAAGGCAAAAACAATCAGAAAAAGGAAGCAAATGGGACTGTAAGAAAATAAAAATGAAATTAAACTTAAAGATTACCTCTAAAAGGTACGTGGGTCCTGTGAACGTCTATTGGTAGCACCGACTGAATGCATCAAACAAATCATAAAGGGATTCTAGAGTAAAGCTCCCCCAGTCTTACATATAGACATCCAAAATAACCCTTAAATATGGCAAAAACCAAATATGGACGACGTCGCCACCCAAAACCCTCCTACCAAAAGCAGAATAAATAAGCGAGCTGCCTGTCTCACCTATAACCCATCCATATCATCAATATGCCTAGACATCAGTGTCTCTTTTAACACCAATATGCGAATAAAATCTCCCTAATGCAATTTTATCGACATCTCCCAAGGTAGCTCGCACCGCCACCTTCGTGATCCACAGAGTACGGTTCATCACAATCAGCTGACTAGAACAATCTACCCCATCAACTGCTGGACATCCAAGGGAGTGACAATCGTCTCCCTAATCTCTAGATGGAATGTGTGTGTCGTATCCTACCACGTCTTACCAAGCACGCACAACATCAAAAAAGAGTACAATGTCTCATCCAGTGTTCTCGCCAATGTGCCAAACTCACTAGACACCACCATCCACTTCATCGCCTTAGGAAGATGGTTCCAAATGTCCTTCATCCCATCGTCCCCTGGGATTGAATGCTTGAATAAGCTATGTTAGGGTGCGATAAACCAAGAAAAACCCTTCATTATCCCAAGAACAAAAAGAAAAAGAAATGATAGAAAAATAAATAATAAATACTTACATAGCCATTAGGGTTCTTCACCCTCGCCAAATGGTGATGCGCAAGCTCGCGCAACAAGATCCTCTCAGCAGTTACTAACTCAAAGGAGTCGTAGGCATTCTCATTGCCCAAAGCAAATGGCACCGCATCCCGCCACTCCAAACCTGCCCAATCATCAACAGACACCCATTTATTGTAGTGTTGCTAGAAGCACTCACCATTTGAGATGAGAAAAAGGACTCAAAAATGAATTTTAGAGAGAGAAAGCAAGATATTCAATTGCTTGAAGGTGTGAAAAATGAGGAGGGGTTTCCCCCTTTTTATAGAAGGTTAAGGGTCATGCTGGTTAACAGTTCCCTGGACCTTTCCCCTTCCTCGAGAAGCCTAGGAGTCCCTATCCTATGCCGATAGGCACCTCCCTAGACCAACCCATCTATAGTTCCCTCCAAATTTCGTCCAGAAAAACTCAAAAAATTCAAAAATTGCCCAAAAAATTTCTAAAAATTCTCATAAAATCTCTGCAAAGTCAAGGATATCTTTTCTCCAAGAAAAACTTATGGTGAAGCACCAAAATAATTAAAAACTCTCAAAAATCCCCAGTAGGATCAACAACACTCACTCTCATTATCAATATAACCCCCAACGGAGCCAGGAATACAAGGTGCACCTACATCAAAGCACTTTACGCTTTCTCCAGTGGAACCAAAAATCCACGGTGCGCCTGTACAAAAACACTCTATGTTTTCGAGTGGAGCCATCCTCCATAAACTTCCTCTTTAGGCCTGTAAAATTAACTTCGACCCGCTGAATTTGTCATCGCAACTTAAGGCCCATAAAATTGACCTCGACCCACTAAATTGGTCACCCCAACTTTATTTCCACAAAATTGACCTTGACCCATAAAATTGATCGTCATCTCTTCAGGTTCGCAGGATTGAATTTGACCCGTAGAATTGGTATTCATCTTTTTAGGTCTTCAAAATTGACCTCAACCCACAGAATTGATCATCCCAACTTTAGGTCCACAGAATTAAATTCAACTCGCATAATTGGTTTTCACATATCTAGGCCCACAAAATTGACCTCGACCTACAATATTGGTCGTCATCTCTACAAGTCTGCAAAATTAACCTCGACCCACGAAATTGGTTGTCATCTCTTTATGTTAGTATAATTGACATCAACTCGCAAAATTTATCGTCATCTTTTTAGGTGCATAGAATTTACCTCGACCCGCAGAATTGGTCGTTATCTCTACAGGTTCATGGAATTGACCTCGACCTACAGAATTGATCGTCATATCTCTTCAGTCCGTAAAATTAATCTCGAGTCATAAATATAGTAGTCATTTCTCTAGGTCCGCAATATTAACCTTGACCCATAAAATCGATCCCTATATCTTTAGGTTCACAGAATTGACCTCGACTCGCATAATTGGTTATCTCAACTTTAGGTCCAGAGAATTAGTCATCACATATTTAGGTTCATAATATTGACTTTCACCGGCAAAATTGGTCATCTTAACCGTTAGGTCTGTAAAATCAACCTCAGCCCTCTAAATCGATCACATCCGTCCCTTAAGTTCGTAGAATTGAACTCGACCCTTTGAATCGATCACTCTATCCCATAGGTCTCTAGAATTGACTTCCATCCTATTCTCCCACAATCTATGAGGTTATAACTTTTGATAACCTTCACTCGCCCATTGAGGGGATCTATAAATACCCCATTCTAAGACCCCCCTACGCACTTCCTTAGGTCCTTAACTCTCATCCACTCACCATAAACCCTAGGTCATACTCCGAGTACTAATTTAGAGGCCACCGAGCATTCTCGATCTCCGTTTAACTTCAGTTAACTCTCTGACCTGATCATATCTTAATAAAACCTTGAAGGGATATGAACATCATTTTCAACAGTCCTTCCCATGTGTGAATTGACCTCACGGTTCTCACGAACAATCTATTTTACTCCGATTACTGATTTAGAAGCCATGGGGCACTTTTAGGCCCCGTTTGTAATGACCCCATTTTCTTATACCAATATATAGTTGTCTTCTTTCAATTTGGTCACACTTACTATCTAATAATGATATATTATTATATATATGATATTTCGAGTTCTTAATAAGACAAAGCCCATTTTTAAATTTGAAGAATCAACGGTAAAATGGGTCAAACTGAGATTTTATGGCACATCCTAAGCTAAGTGATAAGTTTTGGGGTAGAAAATGTAATTTTATGAAACTTTAGGGACTTGGTTTTAATAAAGAAAGTTACAGGGACCAAAATGAAAAATAAAAGGGGCCTTTTCGTAAATAAAATATTTTCAGGGACCTATAAGAAATATTGAAAATATATGGTGTGAAATTACCAAAATGCCCTTCAGGTCCGAAATGACCCTTATACCCTTAATACCTATCCACCTTGTGCTTTCCACCTCGTGATTTCTTTTGAACATATATTGCACACGTGTCACCTCTATAGGAAAGGATAAAACTTATGTAAATCCTCTAGAAAAAGGAAAAAACACGTGTCGCCGTTTGGTAAACCAAGACTGCAAGGCTGATCCGTTGCACGACACGTGAACGACGACTCACCAAAGTGAAACCTTATCACCCAGACACGTGTCAACACCTAAATATCTTTGGAAAACTATAAATAGGGCCTTTGGGGGATCATTTGAAACTCACACCAATTCCTTGAGAATTATAGAAAGAAATAGTGAGAGAAAGTGTGAGAAAGTTTAAGAAGAAGTTCTTAGGGATATTCATCTTAAGGTAATCTTAATGTTATAATGCATCTTTATAGTTTTAATTTATTGTTTTATAGCTTTACTTAGTAGTTATGCTGGTAAAATACAATAAAGAATGCACTAATCAAAACTTAAAATTTAGAACAAATCCAAGATGATTTTATAAACTTGTTTGAAATTATACGCTTTTAAAAATGATTCTTTTTAAAGAAATTTCTCGTTATTATGGAATCCAATTTAAGTAATTCCAAAGTCAGGCCCGGTGAAGTTCTGTCTAGATGAGATGGTATTTAAGTGGTGCCCCTGTGACCCTCCATCTCTACTGGGAATGAATCCAGAAATGTTCTGTCTAGATGAGATGGTATTTAAGTGGTGCCCCTGTGACCCTCCATCTCTACTGGGAACCGACTGATGAGGAAAGACAATGAATTGAATTCGTCAATTACGGTCAATGAGTTTTAAAAGTTAACAAATGGGGATTCAGTAATCCTTTAAAAGAGGAAGTTATTATTAAAGTATAGTATAAACTGGACCTTAGAACGTGTACTTAAATCTTTATCAGATTAACGTGTGATCGAAGACTCAATACCAGTAAATTTGACCTCCATTTTGGGTGAGTACTCTGACATTCCTTGTGTATTTTGATTATATGATATTATGCAAACTATATATATTTTGTGAACTGCTTTTATTCTCAAAATTCATGTGATACCGATGACTGATTCAATTGTGACATGTTTATATTTGTCCATATAAACATACCGATTAAAATGATTATTGAAAAGGATATTGAATATTGAAATTATGATTTGGCCTAAGGGACCTCTTTACTGACTGACCTTCCCAGCTGGGTTATCGCTGGTGTGCCCTAAATAAGGCGTTGTGACGAACTAGTTCGATTGACCCTCAACTACCGGGGTATAATACGGTAGAAGAATACGGTATTAGAGTGTACTTGGCCATTAAAATGATATGATTGAAAGAAAAAGATATCACATTTGATTTGTTGCATTCTTCTTATTCTGAGCTATCCAATTGTGATATATATAATTTCATTTCAAAATTGTATCTATTTACTGCAAGTTCCTCTCCATATATGTATATGCCTTCTCTTTTGACTTGAATAGGTATCTATTTTCCGAAAACCCTGGAATGTTTGGAGATTGAACCTCATTCGGCTTTTAGCTGATGTTGTATAAATAACCATTTTTCTGGAAATGTTTAGACTCACGGACGGAATGAAAATGGACTATATTGAAGATTTAGCTTTTAGAGCTCTTTTTGTAAAATGTTTATTTAGAGCATGTGTGGCTCTCTTGTAATAAGGTTTAAATTTTCTCTTAAGTTGTAACCCGTTGTTACTTTTAATATATATGAAGTTTCCTTTAGAAAGCTCTGATGACGTAATTCCTTTACTTTCGGTATTTTACGATTCATAACCATGTGATAATATATCCGTTACATTTATTTAAGGAAACAATTAAATCGGAATATTTGTTGCCTTGGTGGCATTTCAAGACACTCGTTCCCTAATACTATTTTGGGTCGGGGTCGTGACACCGTTTGACCCCGATTAATAGTAAAACACAAACTTCTTAATCAATATGATGCTTTCCCAAATCCTTCCCCATCCCAATAGGAGGAACATTCAACTCATAAGGAAGAACTTTTATAATCAAATCATCAATCCTTAATTGGAAGCTAGAACTAGCTTTATCCACCAATTATAAAGGCTGACGAAAGACATCATCTAAATATATACCATATTCCCAAAGATATTTCCTAATTAAACTGATAGGGATTGCATCTTCATGGATCCAAAAAGTTTCCAACTTGAAAGGAGGGATAGGTTGATCCAAGAAGTGACCTCCCTTTTATTTCTTCAACTTCTCTAAATCCTCCATCAACCGAACATTATCATTCTCCAAGAATGAGGATCCTTCACTTTGATCAGCTTATTTATTATTCATCTATGAGGATCCTTCACTTTGATCATCTTATTTATTATTCATCTATTTATTATTAGTATTACACACAACTTATTTTCATAAAAACCTAAAAAAAGACAAAAGAGGGTTTATTTTTAAATTTTAAAAGCAAGACTTCCATTATCTTACACTTCCACTCATGAACACATTTCTCTCCGTAAACACATAGGAGGAGTCCTATATTTGGATTTTTGGGTTGAACCCCACCCCTATGCTATTTTTGAACTACATGGACTTTGATACCCTTTGGGCTACGTAAGCGTCATGGTCCAATCTCGATATTCGAGTGCACCCTATTAATTTTTACATCATTTATATTCTATTATATCAATTTCGTGAGTCTTGGACTCCTATATATTTGTGTCTCATCCGAAGTGCACAGTCGTTCTTCCTATAGCGATTTGTGATTCGACGAACACTTACATCATACGTTTATTATTATTTTCAGGTACACTCCCATGGACGAGTTCGCTCCGTCCAATCCATAATGCGAGTTGAATAATTTCACTCTCCTGTTATTTATATTATACACATGTACACACACATCACACAGAAAAAATGAGAAGATTAATATAGCCCATGAGAGACCGAAAGGGAGGAATGTGTGCATAACACCTTACCATTCCGTAACGTATTCCCTAAACTTTTGAATCACTTGGTTTCGTATCAATCAGTTTGACCTTGATGCCATTCTATCAAGACATCGACATTCTTTTGCCTGCTTTGAGCAAAATAGGCTAGCGACTCCATCTCTTCGTGTTACCCCCATTTGATGACGACTAATTTTATATCCGAGGCTAGACCACAAAGACGCCGACACGAGTGGTGAAAATAAGACATCCGTATCCTCAAATCACCCACACACGTATGGCAAAAAGGGGAGGGGGGGACCTTTTCTTCCTTCTCCTCCCCTCATTTTAACTTTGAGGCAGGGCCCACGCCAGAGGAATCCGACCCGAATGACCATAACTCCAAATAATAACAAACTTTTTCTCATAGGCGACAGAGAAATTGGCAACTGCATCTTTATGATCATGGTTAAGTCGGAGAATCATCTCATAGTAACAGGCGTTAGTAGCCATAGTGTAATACCCCATATTTTTGCGTATTTACAATTTAATTGATTGAGTAATTAAATAGGAAATACATTTTAATTTAAATTACGCGAGTAGAGTAATTTAATATGATTTAATGATAATTATGATTATTAAGTGAATAAATAATAATTGTGATTATTAAATATTAATCGAGAGATAGACACTGATTAATATTATGATTCAAATTAAGTAAGTGTGAATAGTAAATGTTGATAGTTAATTTGTACGACATAGCGAGTGATATGGACGCACTTGATTTTCATCTTACCCGGGTGTCACATGTAGACTAAATTGAGGATGAGATAGGAAATATATTTTTAGTGACTCAAATGATAATTTAGAGGTCACAGATGATTCCGAAAGGGTTGAATTAGTCAAAATAGTATACCCGGGGGTACTAATCGGGTATCGGGGAATTTTTAGGCTAAACCGGAACCGTACGAGGGCATTTTAGTCTTTTGGCATATGGGGGTGAGAAGACCTACGAATTTTGGAGTGTTTTATCAGCTGATTAAAAGTGTGGTTAGGGTTAGAAATCTCATAACACAAAGAGAAGCCATTAGAGAGAGAAGATAGATTATTCTCAAGGCTAAAAAGGAAAATTGTGGGAGATTTCAAGGGGTTTTTGCACCACAAGTGATTGAGGAAGGAAGATTGGAAGAGAAAGAAACCCAACACCTTCTACAAACTCAAAATCAAATCAAAATCTAATCAAGGCAAGTGGATATTTGCAAATTATTTTGAGTTATAATATCCATGCGTAGGATTTCCAAATAAATTGTTTTTGATAAATATTCTTGGAGAAAAAGAATTGATTAATTGCATGTTTGGGTAGAAATAGCATGTTGTTAGATTTATATCTGAAGAGGATTGAAAATTAGAGGAATCATGGTTGTTAGTGCGAATTAAAAATATGGGTGGATGATTGAAAAACATGGGAAGAACATGTCATATTAGGATTCTTGAATAGTTAGAAGATTTAAATTATTCTGGGCTAAATTTGAAGGATTTATTATGTTTAATCCATTGGAAATCATTCTAGCATATGTAGGAATGGTTGGGTATCGTTAATTACAAGTTTGGTGGATTATCATGTGAGTTAGATAATTGAACATGGTGGAAAACACATGAAGAAGAAGATTTGAGTCTGTCATTGCTCGATCGATCGATCGAGTCGATGGATGGATGCTTAAGATCGATCGATCGACCCAGGCTGGTTTTGGGTTCTTTTGTTGGTTGAGTTCTATTCGCTTGTCGATGATTGAGGGGAACCTTAGTGATGATATTATACCTATGTAGGGACTTAGAGAGTTCTAGTAGGTGTATAGTGGGGGTCCATTATAATCATTGAGTGTAAGATTTGAAGTGATGGACTGACGAGGGTAAACCTATCGATTAGTGCATCGGGAATTTGGGGTTTGAGTTACAGAGAGAGTAAATGTCATCCCAAGGAGTATACCGGGAGGTTAGAGATAACTTAACTACTGAAATGAATAGAGGGGGTAACTAGGGCCCTTAGAGTTGTGTGAATACGCGATTAAAGTACGATAGTGAGATAAATCGTAAATTAATAAGTACGATGAATATTAAAGAGGAAATATTACGTACGAGCACTATTATTAGGTTGCATGTATACCTACTAAATTATATAGATACTTAGGTGGAGATAATACCTAGAGTATAATTTCCTATATTAGGGTCGAGGTAGGATTTCGAAATAATATATGGAAATAGTAAGTTGGGGTCGTGACGAAAGAGTTCCGAACCAATCTATGTATAAAATTTCATTAGTGGTTCAAGGTGATTTTTTGAACCACTACATGAAATGAACTTGGGGTCGAGGTGACATTCCGAACCAATCCTTTTACTTGGTGTCGATGGACCATTCCGAGCCAAGATTCCTTAATGTATGTTAGGAGGACATAACAATAATGAATGAATTTACAAGTATATATTGTGTGTGAAATGTATACTGTATTAATAATCTACTTATACGAGATAATAGATAATGATATGCCGTGAATACATCTAAAAGAAAATTAAGTAGGGAAACTTAATTATAAATCAGTTAAAGATAACAAAGAGGGAACAATTATCTAATTATATGAATCATGAGATATGGTTAGTATTACATATTAAGTGGGCGGTATGGGAACTTAGTTGTGTAGATAAGTTCAATAACTTAGTCGCGTAGATAAGTTCAGTTGGATACTTTAGTCTAGTTAGCTTGGGTAGTATTTCTAGGTGGGCTAAGTATAGGACGTTAGGCGTGCACTAGATGAGGGGTGAGGTAACTCAAGAGAGTGTGCGCAAATCTTAACATGTGTAATCAATAACTCAATTTAAATATTTTCAAAATGTTTTGACTACTAAATCTTGCTATCAAAATATTTTCAAAACCCTTTTAGGTGTCTAGCCACAAGGACGCCAGACTTGAGTATTCAGTCCAGGGACTCGTAGCTGCAGCATTGTGGAGGCTGGCAGAACTTTGCATAGACGATTCATTCATTCAGATCTAGTGTAGGATCTTATTTTACTACTCTGTATTGGGACATGTTGTCCATTGTCACTATTTCAGATATTCAGTTTTGGATTATGCTGGTTTTATGTAGCAGTTTTGGTTTTTAGTCGAATGTTGACTCGACAAGACTTTATTCTTTATATATTGTGTGGCGGTTTGAATTATAGCATATTGTGAATGTTTAATTTTATTTTTGCATGAGAAATTAGTTTGGGTTAATGAACGATAAAATTTGTCACCGGTCTAATTTCACTTAAGTGATTAGTAATTAAAAAAATTTTCGACAATGATGATAAGAATGAACCAACTAAGAAACCTGTTTTAATTTAATTTAAGACTGATCGCCCGGGATTTAATTAGGTGAGGTGTCACACATAGCCTGATGGAATGACTTTCGCATTTGAAGATAAACATCCTTAGCCTAGTCATAAACATCCGAGCTAAGAAGTTTCGCTATCTTTTTTTTAATTAGCTTTTCATAACCAGCTCCAAATAATTGGCTACTTTTACTAAAAAGTTCACTTTCACTAGTAACCAAATTAGCCTTTCTAGAGTTAAACTGAAATGAATATAATATTATATAAGTAAGGAAATAAAAAGGATGTGCTAAACTGAACAACATCATGATTGGAAAAGGAGGAATTTTATTGAAACTGTAAGAGTATTATAAACAAATAAATGGAGCTACTACATCAAAAAGTCATAAAGTAAAAATACAAGGAGTCCTATATATTACACCATCTCTTTGTCTCGAGTCACCTCCTTCTCTGGTCGAGCAACCACCATTATCTTCTCCCGAGGCATAGAGGACTCAACCATCCCCTCTTCAGTATCAACTTCCTCCTCAATTTGGGAGGAGTATCGGAATTGTGCTAGAGGAAGAGGTCAGAGCTATCAACAATGCCGACTTGGGTTAAAGCTGCATTCCAACCTTCCTTGAATGAGGACTTCTTCAAATACACCACTTGAATGGCAGCCGTGGAGAATGACTTACCCCACCCTCAGGTATATGCATCCTCCTTGCCCTTTTCTTTTAGCCTATCCACCTAGACCTTGGCCTCCTATGCAACCTTTTCAGCCGCCTTCGCATCCTAGTCGATTTTCTTCACGGCATCTCCCGGTGCTTTCTCATATTGGTTCTTCCCATCCTCTAGCTCTTTAATGGTATCTTCTAACTTATTCTTTTCATCCGCATGGGCATTTGTGATAGCCTTAAAGAATTCGCACATGCCCTTGAAAGTTTCCTCCACATCTGTAGATGACCCCATTAGCTGGTCATCCCTTATCTGAAATTGGACATAATCAATCAATAACTACAAAAATCAACATTCATTAACATTAGTAAAAAATCATATTGACACATGTAAATATGGAAATATTAAATGACACTTACCAGAGCCAAATTATGGTTGGCATGCTCGACCAACCTAGCCCAAGGAAGAGAAGAAGCTGTAGCCTCGTTGGCTAAAAGAACCCCTACTCCAATTAATCTGCGAGCAAGTTGTGGGTTGACAACAATTGATTGGGAACTTCCATGGACCTTATCGACCTGACCCTTCCCATCCAACTCTAGATTGGGAGCTTGACCCCTCTTCATCCTCTTAAGCTGAGGCTCGTGATTTTTCACATAAGAGGATTCAACTACATTAGGACGCTTAGATTCCCCGACATCAGACTTCTTCTCAACGGGAGGAGGGAACTTGGAGCTAGCAAAAAGGTTGGTAATATTCCTCTTAACTATTTTCGGCAAAGAGATATTGGTCTGTATGAGCGAAAGATCTGAGGACTCTAAAGACAAAGATATTTCCTCTGTAAGGAAATTCCCTTTACTTGTTAGGGAGGCTCAAAATCAGTAGTTGAGGACGAAGATGTTGGGTCTTTTAGATTGATGAGGGCTAAATGAATGTCCTCAGTTAGGCGAGCAACGAAATAAGTAATTGATCTGTGATAGCCTAGAAACACAAAAGTAGATTGAGGATGAGCTTCACCGATCGTCTGTTGGATGGACCAAATAATCTTTAGGTAAAAAAAATTAACATCTCAGGCATGAGGTGTATTTTTAGTCTTTTTCTCTGCAAAATAAGACAAAAAAAAGCAGTCAATGACAAATTTAGATAAAATACCAAAAATGGTGAAAATTGTACAAGTATGTGCGAATGCTGACCTATACCCTGACCTTCCTGAGGGCAATAGGGCCCAATGTATTCCTCACCCTTAGGAAGTGGGACAAACTTCCAATCTTTAACTATCAAACCATGATCCCAATAATCCTTATTGATGTCAGGTAAATTTACTACTAGTGCTCTATTGGAGAATCTTGTCTTCAAGTAATGAATGTCCTTATTAGTGGTTCCTAAACTATAACAATACATTAACTCTTTCATTCCTATGTAGGTGCCATAATGCTCATTTATGTGGTTTATTCCATTAACTATTATCTAACTATTTGGAGTCATTTGGGCTGGGACCACATCAAAATACTGACAAAATTCTAAAAATAAGGGATTTTTTTTTGTGTGTGTGGGGTGTGTGTGTGTGGGGGGGGGAGGGGGGGGGGGGGGGGGATGCCCCCAACACTCAGCAATAAAATTAGTGGGGATCCAGTGACCCACTTCCAACGCCACAAGGACCTATTAGTAACTCTGTTTTTACCTAATCAAGGATTTTGTGGGTATCCCTAAAAACCTCCAAGGAGCTCTCATTAACAATATACAACATTTTGTGATAAATGTGAGAGAAAAAAAATAAGAGGAGAGGGGTTCTTATTTTGAAACGAAACAATAAGGAGGATCGAATCTCAAAAGTGGTGAAGGAAAAACTTGAAAGGGAAGAAAATAGTTTAAAATTCAAGGTGAGTAGAACAAGGGAGGGAACTGACGCTTTAAAGAACTCAATGCCATCCCCTGAGTTACATGGCGTGAAATAATGAAACATACCACCGCTTCACCTTTTGATGACATGTCAGTTCCCAAGAAATAAAATGACCTCGCTATTTTTGTTACTATTTACAAAATTTCACCTGGTTCAAGGAATTACATTAAAAAAATTGCAAACTCCCAGAGGTCGACAACTGACTAAACATCTCTAGAGAGCCGAAAAAATCTTGACAGATAATACACCATCCTTTCAATCACTACTCACTCCAATCAAGAATGAAGTATTGGGAACTTTTGTTGTAACCCAAAATATATGGTAGATGGACTAATAATAATATGACACTGGTCAATATACTCAGTTGGCTCTATTATCTCCTTTGGTCAGCACACTAGCCAATCACCCTAAAAAATATTAACAATTAGCAAGGTGAATCGACACATATAAGATCTCAACAATCATCATGCACATGCGTGTGATGAAGTACACAACTATTAATTATAATGTAAAAGTGTAACCCTAATCCTTAATGATATTGCACCCGTGGATATAGGTACCTTAGTGGGCTAAACCTCATAAAATATCGTATCAACACAGTTGTGAAATATCAACACAAGACTATTTTTTTGTACCAAATAAAAAAAAGTCTTATACGATTTTATGTTGACTAAATTGACTGACATAAGACTTTTTTTTGTCTTAAAATCTTATGGAAAAAATACTGACCAAACCATTTATTTATACTAAATAAGTAGCGGTTAAACACAGTTGTGAAATATCCCAACAGTCACAGCTGTTGGGATAAAACTGATAAAAATGATAGTCGAAATATCTGAACAGTCAACTATTGAGATCATAAAAAATGGAATAAAAAATTTAGGCCTCAAAATAAATAAAATAAAACAACAAAAATGGACTTAGAAATAAATAAAAGGACCATAAAATTAGCCTCCAAATATTATACTTTGGTAAGATAAAGCTCAAGACCTAAGGCCTAAGGTCACGAGCACGAGCTAAGCCGAGTTGGATCGAATCAAATTAGGTCAGGTAGGGCAGGCGGCGACGACACGCGCGTGTGGGCTTAAAAGTCAATCCAAGACCATGTAGGTCCTCCTTCAATGAGTCAGAATACCCAAGGGCATCAAGCCTTAAAGCCATAATGGGTTATAATATACTACACCTATTTTTCACATTCTTCCTATATGAGACAAGAGTTTTAACATAACATTTTAACCAAATTTCATGTTCCATGTGGGTACTTTGAGCTACAATTTTCCATTCATTAATTTACTGTTTTACACATATGAGTATACCACGTTATAAGACAACGTTGTACCACTTTGAACCATCTTGAAAGACGTGTGGGTCCCATATTAGATTGACCCTAAAGTTGACCAAAATTTGATTTTGTCAACTCAATTAAATACTATTGATTCCAATAATTCCCCACATAAATGAATTGGTTATATCAACAAAAAGACTATGCAAACACTAAGAGACATCTACAGAAAAATTCTTGCATCGAGAGATATATCTTTTGGCCTTGAATCTTCCTTAGTGAGAGATTATTGGATTTACTTACTGATTATTGAACGTGATGCCTTAAACTATTCAACGTTTTTTTTTATAAATCTGGTCAATAGAATTCACATAGTAATTTTTTGTACAAAGTAGGTTTCTTTCGGTTGTGTTTATTTTGGCCCTGAATAATTCCTAGTTTTATGAGTGCTATAGAGAATTTTAGCCTTTCGAAGTTCTCATAGAAGTGACCCATCACACTTACATATGTGATTTCCTATTAAGAGTATCCTACTATACCGCACATGGATTTTCAAAATATAGGAGTCATTAAAAACTAAGCTTATCCTTACTTACTTTGTAGGCAACACTATTTTATCGTAAGAATACGAATAAATTTTAAAACTCATCAATGCTCTCTTTAAAGAGACAGTCAAGATTTGGTTGTCCATTTGAATCTTGATATTGGGATCTCCAGTCTGATAGATAGGGTTTCCATTGAGACAACTCTTTAGTTTTTAGGCTTTAATCCCATTCCCCTCGATAAACTATACACTGTCCCTCTATTCAACCCCTTGGTCAACAGATTCGATATATTATCCTTACAATTAATATAATCGATGGAAATAATTCCATTAAAGATCAATTGTTTAACGATATTATGTCTTCAATGTATATGTCGAGACTTACCATTATATATATACGACTCTGTGCTTTGCTAATTACCAATTGACTATCACAATGTATGCAAATTGCAGGCACATGTTTTGAGCACATTGAAATATTCTATAAAAAGTTTCAAAGCCATTATGCTTCTTTTCTAACTTTATTTAAAGCTAAAAATTCATATTCCATAGAGGACCTAGCAATAAAAGTCTATTTTGAATCATATATCCAATTGGTATCACTGTGTCCATCAAGTACAACTAGTATCAAATTTAGTGCAATCCATTATTGAGGGTATATTTTTTGATATATAAGAACCCTTGTTATAGCTTTTCAATGGTCTTGCCCTGGATTACTTGTATACCTACTCAATTTTCTAACCGATTAAGCAATATCTGGCCTAGTGCAGTTCATGACATACATTAAACTGCCTATGATACGAGAGTATTCCAATTAAGATATACCATTTCCAGTATTTTTATGTAGGTGAAGATTTGGGTCAATGGGTGTTTTAGAAATGCTATCACTACCTTTGTCAAACTTATCAAGGATCTTTTCAATATAATGACATTGAGACAAGATAAGTCCATCCGATGTTTAAAAAAGTTAAATTCATAATATAACATTAGCGATACCCATATCTTTCATTTCAAATTTACTTGACAAGATCATCTTAATAGATTTAATGATATCATTATCACTTCTAATAATAAGCATATCATCTACATGGAGACAAATAATGACATAACCACTTTTAATGTTTTTAATGTAAACATATGTAATTTATTTTAAATTCATTTGACATCTTTACGTTGTCAAATTTCTCATGCAATTGTTTAGGTGTGTTTTTTAATCCATAAAGGGATTTAACAAGTCTAGATACTTTCTTTTCTTTTCTTGGAACTTTAAATCCTTCTGGTTGTGCCATGTATATCTCTTCATTTAACTCGCCATTTAAGAAGGCATTTTTTACATCCATTTGATGTACCTCAAGATTATGTAATGCTGTAATAACTATTAATATTTGAATGGATGTTATTATCGTAACGAGTGAGTAAGTATCAAAATAATCCAACCTTGTTTTTGCTTATGACCTTTAGCTACAAGTCTAGATTTGTATTTTTCAATTTATATATAAACTTTTAATTTTCTCTTGAATATCCACTTGCATCCAAGAGTTTTACTTTATGGTGGAAGGTCAACCGATTCGCATGTATGGTTTTTCATGATGGGTTCAATTTCACTATTGACAACCTCTTCTCGGAAAAAGGGTCTTCTGGAGTTGACATCGCTTCTACAAAGTTACTAGGCTCATATTCTAACATATAAGTTAGAAAATATGGACCAAATGACTTTGAAGTTTTTATTTTTTTATTGCATCTAGGTTGGAGGTCATCATCTTTCTCAATAAATTCATTATCTTGATGACTACTAGATGCTTGATGCAGTGTCGTAAGTGCTTTTATAAGAACTTAAGCAACCACTTTATTATTAGAAAATATATTTTCAAAGAAATATGCATTTTTAGATTCAATGATAGTATTAATATGTATATAAGGATTTTCATATTTATGTACAAGAAATCGATATGCACTACTATTAATTGCATAACCAATGAAAGTGCAATAAACATTTTTTGGTCCAAGTTTAATACTTTTAGGATTTAGAACCACCAACTTTGGAAGACACCCCAACACTTTGAGGTACTTGTAAGAAGATGTTAGACTTTTCACTATTAATATGGTGTCTTATGTGTTTTCTTATGAGGCCTTTTATTAAGAATGTAATTTGCAGAAAGCAAAGTTTCACCCCACAAGTTCTGAGGTAAACACGAACTTATCAACATAGAATTCATCATCTCTTTTAGAGTTTGGTAAAGAGTGATAGTTTGATGAATAATTCTGTGTTTGGAATAAAATTATTCAAAAGGGGAGTCATACTCACCTCATCAATTACTCTTTTCTACTTTAATCTTTTTGCTAAGTTGATTTCACTGTTTGTTTTATAATGTTATAAAAACATTTACCGCCTCATCCTTACTTCTAAAAAAGTTTACATAATATTATCTTGTTCAATCATCAATAAAAGTAATAAAATACTTTTTTCCACCTCTTGTTTGTACAAATTTTAAATAACATATATCACTATGAATTAACTCAAGAGGATTTGTAATTATTTTAATAGTTTTAAAAGGAGTTTTAATTAGCTTCTACCCTACACACATTTCACACTTGTGATTTGAGTCAATACTAAATTTTCGTATTAAATTTAAATGAATTAATCTACGAATAACATAATTAATATGACCTAATCTACAGTGCCATACATTACAAGACTCAAGAATATAAGCAGGAGATGTCTTCTTCTTATTATTAATAGGCGCTAGAGTAATTACATTGAGTTCGAAAAGCCCACTGTTCAAATATCCTTTCATCATATACATACCTCTTGTAGTGAGTACAAATTTGTCAGATTCATATACAAGTTCAAATTCCTTCTTTCGAAGAAAGGATCCCGAAACCAATTTCTTTCTAATGTCAGGGATATGAAGCAAATAATTGAGAGTAGGTTCTTTCGTACAGTCATCTTGAGTATAACTTTCCCTTTCCCCTCAACCTTCGAAGTAGACAATTTTTTCATGAAAATTTTCTCCTCATGATCAGAGTGGTGGTAGAAAGTAAACGTACTATTGTCAAAACATATGTGACGAGTGGCCCCAGTATCCACCCACCATTCTCTAGTATTTCCCACCATGTTGACTTTAGAAACTACGATCGAAATGATCAAATCATTAATATCATCAGAAAGGTTCTCAGCTTCATTGACATTGGCTTGTGTGTGATTATGTTTCTTATTCTTTTGCTTTTTTCAGTCGCAAAAACCTTTAGGACGATGTTCCAGTTTGGCTCACACAAAGCATTTTCCATCAAATTTTTTAAAGATTTCATTTTTAGGCCCTTTAAATGAACCACCTTGGCTAACATGCTTCCTCTTGTAGTTCTTTCTACTTTGCCCTTCTTCCACAACATATGCTTTGAATTTGATAGGATTTTCAGTTTTCTGTTGAATACATAATTATCCTCTTCAATCCTTAATCAGATAATCAAGTCCACAAGACCCCCTTCTTTACGTTTACGTTTCAAATAATTTTTGAAGTGTTTCCAATATGGTAGCAAATTTTCAATCATTGCAGTCATTTGAAATAATTCACTTCGTTCCATTTTTCAAAAAAAAAATCACGACAATTCAATTGAAGCTCTTGCACTTGATTAGTAATAGTCTTTTAATCTACCATCTTAAAATCCAAGAATCTACCTTTAACGAATTTCTTCATTATGACATCTTTTATTTTATATTTTTTGTACGAAGATTCCCACACTTCTTTAGCCGTTTTTATGGGGCTATAAAAATTATATAAATTGTTTTCAAAATTGAGGATACAATTTTTGCAAAGAAAATTATCATGTTTCCATGCATCCACTACAACAATTACTTTCTTATAAGTCTCACCTTCTTTCAAAGTTAGTGCCTCTTTATTAGGAAATTTAGTCAAGTTTAAAGTTATTAAATAAAATAACATCTGATGTTGCCAATGTTTGAAATTAGTCCATGTGAACTTTTCAGGTTTTTTACCATGTCCAACATTTGTTGGTACGACCATTATGGGAAATGAAAAGTCGATGCCACTCCGTTTTAAATAAAAATAAAAATATATTTATGACAAGATATGTGAGTGGATATATTGTAGTAATCCAATGACACTATTTTTTTATATAAAGAATTGCAAACAAACCCAGAATTGATGTAATAATACATATGCAGTAAAGGTAAACTATCTTTCTCACATAAACATAAAATATGTCATAACACAGAAATGCATCAAGTTTATATAAATAAGCATTGATTACAAAATTAGTTTTATAAGCAATAAAAGGTGTAAAATAATTTTGTTGTGCAGAGAAAAAAATTTTGTAACATAGATTATAGATTTATTTTTTGTAACTAATTAACACAAAAATCATTATGGATTTTTATAACAGTAGAGAAAATATTGTCTTAAGTTTATTATTCAAAATAGTTTTCTAATTATTTTACAGAATATATAAACAATAGTTAATACATAAATTATGATATGAAATCAATATATACACATGAACTTATAGTGATAAAAAGATGCATAATTGTTTTTTGATTGAGGCAGGTGTTGAACACTCTGTCCTTAAGACGGGATTTACTCTGGTGCTCGACGGACTCATCGATAATCATCTCACATGATACAATAATCCCACTTGCAATAATAGAACTCCAAATTGCAAGTCACTGGTGAACCAATAGTGCAGAACTCTCAGTTTTTTATGTGGACTAAAGTGAACTGACATAAGATATTTTTTTGTCTTAAAATCGTATGGAAAAAAACTGACCAAACCAGTTATTATACTAAATAAATGGCAGTTAAAAACAATTGGAAAATATCATAACAATCACAACCGTTGGGATAAAATTGATAATAATGAAAATCGAAATATCTAAACAGTAAACTATTGAGATAATAAAAAATAGAATAAAAAATTCGAGACTGACAATAAATAAAATAAACCAACAATAATTGGCTTTGAAAATAAAACCCCAATAAAATTGCCCCCAAACGTTTATAATTTTGCCAAGTTAAAGCCCAAATTCAATGACCCACGAGCCGATTCGGACCAAGTCAGGTTGTACAAGCGAGGGTGGTTCGTACGTATGGGCTTGGAAGTCTATCCAAGCCCATGTAGGTCCTCCATCCTTTAAAGAGTTGGGATCCCCAGTGCACCATGCCTTTTATCCAAAATAAATTATAATATACTACACCCTTTTTTCACATTCTTCCTATGTGAGACAAGATTTTTAACATAACACTTCAGCTAAATTCCATGTTCTAAGTGGGTATTTTGAGCTATAATTTTTCATTTATTAATTTATGGTTTTACACATGTGAGTATACCACATTATACTCATCGCAGAGGAGAACGCGTTACCACTTCAAACTATCTTGAAAGATGTGTGAGTACCATATTAAATTGACCCTAAAGTTGGCCAAAATCTAATTTTGTCAACTCAATTAAATACCATACATTCCAACACAGGGACAATCATGAAGGTGTGAAATTCATAAGGAGGTTGAACGACTTAAGGGAATTAAGTCCGAGTTTTTCTCAGAGCCTCCAGTAATTTATAATTCAAAAAGTTGGTAATAAGGGTTGGATGAGGTTCTTTTCCTTTGTAGTCAGCTTCAAAGGAAAAAAAAATTGAAGTAGTGATGAAAGAAGATCTCAAGAAAAGAAAGGAAAAAAATTTGATTGGACTAGATCTCAATTCTTAAAATTATCCTATGATCCAAATAATACTTGTTCGAATCCAGTATATAACCACAAGAGCATGTTCAACCTTAAAATTATCCCATGATCCAAATTCCCTCCATCTGGATGTTGAATGTGTATAAACACATGATCTATGTATTCTCATATTATTCTGAAGAGTCTAATTTAAGGAGTGAACCTCATTTACCCATCTCCACGAATTAAGGCAACATTATGCCCAAAAAAGGCCAAAATGATAAATTTTTTGAGGCATCAACTACTTTAGGGGAAAGATGATCCCAATTGTAGCAATCATCTTTCAATGAATAATTTTTCCCCCATTTACATTAAAAAGGGGCGTATGATGGTTGGGCATGTCGATTATTACCCATTTTGAGATATTGATCCAACTTTTTAAAGATGTACGGGTTGACATATTTCAAGCATGTTTACTTTTTTCAGAATAGACAATGAACAAATAAAAAGAGATGAATTTCTTAAGAGAATACTTAAGAAGTAAGAACAATCCAAAATGTTGATGTCAAATCCAAATGTAGTTTTTAAATTATATTAAATCCCATAAGTATCTAAAACCCCTCTCAACTGCCCTCTAACTACCCCTTTTTCTTTTTGTAGTGAATGGCACTAGTTTCATAGTTGTTACAACCAGACCAACGACTAAAAAAAAACATGGGAGTGGACACAAATGAATCTTTAAAATTGGGACTAAATACTTATTATCCCTTTTTATTTTGTTAACATTAGAAATGCTAAAATAAAGAAATTAGCTTGTGAAAATGGATTCCCATTTATATCGATGAGGTATTCTTAATTTTTGTCTAATTTCTTTAAGACACTAGCACGCGAATATGGATCGTGGCGCGTCACAATCGATTTCAGGTGACGTTTTGTTGTTATGTAAAATTTTCCTATACAAAAGGGTTGTTGGTGTATCACATGTAGATCTCAAAATTGGTTCTAAACCATTAAAATTGATTGTTCTAAACTATAGCTAGATATATCTGTGTACTTGTGATAGCAAACTTGTGGGTATGTGTCATCGAAAAAATGGGAATTGAGGGAGGCATGGGGGGGGGGGGGGCGAGTTATCTAACCGATGGTGAGCTTTGAATAGGTGGAGAGTGAGTGAGTGAGTGAGTGAGTGAGAGTGAGAGAGAGAGAGAGAGAGAGAGAGATCTTTTTAATTTTAATTAATATTCTTAATATTTTTTAGTCACATTGGTCCAAAACTTTTATAAGTTAAATTCTTTAAAAAAAATCATAACTTTTTATATAAAATTCAGAAAAGTATATAATTGGACTTGTGTCGTCGTGTAGATGTTTTTTAGAAATAAATTTGTTTAATTAGACATACAATTGACATATTATGTATTTTTGGTCTTCGTATTTGTTAAAGGTCACCAAACACTAAATTATTTACCAAAATTTGGTTTATTTTTATATACTAACATGTTATAATCAATACATAAATATTTTTATTAAAGAAAACATATTTTTATTTATAATTTTAAATAAGGATTCATACATTACCATATTAATTCTAGCATGCATTAGTTATGTTACTTTCTTGCAAAATTTAAGAATCCGACCCTCAGTGAAAGATGTTTATTACTATCTAAATAGTTCAAAAATGCTTTTTAATTATTTTTCACTATATTTTACAATCGATATAACTATTTAACCAAAATAAGTATTTTAGTAATAGTTATAAGTAAATAAGTATTTTAGTAATAGTTATAAGTATTCTGGTTGAATATTTATATCCAGTATAGAAATATAGTAAATAAAAAATTAAAAATAGTTTTTGAACTATTTTGATAGTATTAAACATCTTTCACAATGGTTCAAGTCTTAAATTTCCAAGAATGCAGCGTAACCAATACACACTAGAATAAATATGGTAATGTACGGATCCTTACTTAAATTTATAAATAAAATTATATTTTTCTTACAAAGTATGTATGTATTGAATATAACAGTTATTAAATAAAAATGAACCAAAATTTTATAATAATGTGGTGTTTGGTGACCTTTAACTAACATAAAGACAAAAACTAAAAAGTATGTCAATTATATGACAATATATATATATATATATATATATATATATATATAGAGAGAGAGAGAGAGAGAGAGAGAGAGAGAGAGAGAGAGAGAGAGAGAGAGAGGAAGGCTCACCTACATCATGCACTATGCATCACACCGTACATCACACCTAATTCTAGGGCCTAGAAAACTTTTTTCTCAAATTTTATATTTTTCCCTTGAAATATGCAAAAAATTAGGTGAAAATACATTTTGTTGCTATTTTTAAAAAATCCACAAAAAACTGCTGGCGCAGACCATTATAAATAAGGTATTTTTAGCAGTTTTTTGTGAATTTTTTAAAAATAGTTACAAAATGTATTTTGACCTAATTTTTTGCATATGGGTTGATTGGAAGATTAATTTCAAGGGAAAAATATAAAATTTGAAAAAAAAAAGTTTTTTAGGGCCTAAAATTAGGTGTGATGCACGGGTGATGTATAGAGCATGATGTACTATAGCTTCTCTCTCTCTCTCTCTCTCTCTCTCTCTCTATATATATATATATATATATATTAAATTTGACATACAATTGACATATATATAAATCATCTATGCGATGACACGAGTCCAACGATATTTTTTCATAATTTGTGATTTTTTTTATAAAAGGTTATGAGTTTCTTAAACAATTTAACTCATACATTGAACAAAAAATGTGTTTCCAGTTGAAAAAAGTTAACAACTCGTTAAGTATTGGACTAAAGTGACTGAACTAGAAAACTTTGGGGTTGTATGTGCCAGTTTGTTTACTTTAGGTCTGTTGGAACATAAGTATAAACTATGAAACGTTAACCACCATTTTGGTCTCTCATAAGTGGCTTTTTCCAATCTCAAAATCCCTTGAATAACTACAAAACTTGTTTAAAACTACTCGTATTGCAGTAAGTGTGAGTATCAATCCAACTTCCAAGGTAAAACAATTCTTGCGAAAACTTGCAATTCAATTTTATTATTAATTTTTTTTCTTTTTTTTTTAAAAACAATTTCAAGGGAAAATGAACTAATAAATATTTAAAAATATGAAACGGCGAAATAACGAAAAATAATGTGCAGTCGAGTGTGAACAATGTGAGAATATCGAGAGATGGGATTACATCGCATTATCAATTATTTTAAATTCTCAATTTATTAATCTAAAATATTTTGAGATAATATTAAATCGATAATCTAACTCTCGTTACAATTATAAATTTAATAATATCTTTTTCAGAAAACTAATATTTTCAACAAAATTACCCTCTAGGGTATTTTTAATAAAAACAGTATGAATTCTCAAATTTCAACACATAATTAATATTCAAATTTGAAAAAACCTATCTCTAGTTTGATTCCTAAATTTAAACATTAATTTGTACAATTAATTTACTAACTCTCGTTACATAAATTAATTGGTGACAGTTAAAAATTATTTTTTTTAGAATTATAACAATGAATGAATTTAATTAATTAATATAATATCCTACACAGTGCATCCCACCCCTTGAACGAGATGTTTAGCCTAACATTTTCATATCAGAACATAACACAATAATCAAATGAATGTCAAGAATAATATAAAATGAAACAAGAAGAAGAAAAACAGTACGCAATTTGTTCTGTCGAATCATATTCTTAAACTGCGTCTCGACATCCAATATTCTTCATAAATATCAACACTTGATTACACAAAGAAGACTAAAAAAAACCTAAAATTATTCTAAACTAAACTAATTATTTTGGATTTTCTGAATTTTTTATGCTCATAATATGTACATCATATACACTGTGTCCCTCTATTGCAGTCTCCTGTGCGTCTATTCTATTATCTCCATCCTCGAATGACTTGCCCTTCTCTTTATTTTATAACCACGATGATGCTTTGTTAAGAGAGAGAGATTATTGGGATTTTGTTTGGCTAAATCAAAGATTTTGTTTGGAGGATTGACACGTGGGCTTTATGGGTAAAAAGAAGAATGGTTTAAAGAAAGGTAAGTTCCTATTTTGTTGAATGGCTGTGGAGTGGGTTGGATCGGGTTGGGGCTAAAGTTGCTGGGTTTTGGAGCTTATGGGATCGTCTGGTTTCGTCTGCGTTCGTCGAAAATGGGTATGGGGTTGGTAGGTCGGGTCAGTAGGAAAGTCTGGTATGGAGCAGGTGTAGGTTGGGTTAGGGTTGGTACCGACGGGTTTGGCCTCGGGTGGTTGGGACTCGTTGGATTTGGATCCGGGTGTTGACCGGTGGTTGTGGCTCGCAGAGCAAGGGTCGCGGGTTGGATGAGGTGGCCGGGTATGATTTCGAGGTGGGTTTCGAAATGGGTTTTGGTCTAAGGTGGCTAAAATCGAGTGGGATGATGATGGTGAAAGAATGTGGGAGAAGTTGGTTGTGTTAGTAGTAGAGGTTATGGTGGTTAGGAGAGAGAAAGGTAAGGGAATGTAAAAGATGATGAATAGGAGATGTGATTGGGTGTGTTTGCGTGTGGTGAGTTGTATGATAGATGAGTGTGGGTGAGTGAGTGTATTTGTTTGTATGTTTGGTGTAGGTAAGTGGCGTGTGTGTTTTTAATTTGTACACCTAAAAAATTAAAACAATCTAACTAAAAAAAATTAAAATTAACAAAACTAAAAAAAATAGCATCCTAATCTATAAAAAAAAACTCAAATAATAAAATAAAAGTAAAGAAAAATAAAATCTAATATAAATAAATTCCTAAAAACTAATAAAATAAAATAAAATAAAGACTAAAGATTAAAAACTAATAAAAATCAAAAATAAAAATACACTAAGTAAAAAGAAATAAACACAAGTAGAAAAGAAAGCCTAGAAAATTCTAAATAAATAAAAAATAAATCCTAAAAATATAAACGACACAAATAAAAAAAATCTAAAAAATAATAAAGGTACAAACTCAACACACACCGGGCTCGGGATATGGACTGGGCTCGATCTGGGCTAGGTTAGGGTTACGGGATTGGTTCGGGCATCGAAACTCATCGGGCAAGCTCATAAATGGATTTCAGAATTCACGGTCTGTTTGATTTCTTCGATACATGCTTTTAACCGCTACTTTGTCGCAATTACATCGATTTAGCATCATTTAACACCGCGACTGCACATTTACCCGCAAAAAGATAAAATACACACATAGGGCCAATTTTAATTAAAATGAGTGACTAAAATGCACATATTCGGGACTTAAATTAACACTTTTGGGTGCTTATCACACCACCCCCAAACAGAATATTGCTAGTCCTTGAGCAAAAATAGAGAGAAAAGAGAGATAAGTAGCCAAAAGTGTGCTACTTTCGCAGGCACTGCCGATTGCACTTAGGATGTGCAACAAGCCGTTAAACCTATAGGTTTCCCTATAAGACAAGTGGTGTCTCATGAGGGTTTGCAGTGAATCTACCCAAAAAAATTCAAAAACTTATTTAACTACAGTCTCTTATTTTGACGATGAAAAGCTATACAACCCAACTTAAAAGGACACTAATGAACACTGTATTCAACTATCAAAATGAGATATAAAATTACTTAATACCAGAAGCGTAATACTTCCTAAAACTCAATGTGTGTTAGTGTGAAACAATCTTAGTTATCACTAGAGTAATGCTTAGATCGCCTTTATATAATTAAAGCTTTGACTTCGATTCTCACTGGATATATCTCTCTGAATCGAACTCTTTGAGAATTGGGTAAGTGTATCTCTCTTGTATGTGAGGAGGTGAGTAAATGTAAGGAAGGTCAAACATCTCACACACATATAAGAAAGAATGAACATTTAGAAAGAAAAATGATCCGATGAAATAATCCTAATCACTATAATGAGAACGTCGATATATTCACCACGTTGACTTTCATTTGCCCGAACGCCTAAGGAAAAATATGGATGTATACGGGTGAGGGGGAAATGAAATGGGACGAGAAGGATATAATGAGATATGATGGATGTGTATGCGATAAGAGTGTTATACACTTTAGACACAAATGTCTTTATTTTAGAGAAACTAACTACAAACTTTCTTTTTCATTTTCTTCTTTTTTTTCGATTTCGTTTCCATTGCTATTTTGCTATTTTTTTTGTTTTGTTTTTCTCTTTTTCTCTCTTTCTTTATAATCTCAATAACTGAAGACATTTTACATTTGAAAAACACTATTTTTCTCAAAATGATGGATGATTTATGAATGGAGATGATAACTGGATGGTGTGGGGAATATATGGGAAGGTAATGGATGAAGTACATGGGTAAAAATCTAGTGATCGGGACAAATTTCAAGGCACATGTTTCTTACAACTCGAAAGTGATGTCGTTCTCAGTGATTAAGCCAAATTTGAAAAATAATGATACCATGCAACGATTAAGTTTGGTATCCAAAGAAAGTTGAGTTAACTTGTGACTCAGAGATACGTAAAAAGTCTCAAAAAGGTGAAAAGCTCAAATCTCACAGGTTTAAGTCGCAACTAGTGATATTTTAAGGCTCTCTTGAGAATATAGTTACTCTTCAACTTTTGATTGTAAGCGTGATAGTTTAAAATTTCCGAGTTTAGGAATTCATAGTGCAAGTACGCTTTTAGAGGTATTAATTAATTTCATGATAAAAAATGTAATTTTAGGGTCCAACACATGTATTCCGAGACTTCTAAAAGAGGGATGATAGACAATTCATGTCATAAAAAAATATTTTTAACTACACAAAAGGTTTAAAATCACTTGTTTATTAATTTTTTTTCAAAAAGGTACGATTTTGATAAATTTTCCACCCCCAAACAAAAGAGAACATCGTCCTCGATGTTTAAAACTATATATAAATAAAAAGCATAAAGGAGTAAAGATATTACCATAATGAACCGCTTATGAAAAGGTACCACATGGTGTAGAGATAAACCTGAAGAACAATTGCGTACAAAAATATGTACAAGTCTAGAAATCATGTGAAAATCAATGGGTGGTGTGAAACACCACCCCCAAATAGGATAAGACTCATACTCAGAAACAATGAAGAATGGGCTGCCTCCCGATAACACTAAGTTTAACGTCTTCAGCCAGACTGAACCATTATCAACCTAAAGATAAGAGATATGAAAGTGCGGGGCGACAGAAAAATTGGGTGATGAAAATCACCCCCAAATAACACTGAAGCGTTAGTGTTGTTGGATAAATCCTAAAAGACGTCAATGCACTTGTATAGCAAAGTGCATCACATGATGCAAAACATCGGTGGACCAAGGCTGGGTGGGTATCAGGGTAAGTATGAGAAAGGTAAGAGAGAATAAGCATCGATCACGGTCCTTATTGATCGAAAGGTGAGGTCAACAAGGGCCCTATAAGCATGATGCTCTAATAGGATAGCGAGGAAAAATGGTTTGACAATAGTGATGTGGTGGGCCTCAGAGAAAGTGTATGACCATTCTATAAATGGATGATGATAATGGTAGCGTCGTGACACGCCAGGGAGATGTCGATGGAAAAAATCAACACCACAAGGAAGTGGTGTGCATAGAGTAACAAGCTTGGTGTCACGGATGTGGGGAGTAACATGAATACTCACATGGATGGTGGGGTCGATGAAAAGTGAAAAATGGGATCGTGGAGCACTAGGGTGGAGGGTGAGTGTAGCTGAGGACCTAAATGCTTAGAGGTGAACATGGAAATAATAATAGCAAGGTCCGAATCATGTGGTGGTGTGGTATGGATAGTGTGTGGGTCAGGTGGGACAAAGGGTGGGGGAAGATGACCTAACTCAAGAGTAGGAGAAACACACTCCTCACGAGGCTCAGAATGATCCTCAAGGGAACTCATAGGAAGATGTGTGAATGGGGGGAGTGATCAATTTAGCCACCCGAAAGTCACCATCCGAATTGGTTGAAAAATCTAACGAGGCATCCAAATCCGAGATTGATGAATCAACATTAATATCTGACTCAACAGGAGCCAAGTATGGTGGGACAAGATCCATAACCAGAGAGGTAGAAACCATCTCAGATTCAATCTCAGGACAATGGGAAGCACTCGCAGCCAGAGCTAACCTATAAGGAATTTATTTCTTGGGAACACACAGGAAAGGATCAAAAGGTGTAGGCTCGAGCATAAATAGGGAAGCTGCGGAAGGGGAAAGGCAAACCTCAATGGTGGGGTCGAGGGGATAGGGCGGTGTGGGATCAGTTGCACAGTCAATGGATATGTCAAAACTATTATCAACTTGGGTCCCAGACCACTAGGTGGTCTCAACTTCAAGATTCTCAGGATGAGAGGGTTGGTAACACTCAAAATCAGTGGCATAAGACTACACATCATCGTTCCATGCGTGGGCAATAATGGGTTGACTTAGGGTGAAATCCGACTCGTTCGCACACTCAAATTCATTTAACCTTTGTTCAAGTCGTTGAAGGGCTTCATTTTGAGATTTAAGAGTGCGCTCGTGCTCGAGGAAGAACTTGTGCAATAAGCGCTTGAGAGCGGATGTGCAAGGTGGTGGTGAAATATTGGCAGGTGGCGATGGTGGGTGAGGTGGACACAATTCGCTAGAAGCATTAGGATGTGGAGAATACTCATATGAAGTGTGGGTAATGGGATCAAGTTGGTCATACACGGGAGAAGCATCTCCCTGAGAGACAAAAGGTTGATCAGAACAAGGACCATAGTAAGGGAACTGATAGGTATGAGGTACATGAGGTGGCAATGGTGACTGCTGGAGATCGTAAGGATCCACAACAAGGTGTTGGGATTCATATTGCATGGAAGGGTGATCAGGACGCTATGAATAGATGGGGTACTCATACCCCTCGACATTGGATATGTCGTGACAATATGTCAAGGGTGGTTCCAAAACAGTGTCATAAGGAAACACTTGAGCCATGGTGGGTTCATATGGAGAGAAAATAAATGGATACTCATGGGACAAGTGATCAACCAGAAAGCAGTGGGTGCTCGACGAAGCATGTGATGGGTTGACACTCATCACCGGAGGCAGTGGAGTAGGAGATGTGGGCATGGATGACACAAGAGTATCAACGGTTGGTATTTGAGAGTTAAAGCCACAAAGTAATGTATGGAGGTTCAATTCGGGCTCAACGTCAAACAAGATTCGAGAGAATAGAAAATGGCCAAAGTATTCCCATAAAGGATGTTCTTCGGCCATGACGAGAATACTATTTTTGTATTTTTAAATATTTGTCAAAAGAAAATCTTTTTGTGATTTTTGAAAATAAGAAAACTAAAATCTTTTTGGACTTTGGAATATGGAGAAAAAAGAAAGAAAATCTTTTTGGGATTTTTGGAAAAATTTTAAAAAAAGAAGGAAAATATTTTTTGGAATTTTTCGGAAAAGGGGAGAAAATGGACTCTTGATTTGGACGAACTAATTAAAACCGACTACCTAAAGAAGTAAATTGGACATACACGAGTCAAGAAAAAATCCTAACAACACGTAGCGAATTATTATCTTCAAAATTAGTGAAAGGTGTAGTCAAATTTTAATTAAGTTCTCGGGCGACAAAAATCACGAAATTTATCTTTGTGATCTCCTGTTGTAAAAATGTGGTCCTACAAGGCTAGCTAGTTGATTGATTTTAAATTTAATGATAGTTAGAGTAGCACACAATGGATAAGCGAGTGAGTTGGGTGATAAAATCCCTTCTTGTTTCAATGACCGAATCCAGGTCCTAGGTTAATTAATTCATCAAACCATTCAATTTAAGTGCGATGCAGAAACTAAAAGCACACATGAGCAAATAAGCACACAAAAATTGATCTCGCTTGCAGGAGATTCACGAGGGATAAAGAAATGTACCTTCTATGATTTTTACACACGTGGGGTGAAGACCGAGCTGAGTCGACCGGGGGGGAAGCTCGCCTAACTTCAATCATCCCCGTGAGTCCTACCGACCCAAAGTAGAGAGGCTTCTAAATCCTCGCCTTTGGACGCCCTCTCTCTACCATGTCCGGTTTTCCTTTTCGCTTTTTGATTTTTATGAATAATTATTACAAATAAATCGTTTTCAAAATGCACCAAAATAAATATAAAGCTTCAAAAATCCTATAAAACCAGTCTTAGGAGGGAGAAGAAGGAAGAACTACACTAAAAAAATAAAAAAAATAAAAAATTACAAGTCTTGAACTTTGTCTCCACGTCAAGAAAGCGACAACGACGCCATTTGATAAGAGGATTTTTGCGTATGGTCGTTGTCTTCAAAAGCCATTCTCAAAATCCCTTGAACACCTACAAAACTTGTTTAAAACAACTCGTATTGCAGTAAGTACGGGTATCAATCCAACTTCCAAGGGGAAACAATTATTGCGAAAACTTGCAATTCAATTTTATTATTAAAATCTTTTTTTTCTTTTAAAAAAAAATAATTTCAGGGAAAAATTAACTAATAAATGCTAAAAATTATGAAATGGCAAAATAACGAAAAGTAATGTGGAATCGAGTGTGAAAAATGTGAGAATGTCAAGAGATGGGATTACACCGCATTATCAATTATTTAATTTCTCAATTTATTAATCTGAAATATTTCGAGATAATACTAAATCGATAATCTAACTCTCGTTAGAATTATAAATTTAATAACATCTTTTTCAGAAAACTAATTTAAAAATATCACACGATGAAAAATTAAGAACTATACTATTTTCAATAAAATTACCCGCTAGGATCAATTTAATAAAAACGGTATGAATCGTCAAATTTCAACATATAATTAATATTCAAATTTCGAAAAAACCTATCTCCAGTTTGATTCCTAAATTCAAACATTAATTTGTACAATTAATTTACTAACTCTCGTTATATAAATTAATTGGTGATAGTTAAAAATTAATGTTCCTAGAATTATAACAATAAATGAATTTAATTAATTAATATAATATCCTACACAGTGCATCCTACCCCTTGAACGAGATGTTTAGCCTAACATTTTCATATCAGAACATAACACAAGAATCAAATGAATGTCAAGAATAATATAAAATGAAACAAGAAGAAGAAATACAGTACGCAATTTTTTCTGTCAAATCATATTCTTGAAATGCGTCTCGACATCCAATCTTCTTCATAAATTTCAGCACTTGATTACACAAAGAAGACTAAAAAAAACCCTAAAATTATTCTAAATTAAACTAATTTTTTTGGATTTTTCTGATTTTTTATGCTCCTAATATGTACATCATATACACTGTGTCTCTCTCTATTGTAGTCTCCTGTTCGTCTATTATATTATCTCCGTCCTCGAATGACTTGCCCTTCTCTTTATTTTATAACCACAATGATGCTTTGTTAAGAGAGAGATTGTTGGGATTTTGTTTGGATAAATCAAAGATTTTGTTTGGAGAATAGACACGTGAGTTTTATGGGTAAAAAGAAGAATGGTTTAAGGAAAGGTAAGTTCCTATTTTTGTGGAATGGCTATGGAGTGGGTTTGATCAGGTTGTGGCTAAAGTTGTTGGGTTTTGGATCTTATGGGATCGTCAGGTTTCATCTGCATTCGTCGGAAATGGGTATGGGGTTGGGTCAGTAGAAAAGTCCAATATGGAGCAGGTGTAGGTTGGGTCAGGGTCGGTACCGGCGGTTTGGCCTCGAGTGGTTGGGACTCATTGGATTTGGATCCGAGTGTTGACCGGAGGTACACCGGAGTAGGGGCGATGGGGATAGGAGAATAACTCAGGGAGTAAGGGTCGCGGGTTGGATGAGGTGGCCGAATATGATTTCGAGGTGGGTTTCAAAATGGGTTTTGGTTTAAGGTGGCTGAAACCGAGTTGGATGATGAGGGTGAAAGAATGTGGGAGAAATTGGTTGTGTTAGTAGTGGTTATGGTGGTTAGGAGAGATAAATGTGAGGGAATGTAGAAGATAATGAATAGGAGATGTGATTGGGTGTGTTTGAGTGTGGTGAGTTGTATAATAGATGAGTGTGGGTGAGTGGTGTATTTGTATGTATTTTTGGTGTAGGTAAGTGGTGTGTGTGTATTTAATTTGTATACCTAAAAAAAAATAATCTAACTTAAAAAAATAAAATTAAGAAAACTAAAAAAAAATAACATCCTAACCTATAAAAAAACTCAAATAATATTAAAGAAAAATAAAATATAATAAAAATAAATTCCTAAAAACTAATCCTAATAAAATAAAATAAAATAAAGACTAAAGATTAAAAACTAATAAAAATAAAAAATAAAAATACACTAAGTAAAAAGAAATAAAAAAAATAGAAAAGAAATCCTAGAAAATTCTAAATAAATAAAAAATAAATCCTAAAAATATAAACGACACAAATAAAAAAAATCTAAAAAATAATGAAGGTACAAACTCAACACATACCAGGCTCGAGATATGGACTGGGCTCGGTTAGGTTAGGGTTACGGGACCGGTTCGGGGCATTGGAACTCATCTGGCAAGCTCGTAAATGGACATCAGACTTCGCGGTCTCTTTGATTTCTTCGATGCATGCTTTTAACCGCTACTTTGTTGTAACTATGTCAATTTAGCATCATTTAAAGTCACGACTGCACATTGACCTGCAAAATGATAAAATACGAAAATAGGGACAATTTTAATTAAAAAGAGTGACTAAAATGCACATATCCGGGGCTTAAATTAACACTTTTGGGTGTTTATCAGTCTCTTTCTATTAAGAGAGAAAGCAGAGAGAATGCAACTAGACCTTTCCTATATTTGCACAGTTCCACATCAGTGGGAATGTGTTTTATGGTGTAGTAAATATACACATTCTTGAGGACTACTGAGCAAGCCCTTTGAGTATTAGAATTTTGTGTGTGTTGGGTAGAAAAACTTATTGGGCTAAAGCCCATACGTGCGCGCACTGCAACCACCATCCTATAACCCCCTGTATTTTTAAAGTACTTTAAAATTACACGTGTGCACGTAATTTTAAAATAATCAGAAAACAAATTGGCTTGAATAAATAATATTGGCAAATGAAAAGGATTAATCTCTGTATATATTTTATTTACTTGTGTGATAAGTAAATCACAACGTATTAAAATTATGTTACATTGTAAGTGACTAAAAGCGACGGGTTATCGGTGTATCATTCGGGACACACGGGTAGAGTTATGTCGGGAATGAGATGGAATTTTATGTTAGGTTATTGGGATGGTAATTTTGAATACATTGGTGGTACGGAATGGTTTGATATAGTCTAAAATAGATATCTAGGGGTTATAATTAGGTTCCGGGAACTTTTTTGACTGAACGGGAGTTGTAGAAGGGTACATATGTCATTTTACTTAAGGGGATGACCTTATTTAAGGATTAATGTGTTTTAGGTTAATATATAATCAAGTTGGATAGAGGGGGGTCACTATCCATCCACTAAAAGAGGCTAGGGCTTGAGAGAAGGTGAGAAAAGTGAAGAGAAAGGGAGAGGAGAAGAGGAAAAGAGGATCCGAAGAGAAGAGATAGTGTTTTCAGGTTGAAGATCATCTTCAAAGGAAGAGTTTCAACAAGGAAAATATCAAAAATTTCATTTTAAAGGCAAATGTTTACTTGCTTTAATATTCATGTGTAGTTTCAATTATTCATGCAATTTGGTGTAGAGTAACAACAAATACGAGTTGGGAAAACAACGTAAATCTGGGTTTTGAATAAAGTAGATGTTAGGAGATGAATCTAATAATTATTACATGTTGAATTTCATATAATTAGCAATAAGAAAGATAGGTTCTTGAATGATTGAAGAAGAAAAGATCGAATTTTGAAACTAAGGTTTTTATTTTGCATGATTCTTGATTTCAATCGCTATCGGATGATTTAAATGTTGTTTTGGGACAGTTTCTACATAGAGAATTATTGATTTATGTTTGTCAATGGGTTAGAGTTCATGTATGGATGTTGGATGAAGGTTAGGACCACCATGGATGAAGGGTGAAGGCAAAATCCCGTCAAAAGTTTATTCTGGCAGCCCAGGAAATCGAACCGGTTAGCTAACCGGTTCGGTCCAACCAGCGAACTGGTTCAGTTCTACTGGATATCCTCCTCTACCTTGGGTTATTTTCTTGGACCATTTGAGGATCGATCATGGAATATTGGGTCCGAGGATAAGTTTAGGCTTTTGGGAATTCAAATTGAGGATGAGGAAATGTCTTAGGCTAACCGGGGATGAATTCTGTGTATGGAAAACACCTGAATAAGCTAGTGAATGTTCATGGGTAGAGATCAAAAAATCAGATTAGGATTTCTGGATGGTTCTTTGTTAGAATAGCATGTGATCCATAAGCATATAATTAGGGAGATAAACTATAAGTGAATACTTAGATAGAATCGAGAAGTCGAGTTTGACTTTGGGATTTGGTGGGCTAGTGCAACAAGAGATATTACGCACATTAACCGACTTTATATATATATATATATATATATATATATATATATATATATATAATTAGGGAGATAAACTATAAGTGAATACTTAGATAGAATTGAGAAGTCGAGTTTGACTTTGGGATTTGGTGGGCTAGTGCGACAAGAGATATTATGCATATTAACCGACTTTATATATATATATATATATATATATATATATATATATATATATATATATATATATATGTGTGTGTGTGTGTGTGTGTGTGTGTGTGTATGTGTGATTGACTTTATATGAACCTACTTACTCTAATATGCTATTGTTGGAGGTTGCGCGTAGTGGGCGGTCCACCCTGATGTTAACTGGTAGGTGTTGGATTGTTTCCCCGGGTCATAGTTCTAGTGCATAACTCTTATCCATATGAGAGGATATATAGTGGTTTCAAGTCCGATTGATTGTGATGTGTTATGGTTATGACCAACGGATGTATGTTTATGACCAACTTCGTTATGTGTTTTCCATTTTGGGATCGACGATGAGATTCTGACCCGATGGCCCAGGAATGGTACGTGATGTACCTGATGCCTAATAGCATACTAGGGATGCATTCAGGAGGTCCATCTCGAGGATGCTATGTACATACATAAAAAGAGTGATATGTGTATATATATGTAAATGAGTGTGTGAACATCAAAGTATACCTAGTGTATGGTCAGATTTCTCATGCATTGAGACAAATATAATAAAAAAGCCTTAAGTTATAGCTGATGAATTAACGACGTAGTACATAGTATGGGCGGTACGGATGAGCTAGATAGTTCACAAATCAAATTAGGTTAAGGATGTTTAGATTTATCAGGCGGGGTAGCATAACTGAGAGGATAAAATAAATGTGTTAGGTGTGCACTGTAGATATGTGTGTGTGTATGAGGATAATCTCATGTGAGTGCGACACCGGGTGAACATGGATATTTCTTGCTACTGTATCATTATTGCATTCAAAGACTTGCAACTATTTTTTAAATGTTTTGGGTGCTGACCCGTATCAACGATATTTTCAAAACCTCTTAGGTGCTCATCCAATTTATCAGGGATAGCCATTCCATTCCAGTCAGATGATGATGTAGCAGTTGTGGATTATTGCAAGACTTGATTAAAAACTTACCTTAATTCTATATAGATAGGACTTTAGTTTAGTTTAGTATTTCTTTTTGGGCATGTTGCCTGCAGTTGAATAGTTTCTTATTAGACATTATTTAGTTAAGTATTGGGATTGTTGTATTCTGGATACCGGGAGTTTGTTTGATTTATTTATTTATTTATGCTATCATTATTCTTTACATTCATTCATTGCGAAATGTTTATATTTATATTGTTTCATGGTTTCATATATGCATGTTAATAAGATTTAAAATTGACAACGAACTTAATAGGTTATTAGTTTAGTTAATTGATTTTCAATAGTGATGCTAAGAATGAAATCAGATATGATTCTCGTTTACTTTAATAAATACCTGATCCACCAGTATTAGAATAGACGGGGTGTCATAGAAGGTATCATAGAGTCCAATTATAGAGTCCTTAGGATCTGTGTGCACTTGCTACTTTTTCAGTGTTACGTTTTCTTTGATGTAGGGCCCTATGCTTAGGACCGTCTATTCATATTGCACTTTTACGTTCTTACGCTATAGTATATAGTTGAAGTCAGCCTCTTACATTTTCAGCTTGGTTTCAGATACCAAATGAGAGTGCAGCTACAACGGAAATATTGCAACTTATCAAATAAAAACCAATTTTAATTAATCCCAAATTTTAGTTAAACCCTAAGACATGCATCTAGATGATTTATCAAATAAAATATAGCATGCAGGATAAAAACAAACAATTTCAGGAAAAATCCCCCAAAGGGGCAAAACCTTTTATTTTCATTATAATATTGTAACATACAATTTCGGATTACAATGAAAATACAGTGACTAAGAATTACCCCCAGGTATCGGATTCTGTAGTCGGCGGCTGGAAATATCCCTTTCCAGGAGGGCTGCAATGAAGAAGAGAAACGGCTTCTTCACAAGTGTGTGACACAGAAATACCCGCAGGTGTCGGTTCCTATGTCGGCGGCTGGAATTTTCCCTTTCCAGTAGGGTTGCAATGGAGAAGAGAAACGACTTCTCCACAAGGGTTGAACAAACTCAAAGTTATGTTCTTGGGTTACCAAAAAGATTCACAAAGGATTGGAATAATTGTGTGAATCAAAACATGAGTCTTGGGACTCAAAAATATGAAGACTAGAGGTATTTGGACTCTCAAATTCGTCTTTCAAAGTCTTGCAAAACAACTCCCCCGAAGTTGGTATTTATAGGGAAATACATGAAGAGACCCACGATTTTAAAACTCTAAAATTCTATCCAGCGTACAGGTACCCCGAACCGGTTCGGGTACCCTGCGAACCGGTTCGCCCCCGAACCGGTTTCGGACTGGGTTCGGGAAAGTGTGCTGGGAACAGGGGATTAAACACTTAGAAAAATTCCCAGAATTTTCTATGTAAATATCTCCATTTTCAACGGGCCATAACTTGTTCACCGTAGCTCGGATTGAGGTGCCGTTTCTTCCAGTATCTTTGTTGCGGAAAGCTCTTAAACTTTCCAGTTGACCGGTCCTCTGAACAGTGGCTGTAAAATTACCAATTTTCCCTTGAACATCCCTATCATGCCTTGTTTCACTGATTTGACTTCTCTTGCGTACCACTTGCATTACGAGCCTAGAATCAAGGAACGTGAAGTCGTTGATGCAGATAAGGGACACATTAATGGAGATAATGCATGCTTGATTCCCGGAATTCGGATAGAGGCCGTCATGTGAGATCGTGAGGTGACGTGCCAAATGTAGCGGCGTACGACATAAATAAATGAAACATTTCGGACATGAGAAAAATGTCCTTACAAATCTCCCCCTATGTCTATGCCGGTACATACATAAAAAATCCGAATTATTAAATATGAAATTGCCTATACAAATCTACCCTCCCATGAACCCAAAACTGGAAAAGGTACAAGTGAATAGTCTTCATCGTTTGTTCTTCAAATCGTCAGGAATCTCAAATCTTTTCTCATCAGGGTGTGCAATTTAGAGATCATCAATGTAGTACCTACACACATGAGATAAAGCAAAATACCAAGTGACATATAGAGTTTGAAATGATGAGATAAACATATATATCAATAAATGATAAGCATAAGTCAAATCTCAAAACACTCCCAAAATTCAAACTCCCCCAAAATAAGATAATTCTTTCTCCCCCTTTTTATGATGTCCCCAAATAGACAAATAAGAAGAATGAATCAATCAAGCAAAATCGGGGTGTCACGGTATTCAAAAAATACACAAACTATTTTTGATTTTTCAATTTTTCATACAAAACAAAAAAAATAGATACCATTTGAAAAAAAATGCTACAAAAATCACACCATGGATTTAAACTCAAACAACCAAGTCATGGAAACAGAATGTATGGGTGCGAACACATTTGATAGGTAAATCAACTCAATCAATCATATGTGCACGATGCATATGTGTACCCCTAACGAATGATCATCAAAAGTATCCTTAGGTGTAAAAAATTATTGAATTTAGATGACATCGTCTTATGCAAATCAACAAATCAAAGTCAAAGTGATTTTCACACCAATAACGTCCAAAGCTATGTAGCGCATATTCAAGAATTTCAAGGACGTGCAAACCCGTTTTAAATTCTCCAATCAAACTCCCTCATATATATTTTCTTTTAGAGGTAATCTAAATTCTTAAACTTTGGAGAATTGGTGCAAAAACCTAAATGGCCCATAATTTGGCATGAATTTCTTTTTATTGCCTTTCAATTTTTTCGGGATCTTTTAACCTCTTTGGACCCCGGATAATAAAATTCCTCCATTTTTTAGGTCCAATTTAACGGTGGCTTAGTATTCGCAAAGGCAAAAATGAACCTTTCGCAGCCCTTCCCCGTTTTTAAACAAAGCACACAAACTCACAAAACGGTTCTTATATGCACAATTTCCTTATAAAAATTATCGCGCTTGGTTCATTTTAAAGACAGGATTGAAGTGAAAACACCCAACCAACATGTGATAAGACAAGCACAATAATCAATCAAATCCGTGCATGTGTGCAATAAAGGAAATTATGAGTCAAACATGTAGGAAGTAACACTTAAATGCATCTTAATGACTCCAAACATTATAAAGCACATGGATGAATTGACCTATTGTCTCAAAACACTATCAAATAGTCACATGAAAATAATGGAATGATGTTGTGACTCGGTCATCCTAAGTGTTCATCCATAAACGGTGTAAACAAAAAAACAAAAATCTTTTTGGATTTTTCAAAAAAATTCAAAAACAAGAATTTATACAAAAAGTACAAGTCATCACACTAGTAAAAATATATCATGAAACCACAACTAGTGTATGACAAACATGCAATCACAATCAACCAAAAGATTTCACATGGGGTGAATTATGTGCAAGCAAACGGGAATCGTGGACAAATAAACCATAAGCCTCTAAATCCGATTTTCTAACCCAAATTGATGTATAACGAAGTGTGGGGGTTTTGGGAATTGAATTTATTCTTTCATTAACCTTCCTAGGTCCATTTAAAAGCTTATAACAAAAGTGCCTAAGATGACCTTGCCTACCACAATGTGTGCAAGAGTAAATCGGGCGGTTTGTGTTCCCTAAAGGTGGCCCTCTCCTCAAATTTATCGGTTGCTTTCTCGGAATTTGCCTAGGTGGGTCTCTCTTAATGATCCTAGCAGGTTCTCTTACGATGTTCCTGTGAGGCGCCTTTTTAACAAACTTAGGTGCCTCTTTCTTAACAATCCTAGGAGGCTCTCTCACACGTGTGGGAATGGGTGCAACATATTTTTCAAGACCAATCCCACCCCTATCAGTTTTGATCTCGACTGTGCCTAAAATCTTATCAAGTTTTTCAGACCTAGACTCCAAATCAAATTTCACTTTACTTGAATCTTTCAATTTCACCTCAAGTTCACCTATCCTAGATTCAAGTACTCGTTTAGAATCCTCAAACTCTAAAAGCTCCTTTTTCATAGTCTCCATCAACCCTCTAAGACTATCTCTCTCACCCTCGACGTACTCAAGCTTCTCTTTCAAAATTTTCACATGAGCCCTAAGTTCTTCAACTAAAAAATCATTATTTTTTATGGCACACTCTTTCAACTGAGCTTTCAATTTCAAATTTTCTTTCTTTGTTTTCAAAGTTTCAGCATAAAGTTCATTGAAAGCAGTTTGCAAGTCATGCTCATCTACACTTTCCTCCTCACTTTCATCCACACTCCCATCACCTTCACTATCATCACTAATCACATGGATGGGAAACTCTCGCCTAGAAGCATAAAAAACTTCTTCTTCCGAATCACAATCACTAAGGGTAGAAACATGAGAAATCGGTTTATTCAATTTCTTCTTTAAATTTGTGGTACACTCATGTAACGTGTGACCAACACCCTCACAACAAGGACACCTCTCAGATTCGTTTTCAACAGAATATTTAAAACAAGAGTTCGTGTGAATTTTCCAATTAATTTTTTCAAAAATTTGACATCGAAGATCATCAAAACCATCAAAAGCCATTTTTGTGCAAAATCAGGATCAAAACACAATAACTTAGTGCAACAGGCTCTGATACCAATTTGACGACGTGAGAGGTCAAATTGTATAAAAAAAATCCTTTAAAAATCAGGATCACGCAATAAATTAGCGTAACCCGCTCTGATACCAATTTGAGAGTGCAGCTACAGCGGAAATATTGCAACTTCTCAAATAAAAACCAATTTTAATTAATCCCAAATTTTAGTTAAACCCTAAGACATGCATCTAGATGATTTATCAAATAAAATATAGCATGCAGGATAAAAACAAACAATTTCAGGAAAAATCCCCCAAAGGGGCAAAACCTTTTATTTTCATTATAATATTGTAACATACAATTTCGGATTACAATGAAAATACAGTGACTAAGAATTACCCTCAAGTATCGGATTCTGTAGTCGGCGGCTGGAAATATCCCTTTCCAGGAGGGCTGCAATGAAGAAGAGAAACGGCTTCTCCACAAGTATGTGACACAGAAATACCCGCAGGTGTCGGTTCCTATGTCGGCGGCTAGAATTTTCCCTTTCCAGTAGGGCTGCAATGGAGAAGAGAAACGACTTCTCCACAAGGGTTGAACAAACTCAAAGTTGTGTTCTTGGGTTACCAAAAAGATTCACAAAGGATTGGAATAATTGTGTGAATCAAAACATGAGTCTTGGGAATCAAAAATATGAAGACTAAAGGTATTTGGACTCTCAAATTCGTCTTTCAAAGTCTTGCAAAACAACTCCCCCGAAGTTGGTATTTATAGGGAAATACATGAAGAGACCCACGATTTTAAAACTCTAAAATTCTATCCAGCGTACAAGTACCCCGAACCGGTTTGGGTACCTTGCGAATCGATTCGCCCCCCGAACCGGTTTCGGACTGGGTTCGGGAAAGTGTGCTGGGAACAGGGGATTAAACACTTAGAAAAATTCCCAGAATTTTCTATATAAATATCTCCATTTTCAACGGGCCATAACTTGTTCACCGTAGCTCGGATTGAGGTGCCGTTTCTTCCAATATCTTTGTTGCGACAAGCTCTTCAACTTTACAGTTGACTGGTCCTCCAGACAGTGGCTGTAAAATTACCAATTTGCCCTTGAACATCCCTATCATGCCTTGTTTCACTGATTTGACTTCTCTTGCGTACCACTTGCATTACGAGCCTAGAATCAAGGAACGTGAAGTCGTTGATGCAGATGAGGGACACATTAATGGAGATAATGCATGCTTGATTCTCGAAATTCGGATAGAGGCCGTCATGTGAGATCGTGAGGTGCGTGCCAAATGTAGCGGCGTACGACATAAATAAATGAAACATTTCGGACATGAGAAAAATGTCCTTACACCAAACAATAGGAGATGATGACCATCTCAGGTCGCTAGGAGGACTTCATGAGGGGAGGCTCAGCCGAAGCCACATGCCACATGCCACATGCCACATGCAACTAAAGGGACAGTGACCGCAATAGAGGTCGCATCTATTATTGCACAGGCAGTTAACGTCGTGATGACTACTATGGCATGGCGGTTTCCCCAGGCACAATCACAATAGCCAGTGGCACCAATCGTCCAGGCCCATCCAGTTTTATTTGTGTGGGAGAGAGTTAGAGAGGTCTTCCACAAATGCCATTCGTTAAATTTCTAGGGAAGCACGGATGTTGTTACTGCTAGCCAATGGAAGAAAGACATCCAGCAACATCTACATATGATTGAGTGTAGCGACATTCAAAAGTAAATTTTGGCTACTTTTAAGCTTGTGGGAGCAGTGTTGCAGTGGTGGGAGTCAGTCACCACATCTGAAGAGAGAGATACCATGACTATTGGGGAGTTTTGGTTGCGGTTTGACGGCAAGTTATTTTTATCTCTAGTGTAGACGGAGATGAGGAGGAGATTCTTAGATCTCTCATAGGAGGTCCAGATTATGGCCGAATATGAGGAAGAGTTCACACAACTGGAAAACTTTATGCTAGATGAGGTGAATAACGAGGAGAATAATGTCCTTAAGTTTACTATTGAACTCACTTTAAGGATTTTCTAGCATTTATTAGGAAATATGACATTAAGGACTTATGTTGATGTCATCAATGTCTCACTTTACACTATTAAGACCATTGCTTCCTTCAAAAGGGAGCGAAGAGGGCTGGAGAGTCTAGCCAGCAGGGCAAGATCGGGGGTAATGGTGCCAGTGGTGTACCACAACACCAAGACAAGTAACATGAGCGAGATTCCCAGCAGGCAAACTCATCTAAGAGATTTAAACCAGGTAACAATAGTTATAGTAAGGGCCATTAAGGCTTGGAGAACTAAACTAGAGGCTAGCAGGACCGAGGATATCAGGGCCAACAAGGCTAGAGACAAGGGAAACTGTTGATGTCTAAAATTGGTTTCTATTTTAGATTAACGATGTTAGCTAATTTTATGATAATTCATAAACAATAAAAGAGAAGTAAATCAGACACAAGTGTTTTTAAGTGGTTCGACTATGAAGAAAAGCCTACATCCACTATTTTTTTTTTTTTTATTAATTTTGGTGATTACAGAAAGCTAGGTACTCTTATTACAGTGAGAATAACCTAGAATTCATTATACCTTGCCATTCGTGAAATGAATACAATGTATTTATAGTGACCCAGAGATCAATGATTAAAATGCCTTTATATATTCAAGCATTCACACCCGTACATAATAAACGTGATTATTTATAGTCTTGAGCACGGCTGGGATGACTCTTGACTCTTTCCCATGTGATGTCTATTTATTTACTTTGATGGTCTGCATTCTTCAGGTAGGCCGAACTTCTAGCCAAGCAACTACCTTGATGGCCGATCAAATGATTAATGACTAAGACTATTTTCACGTAAGGAAACATGTGTTCGTTTTTTATTGGTCCACATAGATGGATAATTTTTTGTATCAACAGAAGGCCCCAATGCTTTATTCTTGCTATTTCGTCGAAATGATGAAGTATGAGTCAAACATAGTTGCTCGATAATCTTTATGGTCTTGCTCGGCAGCCTACCTATAGGACTTGTAAAAGTTTTCATCATTTGGTCATGTAATGGCAATTTTGTGAATAATTTGAATTTTAGCAAACTGCCAAAGGGAGTATCCATAATTTCCCATATTTATAGCTGTGTAGCTGTTAGAATCTCAATCCTCTATACAGCTAATCATTATCTGCGTTATTTTCTATGCAAGCAATAAGATATGAGATTTTGGTTAATTTTTTTACCACAAATTTTAAAACTTTTGAACTCTATTTCGTCCTTAAGATTTTTGTCTTTTAGCCTTCTTTTTGTGCCCATTCTCACCCTTATTTCTGCCACTACTTTCTCTGTAAGCTTTCTTCTTCCCTTTTCCTTGATTTCTTTCTTTGCTGTAATTATGGTGTACATTGTTCATGGGGAATCTTTAGATGAATATAGGTGGGAAAGAAATATCCCTGATTGGGTAAACATAGAAATGCTTATTCTACAAGTTGATGTTTTATCATTGCCAGTGGGTCATTGGATCCCCTCATTATTTATAGCTGAGTGTGATATTAGCATTCCCCCCAATCGCTTCTTCCTAGAACTTTGTCAATATTTTGACGTTGTCCCTACTAAGGTAGCCCCCAATACATGGAGAATAGTAAATGGGATTCACAGGCTTAATCAGATATATAGGACCCATATTGGCATTCTCGAGTTGATGTTCTGCTACAACTGAGTTACTAGTGATAACACCTATTATTTGAAAACTAGGTTTGCCAATAGAGCCTTAGTTGTCAACCTACTAAATTCCAATAAGGATTACTTTGATTATGGGTAATAGCGAAGAACTGACAACATGCTCCTTTGCAAATAGGAGAAATGTATGATGGTCCCAAGTGTCCTCAAGAAAGACATGGCATAGGTTGCTAAACTTGATATTACATTTTTTCTTTCTTGCTAACCAACTGTTTGATGATATGTTGACTAATATTTCTTATCCTGTTTTGTACAGTTGAGAGCAAGAAAAAGTCTCCTAAGGAAGGGGACATTAATATTCAAGAGCTTAAATTTTTATGGAGCATTCATCAAAGAATTAGTGAGGAGCATCCCAAATCAGCCTCCTACCTATTGCAATACATAAGCTCTATTGCTTATTTGGTTGCTAGGCTAACTGCTGCAACACATTCAATCCCTATTAATTTGGAAGAGGAACTAATTCCCACTTCTTCGACTGAGGAATCAGCTGGAGTTGGGAAGGACTTTGGGACTTCTTCTTCATTTGAATCGTTGGACATCTCTTCTATCCCTACTTCACCAGTAAGAGGCATGAGTAAGAGAAAATCCTTGATTTGATGACTAGATCCTTGTCTCCTACTACTAAGAAGGATAAAGAGAAAACTGTCAAGGCTGCTGATGGCAAGAAGTCCAAAGTGACAGGTAAGGTTGCTAAAAAAATACCTTAAGTCATAACTATTAATGAAATTGATAATGCTGCACCTCACTACAAGAGGTTGAAAAAACGTTTATCTAGCAAATAGGATCAAACAACTATTATCAAAAATATCAATCTGATTTCGAGGTTGCTAGCTCATGCTCTGTTGTTGTTGTTAATTCTGGTATGTTCAAAAGTCTAATTAAGGCTGGGACCCTTCCAGCTGATAGGGCAAATGTTTATCCCATGCCTTGACTAAGGATGTTGGAAAAGGCTTGCCAAAATTTGGCCTTAGTAATCCTTTTCCCTTATTACTTGTCTTTATTATCTCATTTCTCTTTTTCTGTTATGATCTTTTTCCTTTATACAGTTTCTGGTGGATTTTAACCAGATGATGGAGAAGGATGATCAACTGCGTTCTTTTGAAGGAGATATGGAAGAGGCATTTGAAGGTCTGAAGATATATTTAGAAGCTAGTCGAGAAGCTTTGGCAACAAGACATAAATCTTGGGAAGAAGAACTAAAGAGGGCCAACGATAGGGCCAATAATGCCAAGAAAAAAATTTAGATTGTTGAGGATAATTTGAAAGTAGTGTAAGATAAGGCCAAATCTACTGATAACAAACTGTTAGAGAATCAAACTCTTCTCGAGACTGTAAAAAAGAAGGCAGCATATCTAATCGCTGATCTAGCTATTGAGAAATCTAAAAAGAAGATAATAAGGGAGACCTCCTTTGATAAGGGTTGACAAAAATCATTTTTGGTTGCCTCTACAAAAATTGAATATGTCAGGAAGAAATATTTTAAGGATGATTGGTCGGAGGCATTTAAGGGGTTGGCACTACTGAAGACTCGGAGATATTCCGAAGGCATGATCCAGGCAATCCTCCAAACTTAAAAGAAGAATTTTATGATGAAAAAGGATCAGGTGAATCTTCCCTATAACCTGTTGGGTACGTCCTGGAGCTAATTGGTGAAGTTGCCCTTCCTACCGAACTGCTTTCTAAAGTTAATGTCCAGGTTAAGTAAAAGGTCTAACTCATTTGTTATTTATCTTGCCTGTTAGAAAATTTCTTGTTCTTTTTTCCCTATTTTATAATAGGAATGTCTCTATGTAAACCCTTCTTTATTAATGAAAATATCTTCTTTTGATTAATTATATTTCATTTGTTATACTTTTGGTGTGCAGTCTTTGTATTCTCACATGTATGATTCTCAGTTTGATGTTAGGAAAAAGGCTATAGTTTCTGCAAAATTCGATTTTCTTAGGCGGAGTAAAAACCTTCTAGAAGGTGGACATATTCCAATATTTAAAGAGGATTTGACTCGGCCGACCAAGTTAAATAATCACACATTTACCTTTATTACATATGGAACAGGGATGTAGCCAATAATGCTGCCTATTATGAAATAATAAGGCAACTTTAAGAGGATAATAGATAATCCAAAGCTTTATTGCATGCTGATTATTCTTATTGAACCGAGAGGTTGAAAAAGCTCGGGAGGTAGGAAAATTATGCAAAGAGGAAAATAATCACCTCAAAAATGAGCTAGACAGCCTGAAGAAATTATCCACCAATGGTCCTAATAAAGGTGCTTCTTTCCTGGAAACTGAGAATGTAAAGTTGGTGGAAGAACTTGAAGCATTACAGAAAACTAGAACTAAGCAAACTTTCAGGGCAAGGATGACTATCTGACCAATTGTGGATCAGGAAAGAACTAAGAGAACTCTACCCAACCAAGCTACCCAATTAAAAGTAAATAGTCAGGCCATTGCCAACTTATTTATCTGGCTAGAAGCTAAGGATAAAGCTATCACTGACCAAGCTGCTTATTTAAAAGTCAAGAATGGTGTTCTGAAGAAATTCATATAGAAAGGTTAACCTTTCAATTTCATAAGCAGCACAGGGAGATTTGGATAAAAGGTTATAATGAGGACATAAGCCATGTAGATGATCATCTTACACAATTTGTTGAAATCATTATACAATCCGTGAAATTTGTCGCTTGAAAATTATCGTTCTTATGTTTGTTTCCATATTTTAATGTGTAAGCATAATTTTATCACAGCCATTCCAGTTAGCCTTTTTAATGCAACTGTGGCCATTCGTGAGCTTCCCACTTATTATTTTTTAGGGTTCCCTTCGATACGTTCGCGGGATTACACTCTTTATCAGGGCACTCAACCATCATCAATATGGGATAATGCATAGAGATAGAGTTGCCAGTCTATTTTTCACAAAACAGGCAAAAGAAATGTCGTCGCCTCGAGAGAAAGACATCAAAGACGATGATGATGCTTGAGAAATCAAGTAGTTCAAATGTTCCAGGACTAAGTTATGGAATAGGAAGGTATCGACTATGGGAATTGCACCTCAGGCACACTGTTGATAGGTAGGGTCCTAAAGGTGCCATTCAGTAGACCGGGAAAGATTTTTCAAAAAAATGATCGCAAAACACAAACCGTAGGTCAAAATCATACACAGGGCAAACCATTGGAAAGGATATTCAGATACCTTTAAAAATACATTGATCCACTCCCAATTCCGAGAGTTTATTGGGGTTAAAATGGGGGTGAAAGTGCCCGTTGGTCACTGGATAATATGTTTTCGAAGGAAAATGAATCGTTCATCCTGTAAGGCCGATTTCTGCGCAGGAAGGATCGTTGGAAAGGGTATTTATATCCCTTCGAGATTTCATTCAGCTTTATCCGGTTTGGAGAGTTGACCAAGGTCAAATGGGGCCCAAAAGTACCCAGTGACCCTTCAAAGTAAAATGAGTTACTTATTCATACCGTAAGGTTAATTCATGAACGAGGTGGACTGTTGGAAAGTGGATTCAGAGCCCTTTGAAGATTATTTAAGTTTTCCTCAAGATGAAGAGTTGACCGGAGTTAAATGGGTCTAGGAGAGCCCAATGGCCTCTAAATCAATTTTCATGTTAAAACGAACCATTTGTCCGTACCGTAAGATTAATTCAGTCATGGGGACAACCGTGATAAAGGGGTTTTAGAGCCCTTCGAAGAGTTCTGAGCGATCTCTCAAGTGAAAGAGTTGATTAGAGTCAAATGGGACCTGGCAGCACCCGGTGGACTCTAGATCAATTTTTGATTATTCGTCTGAACTGTAAGGTTGATTCACGTAAGGGGCAGACCATTGGAAAGGGGATTCAAATACCTTAGAGGATTTATTGAGCTTCGATCAATATGGAGAGTTGGTGGAAGTTAAATAGGCCCGGGACCCCTCGATGGCCTCCAGATCAGTATTCAGAGTATGACCTAGGGTTTGCGATGAATGAGTGAGTGCTAGGGGCCTAACGAGGTTCTTAGGGGGTTCTAGGATGGAGTGTCTATATAGAGTCCCTCGGCGGGCGAACTTGGACCAAATGACGGTCATCCAATGATAGAGACCATATCGGCGTTAGGGAAGAGGAAATTATATCAATTACATGGAGCTAGAGGATGAGGGTGATAGATTTAGAGGGCCGATATCAATTATGAGGACCTAAGGAGACGAGAATGACCGATTCAGTGGGTCAAAGTCAATTCTGGGGACCTAAGGAGATAAGGATGACCGATTGTAACAACCTATAATTTTTAAACTGATTTTAATTAAATTAATTCGGATTTCAAAAAAAATAAAATTTTGGGATCTATTTAATTTTGGTATGTAAAAATATTGGTTTTTATATATAAAAGAAGGTTTTAAGTGGAATTTAAATCTGGATTAAAATTTGGAAATTATAATAAAAATCAGGGGAGGATTTGACCTCAGGAGTAAAAACATGAATAGAAATATTCGACTGTCCGATCAAGCTAAATTTTTTTGTGAAGCTTCATCTCTCCTTTGGCTTTTAAGCCTCTGAATTTCATCCAAGTTCAACGATTCGATCGTCCAAAATGTTTTTCTAATGTTTATATCTAATTAGGACTCTAATTCTTTTTAGTATATATACATGAAGCGACAGGCTTAGGACTTTTAAAATACATTTTAGCCTTCTCAAAAATCAGTAACCTCCTCTATTTTCATCTCCCTCTATCTAAAAACCCTATCCCAAATTTTATTCAAGATTTAACCCATGATTTAAAGGCTTATTTGGTGTTTTCTCGAGTTTGGGCTAGAACGAGCTTTGATTGTTTTCACGAGAGGAACCCAGTAGTGTGATAAGAACTTTAAGGCATAATTTTTATGGCTTTTATGTAATGATTTTGAGGTATGGCGTTTACGCAATATGCTTTTTGAATCTCTCGAGAGTAGTCATTTACTTGTACTCATATTGTTGCTATCATGACGTTTATTGGAATCCAAAATATTGATTCGATTGTTATATTGTATTTGGGCGTGGTGTCATAAAATTTATATGGCAAGAAAAATGGTCACCCGCCAATAGTCCAAAAGTCCAATAACCATGATGAGGCTTTACGAAGCTTATTTGAGGTGAGGTGAGGCCCGGTGACCTATTGATGTGTTATTGAAAAATTAAATTGGTATAATTCTCGGATGTCGCATTGAACTTGAATTCAGATTTGTATTGTTGCATTCATTCACCATTATTATTTTGAGCATCCAGTCTTGTCATATTGTGTAATTCCCCGTATTTTTCTTTTAGTGACAGGTTCGCGTGGATTTGGACGTTATGGATTTTTGGAGAATTTTAGAGCATGACGTTTAAAGGGTTTTATTTTCATATATCTTGACAGTGTAATTTATTTCGAGAGCTTAGTATTATTTTCGAGTGAAATTATCGACCCCAATCTCTTTTCATTTGTTTTGGGTATCACCAAACCTAGCCTATCCTTCGTCAATCACACTAAAGCAGAGCACCCAACTATAGCAAGGCCTCCTTAAGGGTTAGGTTAGTTAATTCGGCCCAAGACGCGTTCGTTGACAAAACCATCGTAGGAATGGAGACCCTTCAATAGAGAGGAGGCGAACTGATCAACGAGAAAGAGGCCCTACTCACTACAAACGAATGCACCAGAAGATCGAACTGCACTCATGCCTCCCCCGCATCTTTTGGTGGAATATAGATGCTCTATACTAATTATTAAAGATTTAGTTCAGTTTATATCTAGTAGTGCCTCGTGTTTTCGCGCGGGGTGTTACACCGATTCAGCAGGTCGATGTTAATTCTGAGGACCTCAGGGAATAAGGATGACCGATCCAGTGGGTCGGGGAGGTGTTAAGGTTGATTCAAAGCGGGTGACCAATTCATATGGTCGAGGTCAATATTAAAGACGACCAATTCTGCAGGTTGAGGATAATTCTGAGGACCTTATGTTGTGCTGGGTATGACTGATTCTTTCGGTCGAGGTTGTAACGACGAATTCTGAGGGCTGAGGTCAATTATGAGGACCTTTAGTTGTGATGACCAATTCTGTGGGTTGAGGTTGTAACAACTAATTCTCAGGGTCGAGGTAAATTCTGAGGACCTTGGGTTGGGGTGACCAATTCTGTGGGTCGACGTCAATATTGAGGACTTAAAGTTATGATACTAATTTTGAGGGTCGAGGTCAATTCCATGGACCTAAAGTTTTTGTTTAGAGGTGGATAACTCCGTTAGGGAAGGCGTGAAGGATTTTGATGCAGGCACACCTTTGTTTCCACTGGAGAATGGGTTGACTTGAATTTTTGCTAGGGGAACATGTAGGTTTGTGGTTCGTACTGTGGAATTGCATTAAACTTAGATGAGGACACATCGTTGGTTTTGTTGGATAATGAGAGTGTAAGGGTAATCCTGTTGTGGAGTATGAGAGTTGTAAAGGGGTTTCGTGTTTCAAAATAATTTTCCTAGGAGAAAAAAAGATTCAATATTTTCAAGGATTTTTGTGAATTTTTCGAGCATTTTCGATCTTTTTTGACATTTTTAGGATGAAATTTGGAGGGATTGCTGATAGGCAGGTCCGAGGATGTGCCAATCGACATAGGGAATGGACTCCTAGGCTTCTTCAGGAAGAGAAAAAAGCCACTGCTAGCCGATAGAGTCTAGATTTTGGTTTTAATTGGATAATGATTCTTTGCTGAGGATGTAGGTGACTTTCTACCCATGGATTCTTTCTTCAAGGCTCGCGAGGGCTACGAGTAGTAATGCACAAGTGAGAAGGCTGGTGGAGCATGAGTTTGGGTAAGTCTAGTACCTTGGATAAAGAGTGGTGCTGCATATGAGGTGACATTTATTTCTGGTTCTTCCTTCTGGATTTTCTTACAGGTGCATCGTTATGACTAGAGGAGCCTAGCATTAATCATGATGTATTCTTGACTTAGCGACTTTGCACCTGAGAAAATATGCATTTTTTGTTTGATTATCTTGATTTAGTGGCTGATTTTATATGCACTTTAATTTTATGTCGAGATTTTATTTTGAGAAGGAGTAGGAAAAGTTTATTTTCTAGAATTTTTTAATAGAGGAAAGCCTTGGAGGTCTTGTTTCAAATATTTTTCCCTTTGAAGTACATTATTACTAGAAAAAATAAGGGAAATGTATTTTTGGAAATTCATTTGGGAAAAGGAGGACAAAAGGCATTTTCTAAAATATAGGGTTTGTCGATCGGCATATCCCTTGACTTGCCTATCGGCATAGGGGTCAAGTCAAATAACTTCTACACTTTGATTTCACTTTCTTGCATACTAGTGTACTTCTGTAGGGCTGAGATTAATCAGGTTTCCAAAATTTTTGTTTTCTTTGCCAAGGAATTTGGGTATAAAATTAGGGGTATGAGGAGTGTTTTCTTCACTAATGCGCACGTTTCTTTTCTGGCTTATTTCCTATTCCCCAAATGGCTCTTCCCATGTATGAATAATTATCCTCTTATCATGAAGGTTTAAAGTCCATGTGCCTTTAGAATGTTAACTATGATACTTTCTGCTTGCGTCAGGTTTCTTTATGGCGTAAGCGAGCCATAGATTGGAACTTGATAGTAGTGGCGGCACAATTCTGGCCTAGCCGAGGACCATGTCTTCCATTTTGGCCTAGACGAGGTATATCCTACCTATGAGGAATTCTTAACAATGTTGGGAGTTAGCTTCAGTGTCACGGCGACCATGCCTAATTTTTCTCATTCTCCCCAAGAATTTCTGGTTGAGTTGCTTCCAACCATTAGTTCATGGAGGACTATATCTCTTTCGGAGGTTATGTATTAAGTGTGCCGGAGGGGCTTTCATAATGTTGTATTTATTAGAGTTGTTGCATTGAGCCTTACTACAAGACTTTTACTGGTGATAGGGGACTTGGCTACTGATTACCAAGTGGTTATGATAGTGACGTAGATGTCTTACCACCGTAATTTTGTGGTGGTGGTGCTAACGGATACCCTGAAGATCTAGATGATTTGAAGGAGGGTCATTTTTTTTTTTTGGGGGGGGGGGGATTCCGATGAATTTATTCATGTGGATAGCAGACATATTTCGTCTAGTGACCCGTCCTGAGTATCCTTTAATGGGTGAGCCTAATTTCTTTGTTCGTATTTTCTTCAATTTCTACCTATTAGTAGAGAACGAGATCAATTGGTTTGTGGAGCACAAAGCCCGGTGTCTTCATTGGTTGGTGTCATGGTAGGAGATATGCAGTATGTTTTGAAGCTAGGAGAGTACTGATATGTGTGGTTGGTTGGCCTTTGCCATACTTCCTTTTATTTCCCCTGTATGCCATGCCAGATGGGAAAAAATTATGCCTCCTCTCATAAAGAACTTCTTCTTGGTGGAGGACTTGACTATATCATTAAGGATGATGTTGGGTTCCTTGTGGCAGTACCGTCGGCCGTCTACCCATCTGTCACAATCTATAAGAGGGATATGACATGTGTTGGGGGGCTACCCAAAATGGTTATGGAAGCAGGTATTAAAGAATATTACGGAGGAAGAGACTCTTCAAAGGTGGCTCATCAACTTCGACACTATGCAGGAGGGTTTCGTGGTTTCGTCTAAACTTGTCAGGGCGTATCACCCCTGGAGAACATATGGAGTGTTAACCATGAGTGGGAGACTTGGGGGCATATGAGGGCAAGAAATGATGATAAAGAGGGCCTGTTTGACATTAAAGGACAATGTATATGAAGTTGGGGTTACATTTTGTGAAGCTATCATGATTTTGGTGTTTTTTTGTGGGGTTATGGATAGTTTTTGTGAAGCTGGTAGGGTTAAGATGATTTTGGTCAACGAAAAGGGGGTGGTCTATTTGACTACTGATATGCATGAGTGTAACCTAGTCCTAGATGAGACTCAGCCCAACTCTATGACCTTTTCCCAGTATCCATCAGACTCATCTATATATAGGCCCACGAATAATGGCCCACATCAACCAATCTCGCCTTCGAGACCTCATCCTCATAGCAGTTGCAGTCACATACGAATGTTCACTCTATAGTCCAATCTCACTCCGAGTCTCACCCTTTCCATGTATCAACATCGTACCATGCTAACAGGTCGAGACCACCATAAGTTTCCTAAGATGATATTTACATTCTCGTAGTTATCTACTTAGAAATCCACCTCTATAATTTTGGCTCAATCGAGACTAATAAATCCAACTTCAGTATTTTATGAGGGACACATGACTTATGTGTCATTACGTCATGTGGACATACCGTTACTACAGATCTCCTACCCACATAAGGGATTATTTCGTCATCATGATATGCTTGTGTAGAGGATATATGGAATTCTCCTAATGGATAGTTCACCTCATGCACACTAGGTGCATGCTTGGGGGGTACATTGTGCACTCCAAAGCTTATTTATATTAACTTCATCTTCTTCAATAAGGATCATATTATTATTTACCTAGATAAAACTTTGCCCATTTGTAAACCTAAAGAGAAAAATCTTGAGTGATTGTAATTTATGGCCTTCAGCACCTTTTGGTAATAAAACTCATACCCTCTTGCAAAATGGATAGGCTCCAGTCAAACCACTTATATTTATGCATTCTCTATCTCTCTCACCTCATTCTTTGAATATTTACATTTATGTGATTATGTCATTGATAACTTAGCTAGAGCTGGAACTGCTGATTTACTTGGGTAGTGATTACCTACATTATCAACTCCCTTCACTAATATTTCATATAATGATGTTGTATTCCCTTATTAGAAATAAAAATGATTTTGATCGTATTTTGTTGTGCCTCTTGATGAGTTTTGCATTTGAATTATCTATACCGATTACTAAGATACATAGAATCCTTTTGTTCATGTAAATGCTAAGATGGATCGCCGTTCTTGGAGGATAGAAAAGGATAGAATTTTGTGAAAAAGAAGGGGACCGTGTCCCTATATGGCATATGGGATATCTACATACCTCTAGGGGTTTTGAAAAATTTCAAGTGTTTCAAAGAAAAATGGTTTTGAGAGGATCAGGTCATACTTAGTTCTGGGTAGGGGAGAATGAAGATTTTTTTAGAATATAAGGGGGATGATAAAAGTCATAATGCATCGAGATTTCAGACAAAGGGTAAAATTTCTTTAGACGATCCAGGTTAATTGGACGTGCCATCTCTTCTCTGTCAAGGTCTATGAGCATAGTGACGTTGCCTGATAGAATTTTCTTTATAATGTAGGTGCCGCTCCAATTCGGTTTAAATTCCCTATAGGGTCCCAGACGGGTTCTATGACCCCTTTGAGGTCAGGTATCCGTTTTGAATACTGTAGTCCTTGACTTTTTGATTGAATGATCGCGCTATCCGATGATGGTGTCCCTGTATATAGCCTTAAGTATATTTTTATCCAGGAGTGATAGCTCATCAAAGCGGCTCCAACACGTAGCCAGTCTTTTTCGCTAACTTTTCTTTCGAGCATGACACATAGGGAAGGCATCTCTACCTCAATAGGGAGTAATGCTTCCATGTCATACACTAGAGAATAAAGCGTAGCCCTAGTAGGCATACTGATTGAAGTGTGGTAGCCCCAGAGGGAGTATGAGATCCGTTCAACCCAATCTCTGTAACTCTAGGTCATCTTGTTGATGATGGTTTTTAGGCTTTTATTGGCGGCTTCGGCAACACCATTTGTTTGGGGTTGGTATAGAGAAGATTTGTGTTTCTGAATCTCACACTCGTCGACTAGTTTTATGACCTCGACTTTGAAGTGGAGTCCATTATCTGATACTAACTCATGGTGAACTCCATTTCGAGAAATGATGTTATTTTTGATAAATTTTGCCACTTTCTTGTCATTCAGCACTTCATATGACTCAGCTTTGACCCATTTGGTGAAGTAATTAATAGCGGCTAGGATAAATTCATGACCGTTAGAAGCCTTGAGAGTAACCTGCGCTATGATGTCAATGCACAGGTGGAGAAGGTCTAGGGATAGATCATGTTGTATAGTTCTCGAGGAGGCAAATGTTAGAGATTGGCAAACTTCTAGTATTTGAGGCATCTATGAACATAGGCATTGCAATCTTAAACCATGGTGGTCCAATAGTACCCTTGATGGATGATCTTCTTAGCAAGCATATGATTGTTCTCGTGGGGCCTCATTCCCCACTATGCATTTTTTGTGTCATTCCTTCAATATTCATCCCTATTATATAATGAAAATAGGTGTCATCAAAGTTTCTTTTGAAAAGCACTCTGTTGCAAATGATATACTGGACAGTCAATTTGCAACAGATTTCATGATCTTTCTTATCTGCGTCTTGGGTATATCTACCATGTTTGAGGAGGCACCAAATGTCGTAGTACCATAATCCGATAATATTGGAATCTTCCTCAGTGACAAATTCAATGTAGTAGCAATGGGTGGGCATAACATGTTTTTGAACCATGAAAGGGGCCATTAATATTCCCCCGAGCATGTAGACCATAGAGGCTAGGGTAACAAGGGCATCGTCTAGGCTGTTCTTTATACAAGGAAGGTAGTGGAAGGTGACATCTTTGAACTGGGAGGATAACTCTTCTAGGTGGGCGCAAAAGGGTAGTAACTTCTATTCTTTAACTTTCCATTTTCTAAGGATTTATCTGATGATGAGGGAAGAGTCCCCATAGACATTTAGGTGCTTGATAACTTTCTTGAGGGAAATCTTGAGTCCTACAGTTCATGCCTCATACTCAGTCATGTTGTTGGCGCAAGGGAAGTCTAATTTGATAGCAATAGGGGTATGAGAGTCATCAGGGGCAATCAAAAGTATCCCAAGTCGTATCCTTTCTTATTGGAAGCACCATCAAAGAACATCTACCATTTAAGGTCCTCCTGGGAGGTGTAAAGGCTATTTTCATTAAGGAATTTAGAGGGTCAAACATCAATTCCCTCCAAGGGTTAATTAACAAGGTAGTCGAAGATTTTCCTCCCTTTCATAGCTTTATGCGTGACATACACAATATCGAACTCGACTAACAACATTAACTAATGGGCCATTAGGCTGGGCGGAGTATACTTTTCTAGTAGGTATTTGATGGCATCCATTCGGGATAATAGTTTAATAGGAAAGGCAAGCATGTAGTGCTATAACTTCTGCGTTACCCAGACCATGGCAACACATGCTTTCTCCAAAGCAGTGTAGTTGACTTCATATCCGGCTAGCTTTCGACTAGCTCAGTAAATAGCTCTTTCTTTACGAGATTCTTCAATGTATTGGGATAGCAAGGCCCCTGTTGTGATATATCTGATAGTCAAGTATAAGAGCAGAGGTAGAACTGGTTGCAGAGGCATGAGCACCGAAGGTCGGTTGAGGTATCGTGTAATACCCCGTAATTTCTATTGATTTTACTTAATGGGATTAATTAAATTAAATGGTAATTAATTGGAAATTAATTCAGATTTAAATACTAACGAGATGTGAGTTGGTATTTTATTATGATGATAATGTTGAGTATTACTGGGTAAATATGGTAATATATGATTATTGAATTTATTAAAATTGTCGCGAGCCATAAATACGATAATTCGGGAAATTAAGTTGGGACACGCGTGTCAGTCGCGTCAGAAATCAATTTAATTGGATTTAAAAGTAAATTATAATTTTATCACCTGTATGATCATTTTGAGTGCCACAACGTGTGCAGAGGGGTGGAAATAGTCAGAAAACACTAGCCAGGCGTTTAGTTTGGGTCCCGGGGCATTTCTTGGCCAAACCGGCAACCCGGGAGGGTACCTTAGTCATTTTAATCTTTAAGGAATTTTGACCCATGAATTTTAGGCCTTATTTATCAGCCAATATGAGGGCCATTATTTGTCAAAAACTAAGAAGTGGGCAACGTGAGAAAGAGGAGAAGTTACAAGAAGGTTACAAAGCCGTAACCACCACCCACCACCACTTTTCGCCGTAATTGTGACCGGAGAGAGGGAGATAACCAACCCTTTAACATCACCAGCGGATCAGAACATCAATTCCAAGGCAAGTGATTTGATTTCATTAAGTTTCAGTGAATAATTTATCCATGCTAGTGTAGGATTTGATGATAGCCATGAATAATGATGGAAACTCATGAAATTTGGAGTAGAAACCTAAATTTTGGATAGGAGTTGCATGTAGTTTAGTTCTAGAAGTAATTAAGTAACAAAATCATAACCCTAGATGAATTAAAAACGGATTTAGGAAGAGAAATATGATGGTTCTGGAAAAGAATAGAGAAAATAGGGTTTTTAAGATAATATGATGCTTTGATCCAAGAAAAAGTCTAATTATTGATGATTTAAAAGTTTTGGAATGTTAGATATCATGTAATTAGGTTGTATAATGACCCCATATACTTACATTAGGATTTCACATTACGTAATGAAGATTTGGGACAAAAATGGGACTAAAAATAAAGGACACCCGTAGCCTGCACCTGCTTGATCAATCGATCCACATTCATAGGTCGATCGATCGTTGGTGCTCGATTGATCGATGACTATAGGTCGATCAATAGGCCTCCCCAGAAATGGTGAACTTTTTCCCTTTTTTTGGATTTAACCGATTCCGGCCATTGAAAGTTGAAAGTGGGGATTATGTAAATACGTTAGGACTTTAGGGAGACCAGTAGGGATGTAACTAAACCCCGTAACATATTAGAATTGGTTGGAATGTAGTGACAAAACTTACGAGTGTCTGATGAGAAATTTATTATTATTAAATGCGAGAGCATGATTTAAGTTCATACGAGAGATGAGTTAAGGCTTGAGACATAAATAAGGAGTTAAGAGTACTGAATTAATATGTGGGAAAAGTAGGAGACTTAGTAACCTCTTCGGTTAGGTTTTAAGTACTCGAAACTATAGGACGTGAGACGTATAGGCAAAATATATTATATATCATCTAGAATTATAATAGTCTACGAATTGGACTAATGGTATAGGGCTGAGAACATACCTTTCATAATATAACAAGTTATCTAAGTTGTGTGAATGCTTAGTATATGGATTGTTATGTGTATGACATACCTGCCATACTTGCTATCATGGGATGTCGGATTTCGGAATAGGTCCATCTAATCTTTGTGTGCCTACGAGGGGATTTAGATTGGTATCTTAAGGACATAGGGTTGTGAATGTCTTATTTGTGAATTAATAAGTCAGCTGACCATAGGAGAGTAGGTATGTGCGTGACCCATGGGTATGTGAACTATGTTCGCCTCCAATATGTGTGATTTTGCTTAATGAAACAGTTCCTGAGAGATTCGAAACACGTAGTCCTTATGTACGTGATGTACCGGGATTTGATAGTAGAGTATGTGTGCACCGCAACTTAGCCTAGGGGTGCCCTATTTGTATATTTATGCTGAGAATAATATACTTGTGATTATAACGGACTCCTTGTTAAAGTGTGAATATAAATAATTGAGGCATTCAAATGGGATTAAAAATGAGAATTTCCTATCGTAACTGTTATAAATTAATCTGATCAATGGAAAGGTGAGATACACGCAGGATATATTGGAATGTTATGAATAAACCCCCATATTATAATGCGAGGATAGGATGTGGTACAGACTAGTTAGTTAACGGCATAACTAGGACGGGTTAAGGATATAGGTTAGGCGTGCACAGTAGTTGAGGGGTGAGGAACTATTGTGAGAGCATGTAACTAACATGTATATAATATTCACTATTTAATGCAATTAAACACTTGCTATATTTTTAAACTGTTTTCACCTCGGGCTCTAACCCGTTTGCTTTCAAATTTATTTTTCTTGAAAAACCTTTTAGGTGCCCAGCCACATGGACGCCAAGCATAGGAGTTCCAATCTATTGACGTGCTGTAGCTACTGTGGAAGTTACAGGATCACGGTAGTAGACGCCTACACACTCTACATTTGATTCTATTCTGGTTCATTCTTCTGTTAGTGCATGTCTCCCCCTTTCCATTTAGAGAAAACTTTCTCATACTTTCAGCTTCATTTCAGTTTTGGGGTTTTCTAATTATTCAGACTTTGTATTGGATTTTATTCACTATTTGGATTATTCAAGGGAGTGTTACTCCAGACTCATTTATTATTCCATTATTATTTCCATTGTGATTATGATGTGGATGTGGTATAGTTAGCTTATAATTTAATTGCTTTCATATTAATTTAAATTAATAAAATTTGGCAACTCACTTTTTAAGTATTAGGTGGCTAGTAATTATTTAATAATGTTTTCGACAGTGATGCTATGAACTGAACCAACTTTACATTTTGTATTAAATTTAATAAAGGAGTAGCTACCTGATATTTAATTAGTCGGGGTGTCACATATCGCTTGATTTGGTCAAAGGCTTCTTGGCAGACCTCATTTCAGACTTTATTTAAATCCTTTCGAAAAAGTTTAAAAATGGATACACATATAGCAGTCTGTGGTGGTGGAATCTTAAGTATGGCTTTCATCTTGGTAGGGATTTCTTCGATTACCTTCTCACTGACCATGAATCTGAAGAGTTTTCTTTTTATGACGCTCAAAACACATTTTTGTGGATTTAGTCGCATTTAATATTGTCGCAGTCGCTTTAAGAACTTTCAGAGGGCGGGAATATGACCTTCCCGAGTCTTAGAATTAATGATCATGTCATCCACATAGACTTAGACCTCTTAATGCATAAGGTCATCTAGGATGGTTATGGTATCCCTTTGGTAGGTAGCCCCAGCATTCTTGAGTTCGAATGGTATAACAGTGTAGTAGAAACTTCCCCATGGGGTGATGAAGGCAATCTTCTCCTAATGGTCAGGGTGCATATTGATCTAGTTATATCCGGTGAATCCATTGACAAATGATTTGAGAGCGTGGCTAGCTATCTTGTCCATAATCATGTCGATGTTGGGTAATGGGTAATCATCCTTTGGGGATATTTTATTTATATCCCGGTAGTCGATGCACATGCGGACTTTTCCTCCTGACTTTGGCACGGGGACGATGTTGGTGAGCCATATTGGGTATTCGACCACGCGAATGAAACTCATGTTCAACCGTTTCACCACCTCCACTTTGATCTTGAGAGACCATTCGGTACGAATTTTTGTTCGATTTTTTTTACTGGCTTGCATTTTAGGAATGTCAGGATCTCAGACTGAGCTATTTTCAAGTTAATGTCTAGCATTTCATCATAGGACGATGCAAAGACATCCACGTATTCTTTCAATAATTCTTCAAATTGTGCACGCTCATGCTTATTAAGGGTGGACCCTATCCTAATCTCATACCGGTGGCTATAGAACCAAGATTAATAATAATCGTCTCGTCATCCTTAATTTAATGCGGTTATATTATTTGTTATTCTCCCTATTAAGATCAATTAAGAATTATTCATTTGCAAAATCATCATCACCAAAGGTTTTATTAGAATCAAGACAATTAATGTAAGGAACAACAAGATACTCAAAATCCTCATTTATTTTAATTTTAGGAAAAACAACGTTGAGAACCTCATCAAAAGAGGTCTTAGTAACATTGATATCAGGAAAAAATAACAATAGGTGAAAAGATTGAACAGGGAAAAGAACAGGGTTGGGTTGAATTTGAGCAGGTTGGATTGGTATGGCATTCCAATTTAGAAGATGCATGTCAGTAGTCACGATCTTAACGAATGGGTTCAATGGAGTAACATCTGAGCAGATCATGCAGAGACTCAATCCCAGTGTCATCAAGTTGAAGGATTCTTAGAAGTCACTTTCCTCATATTCTTTGGTAATCACAATGGTTCTCTTAGCGAGAGGTTACACTTTATTTTTGCAGCCTTTGGCCCAAGAGTTACTGCCTTGAAAGAATATTTCTAGCCCCGATTTCATCTTGTTGCCGACATAATCGTACCACGGTTCAGGGAATCCATAGAAGGGGAAGTTTTCACCCTCCTTGATAAATATTCCATTCATAGGGTCTTCTGAGATAGTCTTTTCATCTTCTAAGATTATCTTTGGTCTTGTTTGACGAAGTGCTTTGAGTTCATCCGGTGAAGGTTAGTAACCCAGGACACATGGGGGAAAGGCCTCCTTCAAGACTATGGCCTCATGGATTCAATACTAACGTAGTCCTGACCCTATTCCAGACTGAAGTGCATGTCCTTGAACATCTGAATCACATTGACATTACCACGAGGGCTATGTTTTGGATATACTCGATCTTTAAACTTTTACCCTACTAGGAGGGGAAGCATATCAATTCTAAAATTTAAGAGGAGCATGTCATTGGTCCCATGCTGAATTTCCAATAGTGGCTTACTAGTGCTGGTAATGTCCGTGTTGTTGTTGCCCCCCCCCCCCCCTCCCCCCCCCACAAAATAAAAATGGTGATAACCTTACCTTGGCGAAGAACTTTAGTTTTTGATGAAGGGAAGTAGATACTCCTCCGATGCTGTTGAGCCATGGATGGCTAAGTAGCAGATTGAAGCATATTGGTATGTCGATGACTTGAAACTCGGAGACAAGATTGATAGAGCCAACCCCTACTGTGTGTTTTATGGACCCCATTACTTCTCGATAAGTATTCTCATATGCACACAATGTAGTAGAGGTGGGAGTGAGATCACTAACTTTCAGTCCCAAATAATTGAAGGTTCTGAGCGGACAAACATTGAGATCATATTCATTGTCTACAAGTGATAGTAGGATTGTATTTCCTAAGACTTCGACGAAAATGTTGAGATCATAATTATAATCAGGACCGAACTTCGATATATTTTCTTCAGAAAAAGGAGATGAGTCTGGAAGAGGTCAGCGACCTAACTATATTTATGACTTCTTCAGGAGTAGTGGAATGAGGGATTGTGGGTCCCGTGTGGAGTTTTATCAAGTGTTTTGGTTCAACTAAGAGGACATGAAAAGCCCCAATAAGGTGGTATTAGCTTGGGTCTTCTTGAGTTGATAAAGGACTTTACTATTTTCGATGGCCATTTTTGGCATTGGAAGTTCTTAGGCCATTCCCTTTCCTTTGTCTGTTTCGATTGCATGAAGAATTAAATCTTTGTAGTACCGAACTGATCGAGTCTTGTGGTTCATTGAGGCAGGGATGAATAAGAACACCCGTAGCTTCATCTATTTCGGGATGAATGGACGCTTTGTTTATTTCTCCCAATAAATCCTCAAAGGAGATCATTATACACAGGTCGGTTATTGCAGTGACTTATTCCTGACTTGGTTCATCATCTGAGTTGCTAAAACCATCACCTATTAGTAGAGACTATGTTCTCTTTTCAAGACTAGTCAATACATTCGACCACCTCAATGGATTCATCTTATAAATTTTCCCACTCAACGGGGAAATTCAGGAGTGAAGGGACCAATCGTCCCTAAAGCTTTAAAGTGGTGGGTAACTCAGAGATGCAGTAAATTTTACTTGTCTGTTGAAACATATCGACAAAAGTCTATATCACATCATCTAAACTAGTTTCTTTAACATGTACTACCCATTAGGCTGATTCCCGATCCCACTTTCGAGCTTCGATGAATAAGTCGTTGAACTTTTGACAATTAACGGACATTTTGATGGGAAATTTGAGCCCAAACCCCAAGAGTTGGTCTGACACAGTAGGTAAGTCCATGTCCCCCTCAGATCGGGTGCAGATGGCAATGCATGCCCTTAAAAAGAGTGACAAAGTTTATCAACGAAGCAGTAGAGTGTGGGAGAAAGGATGGGCAAACCTTAAGCAGTTTGGGTGAGATTAAAAGGACCATGGGTGTTTTATTGGGCATGGTTTGAGTAGATGGGTCAAATTCTTGTTTTATTTTTAAAAAGATGGCATTTTTATGTGCTGGTAGTGGGTTATGAGTGGTATTGGGTTTAGGATTAGATGGTGGGGAAATGATATCCGGTCAATTATGACTTGGACCACATTTCTAAGGTGGAAGCATTGGTCAGTGGTATGACATTCGGATTGGTGGAAATCAAAACAGGCATCGGGTTTAATGTTTTTAGGGAGTGGATTTGGTATGAGATCTCATCTTAACAGGGCCTGCTAGACTTTGGATAGGGGAGCATGGAGATTGGTGTATTCTTTCTTAGCGGTATTTAAGCAAATTTTTAGTGCCCAGAAAGTAATAGGTTGTGAAATATTATTGACGGTTGAGATTGTAGCACTGACATGCTTCTCATACTTTCGAGGAATGAACTGTCCGGTAACTCTCTTTGGTTCAGACTCCACTTTGATGATACCTTCCTCAATTTCTACAACAGGCTCTCGAAGGGCTCAAAAGTGTGGGTAATACTATCCTCCTATGAATGCTCGGATATGAAGCTAGAAGTTCTTCTTTATAATACTGACTTATTCTTCCTTAGAGGGACTATTTGTCATGGTGGTATCTTTCTCTCTCCACCTTTCAATAAAGCTACTGACTTTTTCCCTAGGTTTTTCCTTAAGAAGCTATAGATTAACCACTAGATCCTCATTATACTTGTATTGAGATATGAATTCCCGAGCATCGCCCTCCTAATTATGGATTCTGGATTTTTCAAGGGACATAAACCATCGGAGGGTTCTTTCTTTCAAGGTCTACTGAAGCATCTAGGCCATTATCTCTTCGGAGGCACGAAGAAGGGTCATGACTCAATGATAGCTTCGAAGGTGAATTATTGGGGGTCCGCTTCCCCCAAACTTCTTGATGTCTAGCATTTTGAACTTCTCTGGTTGTCTAGTTTTGGGAGAAATAGGCATATGGGTATAGTCCATATAGATTCCAAATATCTTGACATGGTCAAACTTCTTCAACAGCAGTTTGAGGTCTTCCTTTACCTTGTTCCTCTTCTTTGGTATCTACATGTACAAGAATATTCGTCCGTGGTTAGGCAAGGTTCAAAATCGAGAGTTGAGCTGATGGAGTCCCATTGGCAAGTAGGGCATGCAGAACCTACAAATACTTTTTTGGGACCTAGACAGACTCAGGAGCGAGTGGACACATAGCACGAGGAAAGAGGACCTCGAATTTTTTGAGAATCTAGGCCCGGTGTCTTTGAATTTTGTGGACCTCGGTTTGAAGGTTGTCAATCTTAGTGCTGAGTTAGGCTAGGATGACCACCATATCGGGCTTCACATTCGATGCTTGGTCGGCATTCTCCTTATAGATATCGTGGAGGTATATCCCAAATTCGAACGAAATAGAAGAAGAAGTAGTGGATCTTTGGGGAGGTTTGACGAAAGAACAAAGCTAATAGGGAGCCAGACCAAAATTTGGTATGCGATTGACCTGAGAGGGAAAACGGTTCAAATTCATGCTTGAAAGAAGGAGCGAGAATTTTTTTGGTATTTTGGAAGGAGGAGAAAAATATTTGAGGTATTTTTTTTTAAAGACGGGAAAAATGAGAAGAATCTCAGCATGGCTATTATTATTTATGTTATTATTAGGTTTTTCCTTATATTAGGTTTTCATAAATGTAAGTTAAATACCGGACAAGATCCGAGCATGGTAAAATAGGGTTTGAAAATATGTAAGCCACAATTTGACTTATTTCTAAGCTCATGGACAGGTTCCTATTTTGAAAAAAAAGATAAAATAATGCGAGAATTCGAGCAGTATGACGACCCAAAATTTTGATAGAGTTTAGCATGGTAATCGAAAAACTAAATATGAGTGCCCTAGGTTTGCTAACTATGTGAGGATTATGCACTTAGGTTAGTGGAAGGGTTCCCCACTATGGAATGACTTCCATGATATACCTCTTACCTATAAGGACAATCATTCATCGGCACGTGTGAACAAGCCATTTGATATAAAGTGTACGTGAATTGCCTCATAAAATACCTCGTGGGGACGATATGTGTGAGATCTAATTTGATATACTCGACGTACGTGAATGAGTTCCCTCCTATATACCTTCCGTCGTGATTTTGGACAAACGGTACGATGTGGGGAAACCATTCGATATACGTCAAATGTACGAGGCCAACGAAAGGTGAGATTCATATCTCTTAGGCTAATTTCACCCCACAGGACCATCGCCCATCACAAAATGACCCCCAGTACGGGACAAAATTAAGGTCAATATTGTCATGCTCTTGGTGATGTAGTGTGAAAAAATTCACGAGCCTTAATTAGTATATTATGGAGAGAAAAGGGAGTCATTGATTTATTTTTTATTTGCATTATGGGTAAAGGGAGTACTACACTAATGAGGGAGAATATAAAATTATTGTGAAAAATAAACCTATCATGGAGCATGAAGACTATACTAAGCATGGCGATAGGAAATGATAGAGATATCTACATGTGAGTGAGCGATATGTGAATATTTACAAGTGAGTGTATGTGGTAATGAGCCTATACATGGATCAATTACAAGTGATGTATGATATGTATAGGTGATCCTGGAGATACATACAAGTGTGAAAACTATGGGTGCGTGCTAGTGAATCCTAAGCATGGATAATCAAAGTGGTGTGTGGAACATGTGATTAGAAGTGAAGCTAAGTGTAAGTGTGAGAAGTGAAAAAGGAGAGTATATACAAGTATGTGAAGTGTATCATTGAGTGAAAAGTGATATATACATGATAAATATAAGCATGAGGTAGTTATACACAAAAAGTAAATAGAGGAGTAAAGGAACATGCAAGTGGGAGCATATGGACACATGAAGAAAAGAATAACACCCATATAGAAAATAGAGTCTAGTCCTTTTAAAATACATCCCCATTCGAGTCACCAATGTGGCCATCCCTAGGCTTCCCCCTTTTCTTCTGTGGTTCCCTTCAAAGCGCGTGCGGGATTGTGCCCTTTCTCGGGGCGCTCGACCATTGTCAATGTGGAATAATGTGTAGATAGAGTCGCCAACCTATTTTGCACAAAATAGGTGAAAACAATGTCACCACCTCTAGATAACGACATTAAAGAAAATATTGATTCTTATGAAACCATGCAGTTCAAAGGTCCAGGGACTAAGTTATGGAATGGGAAGGTGTTAGGCACCCATCCCTCCGTTTCGGTCTCTCATGGGCATGTGTTAATCTTTTGCTGTTAGACTCTATGAAGTGTGTCCTTATGAGCATAATATAAATGAAGAATTTAATCATTCAACTCGCATCACGAAAAATGATGGAGTAAATTCAACCTTACGAGTCTTCCCAAAAATAATAATTGAAAAAATAGTATGAGTGTTTTCCGAATCACAAGTCGTTATGAAAGAATGAATGTATATATCTGACGAAACACAAGCATGCAAGAATATGACATCCATTATATATATATATATATATATATATATATATATATATATATATATATATATATATATATATATTATAAACACGCATAAGGGAGGACTCGAATCTCAAGATTTACCCAAGATGCCTACGTAACCCCTAAGGGGAATAAAAGTCTACATAGTTCGAATATAACATGGGGTGGGGTTCAATCCATAAATCAAAACGGGGTATTTCTCTTATATGTGTGTGTAAAGAAAGAATGTTTTAAAAGTAAAATTGTGAAATGAGAATCCCTCTTTTAAAATTTATAGTTAAACCATTTTTTCCTTGTTTTTGGATTTTTTTTTATGAAAATAGAGTATGTGAAAATACTACTAATAAAGGTTTGGGATTAATGTATGTGATGTGATGAAATAAAGTGCTAAATTAGAAATAAAGCAAATAATACTAAAATAAGAGAATTAGAGAAAGTAATGGAGAATTGGACCTCCTTATGAATGCTTGATGTTTATTTTGAGTGTAAATATATTTATTTTACAATGGGATGGAAGTGGTATGAAGAGATGGGGGGAATTTACTAAGCAAAGTAAGAAATCGGTGGAATGGAATGTGAGAAATGGGCTTTTAATGAAGGGAACAACTCTGAATATGAGAGAATGTTCTCTGAATTGCTGAGAGGGATGTTTCGGGGTTCTTTTGAAAGAGAGGTCATACCCTCTACTTACAGATCCAAGGGGGTGTAGATCATTAGGGGTCTGGACCGGCCTTTAGACATACCACCTCAGGCACACTACTGATAGGCTGGGGTCCTAAGGGCTCCCTTTGGCATTTTGGGGTAGGTTTTTCAAACCACGATCATAAAATGCAAACAATAAGTTAGAATCGTGCACATGATGGACTATTAGAAAGTGTATTTAGATCCCTTTAATAATCCATAAGCCACTCCTATGTCCGGGAGCTGATCGAGGCCAAACGGGGCTCAGAAGCACCCATTGGTCACTCGATAGGAAGTTTTTGAAGGAAAAAAAATCATTCGTCCATATCATAAGGTTGATTCATGGACGGGATGGACCGTCAGAAAGGGTATATAGAGCCCTTAAAGATTTCATTCATCTTCGTTCAGTTCAAAGAGTTGACTAAGGTCAAACGAGGCTCAAAAGTGTCGAGTGACCCTTTAGAGTAAAATGGGTCGTTCGTCGGTACCACATGGTTGATTTACGTATGGGGAGAACTGTTGGAAAGGGAATATAGAGGCCTTAAAATATTCATTGATCTGCGCTCATGATGGAGAGTTGACTGAAGTCAAATGGGACCTGAGACACCTGGTGGACTTTAAATTAATTTTCATGGTAAAACGAATCGTTCGTCCGAATCGTAAGATTTATTCACACATCAAGCAGACCATTGGAAAGGGGTTTTAGAGCCCTTAGAAGATTTATTGATCATCTGCTCAAGAGAGATTTGATGAAGTCAAACAGGGCTCGAGTGCACCCTATGGCCTCTAAATTAGTTTTTAATAGTGAAATGGACTATTCGTTTGAATCGTAAGGTCCATTCGCGTACAAGGCGATCCATTAGAAAGGTGATTTAGAACCATTATAGGATTTATTGATGTTCGATCTCAGGACCTAAGGAGGTGCTTAGGGGGGTCCTAAGATGGGGTGTTTACAACATTTCATCCACTCCAAAGTTTGATGGAGCCAATTGTTTTGATTGGAGTGAGCATATGCATTTCACCATAGGGTCCTTTACCTGGATACCTCTCTTCTTGTTGAATAGTCTACTGCCATTACAGATGATATAAGTGATACTGAAAGGGAGGTATCTGAAGTGTAGGAAAGGTCCAATAGGTTGATCCTGATGTTTTTTTAAGCTAGTTGTTATCCCGTCTATTAAAAACCCTCTACCCAAGATTGACAGTGCCAAGGAATTTCTAAATAGTGTCAAACAGAGGTTTCAACGGACTAATAAGTCCATAGCACGGACATAATGGTAAAACTCACTACAATGATTTTTTATGGAACTTGTACCATGAACACGCACATTCTTGAGATGACCAATTTTGCTTCCAAATTAAGGACTCTAGAGATGCAATTGTACGATGCTTTTGTCATCCAGTTCATTCCCAACTCTCTCCCAGATCAGTACGCATAATTTGTGATAGATTACAACACCATAAAAGATAAGTGGAGTATAAATTAGTTAACATCTAAACTGATTCAGGATGAGTAACGTTTAAAGAAGCATAATAGTCAGGTTACTCATTTCACCGTGCCTCGGAATTATGGGAAGAAAAATACATTAAAGAATATAGCTGGGAAGGGCATAAAGGGAAGCCAACCTAGTGAATCTGAACTAGTGACAAATAAGCAAAATAAGAAAAATAATGAGTGTCACTTATGTAAAAATAATGGGCACTTTCACTTTTGTAAGGTTAAGCCTTTGCCTTTAGTATGCTTCGAATCAAACTTAACTAATGCTCCTTCAAATTATTGGATTTTAGATTTTTGTTCAAACACTCATGTTTTCACATCTTTGCAAGGGTATCTTTCAACTCGAACCATAAGACCAAATGAATCTTTTTTATATATGGGAAATAGAAATACAAACAAAGTTGAATCCATCAGCGCATTTAGACTTGTTTTTGGATTCCACATTTGTTTTAGATATAAAAGACGATTTTTATGTTCCTAAATTTTTGAGAAATTTAATTTCCTTTTCAGGATTTGATGTTGATGGTTTTTATTTCGAATTTAAGAATAAAGTATTTAACTTGTATAAAGATCCTAAATATATTGGTTCTGGTCTTAGGATGGGTGGTTTATATCAAATTATTTTAGATAATAATTTTGAATAGACACTACTTACCCAACAACCTAACCGTGGAATTAAAATATTAGGGTACATATTTAGGAATATAGTTGAAAGACTCGTAAGAGAGGGAACTCTCCCTGACTTGGATATTAGTTACTTTTCGGTATAAATCATGTGTATGGTTAGGACTGTCTCAGAAAAGTCACATTAACAATTTTTTGAAAAGATTTAAAAAGACTAGTTGTGGTTCTGTTATAGTTCCAATTTTGAAAGGAGATAAATTCAACTTAAGTCAAAGTACCCAGAATTAAATCGAACGATAACAAATGGAGAAATATCATTATGATTATATTATATGGAGTTTGATGTATGCACAGGTCTGCACAAGGCCTGACACTTATTTTGTGGTGGGAATGATTGGGAGATACCAAAGTAATCTATGGGACTAGATAGTTTGAAATCTGCAAAGAAAGTGTTAAGATACTTGAAGGGGACTAAAGACCACATGCTTAATTTTAGGAGGACTGATCATCTTGAGGTGGTTGGTTATTCAGACACAGACTTTGGATGATGTCTAGACAAAAAAGAGAAGTAGAGGTTATGCGTTCCTTCTTGGAGGAGGGGATATCTAGTGGAAAAGTGTTAAACAAATTGTTATTGCATCATCCACCATGGAGGCTAAATTCGTAGCGTGTTTTAAGGCTATAAATCAAGGATTATCGTTGTGAAACTTCACGTTATAATTTAGTATTATGAGATCCATTACTAAGATGCTGAAAATTCAATATGATAATGTCGCAACATTCTTCTTTTCAAAGAAGGATTGGTACACTAAAGCAACCAATCACATTGAGATGAAGTATTTATTAGTGAAAGAAGAAGTTCATAACCATACAATGTGTATTGAAAAAATTACTATGAGGGTTAATATAGCAGATCAACTTACTAAAACATGGATATAAAGACCTTTTTGTGACATATTAAAATGATGGGTTTTGAGAATTATGTTTAGATTATAATTGTGGAGTTCTTAGTGGTTGCCATGCAAAGACACTGTGTTATGAAATAAATAAAATTATTTTTTGAAAATTTATATTTTTGTCTTTTAATATTGGTTACATGCATGTTATCGTTGGTAAATTTGACAAAATAGCCTCTTACGAGATAATTACAGACCATTAAAGAAAACCCAACTTATAAGCTTTATAAAATAAGTCATTGATGTTCCGGTACATGGAAGGGAACATGCTCTTGAATTAGTGTTCAATCGCAATAACTCGCATTAATGGTTTATTCAAATAAGGTGTTAAAACATTGATTAATGAGTATTCTAATGTATATACCAATCATGTTACTTGATACATCATTATATTGGTATTTGGAGTAGAAAGATAATGTTAGGTTTTAATTCTTAATTTCAGAATTAAAATTAAATCTATAATTATATGGTCCTATACAATCAATATTTGAAGAGTTTATTGGAGTATTGAAAGTTTTGTTCCTGGGATATTTTAAGAGTTTTCTTTGATGGCTAACCAAAATAATAGTTAATGAGGAGACTCTTGGATCCTCTATCTCCCTTTAAATAGTTATAGTCTCTCCATCATTCTGCACCATTTGGAAACTCATGAAATTTGAAGTACAAGAGGGAGAAAACTCGGTTCTCCATTTTCACCACATTTCAAAGGGTTTAAAAGAAATTACAAATTTGTGGTTAATTATTGAAAACAAATATAAGTTCGAGATCAAGACATGAGGCATTATGGATTAAGGTATGTTTCCTTATGATCACTTAGAATAGTCAAAATTTAAATGTGAACATATATGAGAATAAATATCCATATTAATGTGAAACATGGTTCAAAGGACAATATTCAGTGACATAAGGCGATACTAATGTCCACGGGTTTTAATGAGAAAGAAGGAATTGATTATAATCAAACCTTCTCTATTATTTCTAAGAACGATTCATTCAGAATTATTTTGGCATCAGTAACTCATTATGATTTAGGAATCCATCAGCTGGATGTCAAAACGGCTTTTCTAAATAGGAGTTTAGATTAAGAATTCTATAAAGCATGGCCTGAAGGCTTCATTACAAAGTATAAAAAGGAAATGGCATGTATGTTAAAAATAAGTCTATATAGGGACTTAAACAAGACTATCGGTAGTTCTACCTTCAGTTTCATGATACCATTACCTCCTTTGGGTTCAAGGAAAACACCATGGATCGGTATATATCCCTGAAGATAAGTGGGAGTAAATTTGTATTTCTTGGATCTATATATTGATGATACATTGATAGCCAGTAGTGATCTTGGTTTCTTACTGGAAATCAAGAACATTCTTTCTCAAAACTTTGTAATGAAATATATGGGTATAAGAGAGTATTTCTCTAACTGCTAGGGTGTTTAAAGCTAAACTGAGGCGTAACCCTTATTAATGATGATAACAGAATAATATATAAACTCCCCAATGATAAGGAATAAAATCAGTTATATGACTCACAAGCTCTCATGTTTAACTCACTGATAAGTACAAAATGCAATTTGTTTAGAATAATAAATTAACTTCTGAAATGACTAGCTAGAGGTAGAGAAAATCAACCACTTTAGATACACATCAGGTAGGAATCTCAAACATCAATGTATGAATAAAAAATGGTAAATGATCAATGGTTTATAATAACTTTCTATAAGTGGTCTTCTGACTCAAAGATTATATCTACTCTATTTCTCCAAAAAGTCCTCCTTTCTCAATGGATAGCTAGGGCATATGTAGGCTCAAAAATACACCCGAGGAACCTCCAATACATTAAATGTTGTGTCATCCTACCATGCTTAATATGCAAAAAGCATTAAACACTGAGAAAAATCTCAAGTGGCTGACTGCTATGCCAGGTAGCACCACAGTGTGTTAGTGTCGAGCCAATAAGCTATTTACCAAACTGTTACTATTTGAGGTAAGTTAATTTGACAAGACTAGGTAGGGTACGAAGTCACTCAGATATTTTACACAAAGATACTTAATTTGGTACTAAAGCTCAGTGGTAGATAACCGAGCAAGCTCATGGTTGATCGAATGTGCTCTCTTAGGCAAAGATGGGTGTTTTAGTTAGTGTGTCTAAAATGGCCAAGTCATGCCTTAATGTTGCCTTTCTGCTCAATCTTCCAAATCAGTTGCCTTAAAGGTTCCAAAGTGAGGTAGCTCGATAAACCATAAAAGCTCTCACAGATCCTGGAAGACCTAGTCCCTCGCGGGTACCAAGTAACCTCTCTCAATATTACAACGCAACTCAAATTCATGGTACATCTCATAAATATATAAAACAAACTCATAAAATACATTGTGAATCTAATTAGCTTCCTCTATCCAACTTCTTTAATCTTCGATTGAACTCCTGCCTTGCCTTTTATTAAAACAACTTAATTAACTCCCCGCATTCCTTTGTGCTGTAACTAATCTTTAATGAATCCTTATTTAAGTATGGTCTTATCAATATGCCCCAATTACATTTTCCACATAGTTTTTCACAGGTTTTTAGAGAGAGAAAATGATATTTGTTTCCCAAAAGTCATGTGAACACTCAATTTAAACCCACTTTCACTAGTAGTTCCCCATCGCCTACACTTATACACAATTTTAATCTATTTTTACCCCCAAAACACCTCTTAAATCCATTAATGGCTTCTTCAATCAAAACTAGTAAAGTTTATGGCCAAGTTTTCAAAAAGTAGGTCACCACTAATATGGTTGAATGCTAAGAATTATTCTCTAACTACCATTGTGCTCCCTATTTTAGGAAATGTGATCGATTTTCCTAATAGGAAAAAGGTTTCAAAGACTCTTAAAAGTGTTGATTAACCTATCCTGGTGGAAGAAGAACCCAACTATCATATCAAGGGATTTTTTTGTCACCTTTTTGTCTATGCTAAGGTTTAGCCTTTAACAAGGGGATTTCCCCTACTCCCACATAGACTTTGAAGCACCTAGTGGCTCCCCTGATGGTTTCTTAACTTGGTTTAAATAAATTGATACCAAGTACATAACCAAGATGGGATAAATTAGGCTTGAACGAGAGATAAGATTCTTTAGAGACTTCACACTATTGAAGAATAACCCAACTCTCCACCTCTTAATTTCTTGGTAGAGTGTTATCTCGCACACCTTCGTGGTAGCTTGTGGAGATTTCACCATCACAATGTATGATGTATGTTAATTACATGGCTTAGAGCTATATGGTTTCATCCATTTTTATCCCTATCCCATTGATGTAATAGATGAGAAAGAACGTGTTGTACTTTACCAACTTGCGCGTGAGTGTTTTAGCGATGAAACAAAAGATACATTTGACCAATATATAAAATACTTCTACAAACCATATGTAAGCTCACTCAAGAGAAGAAGGACTAAGGAGTTGTACCAAATTTAGAGTTTAGTGAATGTTATGGTAGAAACTTCGAACTAACTTCTTACCTCCTCTACATGCTTTCTCGATTCTTTATTCCTAGAAACCCAAACGATCATCCACATAGGGATATGGTGGCTATCTCTGTCATATTGGATTGTGGAGTCAATATCCCTTTGGATACAATAACCCTTGGATCTTTGTACATCTAATTGGACAGGTGTTCTCATGGCATGGCTCGATCTGTTAGCCATTTTGATGTGTTGAACTTTATTAATTCTCTTTTTCTAATGAGCTTTTTATATGCAAGGTTTCCTAGTATTTCCCCCAAAGCATAGCCTATAGTGCTTCCTTTAAGGCGTCCACCCATAATGCAGTAGAACAAAAATTAGAGTAAGAAGGAATTCTTACATCTAATTAATGATGTGAGTTTCTTTTATTTTCTCCCTTATGCTAGAGAGTCCCATGCAAAAACTTAGTCATTTTTCAAGTCAAAATATTATTCGATTAAACTTCTTGATGGTGAGAAAGATGTTGAAGCAGATCTTTCTCTTGGCGCGGTCCTTATAATCACTCCAAGTCTTCTTACCTCTCACACTGAGTGGGATGTTAAAAACAAAGCATACAACCCTCATCATTACACTCATCATATTGGTTATGAACAAGGTATAACCAACAATAATTGTGAATTAATAAGAGAGGATCATTCCTTCTTGATTGTCAACCTTGATTTCACAAGGAAAAGTGTGGTTACTCGATGTGCTGAATGCCAGAATCTTACTCTTCATGAAGAGTACAACATTAGTGAAGCTTCTATCGGTTGTTACTACCATTATTGGTCAAATAAACTCAAATCCTTTGATACTTTTTTGTAGAAGGATCCACATTATCCTATTATATGGAGATTTAGTTCCAATGAACTTGGAGTGAAAAGACTTTCTACCAAGGACGTGGAATTTACTCTTAGCATTATTAAGATACCATAACCGATTGCTGAAGTTGTTATTGCACCTCCAAGAGGAAAGAATAAAGGTACCATGATCACTAGTTTAATGAAAAGAAAGGTTTATTTAATGACGGATTCATTTAAGGGGAAAATTATCCCAAAAGCTCCCCAAAATTTCCCTCCCACCAAAAGTTCTTCGAGACTTGGTGGTATTCCTCCTGAGGCCACTCGTGAGCCCGATAAAGCTCTTATGGAAAAGGTAAAATTAATGGCCTCTGAACTTCTTAGTATGATGGAGCCCCCTCATATTATTCCAGGTAATGTTTTTCCACATGTGGGTGGGCGACCCCTATCTCATGATTCGGTTATTCTCTAGTTCCATGCAAAAAGGTTTCTTCCTCTGGTTCTCCCTTTACGCAAAAGAAAAATTTAGGGAAGAAACAAAGTGGGGCGTATTTTACCTTTCCTCTAATGATCCCCACACCCTCCGATTCCTTTGAGGAGATGTTGGATGACTTCTCCATTGATAAGGTGGTGAATTCTTCCACTAATATTGATACACATATGCCTCCTCGTGAGGTTGAATATGTAACTCACTTTGCCAATGAAATTTTCCCCAAGTTTTGAATTCTATTTTTTTGAACGAAGTAAATATTTAACACAATTGTTCTTTCTTGTAGGATGCCCATCCTCTCTCAGTGGAAGTTGTCTATTCTTGATAGTCTTTTTAAGATAATGTTATTGATTCCAACTATTAAAGAATGTATTCTATCTCCTCAATTATTCCCTTCTTCAATAATTGGACAAGCTACCATGAGGTGTGTTTCCTCTAAAGGTGCCTCATCTATCCTTGCTTTTGAGGCGAAATGACAATTTCCCATGCATGAAGAGGCAATTGGTAACTCAAGTATGATTGTTGAAATGTCAAGTCCAAATACTGCCTGAACAAGGTTACCATTAGTTGTGGTTCCTGTAGCTACTTCTAGTGAGGTAGTTTGTCATTTACCTTGATCTCATATATCTTTTCTCAATGCTAATTATCATCAAGACTTATACGAAAGTTGTAATTACACGTAGAAGAATCTCATCCTTTCTTTGCTCCTGTTGCGGATATGATGAACCTTTTGAGTTCAATAAATGAAGAAGCTCTTCAGTTTGACCTTTTGAGGCCAAGAGTCATCATGCACCTTCTAGTTAGGGTACCTCAATCTATGGTGTCTCTGGTGGATATTTGTTCCTTCATCCGTCTAACCATCAAAGAGGTATATGTGCTGCAAAAAAATTTACTTTTACATTGTTTCCTCGTTTGTGAACTTATTATAAGCTCCCTCAATTTGTGTCATTTTAAATTTCTAAAAATTTGGGGATGGGGCAGGAAATTCTTTAGGCTGAGATTAAACTAACTGCAACAAGTGTTTCCCCTCCCTCTTTGCAAATTAAGATTTCTTATGCCATGCCTATTATTTTTTCCATTGAGGATGCTACCATGACTAAACCACAAGCTCCTTTTGAGTAACCAAGAACTCATCAACCCTTAGACATAAACCCAGTTGTTGATGAGGTAGTGGGATTAAATCTTTTAATCTTATTTCTTGCATAAGAATGGTTTTTTATTGTTATTATAACCTGCTTAGTTATATCATAGCGAGAAAACCTACCTTGCATGGTGAACTACTCCCTCAATCCAGTAACGTTGACAAAAAATTATCACTTGCTTGGTGTTTTACTCTCTCAATTAACTAATATATTCTAAGAAATTGTCAACTACTTGGTGATGTACCCATCTTGGCCAATATTTAAAAAAAAAACATTCTTGGTGACTTACCTTGCTTGGGTAAGGCTTCTAAAAATAATACACGTGCTTGGTGACTCACCCTATTTAGGAAAGATTTTTAAATAAACACTAGATTGGTGACTTACCATATTTGGCAAGGTTTCTTTAAATATACACCTACGTGGTGACTTATCCTGTTTGGGAAATATTTATCTAACAATACATTATCTTGGTGACTTAGCTCAAATCTTGCTAAGGTATTCCCACTTTACCTGCTTGGTAAAAAAAATAGTGCCAATTATTTTTTGTTAACTGTTTTTATGTTCCCTCATTTTGTAGCCTCTGAGAGAAAATGACTATCCCGAGGTATCTTAGGTAGCACCAATGTAGATTATCACGATTGTTCAACCGATGGAGGTTGATTCTATAAGGGCAGGTCCCTCGTAAGCTGTGTCCTCTGGTGAAAGTGGCTATGGCTCCACATCCAACATCAATGAATAAGGTAATGAGTCTGGTAGTGGGGTTCCAATGCATAGCGTCGCACTTGATGAGTTATGTTGGTAAATACTACAACATTTCCCATTTATTTAAGGTTGTCATCGCATTGTACTATTCATGAACATTATGGGGAAATCCTTTACCAAGGAGATAGATTATCTACATTGATATATGAAAAATCGAGATCTGGTGATATAATACAATGTCTTCCGAAAGTGGAATAGGTGTTAGAAGTGCGTTCGATTGATTCAATATCGATGAATATCGAAAATATCATTGAGGGTTGGAATACACAATCCAAACTCACTCGAAGACTTTGACATTTGAAGGTATAAGACTAAAAGAAGTGGTTATGGGTTATAGGCTCCAAGGCATGGCAATGATTTTAGCTAAAATTATTAGCACACCAATTGTTACCTTAAATAGAGCAACCTTAAACCAACACTTGAGTTATCTCAGAGACCAGCTGAATGATGGCTTTAAATTCACATGTATCATCAATAGACTGAAATACCTCAAAAATACACAAATGAAAACTTATCGTGCCCATTATCTGAAGAGTATTGAGGATCTAAACGTTGAGGAAGGAAGATTATGTGAGAGGGTCACTCATATTGAAGATCATAAAAGTAAAGTTACAAAAGCCTAAGAAGCTTTAGCCAAGGCCTTGAGAGAGATTGAAGCTGATGAAAAACTATAAGTTTAAAGATGAATCTCATATAGCTATCATAAATGAGTATTAATGCCAAGTTAGCATAGATGTAACTTATTCTCTTCTGGAGGGTTATTTCACTGCCCTCGATGTGTGATTCCTCCAAAAGTAGAAGGATTTTTCTTATTGTATTTCTGGGAAATAGTCCAAATTTTGTAATGTAAATCCAATATTCAAATGAAATATAAGTGAAATTTGTTCTTGAACCATGTGTGTACTTTACTCTTTTACTTGTTTCAACACTTGTTATTTAGAATAAACTATAACCCAAAATTTACATGTGTTTTCTTGCATTCTCCTAGTATAAAAGTAAGAATGAACCAAACAATTTACATTTGATCTTTAAACATGATAAACTTTTAATATTTTTTTTAACTTTGAAATGTCTATCATCCTTAATCTCTCATATGGGATAATAACTTGAATTGTGTGCCTCCTTAACAACATATGGTCCTTCCTAATTGGATGCAAGCTTTGGCAGCGAGAGTCCTCTAATATGTTTGACATCGGATTTTAAAACTTAGTCCCCTTCCATAAATTTTCTCGATTTCACCAATTTCTCATAAGCTCTAAAAAGTTACTTCGTGTCAATTTGGAAGTGCGCTCTCGCATTATCTCTATGTTTATCTAGTGCTTCTAGTTGAATATGCCTGCTCTGGTGAGGCATGCTGCTTTGTAAGGTATATCTAGTAGTAGGTAGTTCTAACTCCACAGGAATAATTTCTTTAACTCTATAAATAAAGGAAAAAGGTATATAACTTGTTGGCTTCCTCTTGGTAATTCTATAAGACCAAATCACTATAGGGATCTTGTCATCCCATGCACTAGGAAAATCTTCCCTCATCTTGGCTAAAATATTAACTAAGATCTTGTTTGTGGCCCTTGCTTGGCCATTGACTTTGGGGTAATAACCTCTTCAGTTGTGGTGGATGATCAAATATTTGTCGATTTGTGTTTCCACCTATTTTTTATGAATGAAGTTACACTATCTAACAAAATAACTTTGGAAATGAAAAACCAATAAATGATGTACTCCTTTAAAAAGTATGCCACCACACCCGTCGTTACTCTTTTTAAGGGTATTACTTCTGTCCATTTAATAAGCACTCAGTTTCTCTAAAGATCCATATCTTGCTTTTAGATAGTGGTTTGATTGCCCCCGCTGGGTCAAACTCCCAAGTATGGAAAGGATATAATCTTGCCAGTGAATGGAGTTCTATTAATGGAGCATGAATGAGGTTGCCATAAATTTGGCAAGCTTTGCACTTTCGAACGAACTCAGCGGAATATTTCCCCATAGTTATCCAATAATAACTGAGTGTTATGAGTTGATCATACAACTTGTACCCTATAATAGGTGATGGATTGTAAGCTTGCTCGATGACTTCATTTGATTCCTATATTATGATACGACACAGTGGTTTGTTAAAATACCATCTTAGATATAACTTCTCTTCTAACAGGAAGAATCTCGAAGCCATCCTCCTCATTCCTATGGCATTAAATTTATCACTTGGAATAACACCATCCTTTATGAAATTAATGTAAGGCTACGGTTAGTCTGTTTGAGCTTCCCAAAAGTCGCACTTAGCTGGTTGGAAGAAAGCTTGACATTTAGCACATTCCCTTTGTATTGCTGTTGCATTTTACTTCACTGAAGGCCAAAAACTTCCTATATATAAAATTTTCAATATAGAGGGATCTCATTGGTCTCCCAGTGCTCCTCGTGAGTTTTCTTCAACCGTCTTTGAGCTTCCTCTAGACCAGTGCATCTAGACAACCATCCCCCAGGATTCTTATAGTATAAAGTTCTTTGAAGAAGACATAATTATGCTAACTTAGTAAGCTTCATCATTCCATCTCTTGTATCCATCTGCTTCCTTATCTTTTCTCACCAATTTGAGGCATCATATGTGGGAAAAATCGAGAGAAAAGACAACGAAGTTGTCCTGATATGGATTACCACAGTTATAGGTTCACCTTTTATATCCACCTTCCGTGAAATTATGATATAAGCGTCCGTATGTCACTTCATCATTCTTGGATGTCTCTCCACTTTAACCTTATAAAACTAGTCGATCAACCTATGTATGATTATTCAATAAGGGGATAGACTAAGATGATTTAATGCATATTCCCCATTCACTTGTTTGAACACTAAGTTGGTATATCCTTTAATGCAAAGTGATGAACATAGAATAATGACATTTAATCATGTTGATGAACATAGTATAATGACATTTAATAATTTACCTAAATAAACATATTCCATACATTCATCTTAACCTAAACTAAAAAATAAACATCACCTAAACAAGTTCTAGAATGCAAGTAAGAGACAGAAAAATGAGAGGCAAACTACCCAAACATAAATACTAGGGCTTAAACTCTAAAAATATACAATTCGATATTAAAATGCTATCCAAAGTTCACTCTCTCTAACTACGAGTATCAGTGTGTGCGTGTGCAATATCTATCAATCTTGATATTGTTTAAAATTATAGAGTTGAATGCAATAGTAAGAATGAGTAATAAATGGAACTGAAAAGAGAGGTTGATTGGAGCTTGCTAAACGTTAATCTTATGATTTTCTTTATTGAGACCTCTAACATTCCTCGGCAACCATTACGTCACCTAATCTTCTAACACCTTTCTTTCGATTTTATTCTCCTTAGTATAGGAGAGACTAGAAATTTAAGTGGGACAAAACATATTACAAGTGACATTTCAATTATGACTGTGAGAGAAGAAAAAAATGGACAGTTTAGCCGATAAGTGTTAGGAAATTAAATGCACACCCTATATTTTTCTCTCTACTCTTACTTGTTACAAGTAAGTGAATTAGTATGATTGACTCCTTCTTCAAGAGTTGGTATTCATACTTAGGCGTGACCATAGGCGGTTTGGACTTGGAAGGTATGGGGTAGTCGACAATAGCCTGGATGAAAGGAGATCCTTTCACATAACTCCTTTGTAAATGATTCTTGGTCTTATCCATTCTCCCAAATGATCTACTAATCTCTATATGGATCCCTTCCAAGAGCGCACATTTGGTTTGGATTTTGTTGAGGCAACTTTGGTGGCCTTGTTGTGCATCTTTATTAAGATCACTTCTTGAGAAGTCTGCTCGACATGTGACAATATAATGATGCTAGCCCTGGACCTAACTGACATTTTCTTATGCTCGTGGGATTGAACTAGTTCTCTGTGATGACCTAAAGTTTCTCATGGACCAAGATGATCAAAACTAGATGCCTTGCTCAAGTGTTCTAACATGATCGACCATTCAGAGGTGAAAGGTCGACCAATATAGTAATTAGTTGATCGAACTGAGGTTGTTTCCCCTAGGTGGTAAGATCTATCACGAGAGGACCTAAAATAGATACTTCTCTCATTTTTGGTGGGAGGAGGTAGCATGTCCCTCTAAAATTGTGTAGTAATGGACTTGTCTTTTAACGTTTGAGACAAATGCCTAACCGACTCTTGTATTGCTTCTTCCCCTTTGGCAAGATCGAGTAAGACTCCTTGAAGATCTACAACACTAGGAGGAGCAGATGGATATAGGGCATTTCCTACAGCTGCAAGGCTTCTCTCACGAATGCTCATCATCCCTTAAAGAACTTTCAAGCCTAAAAAATGAATAGGTTGGCTAGAGAATGAAGATAAGAAATTATTCCCACAGATAGTGCCAATCCGTTGATGTCCAAAATTAGTAGAGGTTTTATCTTAGCTAGAAATTACCAATTTCATAATAACAGATAATTAATTGAGTGATGTACATGAAAATAATAAAGAACAACAAAGAATTTTAAAGTGGTTCATCTTAGGGAAAGCCATGCCATTCTATTACAATGTCCCTTGTATAGTCCTATCTAGTCTTATTCCATTTTCGTCATAGAACTTCTTGAACCCGATGTCTTCATACTTGCCATTGTTTTTAGATCCCAACTTCTTTATTTTTAGCCATGTCTTATTCTCCTCCATGGCCTTGCACTTATTGATCACCTTGTACACATAATACTTGTGTACTAAGATGTAAACCCACACCTTTCTGGAGTGGTCATCAATGAAAGTCATAAAGTAAGACTTTCCTCTAATGGATGAGACTAGGGCTGGACCAAGACATCTGTATCGACTAACTCAAGGTTTTTTTTTCTTTGGAGTTCTTCCACGCTTCTAGAAACTTACTCACTTTTTCTTTCCAAATATGCAACTCCCACACAAGTCAAGATCAACTGACTCAAATTCTTGAATTTTTCCATCAGAGTGCATAATTTTGATCCATTTCTCACTCATATGAACAAGTCTTGGTTCCATAAGTGTGTGTATTCTTTACTATCAGCAACTGCAATTGATCTGCAGGCATCCATGGTCATGTATAGTGAATCACAATTCTTTTCATGTGCCATAGTCAAGACACCTTTGGAAATTGACCAATCACCACCACTAAAGGTTATGACATAACCTTTATTTGCCAACTGGCACATGTATAAAAGATTTTTTTCTTAATTCAGGGATGTGTCTCTCAACCTATATGAAATACCCCAACCCAGTTACTTATAATTAAGTCTAAAAGTCAAAGTGAGTCAAACCATAATTAATTTAACCAAACCATAAACACGAGTTTTAAATTTTAGAGTCATCATTGTAAAACCATATGACTGATAGCCTTTTTACAACCTCAGAGTAGTCATGTCCATAAATACTTTCTTGAAGGGTAATATAACTTAATTACATCATTTACATTTAAACAAAATCATTGTTTCTCCCATTCCTGGCTAACCCAACCCGACCTCCTAGATTTGGCAATGACATCGCATTACCTGAAAAATGTGAACATAGGAACCGTGAGCAAAATAGCCCAGTGAATGCATCACTACTATACTACTGCATGAATTTAAATGCAATAAATCAGGTCCATATAATTATGTATTAACTTATTCGGATCATTCATAATGAATGACCAACTTTTCTGAATCATGATTCACATATCCTGTCTAAATAGACAATTCTTCCCCATTCCTGGTCGAGGAGTAACCCCTTGTTGTTAATAGACAAATCTCCCCCATTTCGGGTCAGGGAGTAACCTCTCATTTCGGTAAACCGAAATGAACAATTTCATATTCATTATGTTCTGATCATATCAACGACACGATACAAATATCTCTTTTCAGTGAGTAAACTCACCTTGAGTTGTTAACTACGTATTCACGTCTCCTTCGGGATGAGCTGAACTGGGTTGATTAGACCTTACACCTGTCAATCCAACTAAATCAGTACTGAATCTCAATCATAAGCATCATTCTAATATAATTATGTAACTTTCCATGACTATATAACGACCATATAATTCCACTAAAGCCACATTCCATGAAACATGAGTAAAGACAAAACAATGGTGCACATATTGATAAAGTTATGAACATTCAACCGTAGGAAATACCTTATAAGGAATTTATAACCGAAGTCAATTAAACATTAAATTATACTTATCAATGTATATACACATGAAACATGTACTGAAAGTACCCTTTATAAGGACGAAATACAAACATTCATTCAAGGGGTATCCAGTATGGCCTGAAATTATTGTCCTACATACTTAACCATCCTATATTCCTAAATTGCACAAATTCATGGGTCCAACATTATCAATATGAAAACATATATGAATATAATTTCCAATACAAGTGACGGTGTAATTTTTTAAGCTTCCTAGAGCAAGTTATGACCATTTCATTACAACAGAAGAAATCTCCCCTACAAGCTCCTCTATTGTTCCTTCAACTTGCAGGAATTTTCATAATTTTTATACATCATAACTTTCCATTATTTTAAAAAATTTTCTAGTATACATACTGAATAGTACATAATTAAAGTTTCATAATTTTTTGACTTCATTTGCTATCTCAAAAGCTTGACTAAACTGAGGGCATACCGAAATCAAGTATACAAACAGCAACTATGTACCAACTTAAAAACATCATTACGGCCTAACCACAAGGATATAAATTCTAATATTCGGATATGATATGAATATATGAGTCTAATTTCATATTGAGTTGGAATTTATCAATTCCAGTAAGTACACAAAGAGATATGCAAGTTTGAATACAAGGGGTTTCAATACAAAGCAATTTTAAGGGTTTCTACATTCAACTTAACATAAACTTGCATCTAACCATACATATATATAAAGGGCTGAAACTTTAGTAACCTTATGATGATTTATATCATATAAATCAATAATATAAGAAAAATAAAAAGATTTTCAATTAGGATTACCTTCGGGACTTTTACATAATTTCTACGGATTTTTCTACACTTTTTCTCCTTACTTTTCCTTCCTCAACTCCCTCATTCTCTTTCCTCAAGGTAAAACCCTTTCATGGCTGATTTTGGCTAAAGGATAAGGATATTTCAAGGGTATAAGGTCGGACAAGGCTTCCTCCCAAGCCAACCAATCAAATTAAACCATTTGGTTTAATAAAAGACAATTTACCACTTAAAGGGAATTGACAGATTTGCCCCTTGTTCGTAAATTTGACCTAACTTCTTATTCATACATCCGTTTGATGCACCGTTTGTTGTGTTACAACCTAACTCCAATGTCTACAACTATATAGTTTTTACCTCAAGTCAATTGTAATGTTATAAGGGTCAAAATTAGTCTCTAGCAGGAACATTTTTATTGAAAATAACAAAATTTTGTGTTCGTACATAACTCGACATTTCATGATTTATGAAAGTAGGATTAGGCTAAACATAAGCACTTAATATTAGATATACTAATAACACATTCTTCATATCACATAAGGTAAGCATGATTTAAATATAATTTATCATAATTATATTCGGGTTGACATAACTCACCCACCTTAAAAAATTTCGTCCCCGAAATTTAATATAAAGGCCACTTACCAAACAAATGGGGATACTGTTTCTTCATGCTATCCTCTGTTTCCCAAGTTGCTTCTTTAACTCCATGGCTCATCCACATAACTTTAACTAAGTGAATAACTTTATTCCTCAATACCTTCTCCTTACGATCAATAATTTTCAATGGTTCCTCGATGTACGACAAGTTTTCCTTCAGTTCAATTGGTTGAGTTTTCAACTGATGAGATGGATCCGCCAAATACTTACGAAGCATCAATACATGAAACACATCATGCAAGAGGGATAAATCTGGAGGTAATGCTAATCTATATGCGAGTTTCCCAATTCTTTCCAACACCTCATATGGTCCAATGTATCTTGGACTTAGTTTTCCCTTTTTCCCAAACCTCACGACGCCTTTCCATTGTGAAATACGTAGGAATACAAAATCCCCCTTTTGAAATTCCAATGGATGCTTCCTCTTATCTGCATAAATTTTTTGCCTTCTTTGCGCAATCTTTATCCGTTCCCTAATCATTTTGATCTTTTCAGTTGTCATAGCTATCAATTCCGGGCCCAAAATTTTCCTTTCACCTACTTCATCCCAACACAAAGGCGTCCTACATATCCTCCCATATAAAGCTTCATAAGGAGCCATACCAATGGTGGACTGATAACTATTATTATACGAGAATTCCATCAATGGCAATGATCATCTCAAATACCTTTGAAGTCAAATACATAAGCTCGTAACATGTCTTCTAATATTTGAATCATCCTTTTAGATTGCCCATCGGTTTGTGGATGAAATGCAGCGCTGAACTTGAAACTTGTGCCCATGGCGTTCTGTAAACGAGGCCAAAACTTAGAAGTGAATGTTGGATCTCTATCTGATACAATTGACACTAGTGCCCCATGTAAACGGATAATTTCATCAACGTACATACATGCATACTTGTCAACAGTGTAGGTGGTCTTAACTGGAAGAAAATGGGCCGACTTCGTTAATCGGTCTACAATCACCCAAATAGAATCATGCCCCTTTGGTGACTGGGGTAATCATGTAACAAAGTCCATCGTTATATGCTCCCAGTTCCATTCCGGAATAGGCAATGACTGTAATAATCCCGCCGGCTTCTGATGCTCCGCCTTTACTTGCTGGCATACTAAACATTTAGCTACGAACTCTGCAATCTCACATTTCATATTGTTCCACCAGTAATACTCTTTCAAATCTCTATACATTTTGGTACCTCCCGGATGCATAGAGTAAATAGAACTATGTGCCTCTTCTAATATATCCTTCTTTAAGGGTGGACCATTCGGTACACAAATCCTGTTTTTATAACACAACGATTCATCATTCTTAATTTCAAAGTCACTCTCTTTACCATCCAGGGCATCTTGTTTCTTCTTCTCAAGGAATGGATCGCTGGTCTGCAAATTTCGTATACGTTCGGCCAATAAAGGTCTCACTGTGACATGTGCTAATAATCCTCCGCTTTTTGAAAACTTCAATTCAATCCCCATCAATGCCAAGTCAAGAATATTTCCAACACGGGCACACCGTATGCAACTAAGCATCCATGATGATTTTTGACTCACAGCATCTGCTACTACATTGGCCTTCCCAGGATGATGATGAATGGTACAGTCATAGTCTTTAATCAGCTCTATCCAACGCCTATGTCTCAAATTCAGTTCTTTTTGTGTAAACAAGTATTTCAAACTTTAATGATCTGTAAATATCTCACAAGTTTCTCCATACAAGTAATGTCTCCACAACTTTAAAGCAAAAACAATGGCTGCTAGATCTAAATCATGTGTAGGGTAATTTCGTTCATGCGTCTTTAATTGTCTGGAAGCATATGCTATTACCTTCCCATTCTGCATAAGAACACATCCTAACACTTGAAATGAAGCATCTGTATAGATCACAAAAGACTCATTCCCACATGGAATAGTAAGTATAGGGGCTGAAACCAAACGCTTCTTTAATTCTTTAAAACTCCTCTCACATTCTTCATCCCATACAAACTTCACTTCTTTACGAGTCAACTTTGTCAATGGTAATGCTATTGATGAAAAACCTTTAATAAATCTGCGATAGTAGCCTTCCAATCCTAGGAAACTCCTAATTTCTATCACATTCTTAGGACTCTCCCATTAAAAAATTGCTTCCACCTTCTTTGGATCAACATATATCCCATTTCCCGAGGCAACGTGCCCTAAAAACACAATTTCATTCAACCAAAACTCACACTTGCTGAATTTAGCAAACAATTTCTTCTCTCTCAAAATCTTCAATACAAGTCTCAAATGCTTCTCATGTTCCTCCATGCTACCCGAGTAAATCAACACATCGTCTATGAATACAATCACATATGAATCATTGAAAGGGTGGAATACATGATTCATCAAATCCATAAAAACTGTTGGAGCATTAATTAATCCAAATGGCATCACCAAAAACTCATAATGCCCATATCGAGTCCGAAAAGCTGTTTTGGAAATATCACTATCCTTTACCTTCAATTGATGGTAACCCGATCTCAAATCAATCTTCGAAAATACTGTGGCCCCCTGTAATTGGTCAAACAAGTCATCGATACGAGGTAGAGGGTACTTATTTCTGATGGTCACCTTATTCAACTATCGATAATCAATACATAATCGCATTTCCCCATCTTTCTTTTTCACAAATAACACTGGGGCTCCCCATGGAGAAACACTAGGCCGAATGAAACCTCTGCTTATCAGATCTTGTAATTACACTTTTAATTCTTTCAACTCCGCTGGTGCCATTCTATACGGAGCAAGAGAAATTGGACCAGTACCTGGAATTAATTCAATGGAAAACTCTACTTCCCTATCGGGTGGCAATCCTGGTAATTCCTCTGGGAAGACATCAGAAAATTCTCTAACCATTGGTATATCTTCAACTTTAAGTGCTTCCTTACTAGCATCAACCACGTTCGCTAAATACCCCGTACAACCCTTACTCAATAACTTTCTGCTCTTTATTGCTGAGATAAGACAATTAGGGACAACATTCCTTTCCCATGTAAACTGGAACTCGGGTTCACCAGGAAGATGAAATGTAACTTCTTTTCGAAAACAATCAATGGAAGCATGATACGATGATAACCAATCCATCCCCAATATAATATGAAAATCCCGAATGGCCAACGGTATCAAATCAACATAGAAATCTCACTCACCCATTTATAAGACACAATCTTTATAAACATGCTCAACTAGAATTACACTTTCCATTGGGGTAGAAATATATAAGGCACAATTGAGGAATGAACATGGTCTACCCAAATATGAAACAATATGTAATGCCACAAATGAATGCGTAGATCCAGGATTAATGAGTGCATATAGATCTTTATTTGCAAGAAAAATTTTACATGTAACCACTTCAGGTGTAGCATGGGATCTTGCAATGTCATCGCAAACACTCTTCCTCCTGCCTTCGATCCACTTGCTTGTCCTGTATCGCTTCCCCTGGTTGCATTCCCTGGAGATGATCCTTTATGAGGCCCCACACTACTAACTGAAACTGCTCTAGATAGCACAGGACAATTCTTTCTCAAATGGTCCTTCTGATGACAGTTAAAACATTCTATATTCTATAACTTTGGGCAATTTCTCTTTATATGACCCGATGTCCCACGATAGAAACAAACATTTGGATCTCCTTGTTCTGAAACTCCTGAACCTCTTCCACCACTAGCCTCACCCCTTTGCAAACTACTTCCACCTCTACCCTGTTGGAATTTCTGCCCTCCAAACCTTGAATATTCTCTATCACTACCTTTTTGATAACTTGGATTGAATCTTCTTCTCTTTACCCCTGGTTCTAAATTCCCTCTTGCTTCATTCACATCATTTTCTACCAGTAGGGCTTTATTCACCAGGGCTGAATCATTAACAGTCTCTAGAGCCGACAACCTTGATTTAATAACTAATTCAAGTCCGTCAATAAATCGGCTATGTCTTCCTCATTCCGGATAAACCTCGAAGCAAACCGAGATAAGGCTGTAAGTTTGGCTTCATATTCTTTAACAGTCATGATTCCCTGATTCAACATGAAATATTCTTTCTCCTTTTATTTTCGATACATCGGAGGAAAATACTTATCATACAAGGCTTTAACAAAAGAATCCCATGATATCACATTACCACCTCTTGGAGTAATCAACAAATGTTTGGTGTCATCCCACCAATATTTAGCTTCTCCTTTCAGTATGTACGTCGCCAAGATCACTCGTTGATTTTCAGGCATTCTCATCACCCCAAAAACAAGTTCAATCTCTTTAACCCATTCTTCTACCTCTGCTGGATCAACTGCTCCTTCAAATGAGGGTGGGTTCATCTTAATAAATTTCTCATGTGAAGTACTCCTTTCTTCCCGGTGTATCACCTCCTCAGCCCTAGCCAAGGCTTGTGCCTCCAGTTGCCTGGTCTGTTGTTCTTCCACATGAGCCATAAATCTATCTTGTTGCTTTGCCATTAGAGTCATAGCACGCGCCATTTTTTGCATGTCTGTTAATTGTTCCTGCTTGGGTTCTATATTTCCATGAATAGGTTGCTCAACCTCCACTTCTGATGCCATATTTGAAGCCTCATATTCTATTCCCACATCCACATTCCCTCGTTCCATTCGCTTATATCTAAAATGAATCAAAGATATAACAACATGCAGATATACATATCTTTCCTAACATGATCGTTAGTATCAAATAAAATATATTTCTAACATTCACTGCCAAATCTAGACTCTTCTCACTCCAGAACCTCTAAAACCTAGGCTCTGATACCAAAAGCTAACACACCCCAACCCAGTTACATATAATTAAGTCTGAAAGTCAAAGTGAGTCAAACCATAATTAATTTAACCAAACCATAAACACGAGTTTTAAATTTTAGAGTCACCATTGTAAAACCATATAACTGAAAGCCTTTTTACAACCTCAGAGTAGTCATGTCCATAAATACTTTCTTGAAGGGTAAGATAACTTAATTACATCATTTACATTTACACAAAATCATTGTTTCTCCCATTCCTAGCTAACCCAACCCAACCTCCTAGATTTGGCAGTGACATCGCGTTACCTGAAAAATGTGAACATAGGAACCGTGAGCAAAATAGCCCAGTGAATGCATCACTACTATACTATTGCATGAATTAAAATGCAATAAATCATGTCCATATAATTACGTATTAACTTATCTGGATCATTCATAATGAATGACCAACTTTTCTGAATCATGATTCACATATCCTATCTAAATAGACAATTCTCCCCCATTCCTGGTCGAGGAGTAACCCCTTGTCATTAATAGACAAATCTCCCCCATTTCGGGTCGGGGAGTAACCTACCATTTCGGTAAACCAAAATGAACAATTTCATATTCATTATGTTCTGATCATATCAATGACACGATACAAATATCTCTTTCCAGTGAGTACACTCACCTTGAGTTGTCAACTACGTATTCACGTTTCCTTCGGGATGAGCTGAACTGGTTTGATTAGACCTTAAACCTGTCAATCCAACTAAATAAGTACTGAATCTCAATAATAATCATCATCCTAATATAATTATGTAACTTTCCATGACTATACAACGACCATATAATTCCACTTAAGTCACATTCCATGAAACATGAGTAAAGACAAAACAATGGTGCACATATTGATAATGTTATGAACATTCAACCGTAGGAAATACCTCATAAGGAATTTATAACCAAAGTCAATTAAACATGAAATTATACATCTCAATGTATACACACATGAAACACGTACTCAAAGTACCCTTTGTAAGGACGAAATACAAACATTCATTCAAGGGGTATCCAGTATGGCCTAAATTATTGTCCTACGTACTTAACCATCCTATATTCCTAAATTGTACAAATATAGGGGTCCAACCTTATTGATATGAAAACATATATGAATATAATTTCCAATATAAGCGACGGTGTAATTTTTCAAGCTTCCTAGAGCAAGTTATGACCATTTCTTTACAACAGAAGAAATCTGCCCTACAAGCTCCTCTATTGTTCCTTCAACTTGCAGGAATTTTAATAATTTTTATACAGCATAAATTTCCATTATTTTCAAACCTTTTCCAGTATACATACTGAATAGTACAGAATTAAAGTTGCATAATTTTTTGACTTCATTTGCTATCTCGAAAGCCTGACTAAACTTAGGGCATACTGAAATCAAGTATACAAATAACAACTATGTACCAAATTAAAAAAATCATTACGGCCTAACCACAAGGAGATAAATTCTAAGCTTCGGATATGATATGAATATATGAGTCTAATTTCATATCCAATTGGAATTTATCAATTCCAGTAAGTACACAAAGAGATCTGCAAGTTTGAATATAAGGGGTTTCAATACAAAGCAATTTTAAGGGTTTCTACATTCAACTTAACATAAACTTGCATCTAACCGTACATATATATAAAGGGCTGAAACTTTTGTAAACTTATGATTATTTATATCATATAAATCAATAATATAAGAAAAATAACAAGATTTGCAATTAGGATTACCTTCGGGACTTTTACGTAATTTCTACGGATTTTTCTACACTTTTTCTCCTTACTTTTCCTTCCTAAACTCCCTCATTCTCTTTCCTCAAGGTAAAACCCTTTCATGGATGATTTTGGCTGAAGGATAAGGCTATTTAATGGGTATAAGGTCTTCCAAGGCTGCCTCCCAATCCAACCAATCAAATTAAACCATTTGGTTTAATAAAAGACAATTTACCACTTAAAGGGAATTGACAGATTTGCCCCTTGTTCGTAAATTTTACCTAACTTCTTTCTCATACATCCGTTTAATGCACCATTTGTTGTGTTAAAAACCTAACTCCCATGTCTACAACTATCTAGTTTTTACCTCAATTCAATTGTAATGTTATAAGGGTCAAAACTAGTCTCTAACAGGAGCATTTCTATCGAAAATAACAAAATTTTGTGTTCATACATAACTCGACATTTCATGATTTATGAAAGTAGGATTAGACTAAACATAAGAACTTAATATTAGATATACTAATAACACATTCTTCATATCACATAAAGTAAGCATGATTTAAATATAATTTATCATAATTATATTCGGGTTGTCACACTTTATCTTTCACATAAAATCGTTCAACTTGATATGTACTTCACCTTTGTCAATAATGTCGCAAGACTAGTAATCACCAAGATACACCTTGATTGGGTTACCTAGTATATAATTCATTAAAAGTTCTCTTCTTGAGGTATCATGAAAAGAATCCCATGATTCCACTACTCAGGACACTACCTTGCTCTCCAAGTAGCATATTAGTGCGTCAGTTGATGCTTCTGAAATGACGTTAGTTTTAGTATTCTCATCTGCTTATTTCTTTGGGGATCCACACTGATTTTTATAGTGCTAGGTCTTGCCGCAATTACAACACTCAATTGGATTTTTGTTCTTATTTTTCTTCTTGGAATTTTTAGGATTTTGAAATTCCGACTAGCCATTTATGGATCTGAATATACTACGCCCTTTGTTCTTATTTGAATCTCTTCCTCTTCTTTCCATATTTAATGTCGATGTAGAGGTGGATGCTCCATCTAACTGTTTTTGAATTTTCTCTATCGTGGTCATACTAATAATATCATCGATCTTCAGTTTGAATTTTTTTTCTCAGAACTACTAGTTGCAGGATTTGTTTTGCTCTAACTCTTGGGCAACTGCCCCCGAATTAATATAGCTCAAAGTTCATCATTAAAATTGATTTTAAGTTATTCTATTGGACCATTCACTTTGTTAAGATATTCTCTAAACTACCCTCCTTCTGCCATTTTCAAATAAAATAATTTTTCTATCAAATGGACTTTATTTAATGCAGAAGGCTACTCATACATACTGGAGAGGGAAGCCATGAGAGGCTCCATCATCTCCTTATTTTTTATACTGAACATCACCAACTTTGACAGTGATAGCCTTACAGTGCCAAGATCTTTCTGATCAAGCAGCTGCCATTCAAGATCCTTCGTTTCTCCTAGATTTTCACCTAGTGATAAATACAAATACTTCTGGTAAAGATAGTCCTTTATTTGTATTTTTCAAAATCCAAAATTTGTGCCATCAAATTTTGTGACATTAGAGTTTTGGTTTTCTGATTCCATTGCTCCCACTAAACTAAAAAATTGTCAAGTACCAAAGACTACGCAAAGTAATTTTTGTCAAATTGCTCCATTTACGCAAGGTCCTCAAACCAAGAGCTCTGATACCAATTGTTAGGAAATTAGATGCAACTAATTTTTGCCTAATAATATTTGGAGGACCTTGGGATTTAACGGACCAGATATATAATAAATGGACAATATAAGAATAGAAAGTCACACACAAATACACAACAAAAGTATTTACGTGGTTCACTAATTTGGATACATCCATAACTCACACCCACCATCACTATTATAATTGTTGTTAATAAAACACACATTGTGTATCACTCACACTCCGAAAATAATGTCTCTATTTTTCTGGCTTACACACATTGTGTATCACTCGCACTTTGAATATATTTACTCTGTATCTTTTTCTGGATTACATTACTATTACTTGTTACAACAAAGTGAATTGGGATGGTTGTTTCCTTTTGTAAGGGTTAGTACATATAGAAGATATGTAGAGGAGAAAAGCTGAAGAAAGGAGAAAACGGTGGTGCAATTATTGGAAGAAAACACGGGGACTGTTTGAAGGATAATAATGGATTGTGATGGTGACCTACAATGCTTGTCATAAGTTTCCAAATACAAACAATCTCCCACTTGGATACTATTGAACACTCTCTCCATCAATTGTAATTTTTCTATGAAGTGGGTGTGATACTCTCTTGCCTCCTAATCTTGAAGACCGACTGAAGTTGAGCACAACTCCAATTTATCTATAGTCACTGATTTGGTTAAAATGGCATGTGGATTCTCACTGCTAAGGTTCTTATCCAATGTTAATAATCCATCCTCTAGTAGATATCTGATGAAATGATAATGGAGTCCTATGTCGTTGGTTCTTGAATGAAATGTTTAATTCTTTACGATATATATTGCGTTCTGACTATCCTTATGAAAAATTCTTCACCTGTTTAAACCCCAACTCTACCAGCAATCATTGTAACTCGATCATTATCTTACTGCGCCCGATCACATCTATGTACTCTACCTCTGTAGTGGATAATGATACTATCTTATGTATCTGTTAAACCTAACTTCCTACAATACTTCCTACTGTGAAAATGTAACCGTTAATACTCCTCATGTGATCTACCTAACAAGCAAATTAAGCATATACATATCCCTGCAATCATGTGTCGCCTTGTCTGAAGCATAAACATCTATTGGTAGTACCTTACAAATACCTGAGTATCCAATTCACTTCCTCCTAGTGGTGCTTTCCTAGATTTTTCATAAATCTGTTCACTTCTCTCACTACATGACCAATATCTGGTCTCGTGCACACCATGACATACATCAAACTTCTAATGGTCAAGGCATATGGAACCATAGCCTTAAAGTTCTCATCGTTTTTTGTCTTGGTCAACTGGTCATTGGATAGTTGAAAGTGATTAGCCTGTGGTGTGCTAATGGCTTTAACATCACCATATTTAACCTTCAAAAGACACGACTGATGTACTCTGCCTCAAATAACGATAAAGTACTATTTTTCTTATCTCTACTTCGTTGTGCCCACTTGACAATTATTTCTTCAAATTTATGATTTCATCTGTATCAGAACCTGCCACTAACATGCCATCAACCTATAGTACCAAAATTATTGGAGATGGACTGAAATCTCTTGAAGTAGCAGTAATGGGCAGCATTGCACTTCTTGTATAAATTTCTATACATAAATTCATCGAACTTTATGTACCACTAATTTGTTGCCTGATTTAATATGTATAACCTTTTCTTTAATTTTCACACTAGTTTCTCCTTCCCTGATACTGAGAAACCCTCTGACTGCTCCGTATATATTTCTTCCTCATAGTCACCATGGAGGGAAGTAGTTTTGGCATCTAACTGCTCAAGATGTAAATCCACTGCTACAATAATGCTTGGAATTCATCCCAAACTTCCAAACAATTAAACTAAGGGTTATATCGACCTATCTACACGATTTCCTAAGTAAAACATGTCTGAATTCATAAAAGGCATGGATTTAAAGGGGCAAATTTAGTAGAATTATTAAGAACCCTAGTTTTATCATAAATTCCAATATTCTCAATCTTTTTCCAGATTTCTTTCTATTAAATCATTACAAATTCGTAGTTGATCCTCTACATATGTCAAAGGTTCCAGACTACATGCGTTTCTCCTAAAATATGCGATTAAAATCTCCTAAATCATATAATTATGCAATAAAGCATTTATTTGCCAACCCTAATCTAACATTGGTGAAATATTAACTAGGAATCGGCAAGATAGATACTTGCCTTAAGATTGTAGGTCTGATTCCATGAAATAGATTAGCATAGGCTTAATCCCCTCGCTTTGATCTACGCTTTTGTGGTGGTGGAGGTGTAAATTGGTTAGTTCTTAGCTTTAAATTCTTATAAAGCCATTTTTTTTCTTTCTTCCTCTCACTTCCATTCTAAACTTTTGAGAATGTTAACCCTAGATAGCTCTCCTAACATTTGATATTAATTCCCAATTTTCGTCATCAACTAAGGCCTAAAATGGAAAATGACTAAATTGCCCTCCCGTGATGCAGGTTAGGCCTAAAATGGAAAATGACTAAATGCGGGAGTGTACTTTTCTGACTATCTCGACCCTTTCGGACACGTTGGCGCACTCGAAATGACCATACGGGCGAATTATAATCAATTTACTTTTATTACATTAAATTTGTCCTGACGCGACCCATACTCGCGTCCCGACTTAATTTTCCATAATTGTCATATTATTCACTCGCGACAATTTTAATAAATCCAATTCTATATATCACTTTACTCATTAAGTAATATTCAACAAATTCCCAATAATTACTAACTCTCGTCACGCTAATAAATATTTAAAATAAAATTCGGATTAATATTAAATTAATTTATCTCAATTAAATTTAATAAATCCCTAATTTAAAAGCCATAAAAATACGGGGTATTACATACTCCCCCCCTAATAACTGAATTTCGCAAAAATCAGAAAATAAGGCGTACCTGGTAAAAATATAACTGGGTATTTTTTACGCATATCTGCCTCACGCTCCTAAGTGGATTCCTCTACGTTATGATGCTCCCACTGGACTCGTACAAGTGGAACTACCTTCGACCTCAATCTCCTCTCACTATGGTCTAGGATAGCCATTGATCTCTCCTTATAATAACTGTAGGGATGTAAATCAATCTCCTCTATCGCGATGTGCGTGTGGGCTATATCATCCCCCAAATATCGTCTCAATGACGATATGTGCAATACATCGTGGATGTGGTGTAAGTGCTCTGGCAACCCCAATCTGTATGCCACCAGCCCTATCCTCTCGATAATGGGAAATGGTCCTACGTACCTCGGATCCAATTTCCCCTTCTTCCCGAATCTCATCACTCCTTTCATAGGAGACACATGTAGTAATACTTGGTCCCCCACGCTAAACTCCCTGAAGAACCGCTTTGCATCATCATAGCTTTCTGCCTATCCTGGACTACCCGAATGCGACTCATGATTAACTCTATCTTAGCTTACGTATCCTAAATTACCTTTGGTCCGAGCAAATTATTGTCCCAAACCTCTAGCCAACAAGAGGGAGAACGACAAGGTCTGCCATACAATGCCTCAAATGGGGCCATGCCGATCATGAACTAATAAGAGTTATTATAAGAGAATTCCACCAGTGGAAGATAAAACTCCCAAGCTCCTCCAAAATTAAGGACACACATGCATAGCATATCCTCCAACATCTGATTGGTACGCTCTGTCTGTCCATTTGTGTTCGGGTGATAAGTTGAACTCAATATCAACTCTGTATCCATAACCTACTAAAATATCTCCAAACACACGATACAAAAATCTTGTCTCTGTAAGACACAATATCCAGGGGCACCCCATGTAGCCTAACTACCTCGGTAATAAATAACCGTGCATACTGTCCCATGGTGTAGTCTATCTGCACTAGCAGAAAATAAGCTACCTTCGTCAACCGATCCACTATAACCCATATGAAATCGTGCCCCCGCTGTGATGTAGGTAATCCAGTGATGAAATCCATAGAAATGATCTTCCATTTCCACGTAGGTATCTCCAGCGGCATAAGTAACCCTGACGATCTCTGGTGGTCCACCTTTACTAGCTGATAGGTGGCACACTTGGACACGAACTCCGCAATGTCCCTCTTCACCCCACTCCACCAATATTGCCGCCTCATATCTTGGTACATTTTATCCCCTTCAGGATGTACCGTAAATCTAGTCCTGTGTAACCGTGTCATCACTGCATGACCTAAATCATCACCCTTCAAGACCACCAATATCCCATTAAACCTCAAACCCCCATCAGAATTCACTGAATAGGACTCAACACCCTAAGCTAAGAGCCGTATAATCTGATCCTGACAAAACGTATCTACTACTTGGGACTGGATCACCCTCATAACAATCTCTGGTGTGACTGTCCTAACGGATATAAAGGAACGGGCTACCACGTCCTCGTGTCCTAACTCTTTTCACTTTCCATACTTTCTCTATCTGACCTATCGGCCTACGACTTAAAGCATAAACAACCACGTTAGCCTTCCTCGGATGGTATTGTATCTCAAACTGGTAGTTTTTCACAAACTCCAACCACCTGCGCTGACGCATGCTTAACTCCCGCTGAGTGAACAAGTATTGAAGTGACTTGTGGTCTGCAAACAAGGAAACTTATCCCCCAATAAGTAATGCTTCCAAATTTGCAATGCAAACATGATCGCTACTAGCTCCAGGTCATGGGTTGGGTAATTCCTTTCATGAGTCTTAAGCTTGCGGGAGGCATAAGATATAGCTTGCTCCTCCTGTTGAAGTACTCCACTGAGTCCCTGTAGAGAGGCATCAGTATACACCAGGTACCCTACTCCCGGCCTGGGTAAAGAAAGAACTGGCACCGAAGTTAGCTTATCCATCAGCTCATCAAAAGCCAATTAAAAAGCGTCATCCCATACATACGGTAACCCCTTGCGAGTCAGATTCATCAACATACCTGCTATTTTTGAAAATCCTCGAATGAACCATTTGTAGTAACCGACTAACCCCAAGAAGCTACGCACCTCTCTCGGTGTCGTGGCCTCTCCCCACTCTCTCACTACCGAAACTTTACTCGGGTCCACTGATAATCCTAATTCTGACACAACGTGTCCTATAAACTTCACCTCCCATAACCAGAACCCGCATTTCTCATACTTGGCATAACTCTAATGCTCTTTTAGAGTCTGAAGAACCCATCTCAAGTGCTCAGCATGATCCTCCCCAGTCTGTGAATAAATCAGGATGTCATCTATGAAGACGATGACAAACTGATCCAAGAAATCTCTAAACACTCAGTTTATCAAGTCCATGAATACGGCTGGAGCATTTATTAGCCCAAACGACATGACTCTGAACTCATAGGACCCATATCTCATCAAGAAAGCAGTCTTTGACACATCCTACTCCCTAATCCGTAGCTGATGGTATCCCTATCTCAAATCTATCTTCGAAAAGAATGCAGCTCCCCTCAACTGGTCGAATAAGTCATCAATTCTGGGCAACGGATACTTATTTCGTATCGTGACCTTGTTCAAATCCTGATAGTCCACGCACAACCTCAGTGAACCATCTCTCTTTTTCATGAACAACACCGGAGCGCCCCAAGGTGTGGTGCTCTTACGAATGAAACCCTGACCTAACTGCTACTCTATCTGATCTCGTAACTCCCTCATATCGGCTGGAGACATACAATATGATGCACATGCTATCGAACGAGTGCCCGCCATAAAGTCTATAAAAAAATCTATCTCTCAACTGGGAGGTAGGCCCAGTATCTCCTGGAACACATTCGAAAACTCACGAACAGCTGGAATCGAATCCAGGGGAATCACAATCTCCTTAGAGGTCTCGTCCTCCATGTAATACAAATGGGTGGAAGATACTCCTTCTGGGCGAGGCATCGCCACCAAAAACATCACCCGACTAGGAATGTAAAAGATAATTTTCCTATCGAAACAATCTATCATAGCTCTATACGCAGCGAGCCAATCCATGCCAATAATGGCGTCATGCTCATGCATATCTAAAACTAGCATGTCCGGAGGTAAAATCAAGCTACCAATCTCTATACCTACTCCCCGACATATAAAGAAAATTAAAGACCCATTTTTAAGTGTTAAATTTATGCATGTCACTGTACTCTCTGTCGTGTCTAATAACTCCATGGCCCGTGCGAAGCTAGTAGCTATAAAACAGTGTGACACCCTAGTATTAAATAAAATATGCCCTATAGTGCCATGAATTGGAGACTTACCCTCAATCAAGGGTGGCGCCTGCGGTGCTGCAGGCTGGTGGACATTATAGACACGTCCATACTATAATTATCCCTGCTGGACAGGGATTGCTGGGATGGCTGGTAAAGTTGGCATCGGAGGTAATGCTGGGAGGGCGGATGGATAAAGTGGTCTCTGCGGCTCTTAACGGGCACCCTGTTGCTGTGGGACCCTATCCCCCTCTGGGCAATCCTGACACCTATGGCCATTCTTGTCGTAACCAAAACACCTTCCCCTGAAGTTCCCTCCCCTATGTCCCTGCTGACCACGGCCCTGTTGGTCGTTACCACCCCTCCATTGGCCCTGCTGGCCCTGTTGGTAACGTTGTTGGCCCTGATGTTGGCCCTTATGGTCTTACTGTTGGCGGTGTGGGAATTGCTGGCCATGCTGACTCAACTGGCCCTGTTGGCCCTATCTAAATCCCCAAAATCCCTGCCTGGAATCACCAGATCAGAATTTCTTGGCAGGGTCGCCCTGATGGGAACTCTGCTCATCGTGACGGGTCTACTCTTAGGCTGCTGGTGCCCTACCAGTACTATTGCCCCTTGTCCGGCCCTACTGGCAGGACTCTCCTACTCTCTTCCTTCCCTGCTAATGGAAGAGGTGATTCTAGTAATGCAACAGAGCGGTGTTGAGTACATGAGTACAATTACCAAATAATAAATTACCTATGATGTGCTGACGAATCCTCTAGGCTAATCCATCCAAGAACAGTAAAATGTTCTTCTCATCAATGGGTGCCTCATCTAGAACTATAGTGAGAAGTCTCATGAACTCCTCCTCATACTCAACAACGGACATACTCTCATGCTTAAGATTCAGTAATATCCACCTCATCTCAGTCTACACGATGAATGGGAAATATTTACGGTCAAACCACACCCAAAATAACTGAATTGACTTGTTATCCCTCTCCTCGAAGATCATGGTGGACTCCCACCACTGCAAAGAGGCCCCCACTAGCTTGAAGGATGCCAGTAACTGCCTCTACACATCAGTGCACTCATACATACACAAATGCCTCTGGATGTTCTTCTTCCACTATCTTGAATGATAATATCATAACCGCCCGAGAACTCCAGGGGATAGGCCTTCTGAAAGGCATTCCTAACCCTCTCCCATGCCGTGGGAAGTTATGTTGGCACTGGCGCTACTTCCTGAACCTGGGGTGGATCTTGCTACACCACCGCTAATGCATCATTCACCGCCTCAGCAACTATGGCGGCTACTTCAGTTACGTTCATCATTCCCTAAGTCGGAGTTGTTGGCTGCTTGGGCTGGGATTCCTATCTCGAGGTTCTCATCTCGGAGGCATCTAAAATGAGAAGGAAATTTATTAGTCTATAGTTTTATTATTAATCTCAAATAGCTAAAGACGTAAATTGTAAAGGCAAGAATGCAACAGTCCTAAAATAGGGCTCTATATCAAGGACGCTAAGTTGAAAGCGTAATAAGCCGTACAAATCCAAAAGGACACTAGAACCTGATGCTCTGATACCACCTATAATACCCCGCCTAATTATATACCGGGTCATCAGTCCTTTATTAAATTAAAAATCAAGGTTCATGATGTGGTTCATTCTTAGCATCACTATCGAAAACATTTTTTTGTTTTAAATAATTAACCTAAGTGTCAAAACAATTTAAATTAGTTTATTTATTAAATTCCATTGTAAAATTTTTTTTAAGCATAAACTAATTTATTAATAATACAAATGATAAAGATACCAATCATCCAATAAAACATGCCAACTAGATTACTCAATTCCAAATAAATTACCACAACCACTGATAATGTGATAGATAAAATAATCCCAAATAAGAGCAGAACACTGAAATAACAGAAGTGTATGAAATCCCTATCAAGTATAAACAAGAGTCTGGAAATGGGCGACACATGCCCTAACTAAAGGAGCTAAATGGAAATCAGGAGCCAAAAGAGGAAGCGTCTACTGCAATGACCTGCAACTCTCACGCAAGCTGCAACATCCAATAAAACTACGACTGATGCCCTTGTGGCTGGGTGACATGACAAAAAATGTGTCTAGTGTGAGTGCTATTTAGGCTCAAGTAAAAATACGATAAGTCGGGTATCAATCCTCAGGGAAACAGGACCACGAAGTCGTAACGACGTTGGAAAGACGAAGGTAACCTAACTTTGATTCTAAAAAGAAGGAAAAGGTGATCTGGATTGAGAAATGACTACAACTAGATGCAAATATGAAATTGAGTAACTAATGAAATTATGAATAAATGAAATGAAATTACACTAATTAACTAAAGGACTAATGATGATTTGACTAAAACTTTAACTATGAAATGAGAAAGATAGATCGGGTTAGCATCCCCCACAACCTAGTAATTCACTTCGTAGGATACTAGATTCAAAATTAAAACTTTAAATGGACACAGTTTTTAATGCTCCTAAGTATTACACATATGAGGGATCACAGCTCGCATAGTATGTAAGCAAAGGACGAATTAAAACACGATCTTTAACACTCCTAAGTATTACATATATGAGGGATCGTAGCCCTCACAGTATGTAAGCAAAGGATGAATTAAAGAAGTATCATATTAACTACGATACAATTCACCTCAGATTTTTAATTCCAAATTCTATTTCCACTATCATGAATTACATCGGGTGGGGTTCATGCAACCCAACCCTTGAAAACTTATCCGGACATATTAAAACTAGAAAAACATGTTTTGAATGAAAGAAAACCTTTTTACTAACAATTGAAGGTGACGAAGAATGACATTACCAACTAAATAATTAACTACTGCAATAATGAAAGCAAATATTATAAAAATATTACTTGAATTGCAGAACTGGAATAAAAACTAGGGTTTCTTGTTGTTGTCTTCTCTAAACTAATTACAAAGCTTCTCTACACGGATTAGAAGCCTCTCTTAATGTCTGGGGGGTATTTTAAATTTATACCCTACGAAAATTACAAGAGTTGGATTCATACAAAACTCTATTAAGAAGAAGATCATCTCAAATCTCGAACCCCGGATCGATCCGGTTAGGACATATCAGACTGGTCCGGGTAACAATCGGATTGGTCCATTTTTCTTAACACCTAGATTGGTCCGCTAGATAGGTCACTTTGCAGTGAAATTTGGGTCCGAATCGATCCATTTTTTTGGAATATCGGATTGGTCCGGTAGACGTATTTTTATGTAGAGATCTTTGGTACCAGGATTGGTCTGTTTTTCAAATAAACCGGATTGGTCCGGATTGGCTTCTCAATTTCTCTTGAACATCTCTTCAAAATCTGTTGAATATATCACATCTTTGGGTCTTCATAAATTCTAATCCAAAACTAAGATTGGGACGCCGTTTCATCCTACGTGTCCATAAACTCGAGATCTTCGACTTTTATTTTGGGTCCTTAACCTAATTCCTGGTGGAAATTACACTTTTTCCCTTTTGATTTGTCCTCTTTCTTTTCTCTTGCTTATTTCGCTTTCTTTCTTTCTTTCTTTCTTTCATGTATATAATACCTGTAGAATTAGTAAGAACCACACGAAACTCGGGATACATGTTAGAGGAAACCGTTAGCAAAGATATGAGATAAACTAATTCATTTTACGTTGTCCGAGGTAATAAAAAACTCTAAATTAAGGGGTAAATTTGGAAAAATTTATTCCTAATCAAACCCCCCTAACTTAGAACTTTGATCGTCCCGAGCAATGTAAATGAATCAAAACATGATCCAACTCTAAAATGGGATAGAATACCTCTTTCGTGGGCAAGCTATATCATTTATCATATGCAACAAGCCTTTAAACCCCTAGGTTACCCTATTAGGACGAGTTGTGTCTCATGAGTGTTTGCATCAAATATACCCATAAAATTCGACTCGAAGAAAACTCAAAATATGCAAAAATTGTATAACTCAAACTTTTCCAGAAAGTAGTCATCATCCATGCATGTTCAAGAGTCTCAAATCATAGTGCGTGTATGCAGAGCCAGAAATTTAACTGCGGATTTCCATCGATTGACCATTACGTTACTTATCCAAAAATTTGTTTTGATTTCAAAATCTCACGGGATGCTCTCACAAATGAATCTTTTGGAAGGGTGGCTATTTTCTCTCGGTATGCGTGATTTATAAGAGTAAATGCATTGGAACCATGTTCCTGGACACAAATAGAAAGACAAACTTTTATATTAAACGGATCTCGTCATTGGCTTATGGTTATAAGAAAACGAGAACATTGCCTCTAATTTATATCTTTAACCTCATTTATTATCTTTTTGTGTTTTAGCTCTTCACGCGGTAACAAATTTCACAAATTGGACGCTGTTAGGACTTTTTCGGGTTAAAGGTATATTGGGTAAAATGGGAATGGTAAGTAAATCTGGATTTGGAAAGTTTTCTTATGATGCCCTTTTGTGCTTTTTCGGGCTTTTGCTCATTTTTTTCTTCTTTTCCTATTTTTTCTATTTTCCATGCTTTTCCTTTCTTGCTGTTTTTGTTGAGCATATCTATTCTTTTCTTGCCCCTTTTTATGCACTTTCCGGACTTAATTTCTGGGATCATTAACTTTCACAATTTCGGGCCAGTTGGGAGTTTTTTGGGTTGTCAAACGAAAGGGAAAAATTTATTCGACTCAATTTTGGTTTACAAAAGGGATAATTTTTTCGCTACTTTTTCTGGAAAATATTTTTGGGTGACAAATGAGGGCCCACTTCATTTTTCAAAATACTAATTGCGTTACCATATGCGTCTCAAGTTTAATTTAGTTTAGAGATCTATTTGGCACTTTTTTCAAGGCAATATTACACAAATTTTTCATAACTGGTCAAAGTGAAAGAATTGAGATCCTCGACGACTTATTAGAACGATGAAAAGAACCTTGAGTTAACAATGAACTCAGATTGATTTATAAATTCACAATAATGAAAGGCTCGAATCTCACTAGGTTTGTTAATCTTCACATTTATTCGTTAAGTCGTCTACGTTCGCTCGATTTCCATATTTGGTCCATTTCGTCTTTATGTATTATGTTTTTACAATTTGAGACTTTAAATCGAATTTTAATGATATTTTTGAAAAATTTGAATTCCAATTTTTATTTATTTCGAAGAAAAATATTTTTGGATATTTAAAAAAATTTCAATTTTTTTGAAATTTCTGGGCATTTTTGAAAATTTGTGATGTTTAATAGATATTTATATAGATAGAAATGTCAATTGGAGATATCATTACAACACCCACACACCACCTCAATTAAAATGAACGTTCAAAATAAGAGAGCTATACCTAGGTAAATGTTGAATAAGATAAACCAATTATGAAATACACGCAAGTTGTTTTCATCAACTGATCAATACTTACTTTTATAGTGTTGGTGTTTCAGGATCAGTTTCTAGTATACCACATGTACAACTACAAGGGCCATCAAACATTTCATTAAATTGTGAAAGCAAAAGAGGAAAAGCCCTATATAAGGAGCAAACGTATGAGGGTGTGTTTGATAGAAAATATGGAAAATGGAAATATTTTCCAAGACAATAAAAAAATTTGCCAAGTGTTTTAGGTGTTTGATTACATTTTTCTAAAAAAAATGGAAAGGAATGTGTTTATTTATGTTTAACCAAACAAAATTTTCCTTCAAAATAATTTCTGCTGGGGTAGGGGTGGGGATGGAAAGAGAGAGAGAGAGATTTAAATTTGTAATGTTATACACAAATAACAAACCAACAAATTTTATGATTCTTTGTGTATTATTTGCATTAAGTTGATCGAGATGACCCTCGTGTTAAATAATTATATGCTAGTTCTAAAAAAGTAATAGAAAATCTTTGTGAAATATTAATTTGATTTACTGAAATACTGGTAAAGGTTTATATCATTTTGGAATTTCCTAAAAATTGTGATTTTGTGCGATACTTTGATGATCTATATATTATTGAAAATGATAACTTAAATTATTGAGTGTTGTGTTATGTTTTTGACACGATTGCTAGTGCACTTACTATGTGTCTTGGTGTTGTGCAGACATGGCCATAGAGGGGGAAAACTACGAGAATTCCATCAACAGTTTCATTCATGAGTATTTCAATTTACAAAAGATATTGTTTATGTTGGGTATATTAGTATATATATTTATTTTAAATGAACTAAATAAGTTGGTGTAAGTGGCATACTGGTAAGTTTATGGGGTTTGGTGCTTGATGTCATGGGTTCAATCCCTAGAAGGCACACTAAACATTAATAGTCATTGATTGGGCCTTGAGTCTTTAGGGATTTGAGCTTCTCTTAAGTGCCCATAATTTTTACCCTTTTATTAATTCATATTTAACTCTTTTGTAAACCTGTTTTTAATTTTTGACTTAGTCTCCTATTCTAAGTAAACTACTCGTTAGTGGAGATATTAATGGGTTAGTTGGCTAAAACCTTTACCCACACTTTTTTACCAAATCCTGTATATTACAAAAGCTCCAGCTTTGAAAAAGAACACAGAAAAATTCCATCTGTGTCACTTTCTCTGCAAAAATATTGTTAGCCTATTTTCTATAATAAATTTTATATCTATTATTGGGGGTACCCAAAATTAAGACCATGGGCCTGGACAAGTAGCCCAATTCTAGCGGCCCAAAGTCCAGGTCCCCCACCTCTTATTCTGAATATGATCCGGTCTCTTCCCACGTTCCCATGAAGGGAGGTTATAGGGAGAGATGGAATACGTGGGGGAATCCATCACCCCCACTCACCTAAATGTACATATATGTATATAAAACCCTAGGTCCGGGGCAAAAGGACAAGTTGTATTCTCTGTAACCACTCTCCGGAGTATATAAAAATAACATCGACTGCACCACCGTGGACGTAGGCACATATTGGTTGAACCACATACATCCTTTGTTGTGTGATTGTCCTTTCACATTCCTTGTTCCTACTTGGTGATCGCTTTTTTCTTATCTATTTGTGTTGCATAATAATTGTCACCACAATTGGCGCCGTCTGTGGGAAGCGTTCATATTTCCCTAAGAAGAGCCCACACCAAGAAAGGAGTTTAAGATGTCTGGTCACAACAGTAATGCCCCCCCAAGCAGGGGATATTTAAGAACCACCTGCTCCTCGCAGGATTAGGTCTGAAGTTCGACGTTCAGATCAGAGGTCTCGTTTTTAAAAGGCCAGCCTCAGAAGAAAGACAGGGACCGGCGAGGTCCACACATATATCCAGATTGATTGATGCGTACGAGTCAAGGCTCCACGAGCAGAGCGAGTCTACTCTCAGATACGAAGCTGAGAATGCTCGCTTGAAAAGAAGACTGGAAAGACTGGAGAGGGAGCTTCATCCTGATAACAGGAGACGTCCATACCGTACTCCTAGCCCTCAGGCGAGAAAGTCTAGCAGACAAGGAAGGAGCCCTAGGCGGGGATCTCAAAAGGTCGAAGGAGGCAAATCAGACGACGACCTCCGCGAGCAGCTGCGAAGAGCTCGCCGCTATCAGAGCCCTGCTCGCAGCGACGAGAACATACGAAATCTAGTCCGTAGAGAGATAGACCAACATCCTTCCCACCACGGTACCAGGTCGACCCGAGAACTTGCTAGTCGAGCTCTCAAAACCCATATGAAGTCACCTTTCACGAGGGAAATTGAGGAAGTGGAAGCCCCCAAGAAATTCGCCATTCCAAGGTTCAAGATTTATGACGATAAGACTGATCCCATTGATCACGTCAGGCAGTACCGACAGGCCATGACCCTCTGGAACCACCGGTACGCGCTAATGTGCCGAATTTTTCCTTCTAGCCTGCATGATGTGGCGCAGAAGTGGTTCGAAAGGCTCCCCCACCGGTCAATCAGAAGTTTCAAATCCATAGCCGAAATTTTTATGGCTTAATTCATTACCAGTAGCTCCCATCCCAAAAGGATGGATGCTTTGCTGACAATGAAGAAAACGCCTCAAGAGACCCTCCGAGACTACACAAAGAGGTACTGGGAGTTGTTCAATGAGATCGAAGATTTCGCAGAGTAAGTGGCAGTGGCCTCTTTCATAATTGGGCTCCCCAGTTCTTCCCTTCTATGCCAGTCCCTGACAAAGAAGGAAGCTATGACTATTGACGACCTGATGGTTCGCATCGAGAAGTACGCTAAGGTGGAAGATGTCACCCGCCCTAGTACAGGAGAAAATGGTCGAGCTAAACTCACTACCAAGGGAAGTGACAAAGATGAGAACCAGAAGAAAGGAGGAAAGAACGGGAGCAAAAATGGCTCCATGAACGGAGGGAACCATGACGCATTGAAAGCATTCCAGGCGGTTAACACTGTCTTCAAAGAACCAATTTACAAAATTCTCGCGAAGATCAAAGATGAGCCATTCATCAAGTAGCCCAGGAAGATGGGAGGAGATCCCTCAAAGAGGAACAATGTGCTAAGATGCGCTTTTCACAAAGAGGGAGGACATAAGACCGAGCACTGCAAAGCTCTTAAGTCTCACCTCGAGGAGTTGGCCCAGTCTGGGCTTTTGAACGAGTTTGTGGAGAAGAGGGCAGAGAAAGTTGCTTCCAACAGAGAAGAGAGACCTGACAACGTGCTCGAAGATGATGCTGGACATGAGTTAGAGATAATTCACGGGGCATCTGATGCCAAACAGATACAGGGAAATTCGGTTCGAATGGAGATAAAGAAACTTACAGCTGTAATGCAGGATTTTCAGATCAATCCAGCAAAATCACAGTCAGGAAAGTGCCGACGAGGAGATGACGTCAACTATAACAAGCACATTGTTTTCACAGATGAAGATCTGGCGGGAGTAAGGACCCCGCATCACGATGCTCTGATCATTACCCTCGGGATAGCTAACTTTGACGTCGACAAGTTGCTCATCGACCAAGGGAGCTCGTCCGAAGTAATGTATCTTGACCTATTCAGAAAATTGAAGTTAAGCGTCGCCGACCTAAAGGAGGCTACTGTACCTTTAGTTGGCTTCACTGGAAAAATAACTATGCCTTTGGGAAAAATCGTACTACTGGTACGGGCCAGAAACGTCTCTAAGATGATCAAGTTTTTAGTAATTGACATCGACTTGCCATACCAGGCCATCCTCGGCAGGGGATGGCTCCATGTGATGAAGGCAGTCTCCTCGACCTACCATCAGAAACTCAAATATATAACCGAGCGAGGAGTAATGGAGATCCACGGTGATCAGGCAATGGCGAGAAGGTGCTTCATAATAGCCATCCAACCAAAGCCAGAGAAGAGGGCCGAACAGCCCAGCGAGAAGGTTGAAGAAGGTCTGACACCTTCTAAATAGAAATTAAAGTACAGAAGACCTGGAGTAGAGGAGACCAGGCTCCTTCCCTCTGAGCGTGTCGTTAAGGACCTGGTAGAAGTTACGGATGGAGATGGAAACAATAATAGAGTCTTCTTGATTGGAGCATCTCTCACCGATCAAGAACATAAGGAACTGACAACTCTGTTGAGACGCAACGTAGATATTTTTACGTGGGAACCATACGAGCTGCCCGAAATTGATCCTAGTATGGTCTGTCATCAGCTGCACGTCGATCCCACCTTCAAACCAATCATGCAGAAGGCACGGCGAACTGCACCCGAGAAGGATAAATCGGTCGAAAAAGAAGTTAAAAAACTGCTGGATGCAGGATCCATACGGGAAGTACAATTCCCCAAGTGGTTATCCAACCCCGTAGTAGTTCCGAAGAACAATGGGAAGTGGAGAGTTTGCATCGACTTCACGGACCTCAACAAAGCATGCCCTAAGGATAGTTTCCCCCTCCCAAAAATAGACCAACTAGTAGACTCCACTACAGCTCACGAGCGAATGAGTTTACTGGACGCGTACTCAGGGTATCACCAAATCCCCTTGTATGCCCCAGACCAGGATAAAATGACGTTCATCACGACAGTTGGGTTATATTGCTACAAGGTCATGCCCTTTGGGCTCAAGAATGCAGGAGCAACCTATTAGCGGGTGGTCACCAAAATGTTCAAGGATCAGATGGGAGACACTATGGAGGTCTACATCGATGACATGCTCGTTAAAAGTAAGAAGAAACAAAATCACCTCTCAGACCTGTCAAACACCTTCGAAATCCTCAGGAAGTACCGGATGAAACTTAATGCGAGCAAGTGTTCCTTCGGTGTCCAGTCAGGAAAATTTCTTGGGTACTTGGTCAGTAAGAGAGGCATAAAGGCTAACCCAGACCAAATCGATGAAATCAACAGGGTGCAACCCCCTCGCACAATTCGGGACGTACAGATGCTCACTAGTATGCTCGCTGCCCTAAATCGTTTCATTTCTAAATCCTCCGAGAAATGCAAACCTTTCTTCCAGCTTCTAAAGGGCAACAAGACGGTAGAGTGGAGCCCAGATTGCTCACGAGTATTGGTCGAGCTCAAAGCCTACTTAAGCTCCCCACTACTGCTCGTCATACCACAATAGACAGATTCTATGTACATATACCTCTCTGTTTCCAACCACACTGTGAGCTCTGCGTTAATATGAGAGGTTGGAGGAATCCAGCACCCCATTTATTACGTGAGCAAAACCCTACTGGACGCCGAGCAGAGGTACCTACCACTGGAGAAGCTCGCCTTTGCACTAGTAGTAGCTTCGAGGAAGCTGAAGCATTATTTCGAATCCCACACTATTATCGTCCTTACATAGCACCCCCTTAAAGCAATCCTGAGGAAAACGGATTTGTAGGATAGACTGTCTAAATGGTCAGTCGAGCTCAGGAAATTTGACATCCAATTTCAACCAAGGACAACTATCAAGGGTCAGATCCTTGTTGATTTCATAGCCGAATTTGCGGGCGAGGAACCCTCCGACCAACCTCGACCAACAAGGCAAAAGGAAACAGGGAAACTATTTGTTGATGGAGCCTCCAACTCAAAGGTGGCAGGGGTAGGCATTGTTCTCATTACTCCAGAGAACATAATCCTTGAATAAGGAATCAGGCTTGGATTTGCAGCCTCCAACAACGAAACAGAGTACGAAGCCCTAATAGCCGACCTCCAAAACGCGCATACTTTGGGAGAAAAATATTTATAGGTGTTCGGCGATTCCCAACTAGTCTCCAATCAGATAAGTGGAGATTATAATGCAAAGGATGAAAGAATGGCAGTCTACCTCGCCTTAGTGAAAAAACTAATGCTAAGCTTTGAAGAGATCAACGTCCAGCAGTTTCTCAGGGGGCAAAACTGTCATACTAATGCCTTAGCATCCCTGAGTTCGGCAGTTGACTCCGACCTAAAAAGAGTCATCCCCATCGATTTCCTCACTTGTCCAAGCATTTATCGCAATAGTAAGCCACCAAACGTGGAACAGGTACTCCAGGTGGGATCAGCCCCTAGCTGGATGGACCCCTTAAAGGACTATTTAAAGGATGGCACGCTCCCAAATGACAAGAAGACTGCCCACCAGATAAGAGTCAAAGCTGCTCGCTTTCACTTATCCCCAAAAGGCAACTTGTATAAGAAATCCTTCTCCGGTCCCTACATTAAATGTGTACACCCCGGGGATGTCGAGCAAGTGCTACACGAGCTTCACGAAGGAATCTATGGAAGTTATATCGGAGGAAGGTCTCTAGCCTTTTGATCAATGAAGGAAGGCTATTGGTGGCCATATATGTAAAGAGACTCTGCGGAGTATGTCCGCAAATGCCTGAAATGCCAACTTCACGCTCCTATGATCCGCCAACCAGCCAGTGATCTAAAATCCCTGACCAGCCCATGGCCATTCTCCCAATGGGGAATGGACATCGTGGGACCACTACCTACCGCCACCGGAAATCGCAAATATCTATTTGTTGCGACTGACTACTTCACTAAATGGATCGAGGCAGAACCCTTGGCGAACATCTGAGATGCTGATATGATAAAATTCATATGGAGGAATATAATCACTCGTTTCGGCATTCCCCGAACCATCATCATAGACAATGGAACACAGTTCGAAAGTGGCTCCTTTCATAATTTCTGTAATGAACACGGTATCAGACACCACTTTAGTTCGGTGGCCTACCCTCAGAGCAATGGCCAAGCTGAGGCTTCCAATAAAACTGTGATTGATAGATTAAAGAAGCGATTGGAGCGATCCAAAGGCGCATGGGTAACTGAACTACCCCATATCCTATGGGCGTACCGAACCACTCCTCGACGAGCAACATGAGAAACCCCATTTTCGCTGACATATGGCATGGAAGCAGTCATCCCACTAGAAGAAAGTTTGCCAACAAAGAGGTCCGACCTTGTCGACCAGGGCCATAATGATGAAGCATTGCTCGCTGAACTCGACCTAGCCAACGAACTCAGAGAGTTAGCCCTAGTGAAACTAGCAAGCTATTAGCAACAGCTCACCAGGCATTACAGCAAAAGGGTTAACCCGAGAACATTCTGAGTTGGGGAGTACGTTCTAAGGAAAGTCCTGGGAAGCACAGTGAAACCATCAGACAGCAAGCTAGGCCCAAACTGGGAAGGACCCTTCAAGATAACAAGAGACGATCTGCAGGGTGCCTATCACTTGGAAACGATGGAGGGCAAAGAAATACCACGAGCATGGAACGCAGCTAATCTCAAGAGATTCTATTTTTAGATCTGTCTTTTATTCTTTTGTTATGAAAATGGAAGTTCATTTCTCTTATTATTAATGAAAGTTATTTAATTGGTTACACTCTGATTAGTAACAGCTTCATTTATCGCACATCTTTTCTAAGAAACAGGCACATTGATCACTATACTTTAGCAAGGGAATATCCCTCCTCAGGTCGTCGTCATGAAACGTGAAGGACCTCTTAGCATTGCCCTTGGCAATATATGAAACCCTATAGGGGATCCTTAGGCAATATGACCAAGTTTTATACTGGACATCAAACCTCCTTTGGTTGAATAAAATCCTGATCGGATGAAACATCCAACACCAGGTGTGTCCTCGCCAATTGCCCCACTTAGGCCTAAGGGAGTGTGACGACACAACCTAAAAGGTAAAGTGGTGCACAATGGTATCTCGATATTATACTGGACTGGGAGGACACTTGCATGACAAAATGAACTTAGAAAATTATAAAACAGCGATAATACGAAGAATATGATGCACACGTTTAGTCGGCAAAATTTCCTAAAACACAAACTTTTCATTAATTCATCATATTTACAACAATGGAGATACTTGTTTATTCGGCGAGCTCGCCCAAAGCATTACATTACTAAAAATACAAAAAACAACAACTGGAAAAATCTTAATGGGGGTGAGGCCTCTGAGCGAGATAATCAGCCACTCGAGCTCTTCGTCCATCATCAGGAGCAGGAACTAACTCTTCCTCAACCTCATTCGCATCCGACTCCAGTAATTGTCGAGGGATGGCATCGATGGGGATCCATCGATCATCCCTCCTGAAGGGGTTAGGCATCAGGATAGAGGGATAAATCTCATGGCGATACCAAAGCATCGAGTTCCTCGGGACTTGCATCTCCTTCAAAGCGCTCAGCCATCCCCTTATAAAGGAAAGCTCTTCGAACTCTGTCAACCTTGTGGGAGCATCTGACCAGCCCTGGTCGTAGCCATCAAACCACACTTGCCGAGGAACTTTTTTGAATAAGTTCCGCAATCGAGTGACATCCCTCTGAAGCCCAGCAGCGATCACATATGCTCGACGAACATCTCCACGAAGCTCATCCATCTCCCTCTCGTGAAGCTATTCTATTTACCTATCTCGGCTCCTAGTGCTCCTGCCAGCTCGCATCGATGAAGAACCCCGTAGCACAGGAGGAATATCTCTCAGACTAGATCTGGCTCGCGATGATGAGGAACCCTGTAATACTGCTGGAGCAGTGCTCGACGCTTGCTCCTTTAGTCGTGAGATCTCTCTCCTCAGAACCTCATTCTCTTGCTGAAGCATCTCTCCAACCTGGTTGATCTGAGAAGCATCGAAAAGTTTTGCTCTCAACGTATTCACTTCTTCTTTGCACCGAAGCCCCAACCTCTTCCATCTCTTGGAGCCTGTCCTTCAGCTTGTCCACAAGTTCATATTGTTATTTATACTTCTGATTCCTAGAATGAAGGGATTTACAAAGCCTAACGAAGGCCTGGCAAACCTCAGGACTCGCATTAGGACCAAGGGTCCTGCCCAGTTGAGAAGTAGCAGGAATGTAATCATCAATATCAATCGACTACAAATAGTGAAAAGACAAGGGAGAGAAGAAGACATATCAGTGCACAGAGAAATATAAGCCTTTTTTATTAATGAAGGTTGAAATTACATCGAACAGTAAAAAGAAAGTTTACAGATAGATAAAATCAAAAATACAAAGCAGTCCTAGCAGATAACTAGTTAGCAACCTCTGGTGGCCCAGAGGTCGATGGCCCCTTCCCCTTGTCGGCATCAGCAGGAGCACCGCCCTCATCATGGTTAATCTCTATTGCCACACCAAAGGAAGCATCAGCAAGGGTCATATGGGGGACAAGGTCAGCACCTTCGACAGCTGGGGTAGGGACTTCATCCACGGTTGGTTTTGGACCCGGGTCATGCTCGTCAAATAGGGGAGAATCGATGTCAATGCTAGCAGCCAAAAGGGCCTTATTCCAGCCCTTCTTAAAGTTCAGACGACTAATATAGCCTATCTGAACTTCAGCATCCTCGTACGCTGTAGCACAACCCGAATTGTATGAGTCCTCCTTAGCAGTGATAGCCTCAGACTCCTTCTTTTTCAGCTCTTCAGATAGCACCCTGTTGTCTTCAACAACCGCTAGTTTGCTCGAGTAAACCAGGTCGTAAGCCTGTCGCAGCTCTTTCAAATCCTTAACTACCGCATCCCTTCTCCTTGTTGGCAGTAGCAAGAGCCAGGTTGGATAAAATGCGAGCAGCATCAACGGCTTTAATGCTAGCCTCGAGCTCTTTACCCTTCAGCTTTAGGGCAGCATTTTCCTTCTCCAGCTCGCTGTTTCTCTTCACCAGCTCATCGCGTGAACGATACAGCACGGCGAAGTCAGTAACAAACTACAGAAAAAAGAAGATATTAGAAGAGGGAAATGAGAGAATTCATAAAAATATGAGAGAGAAGGGAAAAACCTTACCAGAGCTACCCTTTGACTAGCCTGAAGGGCCAATTGCTCGGACCCTACCGCCCTTTGGTGATCAGCTAGGAGGACAGCTCTCTCGAGCAAAACGGGGGCCAACTGAGGGGAAATTGCAACAGAAGCCCCCTTGGGCAGCACAGACACTGGGACCAAGGCTTGCCCGGCCTTCGTCCTCACTTTGGCCCTCCTCTTCTCCTCCTCTCTCTCGTTCTCTTTCTTCTTCCTCTCCTCTACCCTCCTCTTCTCCTCCAACTTCTTCTTCTCTTCTTCCTTTTTTCTCCCTCTATCCCTCACCTGCTCCTCTTCCTTCCTCTTTCTCTCCTTTTCTTGAGCAGAGGACCGGGAACTAGTAACCACAGCCCCAGAATTAGATTTTTGCTTCATTAACCTCTGTGCAAGAAGCACGTGGTCCTCATCATCATCATTCCTGATTAAGTTCTTCCTTGGAGGAATAATCTCCTCGCTCGAACTGCTAGAAGTGCTCGACGACCCTCGAGCTTCAGAAACCTCCCCACGATCAAAGGAGCTGCTACTATTAGAGCTACCTCCACCCAAATTACTTACTGCTCCCGCAAGGTCACTTTCAGAGCTGCTCTCCTCCTCGTCCAACTGAATAAGATCCACAGTAGTCTTTTCAGGAAAATCAAACTCTGGGATACTCTCTACGGGCCTTGCTATGAAACTGGAGCCAACGTTCTTGTACTCGAGCAGAAAGCCAGCAGACCTGGGATGCTCGCCGTCACCCAAAGGCTCCCTGATATTCTAAGCCTTAATTAATTTTGAGAGATGAACCTCGCTGAGAGAAGGTTCCAAGTTCTTTGACCTCGCTGTGGAAGAAAAAGCAAAGAAGAGTTAGAAAGATCGCAAATCAACAAAAGTCGAAACAACAGAGCAATGTCTACCTATGTATTCTTCCCCATAAAAGGGAACAGAGAACCTCTCAGACCTCGACCCTTCAAATTGGGGAGAAAACTGCCAGTTTCTATCAAGGAAACCGTCTTACCAATAGTCCTTATGGGAATCAGGTAGATTTACTACCAATACCCTGTCAGGCGCCTAGCTTTGAGGTAGAGGACACCAGAGCTAGTTCGAGAGAAGGAATAGCAAAAACAAACCTCGGCGAGCCCTAACCTAGTACCATATAACTGATTTATTCAATGTACGCCATTAACTATTTTCCACACATTGGGCGAGCATTGTGCAGGAACAATGTTAAAATAGCCAAAGAAATGCAAAAATAAGTCATTGGGAGGAAAAGTGAGTCCCCCCTGGGAAAGAAACAAGACATGGATCCAGTGGGCATCATCTATATCTCTAACATTTCTAGGAGGGGAGGCACAACACTCAATAACTACCCACTCAGGGATGTTGTAAAACTTCCTAAACTCAGAGACCAACCTATTCCCAATTTTCGCCATTAGAAAACCCTAAAAAACTACAAATTCAAAGAGAAAGTACAGAGAAAAGGTACAGGAAACTTACAAGATAGAAGATCGACTCGAACGATAAAGAAGCACAGGCCCAAATGACAAGGAAGAAATGAGAATGGAGATTGAGAGAAGAAGGTACAAAGTGCTAGAACTCACAGAAAATGGAAAAGTGCTGGAAAGATTTAAGCGACGGTAGAAAAGTAAATATCCCAAGAAACCTTCAAATTTTTCTAATCATAGTGCACAAGGTACGAAGCGAGTGCCGCCAAAATCCACTTCACAGCTTTCGAAGAATTGCAAAATAGCCATTATGGCTAATCATTTAAATTTATTGAGCCCATAAACATGGCCCAACAAACTTAGGGGCAACTGTGGGTACCCAAAATTAAGACCAAGGGCCTGGACGAGTAGCCCAATTCTGGCGGCCCAAAGTCCAGGTCCCCCACCTCTTATTCTGAATATGATCCGGTCTCTTCCCATGTTCCCATGAAGGGAGGTTATAGGGAGATATGGAATACGTGGGGGAATCCATCACCCCCGCTCGCCTAAATGTACATGTATATATATAAAACCCTAGGTCCGGGGCAAAAGGACAAGTTGTATTCTCTGTAACCACTCTCCGGAGTATATAGAAATAACATCGACTGCACCACCGTGGACGTAGGCACATATTGGCTAAACCACGTACATCCTTTGTTCTGTGATTGTCATTTTACATTCCTTATTCCTACTTGGTGATCACTTTTTTCTTATCTATTTGTGTTGTATAATAATTGTCACCATAATTATTAATTTGGTAGTGCTGAAGTATCTTGAGACTTCAAGATTCTGCATAGTTGCTGGTGATAGAATCTGATCATTGAATCATGGGAGGTGTTTGTTTAAGAGGCGGTCAGCATCAATATCAGGGGGAAATTTCACCTTTAGGACTTTGTGTCAAACACAAACCTCGAACGATAAGTTCTTTCAATTTTATCTATTTTGTATTTGGGTTATTTCGTTTATTCTGCATATAATATTTCCAACAATCTAATGGTCAAAATATGTTGTTATTCTACAACCTGCTATGGAAAATTGTAATGCAAAATACTCCGAAAAACTTGAACTGTTTGATGGAAAGAATTTTAAGAGATGGCAAATGAAACTGCAATTTTACCTAACATCTCATAAGATATTTGATGTGACTTCATCTGATAGACCTTCTATACCTAAAGAACTAGCTGATTGGAAACAAAGGGGTTATAAATGTAGGAATTATATTCTGAATTGTCTCTGCCTTGAATTGTGTGATGTCTATTGGTCCTGTCCCACTGCCAAAGAATTATGGAATACACTGGATAAAAAATATGCAACTGAAGATACTGGGTCTAAAAAATTTGTGGTTGGAAAATTTTTGGATTTTAAAATGGAAGATAATAAATCTGTTGTGTCGCAACTAGAGGAACTGCAAATTATTATTCATGAAATTCGGGCCGAGGGCTATAGCCTATGTGAGGGATTTCAAGTGTCTTCTATAATTGAAAAACTTCCACCTTCTTAGAAAGATTACAAAAATGGTCTTAAACACAAGAAAAAAAGGGGTGACACTAGAAGATTTGATAGTTCGTTTGAGAATTGAGGAAGACAATAGGAATGCAGAACTTAGGGAGAAAAATTATGAATTCATCTCTAAGGCTAATTTGGTCGAGGGGAAATCAAATTGAAACCAAAAGCAGAACCAGTTTAATCTTAACCATTCAAAATATAAACATAGGCACTATAAAATAAACCAGAATTCGAGGTCCAACCATAAATTCAAACATAATGATCAAAATAAAAATTCTAAACCTCAATTTAAATCTAAACCTGCAGGTCAATGCTATGTGTGTGGGAAACCAAGTCATTATGCTAAAGATTCCAAGTTTAGGAAGAGTCGGAATGTGAAACCTCAAGCAAATGTAATGGTAAGGGTAACTTTTCTGCTGTTGTGACCGAGGAAAACATTGTGAATAACATAAGAGACTGGTGGCTTGATTCTGGCACTACCAAACATATTTATGGCACGAGAGGTGCCTTCACTACCTTCACTGCTGTGGGTGAGGGTGAACGTCTGTACATGGGAAACTCCTCTTCGTCTAAGGTTGAGGGGAAGGGAACCATAGTTTTAAAGTTCACTTTAGGAATGTTCTTACCTTAAAAGATCTTTTATATGTCCTTGAGGTTAGGAAGAATTTGGTGTCCGGGTTTATCTAGTTAAGAAGTGTTTTAAAATTGTTCCAGAGATTGATAAGGTAGTTGTGAATAAGGGAGGTGCTTTTGTGGGGAAAGGTTATATTCATGAGGGTCTTTTCAAACTAAATGTAACCGTGGCTGATAATAATAAAACATCTACTTCTTCTGCTTATTTGATTGACTCTTGTGATATGTGGCATTTTAGACCCGGTCATGTAAATAAGGCATCCATTAAAAATTAATGTTTTTAGGAAACATACCAAAATCCGATATTTCTTCTAACTCTAAATGTGAAATACGTGTTGAATCAAAATATGCTAAAAAATCTTTTTCGAGTGTCGAAAGAAGTTCAACTGTTTTAATTTTAATACATTATGATATTTGTGATTGAAAAGGTTATGTGACACATGGTGAAAATAAATACTTCGTTACTTTTATTGATAATTACTCTAGTTACTGTTATATTTATCTCCTTACGAGTATAAATGAAAGTTTCTCAAAATTTATTTCTTATAAATTAGAAGTTACATTTTTTTTTGAAAAAATCCATTAAAACTTTAAGATTCGATAGGGGAGGGGAATACACATGTGATCTTGATAAATATTGTAAAGAAAATGGTATAATTCATCAAGTTACTCATCCTTATTCCCCCCAATCGAATAGTGTGGCTGAAACAATAAATAGAATCTTAAGGATATGGTAAATTCTATGTTAAGCACTTCGGGATTACCTTATAATATGTGGGGTGAGACACTTCTTATGTCTTGTTATATTCTTAATAAAATACCTTTTAAAAATAATGATAAAACTCCTTATGAAATGTGGAAAAATAGAAAACCTTCTTATAAACACCTTAAAGTGGGGGGGGGGGGGGGGGGGGGTGTCTTGCTAAGATTTAAATACCACTACCTAAGAGAACTAAACTTGGCCCAAAGACTGTTGATTGTGTTTTTATAAGTGATGCTAAAAATAGTAATGCGTATAAGTTTCTTGTAATTGATTCTAAAAATCAATATAAAGATAAAAACACTATTTTTGAGTAAAGAGATGCTGAATTTTATGAGGACAAATTTCCTTTTCAAGTGAGTGTGACACCCCTCTTAAAATAATAACGGGTGGCTATCCCTGTACTGCATTTAACCAGGAATCTCAGATGGATCATTCTCAGCATCTATTGACGATACAAAAATAAATATTGCTAATTACCCAAAACTATAAAAAGCGGATGCCAAAATTTTAAAACATACAACAAGCATCTCGGTATTAACAAAACTGACTACTAAACATAAATAAAGAGGTACATACGCACCATGAAGAAAGGACATGCTCATTTAATATACCATAAGTACGTACAAGAAAAAATATACCCGAATAAGCTGTCGGGTCACAGAAAATACAACATCTAAGAGGAAGAAATGTAAAATGATACATATAACACTTAGGCATAAGCCTTATAAGTAAAATGAATCCTATTTAGATTTACAAAGAATTAGGAAACAACTGCAATATAAATCTCGCAACAGTCCGCATCCATCACGGCTCCGAGAACACTAGATGGAAAAAGCTTCATTGGCGCCCTGACGGTGGGACACCTGTAGTACAATATATATATATATATATATATATATATATATATATATAGGAGAAGGCTCACCTACATCATGCTCTATACATCATCCATGCATCACGCTTAATTATAGGACCTAAAAAACTTTTTTTTTCAAATTTTATATTTTTTCCTTGTAATTAACCTTCTAATCAACCCATATGCAAAAAATTAGGTCAAAATATATTTTGTAACTATTTTTAAAAAATCCACAAAAAACAAAAAAGTGCTAAAATTACCTTATTTATAAGGGTCTGCGCCAGCAGTTTTTTATGAATTTTTTAAAAATAGCTACAAAATGTATTTTGACCTCATTTTTTGCATATGGGTTGATTGGAAAGTTAATTTCAAGGAAAAAATATAAAATTTGAAAAAAAAGTTTTCTAGGGCTTAGAATTAAGTGTGATGTACGGTGTGATGTATAGTGCATGATGTAGGTGAGCCTTCCTCTCTCTCTCTCTCTCTCTCTCTCTCTCTCTATATATATATATATATATATATATATATATATATATATATATATATATATATATATATATATATATATATATATATATATATATATATATAGCAAGAGAGAAATATATACGGGCCAGAGCCTGAGGTGTAAAAGCATTTGTAACAAGTGTATTAACAGTGCATAATAATTATAAACCCAATATCTCATAATCATAGTGGAGTCGAACTCTCGTGGAAACCCAAACTCACCCCTCAACTAAAGCGTGCTCCTAAGTGTATACCCATAAACCTTAATTACTCTACCCAACACATTATAGGGACAATATACCTAATTATACCCATATCCTAAGCCCTCATAACCCACCATCCTAAGATGACCCCGAAATCCTATCCATTCCAATAACTAAAATATATATACACATCTATATATTTTACTAGGCTTTCGATTATAAAATTATTGGCTTAAGCCAGTCACTAGTCTTAACACGTCACACCTAATCTTTAGTTTTCATCTAAAGAATTTATTCTCTAAACAATATACCTCCGATATTTAAGGACAAAACTTCTCTCCACTACCAGCATTGCACTACGTTTTGTGCGTGGAGCGCCTCGCAAAGCGAAATCCAAATAAGGAACCCCCCGATACACTACTCCTTGACAATGTTGATCATTGAGATCCATTGTGACCTAAACCCATAACCTATAACTCTAGCTATTTATAAGGAACAACTATCTCCAAGAATTTAAGTAAGATATCACCTAGAATCCTTAGGGTCTATATAACATTATCATAGTTATATACGCACGATTATTCAACCCTATCAAGCATGTACACCTAACACATAAAATCTACATCTTATAACACCTATATCACATTCACCTATAGGGTATGGATTATTACTTTAAGTATATAACACAAACATTCAATCCTATAACCATGCACACATACCATACAACAATGCGCACTTTAAAATACTCATACCGATATACGATTATAGGATACAAATCTACTGCACGATTCTATCATCTTCCAGGAATTACTCTCTTTATCCCGGGTTACCATCCACCGGACTATTATCATAGTGCCATGGTAATAAAAAGAAAACATATCATATGGGAAGCGGTCATAGTTCCTAACCGAAAGTGAGAACGAATCATACCCAATACTTCTCACCCCAAAATGAAATCACACAATAAATAGAGGACGACTCTGACCTGGGGACTATATGCACCCTGCTCCTCAAGTCAGGGGCCTCACCCACATCGCGTAACCTCCCATTATAGCATGTGCTGGGCATGCCACACCATAAGTATATATATCTCATTCAAAACAGATATACGTACATATGATCACATCACATATACTAACCATCACATACGGTATATACATTCACGCACGCGCATATAAACACATCTATATATATATATATATATATACGTACAAACAAATCCCAATACGTATGTATAAAGGTACAAAAATCGGGTATGTATAGATAATTCTCACTATAGTAGCTAACGCCTTAACGCGTACCTACTCAATTCATTTCCTTACAATCCTTCACTAGTAACTCACCCATTCATCATACTCATTTGGTGAATAATCTCCCAATATATCCAACATTAAGGATAATATCTCAAAATTGAATGCACATCTCAATCATAATACACATACCATCAATATTCGGATACATACCAACATCTCTTAATTACTTCGGCTGTAAGTATAAACCCAACCTAATAGCCGGTAACCTATGAGATCCATTCTAATTTAATTTATAATCCCTGCATACCTCGGAATATCTCTCATCAATTGGGCATAAATGTATGATGACTATCTCTACGACTTATAACTATTTCATTATAGCCCACCACCATTATATTAATATAATATGCCTATCTTTCAGTCCCACAATCATTTCCTTACTAAAAGAGGCATCATACTCTCATAATCCATTTCTAAAATAGGTCCAAATGCTGCCTAATCATCCTAAGGCACAAATCTCATGATGTATAACCTAACCCTCTATAATACATCCCCTAAGAAGGTTACTAAGTTTTAAACCCAAAAGAAAAGGGTGGTAAAAGAAAATCCCATTCTTGAGCTAAAAATAGAGGACCCGTCGACCGACCCCTAACCCCCGGTCGACCGTGGTTCTAAAGTTTTCCCTTTGAAGAAAGCAGTAGGATTTTCCCTTAGGCGCGGTCGACCGGCCCCCTGATCGCGGTCGACTGGCCATACCAGGTATTCAGCCATTTTCCCCTTTTGGACGAACTCTAACTCTATATACACCCAAATTTATCGACTTTCAACCATTAATCTTCCCCTAATTAAGTTTCCAACATCAAAACTCATATACAAATCAGTCCCACTCGTTATACAACCTCAAATTCATTTGCAAACATCAATTTCTAAGATTTAACCTATAAAATCTAGGTTTTGATATATATACCCAAAATCCTATGTCCACAAATTATGAAATAAAATTCACAAATGAATTATTTAGCAGGATTAAACACTTGCCTCAAAGTTGTAGAGGTTGAATCATCCTCGAGATCGCGTATTGATCGAAAATCTCCAAGCTCTAGGCTTTCTCCTCTCTCCTCTTTCTTTTCCTCTTCTCTTTCTCTCTCTAGGGTTTTCTCTCCCTCTCTTAATATCAAGAATGAGATTTTAAATCTCCCAAAGGCTTTATAAGCCTAATATCCCAGATATTCAACTTTAAATGGTGATACACACTGTAAATGACTCGTTTACTCCAATTCGAGTCAAATTAACTTAAAAATATTCCGAAATCGAAATAAAACCCAGTGATAGTCATTTTGACTATCTCGACCCATCCGAAATCAACCACACGCTCAGATTCATCATCCGAAATACTTTATAACATCCTCAAATTTATAACTCAATTGCCAAATTTTAAAATTCTCCGATTTAAATCAATTTTATTTCTCTTAGAAATTTTAAATTATCATCCCCAAAATCTCGGAGTATTACATACTTCCCCCATTACAAAAATTTCATCTTCGAAATTTAAGTTATGCCTAGGACTCCGAACATCAACTAGTTCTTACGTTTATCCTCAAGATCACTATACATATCTCTCCCACTTCTCATGGTGAATCATTTTAACTTTAAAAATCAAGTTAACTATTCAGGGCACCCATACACCCTGTACCTGAGCTCAACTCATATAAACATAACCCGGCTCCATTAGCCTCAATCGTAATATAGCTCACAACAGATTAATCTGTAATAGCATACTAAGTATATAAAATTTTAAAATTTCCCTTGGTTGAACTCTTCTCAATTCCTTACATTCGCTACTTTCATGCAGGGGAGGTCTCGCAAGCAAAATCCAAACAAGGAACCCTCCTAATACACTACTCTATAGCTATGTTGGGGATTGAGATCAGATGAACCAGGGTTAAGGTTTTATAAAATATTTTTGAATCATAGATATTTTCGGAAGTTTTATATAGAAATATAAATCAAAATAATTATATAGCTTTTGACATGCCAATCAAACAGATTATGTTCAAGACATAAGGCCTCAACAAATGCAATACTCCTACCAACAACTAGTCCTCAAAACTTATACATCTATGAGCTAAATTCCCCGGTCAATAATGATATGTTAAACTTTGGACCTCCTTAGTGATACAAATCCTTTACATCACATCAAAGCATTTCTGCAAGATAAGTCCTTCCACAACCGGAATACTACAAATACATGCACCTAGCCTAACCATAAAACAATAACCTTATCGTTACTACTTAACAAACCTTCACAGTTCGCACTTTCGAAAATCAAAAGCACAACTCTCTACAAGCTCATTGTAAAATGATCTATTATCCTAAAAGATACCATCCAAATGTCACACACACTCACTCCTTCTCCAAGGAAATTCTACACACATTATGGTTATAGCGGCTAACCACTTATTAAAACTTATTTGCAACCCTCCCAATACCGCGTAAAGCATGACCTAAGCCCTAAAGGAAGGTATTCTACATTATACCTCCATATTCCAATCGCTTCACTTCATCCATGAGTCCCTAGTCAAAGTCCTTTACTTCTTCCAAGGCAATCCTTCTTCATAAGGCCTATTTCTCCACAAAACAAACATCTTCCCAAAAATCCTTTCGAGTCAACCTGAAGGAAAAAGCACTATTGCGACCCTCAACAATCCCGCCTAATACCCCGTCGCAACGATGATCTTGCTCTACTGGTATCAAATCCTTTAGTCCTACTTGATAAACCCGAGTCTCCAAATTTCTTACTCTCTTCATAAATGAAGACGACACTCGTGGCAGTGTGATAAAGCCACACACCCCACATCGATAAAAGTCAGCAACACTGGTTTCCCCAATAGGTGCTGACGAATTTCTCAATATAAACCTCCCAAGGACTTCACTATTCACTTCTTCTCCATACATACCTCTTCAGGTGAAAAGTTCACCAATCGAGTAGATTCTTCTTTGTACTCAACTAATGATTGATCTCCTTGAGTCATATCTAATAGTCTCGTCCTTATTTTCGCATGAATTGCGGACTTCTAATCAAAGCGTACCCAAAATTCATTATGGGCATTGCATCTCTCTACCCTGGTGTGGTTACTAACTCCAACCCTTGAAGAGTTGCACTTGTTAGTTTGGGGGGGGGGGGGGGGGGAGTACTTGTTTCTGCACCTCACTACACTCAATCATCCAAAGGTGCCCTGTGAATCCTTCTTCCACTAACTAGCAACTATTGTATCAGCTCTCCCCTAAAATTCTGGGGAATTCTCTTTACTAAAGGCTTCCCGTACTCTTTCCCACGCAGATGATCCTGGGTGGTCTTAAGCCATCAAAACTACAGGAGGGCGCGCCACCGCAAAAATGGTGGCACCTACTGTTCATGCCACAAAGTTGGCAGCTTCGACTACAGTCACAATCCCTATGGGCATTTGGGGTTCCACACTCTCAGCCCCTTTATTTGCCCTACCTGGACGACTTCTTCTTGGTGACGTCTGAGATGAAAGAAACTGTGTCAGAACGTCGTTCAAGGAATTTCAAATCGCAGAATAAAATAAACGTAGCTAACACAACAATACTAATAGTAGGGCTCTACATAAATGTTTACGGAAGAACACAAAAAACCCACATAAATCCTAAAGACACTAGAACCTGATGCTCTAATACCATCCGTGACACCCCGCTTAAAATAATAATGGGTGGCCAACTCTATACTACATTTAACCAGGAATCTCAGATGGATCATTCTCAACATCTACTGACGATACAAAAATAAATATGGCTAACTATCCAAAACTATAAAAAGCGGATGCCAAAATTTTAAAACATACAATAAGCATCTAGCTAACATAAAAAATGACTATTGAACACAAATAAAGAGGTACATACGCACCATGAAGAAAGGACATGCTCATTTAATATACCAAAAGTACGTACAAGAAAAAATATACCCGAATAAGCTGTCGGGTCACAAACAATACAACATCTAAGGGGAAGAAATATAAAATGATACATATAACACTTGGGCATAAGCCTAATAAACAAAATGAATCCTATATATATTTATAAAGAATTAGGAAATAGCTACAATACAAATCCCGCAATAGTCCGCATCTGTCACGGCTCCGAGAACACTGGATTGAAAAAGCTTCATTATCGCCCTGACGGTGGGATACCTGTAGTACACAATATATATATATATATATATATATATATATATATATATATATATATATATATATATATATATATATATATATATATATATATATATATATATATATATATATATATATATACATCAAGGGAGAAATATATACGGTTCAGATCCCGAGGTGTAAAAGCATTTGTAGCAAGTGTATTAACAGCGCATAATAATTATAAATGCAATATCTCATAATTATAGTGGAGTCGCACTCTTGTGGAAACCCAAACTCACCCCTCAACTAAAGCACGCTCCTAAGCGTATACCCCTAAACCTTAGTTATTCTACCCAACACATTATAGGGACAATATACCTAATTATACCCATATCCTAAGCCCGCTTGACCCACCATCCTAAGATGACCCCGAAATCCTATCCATTCTACTAACTCAAACATATATACACATCCATATTTTTTACTAGTCTTTCGATAATAATATTATTGTCTTAAGCCAGTCATTAGTCTTAACACGTCACACCTAATCTTTACTTTTCATCAAAAGAATTTATTCTCCAAACAATAAACCTCCGATATTTAAGGACAAAAATTATCTCCACTACCAACATTGCACCACGTTTTATGCGTGGGGCGTCTCGCAAAGCAAAATCCAAACAAGGAACCCCCCCCCCCCCCGATACACAACTCCTTGACAATGTTGATCGTTGAGATCCATTGTGACCTCAACCCACAACCTATAACTCCAGTTACTTACAAGGAACAACTATCCCCAAGTTTATAAGTAAGATATCACCTAATCTTTAGGGTCTATATAACATTATCATAGTTATATACGCACGATTATTCAACCCTATCAAGCATGTACACCTAACACATAAAATGTACATCTTATAACACCTATATCACATTCACCTATAGGGTATGGATTATTACTTTAAGTATATAACACAAACATTCAATCCTATAACCATGCACACATATCATACAACAATGCGCACTTTGAAATACTGATACCACTATACGATTATAGGATACAAATCTACTACACGATGCTATCATCTTCTAGTAATTACTCTCTTTATCCCAGGTTACCATCCACCGGACTATTATCACACTGCCATGGTAATAAAAATAATACATAACGTATGGGAAGCGGTCAAAGTTTCTAACCGAAAGTGAGAACAAATCATACCTAGGACTTCTCACCCCAAAATGAAATCACATAATAAATAGAGGACGACTATGACCTGGGGCCTATACGCACCCTGCTACTCAAGCCAGGGGCCTCACCTACATCTCATAACCTCCCATAATAGCCTGTGCTGGGTATGCCACACCATAAGTATATATATATTATTCACAGCAGATACACATACATATGATCACATCATATATACTAACCATCACATACGGTATATACATTCATGCCATATACACGCGCATATAAACACATTTATATATATACGCACAAACTAATCCCAATACGTCTGTATAAAGGTACAAAAATCGGGTATGTATTGATAATTCTCACTATACTTGCTAACGCCTTAACGCGTACCTACTCAATTCATTTCCTTACAATCCTTCACTAGTAACTCGCCCATTCATCATATTCATTTGGTGAATAATATCCCAAGATATCCAACATTAAGGATACTATCTCAAAATTGAACGCACATCTCAATCATAATACACATACCATCAATATCCGGATAGATACCAACATCTCATAATTACTCCGGCTATAAGTATAAACCCAACCTAATAGTCGGTAACCTACGAACTCCATCCTAATTTAATTTATAATCCCTGCATACCTCGTAACATCTCTCATCAATTGGGCATAAATGTATGATGACTATCTCTATGACTTATAACTATTTCATTATATCCCACCACCATTATATTAATATAATCCGCATATCTTTCAGTCCCACAATCATTTCCTTACTAAAAGAGGCATCATACTCTCATAATCCATTTCTAAAATAAGTCCAAATGCAGCCTAATCATCCTAAGGCATAAATCTCATGATATATAACCTAACCCTCTATAATACATCCCCTAAGAAGGTCACTAAGTTTTAAACCCAAAAGAAAAGGGTGGTAAAAGAAAATCCCGTTCTTGGGATAAAAACAGAGGACCTGTCAATCGACCCCTGACCCCCGGTCAACCACGGTTCTAAACTTTGCCATTTGAAGAAAGCAGTAGGCTTTTCCCTTCGGCGTCGTCGACCGCCCCCTGGTCGCGGTCGATTGGCCATACCAAGTATTCGGCCATTTTCTCCTTTTGGATGAACCCTAACTCTGTAAACACCCAAATTTATCCACTTTCAACCATTAATCTTCCCCCAATTAAGTTTTCAACATCAAAGCTCATATAAAAATCAACCCCACTCATTATACAACCTCAAATTCATTTGCCAACATCAATTTCTAAGATTTAACCTATAAAATCAAGATTTTTATATCTATACCCAAAATCCTATTCTTTTGTCCACAAATTATGAAATAAAATACACAAATGAATTATTTAGCAGGATTAAACACTTGCCTCAAAGTTGTAGAGGTTGAATCATCCTCGAGATCGCGTATTGACCGAAAATCTCCAAGATCCAAGCTGTCTCCTCTTTCTTTTCCTCTTCTCTTTCTCTCTCTAGGGTTTTCTCTTCCTCTCTTAATCTTAAGAATGAGATTTTAAATCTCCCGAAGGTTTTATAAGCCTAATATCCCAGATATCCAACTTTAAATGGTGTTACACTCTTTAAATGACTCGTTTACTCTAATTCGAGTCAAACTAACTTAAAAATATTATGGAATCAATATAAAACCCAGTGACAGTCATTTTGACTATCTCGACCAATTCGGAATCAACCACACATTCAGATTCATCATCCGAAATACTTTATAACATCCTCAAATTTATACCTCAATTGCGAAATTTTAGAATTCTGTGATTTAAATCAATTTTATTTCTCTCAAAATTTTTAAACTCTCAGCCCCAAAATCTCAGGGTATTACAGTGAGAAGTAAGGAAACTAGTAGGTCTATTATAATGGGCCCCAGCGTTAGAAATGAATCTTCAAATTTAAAAGAAATTGAAATTAGAAAAAGTAAAAGACCTAGGATAGCTACTTTTTTTGGTCCTGAATTTTTAACATACTTAATGGAAAATGATCCTGTCACTTTTAGTGAGGCAATGTCCTCACCCGATTCTATTTTTTGGAAAGAAGCTATAAATAGTGAATATGATTCTATTTTTTCTAACAACACTTGGGAGTTAGTTGAGTTGCCTAAGGATGTAAATCTATTGGATGCAAATGAATTTTTAAAAAGAAATTAAAAGTTGATGGTTCTATTGATAAATTTAAGGCAAGATTGGTAGCTAAAGCCTATAGGCAAAAGGAAGGAATTTTTTTCTTTGAAATTTAGTCACCTGTTACTAGAATTACATCTATTAGGCTATTAACTACTATTGCTTCGTTACATAATATGATAATTCATCAAATGGATGTTAAAACAGATTTTTTGAATCGAGATCTTGAAGAAGAAATTTATATGGATCAACCCGAGGGGTTTGTAGTCCAAGGCCTAGATAGAAAAAATATGTAAACTTAAAAAATCTTTATATGGACTAAAACAATCTCCTAAACAATGGCATGAAAAATTTGATCAAGTAATGATCTCTAATGATGTTAACATTAATGAAGCGGATAAATGTATTTATAGCAAAATCAAGGATAATTCTAGTGTGATTATTTGCTTATATGTGATTGATATGCGTATTTTTGGAACTGATATGGATATAGTTAATAAAACCAAAAATTTCCTTAATAAGAAATTTGATATGAAAGATTTGGGTGTTGCTTATGTTATACTTGGAATTAAAATCCTTAAAAATTCTGGAGGATTTTTTTAACCCAATCTCATTATGTAGAGAAAATTCTTAGAAAATTTGAACAATTTAATTGTATTCCTGCTAAAACACCTTATGACCCTAGTTGTCACTTAAGAAAACATTCGGGTCCTGGTGTATCATCGTTACAATATTCTAGAGTTATTGGTAGTCTAATGTATCTTATGAACTGCACTAGACCTGAAATTGCATATGCTGTGGGTAGACTTAGTAGATATACTTGTAATCCTAATAATGAACATTGGGATGCTTTGATTAAAGTTTTGAGATATCTAAATTACACAATAAATTATGGTATTCATTATATTAGATATCTTGCTGTAATTGAAGGCTTTAGTGATGTTAATTAGATTTTTGATAATGATGAATGTAAGTCTACGAGTGGCTATATTTTTTCCTTGGCATGAGGCACTATACCTTGGAAATTTACCAAGAAAACATGCATAGCTAGATCCACCATGGAGTCTGAGTTCATAGCATTGGATAAAGCAAGTGAAGAGGCTGAATGGTTAAGGAATTTCATCTTAGACATCCATTTGTGACCAAAACCAATTCCATCTTTGTCCATTCACTGTGATAGTCAAGCAGCGATCGCAAGGTCACATAATAACTCCAACAACAGAAAGTCTAGACATATCAGGAGAAGACACAACAAAGTGAGACAACTATTTAAAGACGGAGTTATAGCAATCGAATATGTCAAGTCAAAAGAAAACCTGGAAGATCCATTGACTAAAGGGATAGCTAGAGAGCTAGTTTACCAAACATCGAGGGGAATGGAACTAAAACCTATTAATATTTAAATCACCTATAATGGAAACCCAACCCATATGACTAGAGATCCCAAGATTTGGGTTCAATGGGGTACCAAACTTATACGAGTGATTTGTGGGGGTACTAACTTAAGTTTTACTTAAAACCCATTCATATGATGTAGTACCTCTGTATCGATGGAGGATGAAATTTAATCTCTTAATGATTTCTATAGATGTTATTCAGTGGGGTGTGAGATCCATTACACTCATGATAGAAGCACCTATATGAGTGTGGTAGTGGGGCCGCTTCCTATGAGAATTAAGGCTGATTCTCTAGAGCACTCAAGAAACCTGGGCATGCTCAAGGACGAAACGAGCACAACCGTGGGAACTCGATGATGATTTTGGGAGTCATGTGTGTATTCTATTGACTTAATTTTACAACAACGGTGAAATAGTTCAAGACATTAGTTCCCTATCAACTGGTAAATTCAATAGATCAACACAAAGCAAAGGTTCAAGTCAAATGACACCTTCGCCTTTTACATCACTCCTAATGATACTACAGAGCGTCTTTATATATTTATTTATTTATTTCATTCTTGTGGGGTATTGTTGGGTATATTAGTATATATATTTATTTTGAATGAACTAAATAAATTGGGCTAAGTGGCCTAGTGGTAAGTTTATGTGGTTTGGTGCTTGAGGTCATGAGTTCAATCCCTAGGAGGCACACTAGACATTAATAGTCTTGGATTGGGCCTTGGGTCTTTGGGGTTTAGGCTTCTCTTGAGTGCCCATAATTTTTACCCTTTTATTAATTCGTTTTAACTCCTTTTTACCCATTTTCAATTTTTGACTTAGTCTCCTATTCTAAGTAAACTACCCATTAGTGGAGATATTAGTGTATTAGTTGTCTAAAACCTCTACCCACGTTTTTTTATCAAATTCTTTATATATAACAAAGGCTACAGGTTTGAAAAAGAACACATAAAAATTCCATCTCTCCCACTTTCTCTGCAAATATATTATTAGCCTATTTTCTACAATAAATTTTATATTTATTATTAATTTTGGAGTGCTGGAGTATCCTGAGAGTTCAAGTTTCTGCATAGTTTCTGGTGACAGAATCTGATCATTGAATCCTGATAGTTGTTTGTTCAAGAGGTTGACAACATCAATATCAGTGGGCAATTTCACCTTTAAGACTTTGTGTCAAACACAAACCTCGATCGATAAATTCTTTCAATTTTATCGATTTGGTATTTCGATTATTTCATTTATTTTGCATATAATATTTCCAACAGTTTATCAATGGAAAGCATGATATTACGCATAAATTCTTGTTATTATATACATCCACTTCCATCCCTCCTTTTTTCCTGAAATCAAAAGAAAGCTACTTGTATATGTCGTCAACAGTAATGCCTATGTGACTTGAAAGCAAAATGAAACAATCATGTGACCTTATTAATACGTTTCAAACCAAAAAGAAAAAAAAGATTATCAATTTTGGGACAAAAGCATATGAAATTCGGTTGCTACAAAAAAAAAAATATGAAATTCGGTAAAGATATCTCCTCACTAAAAATTGGCTCCAAATTTTAGTTCTCCTAGATAATTAGGTCTACAAACTGCAATGCAAAATTAGGATAATTTTATCGAAAGACAAAGGTCAAATTATTTTCAATTTGAGAAGAATAGATTGATGGGACCCATAATGGAGGCAAATTCATATAAACAGTCACCTAATACTTCATGGCAGCAATATGGGAACCCATATCCAAAATTTGATTTTGGTTTAGTTCCACCTCAAAAAACTCAAAATTTTTTTTCGATTTTTTCAACATCACAAATCGATTATGTAAGTAATGCGTGTGTGTAGGGTTGAAAGAGAAAATACACATGAAAGTTTTGTTCATCCAATCCAAAGTTAGCTGTATATGTACTACTTTTTTTATTTATCCTCATGGTTATTTAGCTGTTACGTATGTGTCTTTGGTTCACCTTGGTTTGCCTCTCCATATACTGATGGGTTCTCCTGTCAAGGGTCTTATTAGAGCATAATATGGATTTTTGCGCACATACATCGACTATTCAAAGCTTTTAAAGCAGTGGGAAATGTAGCTTTGAACGAACATGTAAATCTAACATAATTTTTTTGCCATAAATAAGAATCAAAACTCTTTTCTTGCTTCCATAAAGTATTTATTTCAAATGATCATATATATAGATTGTATACTCAAATAAGCAAACAAAATATGTGTTCTCTGACTTTAATTCATTGCATAAAATTTAATTGATGATGTGTGTATGTGTATACGTGTGTGTATTTCTCTCTCTGTGTGTGTGTATATATGTGTGTGTATTGTGTACATAGGTGTGTATAAATTATCATTGTGTGCATTGTGACTGTATTCTAGAAAAAAATACACATTTATGATTAATGTTGGTTTATGTTTCAAACTAGGGAAAATTTTAATTTAATGGATATTGTTGGTTTAATTTTCAAACTAGGGAAAATTTTAATTAAATGGATATTGTTGGTTTAAGTTTGGGTCTGAAATATAAAAAAATACCTCTCCATTAGAAATATACCAGACCATTAAAAAAATACCAAACGTAACGGTTAAGTTTAGGGATTGTTGGCTTAAATGACAAAAGTATGTATTCAAAACATAATAAAGTAACGGTTGATGATTCATTAGAGCCATTATTTATAGGAATCATATCCATGCCCTCGTACACAATAACTAGTTAATGATTCGTTAGAGCCATTATTTATAAGAATCATATTCACGCTCTTGTTCATTATTCTCAGGAAAAATGAGTCACGATGATAATAGATGGCAACAAGAGTATGAAAGGTTGAAATTGGTCCTCACTCGTACCTTTTTCATTAATGATACTCATAAAGTGGGTACTCCGATTTATTAGTATGGGAATAGGAAGATCGAACAATTTAACTACCTTGTAAATCGTGGAGTTCATTTCTAGCAAGAGTACTTATTCGATCGTATTATGTTTTCCCTGCCACAATGTTGGGATGAAGTTGTACAATATATATATATATATATCGCGTACATAATATCGATAGAGCACTGACCTTGTTTATGCTGTTAGAGAATGCCGAAAAAAATTACCCATTATGGATAGAATTACGTACAAAGAGCATTGACAAAGACTGTGATGTCTCACGACATGGTTAAAAAATTTATTTTGTTATTTATATTTTCATATTCAACTTTGAAATTATGCATCTATTATTCAAGATACACATTTAACTTTTATTATTTTTGTAGATAATTTTGGACGGTAATGGAACCAATGCTCCAACCAACAACAACCAATAACCACAAGGAGAATTCTCATCACCAGTGGGTGAGCAATACTCAACTCCACCAAATGTTCACTCCCCTACTGCACAAACTGTTCATTCTCCCCTCCGAGTTGCAGTAGGCAAGGTACTCCCACTAATCCAATAGACACGCCCAACTCTTCTAAAACTATTAGGTCAGTTGAGAAGAAGCCTACTGGGTTCTCTCTTTGGGGAAATAACCCCACGGGGGATAAGAATCACGCTCAACAATTTAGAGCCTAGTGTTTGTCCTTGGTAAAAATGAATGTGGGAGTGGGAGGAGCTGACAATTGGAACCTCATAGATAAAGCTATTAAAGATGACATCTATGAGCAACTTAGCAAACGATTTTCATTTTCCCCCCAACTAAACAAATAAGGTGCTTTCTCGGATTGGTGAACAACTCTAAACATATCGGATAAACCTTAGGGAGAAGCATTTACCTAAGGGAGCATCAAGCTCCAATATTTTGGCGCTCAAAGATAAAATCCCTTTGAACGTTGAGATGCCAATCTCTCAATGGAGTGATTTTCAGGAGAATGAGGCGAAGGACTCCAAAATGTTGCAAAGGGAGAAAAAATAAGCAGAATAGGGCCAAAAAACTGATGTCTATTGGCTTGGCTCGAAATTTTATGAAGATTTGAAGAACGAGTGGATGACCGTTACGAAAGGTAGCCCGGATGAAGGAAAGACACTAAATATGGCCAACTTGTACGTGCATGCTAGATGGGACAAAGATAATAAATTCCCTCCTCACTTATCCAAGACTCTAGAATCAATATAGTCTATCAATAGTCAGTCAAATTCAAGCCCGATCGACGATATTGACAATAATGCCATCGCACAAACCTTTGGGAAGGACCACACAGGGAGGACGAGAAATTTGGGGTCGCATATGTCAAAAGCATGATTCAAACACACCGTACCTCTTATGGATGAGCTTCCTTCTGTTAATAAGCATTTTGCGTCCTACGTTGATCATCAATCTAGGATTGAAGGGGATATAATGGGGCTTCGAAATGAATTGGGAGGTGTGAATGATAAACTTTCACAAATTGTGACCCTTTTAACCGATCGTATGCCCCTGCATCCCCCAAAGCATCCCAGTTTCCCTCCACAGATGCCAGGTATTCCTCAAAATTTTCCTTGTTCTCCATTCCCCCCACATTTTCGTTCCTCCTTCAATATTCCCTTTCTCAACTCCTCAGCATGGCACAGGTTTTGGATCATCGTCAACAACCCACGGTGACTATAGAGAGAAATACTATATACAGGACCTGAGCGATAAATTTGTCATTGGGATCAGCACACTCATGTCCATTGTCGTAGGAATTTTAATACATAATTGACCTTTACAGGATGGTGAGTGTCAGATCATGGTTGATACAGTATATGAGGGTTGTGAAACTATTCCAGTGCACGTTAACAGTGGAGAAAGGAATTTTTGAAAAATTAAGTAGACTCTGTTACCACTTGGCTAGTTTATCGCATGATGAAGATGTGGTAATATTTTTCTTATGTTGTAATAATATTAGTAAACAAATTTATTTAATTTGTGTTTAAGTGGTTTTGTAGTATCGTTGATTGGCGTGTTCTTATATTTAAGTTGTCTCATAGTTTGATTGATTGGTGCGTTGTTGACTATATTAGTGCTTTACAATGCAACATGATATTTATTTTATCATGTTAACAGATGACTGCAATTTGAAGATTATTAAATGGATTTTCCACAATATAAAGAGGGGGGGGGGGTGACCGAATTGCTAATAGTAATGTTAAAGGCGTTCAAGAATGATACACTTTTAAGAACCTTAAAAGTTAGAAGATTCCGTGTCCGTGTACTCATTGTAAAAATGAAAAATATAAATCTTTAGAAGATGTTGAGTTACATTTAATAATGTGGGGAATTCGTCAGGATTATAACAAGTGGACATAACATGGTGAAAAACATGTACCTTATGTTCCCGAAGAATTATCGATAACCGACCACGTAACAGAACACCAACGAGTGGAAGTGGTAAATGATTTGTCAACACAACGTTCATTGACCGACCTAATTGACGATGCTTAAGGAGTCCACCACGACCTAAACCACCAACTTATGGAGACATATAATACACATAATGAACAATTTTATACTGAACTACTAGGAGACCGAGAATATATACGATTAAAAGTCAACGCGGCTAGACCGTTGTATAAAGATTGCGACGAAGATCATTCGTTATTCTATGCAATGAATGGTTTGCATAACTTGAAGAGTCAATTTGGATTATTTGGGAAAAACATAACTAGAATTCTTAAGTGGGTTAAATAAATTCTCCCAAAAGAGAACACGTTACCAGACAATTATCCTACCATGAAGAAAAGCTTGAAGGGTTTGGGATTGAAATACAAATATATTCATGCATGCAAGTATGATTTCATATTGTATCACAACGAACACAAATAGAAGGATGAATGTCCAGTATGCGGTGAGCCTAGATATATCATTTATGAGAAGGTAAATGACAATCCTGCAAAATATCAAAAGAGCTCTTAAGTCTCACAAAAGGTTTTGAAGTATTTTGCACTTAGGCTACGATTAAAACGATTTTTAGTGTACCGTGGATAGCTGAGGCTAGGTCATGGTACGTTCGATGCGAAGTGGGTGGGAATATTGAAATACCCCACCCTAAAAAATAGGTATTTAATGTTATTTGAAGTTTGCTTCTCCAAAGAAAAATTAGAGGAATAAATAATCCAAGTGTAACACGTCAAGTAATACGTAAGGTGGCGTATTGTGTAAATGGTTTAAACGAGAAAAATTCCCCGATGCTTGTGTCAAGGGAATTCATATTTAATCTCTAATAATATTAGCTAGGATGTCCATAAAGTTTGAGAGAAACATATCGAGTAACGGACGTGACACGAACAAGGTTAATAGGACGTGATATTTAAATGATACGAAAAGCAAATTATCGCAATATGGATTAAATGAGAAAGATTTACGTTGCATGGTTAACATGAGTATTATTTTGAGTTTATATAATTACATCAAGTACTTCGGTTAAGTTTTATGCGATTCGGAGAAGCAACGAGTGCTATGCGATCCTGGGTATAAATTGTCTAACGGTGCGCGACACTGCGAAAGTCCAGTTTTGCGTGAATTATTTAGGACGTCTCGGAAGGTCAAAAAAATATTGTGAATATGTTTTTTGACTAACAAAAATATAAGGAATATTATTATGAAGATAAAAATCGAAAAAAAATACTTTTGTACGGAGGTCCCAATTCTTGCGCGCCTCGTATAGGACAATCCGGAAGGCCAAACGACTATTGTAAATATTATTCTTTAGCCAATAAAATGCAAGGAATATGATTCTTAAGTTAAAAGTTCCAAAAAAAATTTTTTTTTTTTGGGTTGGTACCAAAAGTGACGTAAATCAACTTTTGTGGGTGTTTTGGGGCATTTTTCAAATGAATTTTTGGGGTCACATGTTTGGTGTATGTGTAGTCTCTTTTAAGATTTATTATGAAGATCTTGGGGAACCTAATTACACCCATTTGGGATTTAAAACCTTGGGTTTGTTGGTCAAGGGTGGAAAGCTTCCATAATTACATTATAAGAGAAATGGGAGGGAAATACTTGGAGCCAAAACTCTCAAACATTTTCAGATTATATCTCCATCTTCTAGCTCTTGCAAGCGTTGTTCTTCCTTCCAAATTCATGGTCCTCCTTTTCCACCACTTTTCCACCATCAAAACACCATACCAGAGGTCCCCAAACTCCATTAAAACACCTTTCAAAGTTAGGACAACTCATAGGAGGTTTTGGGATAAGTTTTTGGAGCTCAAAGGAAGTGTTGTGAGGTGATTTTAAAAGGAGTTTCTCATAGTAGAAGAAATATTAGTTCATAGAGATTGAAGATTATTTGGGAGGTTGAAGAGTGGGCTATTGTGACTACCTTTAGGGCCACCTTTGGAGGTGGAAGAGTCGCCCACCTTCTCTACCATTATTTGAGGACATTTTGAGGTGGGAAATACTTATCTCTTACTAAGTTAATTTGATGATAATATTAGTATGAGTACTTTGCATATTGAGGATATTAGGTGTGTATAAATAGACATCCATGATTAAAGTTTGAATACTACATGATTTCATGATATAGTTTAGAAGAAAATGGGATTTTCTATGTTTGAAATGGTTCTTGTAGTAAACATATGTTTATGTTGATTTTTTTACATATTCAGAATTTAAAATATGTCGATTAAGGTTTTAAATGTACTAATAAGATTATTAGTATCATTCTTACTATTTTCTATGAAAATGAGCATTTAAATGAATGATTGAATGAGTTTTTAAAAATGGATAATTTTCAGCCCACTATTCATAAATATTTTATGAAATAAAATGTTTTAAACTCACGTCTTAAGGTGAATAAATTGTTTCTTTGATGTGAAGATCATTTGGTATGTATATGCCTTTTTTATGAGATTACTATAGTGATTTTAATGTTGATGAATCATTATGAGATGAGCAAATGGATTTTCATTTACAAAGTGTACAATTATTTTGTTAAACTAAGTTTGGGGTTAAAAGTGTAAATATGTGAAGGTATATTCTTATTGCAAATTTTGGCTAAAAATGTAAATAATGAAAGTGAAGAATACTAAGTGCAAAATAAATGACTAATTAAGGGTCCTTATACAAAAAGTCATAATTAAAGTGAGTAACACTAAGATTGAAATGTAGAGTGTCAAATGTATAAATTTAGACTAAAATGGATTTTTATCGTTAAAACTCATAAATAAAGTGCGTATGCTTAAATATGAGAAATAAGACTTTAATATGTAAGAAGCGTGGTTTCATATATTAAAAGGGTTAAAATGAAAAATGTGTAATTTTGGCAAAGTGAGAAGTTGAACAAGTGTTTTTAATGACTAAAATGCCTAAGTGTTGAGTTTGGAACTTGAAAGGGGTATTTTTGGTGCATAACACTTGAAAAAGGATAAGGTTGTCAGTTTTGGTAAAAAAAGAGGGTAAATTGGCAATTTACTTAAAGTGTGACATTTTTATGTAATAAAAATGTTAAAGAGTGTTTTGGCATTAATATGAAAAGAACTATTTAAGTCCTTTAAGCGAAAATAATTTTCAGTGTAAAAATCAGCGTGTGCGTAGTAAAGGGGCTTTAATGGAACATAATGATTTTTCCTAAATGAATAATGGAAAATGGACGGTTAAGCCCAAGGTTTTGACTTTGGCCCCGAAAAGGAAAATTAATGTGAACATTATGAAAATGTTGAACACATAGGTAAGATAATGATATTGGATGATGTCGGGATAAATAATTAAGCAGGGCTATGCTGTCCTTAGTGGTGAAAGACCCCAAACCAACTTCAGTTTACTTGGCGCTCAGTGTCGGACGGTGAAATGCCATAAAACCGTGGGTGTGCGTGCGTCGTGATGTGTGTGTGTTAGCGGATTCCCTAAAGATAATGCTAAGTAATGAATCGAATATTCATGAAAGATGCATAAATGGATGGTATTGATCCAATAATTTATTAATGCAAGAATGACGCATTAAATGTTTAATGTTCATGTGGTAACATGGGATGGTAATATAAGGTGATTTAATGATGCTTAAGCTACCTAATGAGGTTTAAATCATAAATAACACAAGCATGTGTTACATGAGGCTTTGAAAGGAAAACATGTATTTTTCTAAACACAGTATGTGCGTGTGTTGAATGGAAGTCCTATAAAATGGATAGGTAACTCTGGCATTAGTTAATGAACGTTTAGTAATAAATTTTAAAAGTAAATGAAAGGTGTTCCTAAGAAATGCCTTTTGTTTAATCGCGTGAGTTAATGGGAATGAATGATTGTTTTCAAGGCATGATAATACAAATTGACGATTTTGTAAATCGAAGGAAGTTAAATGGTATTAAATAACATTTCTGGAATAAAATGGTTGAATACATTGGTACATATATTTTCAAAGGTATATATGTAGATATATACATCTTTTCAGATGCATGTAGTGTAGCATGTGAGTATACTTTTCTACCGTTCGTTTCTATATTGCATTTGTATATGATCCCACTGAGCATTTGGCTCACATACCTCCTTTTGTCACGACAGGTTATACGATGTTCCATACCTTGAGAGCGTTATATAGGTAAGTGTTGATGTAAAAAATTAGATCACTCTAATAATTTAATCACAGATAAATAAATGAGACAAAATATTTTAAAGTGGTTCAGCCTTGTATGAATGGCCTACGTCCACTGTTATGTTATTGCTGAGTGTTTGGGAATTCTCGATTACAAGTTCTATCAAGAAATTCCGGTCCCTTTGAATGAGGGTGATACAAGGTATTTATAGCCCTTAGGCTGTACATGAAAGGGTGTTACATTAAATGATACACATATGAAAGGGTAATTCATTTAATGCTCTTCAAACGTGTGCATCAAGATGATAAGCATTCAATAAATAGTTGAACTATTGATTATCTGGCAATCAATGCTGTGGTCGAGATGCAACTCGAACCGCCTTAGTTGCTCGTCGTTCAAGAGTTCCTTGGAGCGTTGGAGTTCCTCGGAGTATACTTGTTGCTCAGAGTGAGTCTGACTTGGTCGGGGGAATAGACTTCCTCGTTGCTATTGTGCCACGTAGATCGACACGTGTCTTCTTGTGATTCGTCTATATCAGCATACTAATTTTGGTATCAACAGAAGCCCCCAATGTTTCATATTTCGAACTTTGAGGAGTATGGAACATTCTTTCTCGGTATATGGCAATATTAAATGACCTTCCTGGTTTTTAGGAGCATTTTCTTCGTATTTGAATTTCCTTCTAAATTCGCAGAATCCGCTCTTTTGCATTTTTATAAGTGCTTCGATCTTCGTGCACTTTTTGTCCTTTTAGCCGCCGGTAGCGTAATAGTTTCTTTTTGTAATCATTTCTTTCTCCATTTCCCAAGGCAAAGTATTTAAGCTTCAGAGGCAATCCCATCGTCTTCTACCTTTTCAATTTCTGTTTTCGAGTTTTCTATAGCTTTTCTCTCTCTTGTGCGTTCATCCCTTTCTTCATTTGTTTGTCAATAGATCTCCTTTTTCCTGTAAGATTTTCTTCCTTCTTCTTCATTTCTTTTTATTCACCATGGTTTATATTATCGAATCTCTTGAGAAATTCCGTTCTGACTTTTCTATTCCTTCTTGGGTAACTTTGGAGAGTCTTTCTGAGCCTTCAAATTGTTTTAATTTGGCTGAGGGACATTGGTTCCCTAGCCTCTTTATTGCTGAATGTGGATTTTCTTTTCCACCAAACCCTTTGTGTTTAGAGTTCTGTCAGTATTTCGATGTTGTCCCTACAAAAATAGCCCCCAACACATGGAGAATAGTTAATGGGGTGTATAGGTTAAATCAAACTCATGGAACTCATATAGGAATTCCTGAGATTATGTACTGTTATAGATGGGCTGTTTTAGACAATATTTTTTATTTAAAAACTAGATTTTTGAATAGGGCCTTAGTAGTCAACCTCCCTGATGCAAACAGGGATTATTTTGAACACGGGGTAGTTATCAAAAATTGGCAACATACCCCTTTGGTTGGAGATGAAGTATATGAAGGTCCCAGATGCCCCCCATATGGGAATGAGATAGGTTATTTTCATCTTATTTTATTTTTGAAATTACGATTTCATTGTGTTTGACAAAATGTATGACTGATATTTCACTATGTATTTGTTTGCAGTTGACAGTAAGAGAAAAACTCCAAAAGAATCAGAAGTAAATATTAAACATTTGAAACATATCTAGAATTTGCATCGAAGAGTTGCAGACGAGCACATCAGGTCTGCTTCATATTTGTTGCAGTATAGGAGTTATACTACATCCTTTACTGCTCATCCTGTGGTCAGTACCAGTGAACCAGCATCAATTCCTGAGGACTCTTCTCCAGAATCTCACATTCCTTTAAGTCAGAAGATGGGCAAAAGAAGAGTTCCTGCTATCTTCGAGGAGACTTCCTCTGCTGGAGATGGAAAGAGAAACAAGAATGATGTCCCAAAGGGGACAAAGAAAGTAGATGCTGCCCCTTCTGTTGCTCCTCAGAAGGCTGCCGAGAAGCCCCCAGTGGCTCCGAGCAAGAGAAGTGCTTCTGTGGAAGTGGTCACCATCTCTCCCACCAAAGGTTCTTTGGATGAAACTGCTGAAGTGCCACTGAGGAGATTGAAGAAATCCTCCTCGGTCAGTTTTTCTGAAACCATTCCCCAGCTCCAAGCTAGTGGAGCTGGTGTTCCAACCATTATTCCCCCGAGTTCTGCAATGAGCTCGGTAAAGACTTGGACTATTCCTGAAGTCCAAGGAATTGAAGAAAACATGTCTAGGGATATGTTGACATCCCTAGCTACTCGTCACATTGCTTCAGTAAGTTTCTCTTATCCTGAATTTTTCTTTCTTTCCGTCAATATATGTATCTCGGCACTGACTTATCATTACCTTCTTTTTCAGCTGGTGAGTTGTTTTAACACCATAGTGAAGAAAGATGAAGCACTCAAGGCTTCTAGCTCCTCGTCTGGAGTGGAGGATGCTTTTCTGGGTTTGGCCCAATCTTTGAAGGATTCTCGTCAAAAGTATGACGACGATAGGGGTGAATGGGAGAAGAAGATGGCTGCATCTGAGGCAGAGAAGGTGCAGTTGGGAAATAAAATAAAAGACTTGGAGAGAGAGAATAAGAAATATGCCGAGAAGCTCACAAACTTTGGGGAGCTTGAAAACAAGTTGAAGTCGGCTGAGGAAGAGCTAACCCTTCTGCGAGAAGTAAATCGCCAGAAGGAGGAGGTGGAGGCCAAGTTTAAAGCCTCCGAGGATCTTCTATCCGAGAAGCTCTCCTCGGAGAAAATGAAAAGAAAGGTGGCTGTGAAAAACTCTTTTCGCACCGGTTGGGATAAAGGATGGGATAGGGGGTAGCGGCAATGATGACCCAGGTCAAGTATGGGAGTTTGAAATACTTCTGAGATGGTTGGGTTGCTGCCCTGCAAGAATTGAAGGTGAGCGAGGACTCTGAGCTATTTCAACAACATCTGCCTGGTCCTCCCACAGCTATTGAGGATGAAGAAGAGGATGAAGCTGCCTCCGAAGAATCTTCAATGATAGTGGGTGTTCTCATCCTTACCCAGCCTGCTGACGAGGAGCTTTCATCTCGGCTTGCTCCTCCTGAACAAGTTCCAGTTCCTGCCGACCAACTCGTTGTTCCCACCGAGCAACCGAGCTCCTCATCCCAGCCTCCCGAGAAAGTCTTGGGAGATAAGGAAAAGGTGTGAAGTTGTTCGGTATTCTCTTTCTATTTTTTCTTTTTCTTTTTCTTGTACTCTGTATTCTGAACGCTGTACTCCTTTTGATGATGTAATAAAATTACCTTTTTTGTTCTTATACATTGTTGATGCTTTGTCTGCTTTGTCATTAACTCTTGCCTTCTCTTCTTTATTAGTTTATGGCTAGAATGGAATTGCTGTCTGCCAATGATACAAAACTGATGCAGCAATGCCATGAATATTATAAGGCTGGTCACACAAACCTAAGTGCATCAGAAGTTGCCAACATCCTTGGTCATGATGCTTCAGAGCAGGCTGTCGAAGCTTATCAATACTTGAAGGACTTACTTAATCGAGCTGTGGCCAATAACGTGGCTTACTATGACATGATCGAGGATCTTCAATATACTTTAGAAGATCTTCAGACTCAGTACAAGGAATCAAATGCCCTTTTGCACGAGGGGTATGAAAAGAGGTATCAACAGCTTTCTGCCGAGACAGGCCACAAAAAGATCCTTGTTGGGTACGATGTCAGGGAGAGAACCCTAAGGGGTGAAGTTGAAGCATGTAGACAGATTGCCGAGCTGCTGGAGCAAGAGAATAACAATTTGCAGAAAGAGCTAGCACAGTATAAGTCTGCAGCTTCTTCTTCAACAGCTGTAATCCCAGTGACTGACAAGGGATTTTCATTTTTAGAGGTTGAAAATGCCAAATTAAGGCAAGAGTTGGATACCTGTAGAAGGTCGGGTGCCTCTACTGCTACTCGGGGATGCGGAAGAGGTTCTCGTGGTTGAGGAAGAGCTGCTCAGAATGTTGTCGAGGAACCAAGTTCTCGACCTGCTCGGGGAGGATCAAGAGCTCTTAGTCGTAATGTTGAAGAGGCTCGTACTCGATCAACATTGGAAAACCAAGAATTCCAATTAATGGCTAAGAACCAAGCTTTGTCTGATCTGTCCAAGAAGGTTAGAGAACTGGAACAACAACTTTCTTCAAAGAACTCAGTATTGAAGACTAATGAACTTTTCATCCAAAGTCTTAACGAGAAGATTGCAAGGTTGACATTTCAATTTAATAAACAACCCAGGGAGTTTTGGATGGCCGGATACAACGAAGCTTTATTCCATTTAGATGATCGTATCCAGAATGCCAATAATGAGGGCTACAAGCAAGGTTGACTGAATGCCTTGGGCGTGCTGAAGCTCGAACAAGGGCACTACCTGTGGGACTATTATGATCCTGGGGTATTAGACTTGCCTGTGCCACCTTATAAATTGGACATGGAATGCATCCCAGCTCGTGCCATTCCTCGGAACTTAATTGCAAAATACCTCGGTGATTACAATCTTCATTCTCAGATCGAGGTATCTCATCCCGAGCATCTACTGGACACTCCTTCAATAATGAATGTCAGAATGCTCCGAGATATTAACTTCATTAATTCTCCCCTTTGCCTAGAAGATCCTCCTGCTGGCGAGGAGCCTAATTCAAAAGCAAAAGGGAAAAGACCAGTAGAATAGGAAATTCTGATGTAATAATTAGTACACAATTTAATATCAATGTAACAAATTTGTGTAATTCATTTTGAATTTAATGAAAGAATTTCATTTTTGTTTGCAAATTTGCATTGCTCTTGTATTTGTCAAACACTTTATATTTGTGCTTGCATAACAATATTGAGTGGTTCCTCGACCAACTTAGTAATAAAACTTTATAAGTATCAGAAATGTTGCTCGATCACTTAATAATAAAGTAATGAGTATAAAAATGTTTAAAATTTCTTCCAACCAACCAAGGTTGTTAAATTGTGCTCGTCGACCAATTATAGTTAATGGGTTTTTATCCCCGACCAGCTATACTTGGTACTGTTTAAAATATTTTCTTCTCGTCGACCAACTACAGTTAGTGGATTTTTATCTCCGACCAACTCTACTTGATTCAATTTGGAATATTTGTTCTTCGAGGATCTTTTATGTAATAAACTTACCTCTCGACCAACATAAGTTGGCATTTGAGAGCATATCTTGTTTCCTAACCAAACACGTTGGCATTTTTAGGAGTCTCATGTTCTCGCTCTTTTACCAACCGGACTTGGTCTGAGTTTGAACTATCATGTCCATTTGCCCTTTTACCAAAAATTGGTCTGAGCCAGTGTCAGCCTCCTAACCAAAGGAGTATGGTTTGTTCTCGCCCTTTTACCAACCGGAGTTGGTCGTGGGTTTGAACTATCATGTCCACTAGCTCTTTTACCAACCTGAGTTGGTCACACTAATGTACGCCTCCTAACCAAAGGAGTATAGTTTGTTCTCGCCCTTTTACCAACCGGAGTTGGCCGTGGGTTTGAACTATCATGTCCACTAGCTCTTTTACCAACCTGAGTTGGTCACACTAATGTACGCCTCCTAACCAAAGGAGTATAGTTTTTTCTCGCCCTTTTACCAACCGGAGTTGGTCGTGGGTTTGAACTATCATGTCCACTAGCTCTTTTACCAACCTGAGTTGGTCACACTAATGTACGCCTCCTAACCAAAGGAGTATAGTTTGTTCTCGCCCTTTTACCCACCGGAGTTGGTCATGGGTTTGAACTATCATGTCCACTAGCTCTTTTACCAACCTGAGTTGGTCACGCTAGTGTACGCCTCCTAACCAAAGGAGTATAGTTTATTCTCGCCCTTTTACCAACCGGAGTTGGTCGTGGGTTTGAACTATCAGTGTTGCTTTTACTGCTGAGCAGCGTAGTGTTATACACTAGTATTCCCCGAAAAACTTTCAATAAAAGAAGGAAGATGGCGAAACATCATCGTTTTATTCATATTGATGAAATTGCTTTACATTTTACATCACTGATAATACTTGCGTAGGTGTTCAGCATTCCATGCATTCTTAAATTCCTCTCCTTCTAGAGTCGCTATTCGGTAAGTTCCTGGTCGGACAACTGCAGTAACTCGGTAAGGTCCATGCCAGTTTGCTTCCAACTTATTGTGATTCTGAATGAACTTCTTTAGCACGTAATCTCCTTCTTTTAAGTCGCATTTTTTCACCCTCTTGTTGTAGAACAGGGCTGTTCGCTGTTGATAAGCAGCATTCCTAATGGCTGCCTCTTCTCTAACCTCCTCGAGCATATCCAAATCCAATCTTCTCATTAAGTCGATGACTGGGGAATTGAAATTCAGCACTCTATGTGTTGGAAGACCCAACTCGGTAGGTATTACAGCCTCACTTCCAAATGCCAACATATATGGTGATTCTCCAGTTGCTGCTCGGGGAGTTGTTCGGTAAGCCCATAATACTGACTGTAGCTCATTAATCCAATTAGCTTTAGCTTTACTTAGCCTCTTCTTCAAACCATTTAGTAATGTTCTGTTCGTCACTTCAGTCTGTCCATTGCTTTGAGGATGGCCTGGTGCTGAATGAGTCTTCAAAATGTTTGATTGTCGACAATAGGCAGCAAACTCCTCGTTATCGAATTGTGTTCCATGGTCTGTGATGAAGGCATGAGGGAGACCATATCGGCAGATTATATTCTTCCAAACGAACTGGTATACCTTCTCGTACGTCATATCAATAAGTGGTTCAGCTTCTACCCACTTAGTAAAATAATCCACTGCCACGATGAGGTACTTGAATCTTCCTCGGGTAGTTGGCAGTGGTCCAACCAGATCAATTCCCCACATAGCAAAAGGCCAAGGGGAAGTTATGGGTGTCAACAATGCTTGTGGAGTTCGTCGGATGGAGGAAAAACGTTGGCATTTATCACATCTCTTAGCATAAGCTATACAATCAGCCCTCATCGTTGACCAGTAGTATCCCTGCGTCATCACCCTTTGCAAAAGTGTCTGACCTGCTACATGTGCTCCACAAGACCCTTCATGGATCTCTTCAATCAATTCCTTCACCTCGGAGGGATGTACACATCTCTGTAAACCTACCATAATTCCTCGTCTATACAAAACACCATTAGTTAGTACATACCGAGCAGCTTTAAACTTCAATTTCTTTGCAGCGAGCTTATCCTCCGGCAATTCTCCCTCCTCAATATATGCCCTGATGGGATCCATCCAAGATGGTCCTAAATCAAGGGTAATAACATTCATCGTCAGGTCTTCATCTATGCTCCGAGCTTTTAATACTTCAATTGGTATCGTTCTTCGCAGCTCGGTATGAGTAGCTGATGCTAGTCGGGCCAGTGCATCTGCTTGTGCATTCTCCATTCTTGGTATTCTGATCAACTGAATGGCATCAAATTCTGCCAACAACTCCATCGCCTTTGCATGATACTTGACCATTAATTCTCCTTTAACTGCATATGTTCCCATCATCTGATTCACAATTAATTGAGAATCACTGAATACCATCACTTGTTGCGCTTCCATAATCTTTGCTAAATTAAGACCTGCTATCAAGGCTTCATACTCAGCCTCATTATTGGAAGCTTTGAATTGGAATCGCAAGGCATATTCCACGTCAATCTCGTCTGGGGTGTTCAAAATAATCCCTGCTCCACAACCCGTTGTGCAAGATGATCCATCTACATATAATCTCCATGTAGGTAACTCGTCTTCAAATTTCTTATCTGACAGAGTTCCTCGGTGAAATATTTGTTGTTTCCTTTCATCCTCCCCTGGTACTTTTCGCTCTTCGTCGACCATCTCTTCTCGCCCTTTTACCAACCGGAGTTGGTCTGGGTTTGAATTTGATGATCTTTCTACATCTACAAGCCCTTTTACCAACCGGAGTTGATCTGGACTTATGTCTGTTGATCCTGTAACATCCACAGGTTGGTCAGCTAGCAACTTTTGTTCCTCGGGGGTATCTGGATATGTAAATTCTGCTATAAAGTCTGCTACAGCCTGCCCTTTTAATGATGATCTGGGTTCATACCCAATATCATATTCACCGAGCTCTATTGCCCAATACATCAGTCTCCCTGATTTTTCTGGCTTATGAAGGGCTTGTCTCAATGGCATGTCGGTATACACGACGATGGTATGGGCCTGGAAATAAGGCCTCATTCTTCTACTTGCTTCAATTAATGCCAATGCCAATTTTTCCAGCTTTGGGTACCTGATCTCTGCACCTCGAAAAGCCTTACTTGTGTAATAAATTGGCTTCTGGACTCCATTCTCTAATCTGATCAATGCCGAGCTGACTGCATTCTCTGATACTGCCAGGTACAAGTACAACTTTTCTCCCATTACTGGTCTGGACAACAGCAGAGGTGCTCCCAAATATTTATTCAAGTCTTGAAAGGCTTTTTCACATTCATCATTCCACTCGAAAGTATTCCGAAGTGTTTTGAAGAATGGGAGGCATCTATCAGTTGCTCGGGATACAAATCTTTTGAGCGCTGCAACTCGTCCTGTAAGACTCTGCACCTATTTCTTCGTCGTTGGAGATCGCAACCCTAAAAGATCTTTGATCTTTGCTGGATTTGCCTCAATGCCTCGTTGGTTGACGATGTACCCGAGGAACATTCCTTCTCGTACTCTAAAGGTGCACTTCGCCGGGTTGAGCTTCATTTGGTATTTATCCAGTTGATCGAAGGTCTGACCTAAGTGAACTAGATGATCAGCAGCTTTTTTGCTCTTTGTCAGCATATCGTCGACATAGACCTCCATATTTCAACTGATTTGTTCGGCAAAAACCTTGTTCATCAATCGCTGGTATGTCTCTCCTGCATTTTTCAAACCAAAAGGCATAACATTATAACAATAAGTTCCCCTAGGGGTAATAAAAGAAGTGCTTTCCCTGTCTTCAGGTTTTATTTTGATCTGGTTGTATCCAGAGTAAGCGTCCATGAAGCTGAGCAGCTCGTGTCCCGAGGTAGCATCCACTAGTTGGTCAATTCTAGGCAATGGAAAGTGATCTTTTGGGCAGTCCTTGTTGAGATCAGTGAAATCAACACACATTCTCCATTTATTGTTTTTCTTCTTTACCATCACCACATTTTCTAACCAGTCTGGATATTTCACATCTTCAATGAATTGGGCTTTCTGGAGCTTCTCGACCTCCTCTTGTATGGCTTGATTCTTCTCGGGACTAAACACTCTTCTTCTCTGCTTTACAGGCTTGATCTCCTTATTCGCATTGAGTTCATGGCATAAGAAGTTTGGATCTATTCCTAGCATGTCTTCATGACTCCATGCAAAAGTTTTCTTTCTGTTTCTCAAAAAAGTTATCAACTCCTGTTTTATTGAAACATCCAACGATGAACCTATCTCGGTTACTCGTTCAGGGTGCTCGTCGTCCAGAATAACATTTTCTGTAGATTCCACCACCTGTCCTTTTACAAGTTGGGATTCATCTCTAGGATCAAGTGTTTCAATTTCTGTACCTTCCTCCACCTGGTAGGTAGTAATATTTTTCCTTGACTCTTCAAGCTCCTCTTGCTCGGCAGACGAATAATAGCATTCCCGAGCTACTTTCTGATCACCTTTCACAATTCCTACTCCAAAATTTATAGGGAATTTTAAACATTGATGTACTGTAGATGGAACTGCTTTGAACTTCTTCAAACCAACTCTTCCCATGATGATGTTGTAAGCTGATTGCACATTTTTATCCATCACAAAGAAGCGTATTCTTTCTGTTCGACAAGCATGCCAAGTTCCAATAAATATATCCAACTTGATCGTCCCAAGTGGAAAAACCTTCTCGCCAGAAAAACCCAGGAGAGGTCTGTGATAAGGCTCCAATTGAGATCACTTTAAATTTAAACTGTCAAAGCATGAGTAGTACATGATGTCTGCTGAACTACCATTATCTACCAAAACCCTTGAAATCACTATTTCTTTCATCCTCATTTTGATCACCAAAGGGTCGTCGTGAGGGTAAAGAACACCTGCAAGGTCTTTTTTTGAAAAACCGATGACCAGCTTCTCCTTGTTTACCTTCCTCGGGCGATCCTCTTCGGCCAAATTTATCCGTTGAATGTATGAGCAAGCCTGAGCCTCACCGAGGTAAGCTTTTCTTTCTGCAGTAAGGTCTCCTCCTCCTGCATCTCCTCCTGTAATGACATTACAATCAAATGACCCAAAGCGTATTGAAAATACCTCTCGTTCTGGATGTCTTGGTTTCTTGGGAAGATCGGGGTCATCATCTGGATCATCTTCATGTTTTCTCTTCTTTTTCTCCTCTGCTCGATGAGGAGATCTAGACCTTTCTCTATTTTGGTCATTATTTCTTCTTTCGCCTCCACGATCAACATACTTTGCTAGCTTCTCTCTTCGGATGAGTGTTCAATCTCGTTCTGGAGAGCTATGCAATTTTTGGTCATATGGCCGTGATCCTTATGGAACTCGCAATATTTATCCCTGTTCCTCAGGTCAGGGTCTGACCTCAGTTTCTTTGGCCACTTTACTTCCTCGTTATTCTTGATTTCTTCCAAGACATGATTAATACCCATTTTCAAAGGAGTATAATTATCGAATTTCTTCAGGACTTCCCATGACGATTTATTATTCTTGGAATGCTTGTCACTGCCATTGCCCTTATGCTCTTTTTTCTTGGATTTATCGTCTTCCACCTTGGTTTCTTTATCCATATTCTTCTTCGCAGCCATAGCCTTCTCAGCATTCATGATTTTGGCCGCTTTTGCCATCAACTCTGACATAGTTGTAGGTGGATCTTTGGCCAAAGTGTAATACAACTTGTTAGGCAACAACCCACTCATCAAGGCGGTGATTGTTATCTTTTCTTCATAATCTATGACTTCCAGCTTCTCGTTATTGAAACGAGTTATGTAATCTCTAGTACTCTCACCAGATTTTTATCTAACACTTAACAAGTGTGCTACTCTTTTTACTGGCTTTGCTCCAAAACAGAAATTTCCGATGAACAACTCGGCCAACTGAAAGAAAGTTGAAATCTTACCCCGAGGAAGATTGTTGTACCATATCTGGGCAGATCCAGTAAGAGTTCCTGAGAATGCTCTGCATCTTATCTCGTCGGGGACGGCATAGATGTCGGCAGCAGCTTGATATTGCTCTATGTGTAGAATAGGATCTGTCTTTCCATCATATTTGGGGGTCACCACAGGTGCTTTAAACTTTGACGGGGTAGGAAAACCCACAATGGCCTGGACAAAAGGTGTCCCTTGAACAAAAGTTCGTTATAGGGGATTCTTCGCCTTAGACATTTCTCCCAATCTATCCTCCAACCGCTAAATAGAACCTTTCCACGCATCATTTCCCTCCTCGGGCTTGTTAGTTTGAGCAATTGATTGCTCTGAAGTGGCCTCCTGAGATCTATCTTGACGAGCAACTGGTCGTGATTGTGCTGATCCTTCTCTGAGATCTGATGGTTGTCGAAAACTCCTCGACATGGTCTTAGGTGGACTCCTATTCCTCCTAGGGCCTAATCGACTGAAAGGAGACACCCTACTCAGTCTTTCCAAGGCACTGGGTCTCTCTGGAGAGAAAGTGATACGTTGATCAGTATCTGTAGCCCTTATTGACGAAGTTGGCCCAGGTTGATAAGAGAAATCATCAGATTCCTCATTACGATATGACTCAGTACGCCTGGATCGTGAAGAAAGTAAATAGGTTTGCCTCTGACCACTTCGCTGTCCCGAACGTGCAGGTGCACCGCCATGAAGGGTCTGTATGAGTTGCCGCATTGTTTCTTGCATGGCGGTTTGTCCTTGAGCCAGATTCATCATAATCCCAGCCAGATCTGGAGGTGCAGAGGGATTTGGAGGATTTCCAGCATTTCCAACGTTTTGATTGCTGGATTCCGAATTATCTGCCATTGATGATGAATGATTTTTGGTGAAAAACGATAATAACAATCGTTCCCACAGACGGCGCCAATCTGTTGATGTAAAAAATTAGATCACTCTAATAATTTAATCACAGATAAATAAATGAGACAAAATATTTTAAAGTGGTTCAGCCTTGTATGAATGGCCTACGTCCACTGTTATGTTATTGCTGAGTGTTTGGGAATTCTCGATTACAAGTTCTATCAAGAAATTCCGGTCCCTTTGAATGAGGGTGATACAAGGTATTTATAGTCCTTAGGCTGTACATGAAAGGGTGTTACATTAAATGATACACATATGAAAGGGTAATTCATTTAATGCTCTTCAAACGTGTGCGTCAAGATGATAAGCATTCAATGAATAGTTGAACTGTTGATTATCTGGCAATCAATGCTGTGGTCGAGATGCAGCTCGAACCGCCTTAGTTGCTCGACGTTCAAGAGTTCCTCGGAGCGTTGGAGTTCCTCGGAGAGCTGGAGTTCCTAGGAGTATACTTGTTGCTCGGAGTGAGTCTGACTTGGTCGGGGGAATAGACTTCCTCGTTGCTATTGTGCCACGTAGATCGACACGTGTCTTCTTGTGATTCTTCTATATCAGCATACTAATTTTGGTATCAACAGTAAGTATGTTCTTATAATTACAATTAATAGCTCTGTTTACTTGACCTTGGGGGAAATTTCCATGGGTCATATCACATAGTGGCTGTAAATCGGACTTGCATGCTAATAAGTTTAACGTTAAATATTAGTAAAAATGGATTAGAACATTATTTAGGGTGTTTCATTGCACTCACAATCAATGCATGGTTCGGATCGGGTTGATCCTTTATATAGACATAGATTCGGGTCGGGGCGTTACAAATATAATGCGTCATCCGGTTGATTCACTCGTCTGGAAAATTTCCAATGCATGACACCATGAATTTGCAAAAGAACAGCACAATATTCGTCTTACGATCTCAACTGATGGGTTTCGGTAATTTAAGTACTAGTGAAAGTTAGCCTTTAAGTCTCCCTCCGACACTATGCATGAGAAAGGAGTTCACATTATTATCTTTATTGATACCCGGGCCTAAGGCTCTGGGTGATGATATTGATATACTCTTAGCCCATTAATAGAAGAGCTTAAAGAGTTATTGGATAAAAGTGTGACGACGTTCGAATCTCATAAGGGTGAAGAGTTCACACTTAAAGCAATGGTGCTGTGGGAGATCCATGACCTTCCTGCTTATGGGATCTTGTCCGATTGTAATATTCGTGGTTATTATGGATGTCCCATATATGGGGAGGAAACTGAATCCATTTGTCTACAATATAGTAGTATGATGAGTTACACGGGTTATCGTAGATTTCTGTCGACCAGTCACCCTTTCTGGAATGACAAGTCCAACTTTTATCCTATTGGTCACAAGCGCTGAATGCAACCTTCTCGGCTTTCTGGTCAGCAGATCGAGGAGAAGGCGGTGGCTGCGACTGTTTGGAATAGGTACGTAGGAAAATACTCCAAGTTTGTAAACCTGAAGCGTAAATCAAGGTGATATTCTAACGACCCTACTAAAGCAAAACCATAGTCCGGGCGATCAATATTTTTTTATTTTTCGTATTGGAAAGATCATCGTGTAAGGCATGTAATTAATGTGATGCACATAGAGAAGAATGTTGGAGAACATCTGATAGGAACAAGTTTGGGCGAATCTCATTCTAAAGATGGAGAGCGGGACCGCCGAGATATACATGATATGAAGCTAAAGAAGAAACTCTAGTTGAAAAATTATCCTACACCAGGAAGAATTTCTACCCCTCCAACTTCTTTCACTTTGACTACTAGTGAGAAAAAGATCCTCTTAGACACCTTCAACTTGATGACTCCAACTGGTTATTCGGGTAATTTATGTAGGGTCGTTAACTACCAAGAAAATGACTTAAAATAGTGCAAGTCTCATGACTGGCATGTAATCATCTAATTAATCCCTCTATTATTTTGGCATTGCTTCTCTGAACACAAAGATATCTGTTGGCCAATTATGCAAATCAGTTTGTGTTTTACCCTAGTTTGTGCTAAAGTGGTCAACAAAAGGCACATTAGAGCTGCAAAATTAACTTTAGCCGAGGCAGTTTGTGTATTAGAGAAATATTTTCCCGCGTCGTTCTTTAATATCAGCATCCACTTGCTTGTGCATTTATGTGATGAAGCTTTATTATGTGTTCGCGTTAGGTATCGTTGGATGTACCTTTTTGAGCACTTGATGAAAACCTTCAAAGATTACATAAAGAATACACGGTATATTGGGGGGTCAATTACTGAAGAATACGTAACTGTGGAATCATAATTATACGCTAGGGAATATATGCCAGAACAAGAGGTGAGGAGGTTCAATCCTCGTAGAGGAGGATTGATCGAGGAACCTAACGATTTTGAGGACACAGTACCGTTTGGGAACCATAAAGAGGTGAAACTCACAAATATACAATACGAACAAGCAACTCATTATGTCTTCGAATCGCAAGACGAAGTCAAAGAATGGAGAGAGTGAGTATTTATTGAATTCTTCTTCTTCTTCTTCTTCTTCTTCTTCTTCTTCTTCTTCTTCTTCTTCTTCTTCTTCTTCTTCTTCTTCTTCTTCTTCTTCTTCTTCTTCTTCTTTAATTATATGTATTAAATATTTTACAATCTAAACTATACAATTTACCCGTACGAAGTACGATATTGAAATTGCTCAAAATTGAAGGAGAAATTGCACGATAATTGATTTTAGGGTCTGGGTTTCAAAAGAGGTAAACTTCACATCTTATATGCGGTTATTTGTCCATGTATGATAAACACATGCGTTAATACAAATTCATTAATAAATGCAACTTCTAAAAAGAGGTGATGTCTCTTCCAGGCTTGCGCGCCTAGCAAAAGACCCTAATTTCGTACGAAAGGGTTTAAGAAATTCCGGGTTTTGATTTCATTTCATATCCATATTAGGAAAAAAATTTGACGCAAAATAGTGGAATATCAATTTCTTCCTTGACCACCTGTATCGCTAGCAAAAGTGATAAAAATCCAAAGAATACGGTGCTAACCTATTATGGGATAGTTCAACAAATCCTAGAATGTGATTACTTAGATTTCATAGAAATCGTATTCTATTGTGATTGGGTAAAGGTGGAGGATACTACGAATGCTTGCAAAGTTGATCCTAACTCCAAACTTAATATGGTAGATTTATCAAAGCTGAAGAGTAAAGATTGCATAGTCGACGAGCCTTTTATTTTTTCCTTTCAGAACGTAAAGAGGGTATTCTACTCCAAGTGCATAAATGATGGCAATTGGTCTATTATTTTGCATACACCAAAGGGTATGACTACTGAAGTGGATACACTGAAGGCTCCAAAAGAGTTCCAATTAGCTCTCGATGACAACCCTAATTTGAATGATCTTTTAGTTGATCTAAAGGAACATTGAGTATAAAAATATTATGTTAACCTTGTCAATCTTATTTGTATCCTATTTTGATATTGACATTGTATTAGCGCTTTACTTTGATGTATGAATGTTTAGTTACTTTTAGAATGTTTAATATGATTTATGTAAGTTAACTTTCGATAATATGCTATGCTCAGTCTAATATTTAGTTACTTCACACGACACTCGGTTTGAGAATAGAGTTATTTGAGTTTGTGATGGAATCAGTTTGACAGAGCTCAATTTCCACATGCTCCTATAAATATATATTTGTTGATCAGTTTCATTCATTTAATGTTCATAAAATGAAGTTAAATTAGCTTGATTTTATGAAGATTGTATTAAAGAAACTAGTCAACAAATGTACATGTAAAAGAATACATTGGGGGCTTCAGGATCAATTTGGTCCTATCACACATTCAAAAGACTTTATTTAATGGCCTTATTGGATCACATGAATCAGGTACTCTTTTCTTTAACTCAAATAGTTATATAATTGATATGCATCATCTTTTAAATATTTTAGATGTATGGGATAATTATTGGTTTTATTTGGTTTAGTTGTTGGATAATTATTGGTTGTTGGCTTGTTGTTGGATAGTATGTTAGAAGGAGTACGGGATAATTATTGGTTTTGTTTGGTTTGGTTGTTGGATCCACCTCTGACACCCCGACTAATTAAATACCGGGTAGCTACTCCTTTATTAAATTAATACAAAATATCAAGTTGGTTCAGTTAATAGCATCACTATCGAAATCATTTTAATAATTACTAACCATCTAGTATTTAAAAAGTGATTTGTCAAATTTTAAGTTAAATCTGATTAACATGCAATAAATGAATTATAGATGAATAACATAACCATTCACAATAAAGTCCCAATAGAGTAACCATCAAATAATAATAAATCTGGAGGAAATACTCCTCACAACAGTCCCAACACTGAAAAAAATAAAACAAGTCTACATCCTAAATTAATTACAAACCAAAGTCTAAATAACTGAAATGTAAAATGTCTCTAAAGGAAATGAGAAACATGCCCTATATATGATAAAACGGAACATGGAGTCAAGACTAGAAAAGGAGGCGTCTACTGCCAAGGCCCTGTAACTTCCACAACAGCTACAGCTAGTCACCTTAATAGAATTCCTATGCATGGTGTCCTTGTGGCTGGGCATCTAAAAAGGTTTTTACAAAATAGATTCGAAAGCAAACGGGTCAGAGCCCGAATGTGGAAAATAGTTTAAAAATAGCAACTGTTTTAATGACATTAAATCAATGAATGCAAAATACATGTTAGGACGTGCTCTCACATGAAATACTCACCTCTCGACTATTTGTGTACTCCTAACGTACCGTACCCATTCAAGTGATTCTCATATCTATCTAGACCAAAATAAGTTCTAACCTTTCTACTCGATTCGCACTTTAATTCCAACATCATCAATTAAATAGAGAGTTTTACTTTGATTCTCGGATTCTCAATTATTAGCAATATAATTTACTAGAGGTTATCCCCTTTTTATCTTCTCAAGGCGTTACTATAATTATTCTCACAATTAAACAAGACAATTCTTTTCATTTGACCGTATATTATTCTCATCATAAATATACAATACTAGCACCCCGAGACTAAGCTACGGTGCACACATACTCTGCTATCCCATCCCGGTACATCATGTACATAAGGATCACGCATTCTGAATCTCTCAGGAATCGTTCTCAGATAGTAACAATCACAAACAATGGAGGCGAACATAGTTCACATCACATGGGTCACGCACATACCTACGTTCCCATGATCAGCAGACTTATTAACTTCTCAATAAGTCCTTCTCTGACCTATGTCCTCGAGGTACCAATTTATATCTCCCCGTAGGCACACAAAGATTAGATGGCCCTAAACGAATGCAAACCTCCTGTGATAGCAAGTATGGTAGGTATGTCATACACATAAAATCATATATACTAAGCATGCACACATCTTAGTAATTTCCAAATTTTATTAGTGGTATACTTCTCGTTCTTATACCGACTTTTAGTATTACACAAATCACATGTCCCCGGTTTATATGTATTTAAGTCATCAATTATCCTCGTATCGTGATTAGTCACTCGCGTCCTAATCCACAAATATCATTTGTTTCAAGCCACTCTTCTATATTTTACTCCTCAATATATCCCAAATCTCCCAACTATACCAATTAGTTAACAAGGGAAAGTTATCTCATCAATTAAACAAGGTTACGGGACACTAGAACTCAAATAAGGCCAAAAAGGCCATTCTGTCAACTCGTTAGAAGTCTCGTTCGAACGAGGTCGTTCGAACGAGAGTTTTTTCGAACGAAGGGCATCGAACGAGAGTTCGTTTGAACAAAAGGCATCGAACGAACTACCAACTCGTTAGAAGGCAGACTGTCACCTCGTTAGAAGCTCTTTCGAATGACCTCGGCAGGTCTTCTAACGAGATGGCAGTTTCAAGCCCAGAAATTCTACTTCGTTTTTCTCAATTTTCTTCATCTCTAAACTCATCCTAAAATCATCCCAAATAGTGTTTTTAGGTTCCTAAACGTCTCTAAACTTTCGTAGATCGTATCTTAACATATGATTCGGGTTCCAATCTTCCTAAATAACATAAAATTAACATCAATCCCCAATTTTACCCCAAACCCTATGGGTATGAATCCATAATTTCATGTCTTCAATATTATCCTTATAAATCCGTTTTTTCATCATAAAAAGTTGTATTTCTTGTAGTACAATCATCAACTAACATTCTACATGCAATCCCTATAACATATCATAAATTTCTATTTCAAATTTCAAGGATTTTCATCAAATACCCAATATAAAGCAATTTTATCAATTCTAAGCATAGAAGAAACATTCGCTTGAAATTAACGTAATTAAACCACTTGACATAGTTCTCTGAATTTGATGTTGGTGAATGGATTGATTCTCTCCTTTCTCTATGGATTTTCTCCCAAGGTTGAAGATGGTGGTTTTGGCCCTTGTAACTTCTCTTCCCACTTCTCTTAAAACTCACGTAACCACTCTCTAACTTTCTTTGCTGATAATGGGTTAAGTGGGTTACTTAATAACCTATAATTAACTCCCAAAATTCGTTGGTCCATATTCCCCATATTTCAAAATTACTAAAATGCCCTTTTAAGTTGTCGGTTTAGCCTAAAAATGCCCCGGGACCCAAACTAAATCTCCGGCTAGTGTTTTCTGACTATTTCGACCCTTCCGGACTCATTGGCGCACTCAAAATGACCATTCGGTTGATAAAAATAAAATACACTTTTTAATTTAAATAATTACATTCTTGACGCGACTGACATGCGCGTCCCAACTAAATTTCCTAAATTGTCGTATTTCAGTATCGTGACAATTTCAATAATTTTAATATTCATACCTCGTCATATATATATACACATTATAATCAAATACCAACTCACATCTCATTAGTATTTTATCCGGATTAATTCTCAATTAATTCACATTTAATTTAATTAATCCCATAAATAAATATTAATAAAAGTACGGGGTATTACATACTCCCCCCTAATAACAGAATTTCGTCCCGAAATTCGGAACTAGAAGGTAGCTGGTAAAAACAACTCTGGATAACTTTCACGCATCTCATCCTCGCGCTCCCATGTGGACTCCTCGGCATTATGATGCCGTCACTGAACACGTACCAACGGTACTATCTTTGACCGCAGTTTCTGCTCGCTTCGGTCCAAAATAGCAATCGGCCCCTCCTCGTAGGAGCTATCAGGCTGGAGATCGATGTCCTCCAAAGCAATGCGAGTATGAGCCAAATCATCCCTAAGATATTTCCTTAGCGAGGAAATATGAAACACATCGTGAATCCTATGCAAATGCTCCGGTAACCCAAGTCTATATGCAACGGACCCAATCCACTCGATGATAGGAAATGGCCCGACATATCTCGGTGCCAGTTTCCCCTTCTTCCCAAAACGCATAATTCCTTTCATAGGAGATACTCTGAGTAAAACCTGGTCCCCCACTTTGAACTCCCTGAAGAACATCAGCATAGCTCTTCTGCCGATCCTGAGCCACTCGAATGCGACTCCGTATCAATTCTATCCTTGCCGAAGTATCTTGAATTACTTTTGGCCCAAGTAGTTTGTTATCCCCCACCTCTAACCAACATGCTGGGGAACGACAAGGTCTACCGTACAACGCCTCAAATGGAGCCATGCCAATGGTGAACTGGTAGGAGTTATTATAAGCAAACTCCACCAGTGGAAGGTACTGCTCCCATCCACCCCCAAAGTCAATGATGCACATACGCAACATGTCCTCCAACATCTGATTTGTACGCTCGGTTTGCCCATCAGTCTGCGGGTGATAAGCCGTACTCAACCGCAATTCCGTGCCCATGGCCTCCTAAAAACTCTCCCAAAATCGTGAAACAAATATCTTGTCTCGGTCAGACACGATATTTAGGGGCACACCGTGAAGTCTCACTATTTCTGCAATAAAAATCTGGGCATACTGTCCCGTAGTGTAGTCTGTCCTTACAGGTAGAAAATGAGCAACTTTGGTCAACCTGTCTACAATTACCCAAATGGAGTCGTGACCTTTCTGTGACATAGGTAACCCTGTGATAAAGTCCATTGAGATGCTTTCCCATATCCACATCGGGACCTCTAATGGCTGTAGAAGTCCTGCCGGTCTCTGATGATCCACTTTTACCAGCTAACAAGTGGCGCATTTAGAAACAAACACAGCAATATCTCTCTTCATTCCGCTCCACCAATACTGAAGTCTCATGTCTTGGTACATTTTATCCCCGCCGGGGTGTACCGCGAACCGTGAGCCGTGGGACTCTGTCATTACCTCATGTCGCAAGTCTTCCCCTTCCGGAATGACTAGTCTCCCATTGAAGCGTAATCCCCCGTCTGAGCTAACGGTATAGGACTCTGCTCCCTCTGCTAGCAATCGAACTATCTGCTCCTGACAGAACGAGTCATTTGCCTGTGCCTTTACCACCTTCGTGACAATCTGAGGTGTAACTCTCATCACAGACATGAACGATCGGGCCACTGCATCCTGGTGTCCCAACTCCTTCCATTTAGCCTTCCACACCTCGGCCACCTCATCTACTGGCCTACGACTCAACGCGTCTGCTACCACTTTAGCCTTCCCCAGGTGATATTGGATATGGAACTGATAATTCTTCACAAACTCAAGCCACCTTCGTTGCCGCATATTCAACTCCTTCTACGTGAATAGGTACTGTAGATATTTGTGGTCCGTGAATAACCAGAATTTCTCCCCCAGGAGATAGTGTCTCCAAATCCGAAGTGCAAATACAACTGCCGCTAACTCCAGGTCATGGGTGGGGTAATTCTTCTCGTGAGGCTTAAGCTTACGGGAAGCATAAGCTATGGCCTGACTCTCCTGCTGCAATACACCTCCAATTCCTTATTAGGACGCATCGGTGTAGACTAGATACTCAACTCCCGGTCTCGGCAATGCTAACACAGGTGCTGAGGTCAACTTGTCCTTCAAATCATCGAATGCCAATTGACAGGCATCACTCCAAATGAATGGCACACCCTTACGAGTCAGATGTGTCAAAGGACCCGCTATCTTTGAGAAACCCTGAATAAACCTCCTGTAGTATCCTGCTAGGCCCAAGAAACTACGGATCTCAGTCGGTGTCGTGGGCTGTCCCCACTCCCTCACCGCAGATACCTTCCCCGGATCAACAGATATCCCCCGGTCTGAAATGATATGCCCCAAAAACTGAACTTCCTTCAACCAAAATCCACACTTCTCATATTTTTCATACAGCTCGTTCTGACGTAGCGTCCGCAAAACCTGCCTCAAATGCTCGATGTGCTCCTCTTCTGTCTGGGAGTAGACTAGAATGTCATTGATGAAAACAATAACGAACTGGTCTAGGAACTCTCTAAACACCCTATTCATCAAGTCCATAAACACAGCTGGAGCGTTGGTCAAGCCAAAAGGCATAACCCGAAACTCGTAGGAACCATATCTCGTTAAGAAAGCTGTCTTCGAGACATCCTCTTCCCTGATACGCAACTGATGGTATCCTGATCGCAAATCAATCTTTGATAAGAAAGAAGCTCCTCTCAGCGGGATGAATAAGTCATCAATTCGGGGCAACGGATACTTATTCTGTATCGTGACCTTATTCAACTCCCGATAATCTACACACAATCTCAACGATCCATACCTCTTCTTTACGAACAACACAGGAGCACCCCATGGTGAATTACTCCTCCGGATAAACCCCTGACCCAATAACTGCTCAATCTGATCCCGTAACTCTCTCATCTCGGTTGGAGCCATTCGGTAAGGTGCGCGGGTAATAGGCCGAGTGACCGGCGTCAAATCGATCACAAAATCTATCTCTCTACTCGGAGGTAGTCCAGGTATATCCTGAAATACATCGGCAAACTCTCGAACAATCGGAATCGCATCAAGTGGTATCACCACTTCCTTAGAGGTCTCTTCCTCTATATAGTACAAGTGAGTGGACGATCCTCCCTCAGGGCGAGGCATCGCCACTAAAAACATCTCCTGTTCGGGAATGGCAAAGATAATACTCCTACTAAAACAGTCAATCATGGCTCGATACGCAACTAGCCAATCCATACCAATAATGGCATCATACTCGGTCATCTCTAACATTAACATATCCACGGGTAAAGTAAACCTCCCGATCTCTATACCCACGCCTCTACATATAAGGGAAATCACGGAACCCCTACTCAACGGTGAATATACACAAGTAACCGTGCTCTCGGCGGTGTCTAACAACCCAATGGTGCGTGCAAATCTCATGGCAATGAAATAATGTGTGGCCCCCGTGTCAAATAAAATACGCCCCATAGTCCCCTAAATAGAGAACATACCCTTAATGGTCGATGGATCCTGTGGGGCTACGGCATGCTGGATCTGATACACTCTCCCATACTGAAGCTGTCCCTGCTGAATTGGGACCGCTGGAATGGGTGGTAGTGCTGGGAGGGCGGCGGGAAACATAGGCCTCTGTGGCTCGTGTCGGGCACCCTGCTGCTGCTGCTGTGGGGCCCTGCCCCTATCAGGACAATCCTGGAATTTATGGCCAGTCTTGCCACAAACATAACACTTCCCTGGGAAGTTTCCCCCAAGTTGTTCCTGCTGCCCTTGACCCTGGTGGCCGTTACCATTCCTCCCCTAGCCATGCTGGCCCTACTGAAACTGCTGTTGCTGACCATTCTGACCCTGCTGGCCTTGATGGCCGTTCGGACCCTGATGGCCCTGCCTGAAACCTCCCTGTCCATTTATGAAATCCCAGATCTGAACCTCTTAGAATCCCCCTGCTGGGAACCCTGGTCACCCTGCCTGTACTGTCCCTGAGCAGATTGTGGCCCGCTGGCACCATTTACCCCGGTCCTGCCCTGATGGCTGGACTCTCCTGACCTCTTGCTCTCAGACATGTGAAAGCGGTGATCCTGACAGTGTAGTAGTGCAGCGTTAACCACGTCAGAATAAGTGGCCATCAAGAGATTCCCCAACAAATGCTGACGGATCCTCCAAGTCAATCCATCTATGAACTTCTGAATCTTTTTCTCCTCGGTCGGTATTTCATCCGGAACAATGTTCAATAAATTAGTGAATTCGGCCTCATACTCGGCCACAGTCTTTCCCTCCTGTATGAGGTTCATCAATTTCCTCCTCATTTCTGTGTGAACAGCTGACGGAAAATACTTGCGGTCGAACCGCACCCAAAACTCCTGTATAGTGAGAGTATCTCTCTCCTCTCCGGTGGTAATGGACTCCGACCACTGCAATGCAGATTCCACTAGCTTGAAAGTAGCTAGTATCTGCTTCTGAACATCGGTGCACTCATACATCCTTAAGTGCCTCTGAATATCTTTCCTCCACTGACTGGATACCACATCATCGGAGCTACCTGCGAACTCCGGAGGGTGTGATTTTTGAAAAGCATCACGAACGCGTTCCCAAGCAGACGGGAATGCATGTGCCTGAACTGGAGGGGCTACCGGCGCCTGCTGTACAACGGCTAGGGCGGCATTTATCTCTTGGTCTACAATAGCTGCAACCTCAGCGGCATTCATGGTGCCCTTTACTGATGTCGGTTGTGGCTCTGGATGTACATCCCTAGGAACTCGTTGCGCGCGTCGTGGAGGCATCTGAAATAAGAGTAAAGTCTATAAGTTCGCAGTTATTAACTCAAAATAGCTGAAGAGCGTAGCATACATAAAGGATACAACAAGCCTAAAATATAGGGCTCTATATCAAAGAAATCTCAGCGGAAACATAATAAGCCGTACAGATCCTAAGGACACTAGAACCTGATGCTCTGATACCACCTGTGACACCCCGACTAATTAAATACCGGGTAGCTACTCCTTTATAAAATTAATACAAAATGTCAAGTTGGTTAAGTTAATAGCATCACTGTCGAAATCATTTTAATAATTACTAACCACCTAGTATTTAAAAAGTGAGTTGTCAAATTTTAAGTTAAATCTGATTAACATGCAATAAATGAATTATAGATGAATAACATAACCATTCACAATAAAGTCCCAATAGATTAACCATCAAATAATAATGAATCTGGAGGAAATACTCCTCACAACAGTCCCAACACTGAAATAAATAAAACAAGTCTACATCCTAAATTAATTACAAATCAAAGTCTGAATAACTGAAATGTAAAATGTCTCTAAAGGAAATGGGCGACATGCCCTACAAATGATAAAACGAAACATGGAGTCAAGACTAGAAAAGGAGGCTTCTACTGCTAAGGCCATGTAACTTCCACAACAACTACAGCTCGTCACCTGAATAGAATTCCTATGCATGGTGTTCTTGTGGCTGGGCACCTAAAAAGGTTTTTACAAAACTAGATTCGAAAGAAAACGGGTCAGAGCCCGAATGTGGAAAATAGTTTAAAAATAGCAAGTTCTTTAGTGACATTAAAACAATGAATGCAAAATACATGTTAGGACGTGCTCTCACATGAAATACTCACCTCTAGACTATTTGTGCACTCCTAACGTACCGTACCCATTCAAGTGATTCTCATATCTATCTAGACCAAAATAATTTCTAACCTTCCTACTCGATTCACACTTTAATTCCAACATCATCAATTAAATAGAGAGTTTTACTTTGATTCTCGGATTCTCAATTATTAGCAATATAATTTACTAGAGGTTATCCCCTTTTTATCTTCTCAAGGCGTTACTATAATTATTCTCACAATTAAACATGACAATTCTTTTCATTTAACCGTATATTATTCTCATCATAAATATACAATACTAGAACCCCGAGACTAAGCTGCGGTGCACACATACTCTGCTATCCCATCCCGGTACATCACGTACATAAGGATCACGCATTCCGAATCTCTCTGGAATCGTTCTCAGATAGTAACAATCACAAACAATGGAGGCGAACATAGTTCACATCACATGGGTCACGCACATACCTACGTTCCCATGATCAGCAGACTTATTAACTTCTCAATAAGTCCTTCTCTGACCTATGTCCTCGAGTTACCAATCAATGTCCCCCCGTAGGCACACAAAGATTAGATGGCCCTAAACGAACGCAAACCTCCCGTGATAGCAAGTATGGTAGGTATGTCATACACATAAAATCATATATACTAAGCATGCACACATCTTAGTAATTACCATATTTTATTAGTGGTATACTTCTCGTTCTTATACCAATTTTTAGTATTAAACAAATCACATGTCCTCGGTTTATATGTATTTAAGTCATCAATTATCCTCGCATCGTGATTAGTCACTCGCGTCCTAATCTACAAATATCATTTGGTTCAAGCCACTCTTCTATATTTTACTCCTCAATATATCCCAAATCTCCCAAATATACCAATTTGTTAACAAGGGAAAGTTATCTCATCAATTAAACAAGGTTACGGGACACTAGAAATCAAATCAAGCCAAAAAGGCCATTCTGTCAACTCATTAGAAGTCTCGTTCGATCGATGTCGTTCGAACGAGAGTTCGTTCGAATGAAGGGCATCGAACGAGAGTTCGTTTGAATGAATGGCATCGAACGAACTACCAACTGGTTAGAAGGCAGACTGTCACCTCGTTAGAAGCTCGTTCGAACGAGCTATTTGGAACGACCTCGGCAGGTCTTCTAACAAGATGGCAGTTTCAAGCCCAGAAATTCTACTTCGTTTTTCTCAATTTTCTTCATCTCTAAACTCATCCTAAAATCATCCCAAATAGTGTTTTAAGGTTCCTAAACGTCTCTAAACTTTCGTAGATCTTATCTTAACATATTATTAGGGTTCCAATCTTCCCAAATAACATAAAATTAACATCAATCCCCAATTTTACCCCAAACCCTATGGGTATGAACCCATAATTTCATGTCTTCAATATTATCCTTATAAATCCGTTTTTTCATCATAAAAAGTTGTATTTCTTATAGGACAATCATCAACTAACATTCTACATGCAATCCCTATAACATATCATGAATTTCAATTTCAAATTTCAAGGGTTTTCATCAAATACCAAATATAAAGCAGTTTTTTCAATTCTAAGCATGGAAGAAACATTCACTTGAAATTAACGTAATTAAACCACTTGCCTTAGATAGTTCTCTGAATTTGATTTTGGTGAATGGATTGATTCTCTCCTTTCTCTATGGATTTTCTCCCAAGGTTGAAGATGGTGGTTTTGGCCCTTGTAACTTCTCTTCCCACTTCTCTCAAAACTCATGTAACCACTCTCTAACTTTCTTTACTGATAATGGGTTAAGTGGGTTACTTAATAACCTATAATTAATTCCCAAAATTTGTTGGTCAATATTCCCCATATTTCAAAATTACTGAAATGCCCTTTTAAGTTGTCAGTTTAGCCTAAAAATGCTCCGGGACCCAAACTAAACCCCCGACTAGTGTTTTCTGACTATTTCGACCATTCCGGACTCGTTGGCGCACTCAAAATGACCATTCGGTTGATAAAAATAAAATTCACTTTTTAATTTAAATAATTACATTCTTGACGTGACTGACACGCGCGTCCCAACTAAATTTTCCAAATTTTCGTATTTCAGTCTCGCGACAATTTCAATATTTTCAATATTCATACCTCGTCATATATATATACACATTATAATCAAATACCAACTCACATCTCGTTAGTATTTTATCCGAATTAATTCTCAATTAATTCACATTTAATTTAATTAATCCCATAAATAAATATCAATAAAAGTACGGGGTATTGCAAATTATTGGTGTTGGCTTGTTATTGGATAGTATGTTAGAAGGAGTGCGGGATAATTATTAGGTTTGTTTGGTTTAGCTGTTGGATAATTATTGGTTGTTAGCTTATTATTGGATAGTATGTTAGAAGGAGTACATGATAATTATTGGTTTTGTTCGGTTTGGCTGTTGGATAATTATTGATTGTTGGCTTGTTGTTGGATAGTATGTTAGAAGGATTACGGGATAATGATTTGGGTTTTCTCCCTCTAACGACATGTTTTTAAACCGAATTCTAAATATTTTCAAATTATCGTCATATTCTCAAATCGGGGGTCGCTTGACCACGCGGTCAGTCCTTGCGAGTTACGTTGGTCCCGTGTGAGGTGTTAAAACTTGTTTAAGGCTTGTAGGGTGGGCGTTAAGGGGTTTCCCCTCCAACGAAATGTTTTCAAGCCCAAGTCTGGATTTTCTTAAATTATCATAATATTCTCAAACCGTGGGTCCTGTGACCATGCGATCAGTTCTTGCGAGTTACATTGGTCCTGTACACGGTGATCGCTCCGCTTGGGGGGTGCTAAGGGGTTTCGCCCTCTAACGGCATGTTTCAAGCATAAGTGTGGATTTTCTCAAATTATCGCTATTTTCTAGAACTAGGGTCCCTTGACCACACTGTTGGTTCCTATGAGTTAAATTGATCCTATAAGAGGTGTTTGCACCTCTCATGGGCCCGTTTGGGAGGTGATTTTAGTTTTCTCCCTCAAAATCCATGTTTGGTAAGAAAATCTGAACAGTCATGGCACGGGAACACTAGAACCGTGCTCTGAACAGTCTTTGGAGTTTTGTCTCAACATTTTTTAGATCAGCGAAGCCACGTAGTCACCCACAAGTGAATCCCTGACTTTTACAACTATAACAAGTGTTCCCATTATTGATTTTAGATGGAGGAGTTCTATTTTGTTGAGTAGAGTGAGGGATAATATTTGTAAGGGACTAATTTCAAGGTGCAAGGAACTGAACATTACAAGGTGGACTCCTTGGAAGATTAAGAGCTTGACAAGGTTGTATGCTCAATTAGGGTTGTCAAATTCTTAATCTTTGAAGAGCCCACCTTGTAATGTTGAGTCCCCTGCTCCTTGAAATCAGTCCCTTACAAACATTACCACTCACTCTACTCAACAAAATCGAACTCCATTAAGTAAAATCAATCATGGGAACACTTGCTATAGTTTTAAAAAGTCAGTGATTCACTCGTGGGAGACTACGTGGCTTCACTGGTCTAAAGACTATCAAGATAAAACTCCAAAGATCGTTTAGAGCACGGTTCTAGTGTTCCAGTGCCATGACTATTCATATTTTCTTACCAAACATGCCTTTTGAGGGAGAAAACAAAAACCACCTCCCAAACGGCCCCATGAGAGGTGCAAACACCTCTTACGGGATCAATTTAACTCGCAGGAACCGATCGCGTGGTCACGGGACCCCGGGTTCCAAAAAATGACGATAAATTGAGAAAATCCACACTTATGCTTAAAAAAGTGCCGTTAGAGAGCAAAACCCCTTAGTGCCCCCAAAGAGGCCCCTTTAGGGGAGCGATCACCCTACACGGGACCAATGTAACTCGCAGGAAGCGATCGCGTGGTCACAGGACCCACGATTTGAGAATATGATGATAATTTGAGAAAATTCAGACTTAGGCTTGAAAACGTTCCGTTGGAGGGGAAACCCCTTAACACCCATCAAAGGGCCCTTTTAGGGGAGCGATCACCGCGCACGGGTTCAACGTAGCTAGTCGGAGCCGATCGCATGGTCACGGAACCCTTGATTTGAGATCATGGCCCAAAACGGAGAATATCCACACTTAGGCTTGAAAACGTGCCGTCGGGGGTGAAACCCCTTAGCACCCTCCAAACGGACCCATGAGTGGCACCAATACCTTGCACGGGATCAACGTAGCCCGCACAAACCGATTGCATGATCACAGGACCCCTGGTTTAAGAGCATGACCCAAAATAGAGAATATCGATACTTAGGATTTAAAACGTGCCTTCGGGGGTGAAACCCCTTAGCGCCCCCAAACGGCCCTATGAGTGGCACCAACACCTTTTACGGGACCAACGTAGCCCGTATGAACATACCGCGTGGTCTCGGGACCCCCGATTTGAGAGCACGACCCATAATAGAGAATATCCACACTTAGGCTTGAAAATGTGCCGTCGAGGGGCGAAACCCCTTAGCACCCTCAAACGGTCTGGTGAGTGGCGCTAACACCTCGCACGGGACCAACGTAGCCCATATGAACCGACCGCGTGGTCACGGCACCCTCAGTTTGAGAGCACGACCAAAAATAGAGAATATTCACACTTGGGCTTGAAAACGTGATGTTGGGGGGGGGGGGAATCCCTTAGCTCCCCCAAAACATCCCCGTGAGCGGAACCAATACCACGTATGGGACCACGTAACCCGCACGAACCAACCGCGTGATCACAGGACCTCGGATTTGAGAGCACGACCCAAAATAGAGAATACCAACACTTGGGCTTGAAAACGTGTTGCGAAACCCCTTAGCGCCCCCCAAAAGGCCCCGTGAGTGGTGCCAACACCTTGCATTGGACCAACATAGCTCATACGAACTGATCGCATGGTCACGGGACCTCTGGTTTGAGTGCACGATCCAAAACAGAGAATATCCACACTTAGGATTGAAAACATGCTGTTGGGGGGCAAAACCCCTTAGCGCCCCCAAAACGACCCCGTAAGCAGCCCCAACACCTTGTACGGGACCAACATAGCCCACACGAACCGACCGCATGGTCACGGGACCCCTAGTTTGAGAGAAAGACCCATATTTCAGAATGCCTGCACGGGTCCCTGTGACCGCGTGGTCACAGGCCCCCTTGATTTGAGAGCACGGGACCTCCGATTTGAGAGCACAAGACCCCCTTGAGGTCACCCAAGGAGAACTTGCAGCAACTGCCCGATTAGCCTCTCGATTCGAGGTTTTTTTTATTATTATTAAAACTAGTCAGCCTAAAGCCGTGATAATATTTTATGCACACTAAGTATAGTCACGGCCCAAAGCCGTGATAATAGTGGTTATGACCGAAAGACATGACAATATCATATATACAGTAAGGATGGATCGCACACACAACTGGTCACGGCTTTGTACCATTACCAGATGGTCTTTAATCGTGTAGTGGTCATGGATTTGGGCCATGACCACACTTACAAATAGGGTCAGGGCTATGGGCCGTGACCACATCTGTGACTATGGGAAATTCGTGACCAGGCTGTGGGTCAGAGATTTGGCCCATGACCACCGAAATTGGTCACACTAGATTTGGTCACGGACCGAATCTAAGACCCACACTTCCTAGTCAGGGATAAAGTCCGTGGCCATTAGCCCAGTTTTGGTGTAGTGCATTATTTCAGTGAATTATTTGGATTATTGTATTCTGGATACCAGGAGTTTATTCAGTTTATTTATTTATGCTATCAGTACTCTTTACGTTTAATCATTATGAATGTTTACATATATATATATATATATATATATATATATATATATATATATATATATATTGTTGAATGGTTCCATGATGCATGTTAACAAGATTTATAATTGACACTAAACTTAATAGGTTATTAGTTTAATTAATTGATTTTAGATAGTGTTGCAAAGAATGAAATCACATATGATTCCCGTTTACTTTAATAAAGGTATGATCAACATGTATTAAGATAGGTGGGGTGTCACACATCCATCCGACCAATTCATCCTATTCCCAAGTATTGGGTTGTGTGTGTATTAAATTTTTTGAGCAAAAAAATATTTTATTTTCCAATGAAATTCTGAACAAAAATTAAAAAAATATTTATTTTCAAATTAAAGAATTGGTCGAAGGTGATTTTTGACTTCCGAAAGTGGGAAACTTTTCATCTCATTTTCCTTGGCTCTCCTTCAGTAGCCACTCAGATATATTCTCTTTATAATTAGCCTTTCAATAATTGTTTTTTGAGAGACAGAGAAAAATATAGACACATAAAAATACACATATCTCTCTAGCAGGCGAAGAATTGTTTTGTTCAGCAAGACAAAAGTGAACACATAAGTACTTTCTCTATTTGGACATTTTTTTTCTCTTTTCCTTATTTGATTAGTTTATTCTCCCCCCCCCCCCCCCCCACACACACAAAAAAAAATGTGATATTGTACAATTAATAGTGGATGGGTGATAGTATACTAAATTACTACGTGCATAGTTTTCTAAGACATAAATTGGTTTCAATTCTGGGTTGTTTTGTCCTTGGGGGTGGCGGAGCATTAATTGTACTGCAGGACAATTTTGGGGAGATTCACGAAACAACTTAAAGAGAGAGGCCTATTCCGAGATTCAGCCTCATGATTTTTCTTTTGTTGAATTTTCTCATTCAGTAATTTCATTTCATTCTCTTATTTTTGAAATAAAAATTTAAGGTGTTTCTTTCATGTCATGGATAACGAAAATACCTCTGCAATTAACAAATCTTTAAATTTTGAGAGTTTTTATTTTAAATGACCGAGAAAAAAAAATCTATTTTACCTAACTACTAAGAAACTAGCATAAAGTTTTCAATTAGAGAAACTTACTATGTCTGATCGCCTACTGCTGATGAAAATAAGGCCATATGAACTTGGGACGAAAATGATTTTTTTGATAAAAATTATATTTTGAATGGCCTAAGTGATGATCATTAGGATTATTATGCCGATTGTAAAAATACTAAAGATTTTTGGGAGGAATTATAAAAAAAATATGATACCAAGGAGGCAAATACTAAAAGTACGCAGTCAGCCATTATTTTTAAATTTTAAATGACAGATGACAAATATTTTGTTTCTCAAACTCACGATTTACAAAAACATTTCTCATGAAATTATTTCCAAGGGAGTGGAGTTAAATGTGAAATTTCAGTTTTCTATTATTATTGAAAAGTTACCTCTCGTTTGGAAAGATTTAAAAAAATGCTTTAGGCCATAAATCGAAAGAATTTTCACTTAATCACTCATTTGAGAATTGAGGAGGAAGCCCGAAACAAGATTACAAGAATGAAATTCTTATTTTGTCTAACAACAAGAATTATAACGAGAACATCACTCTGATTGTTTTGAAACCAAATGGAACAATATGAAATATCATAAAAAGAACCACAACTAAAACTTTAAACCATATCAAAATCAAAATAAGAACAAGAACCTTCCTATTAGATATGTACAAATTTGTAATACTGCCCAATTTCTCTGTTTTAGGTATAACAAGCCTGTACATATAGCCCGAAAATATCAAAATGCACCTTAGACAACTCCTCAGGCAAACCTAACCGAAGAATATTTATGTGCCATGATTTTTGAAACTAATAGGATAAGTGGCTGAAGGGTGGTGGGTTAATATTGACGCTCTCACCGTATCTGCTATGATCATACTAAATTTAAGACTTATTATAAGACTGAAGATAAAAGGGTGTTGTTGGGTGATTTTCACTCCATTAAGGTTGTTGGTACTGAAGATGTGAAATTGAAGTTCACTTCTGGAAAAAAATGTGGTCCTTAAGGATGTGTTGCACACTTCCGAAATAAGGAAAAAATTGGTTTCACTCAAACTTTCGAGGATGATTTATTTACCCTAATAAAAAAATGATATTTTTGTCGGAAAATGTTATGCCTCTGACGGAATTTTTAAATTGAACATCTTCGGCTTATAATGTGTGTTCTTTTAATATATAGCATGCTAGACTTTGTCTTATTAATAAATGACTTCCTAAAAATATGAGTACTTTAGGATTAATTTCAGAAATATCACTAAATAATTTTAAAAATTGCGAATTGTGTAGTCAGCATAAAATAATAAAGACCCCACATAAATATGTTATTAGAGAATCTGAACCATTTGACTTAATTCATTCAAATATTTATGAACTGGATGAAATTATGACTAGAAATGACAAACATTACTTCATTAATTTTATTGATAATTGCACGGATTATTCATTTGTGTATTTAATGAAAAATAAAAGTGAATCAGTTGACATGTTTAAAATTTTATTAGATGAAATTAAAAATTAATTTAACTAGAAAATTAAGATGCCACGTAGTGATAGAGGCACCAAATATAATTATGGACCTTTTATTGAATTTTGTAGAATCCACAGAATTATTCATGTAAAATAGCCCCATATTCTCCCGAAATGAATGGTTAAGTTCGGGGTTTGCCTCACATTTGCGGGAGAAATAATTTTAGCGGCGTGTCACCTGTTTAATAGGATTTTTAAGTCCATTTTTTTTATCCTTATGAAGTTTGGAAAAATAATAATCTAAAAGAGTCATATTTTAAAACGTGGGGGGTGCTTAACCTATATATGTATTCCCCACCCTAAGAGGAATAAATTTGCTAGTAGAGCATATGAACATGTTATTATTGGCTTCATGGTAAAAAACATAGCATATAAATCTTACGATTTGAAAAATCAAGTTATTATCGAATCAAATGATGCTGATTTTTATAAAGATAAATTTTCATTTAAATAGAAAAATAGTGGGGCTTCGGCAATTTTTATTTCAATGAATTCAGAACCAAATGAATATATTTTAAAACCAAGAAGAAGTAAAAGAGTTCGTTCTCGAAAACATTTTGGTCCCGACTTTTATGCTTATGGTTATAGGAAGATCCCAGTACCCTTCAAGAAGCCTTATCTTATTTAAATGCTAATTTATGACAAGAAGCTATTAATGATAAAATGTAATCATTAAAAATAAATAGAACTTCGCATTTAGTAAATATTCTACCAGGTTGTAAAAATATTGATTGCAAATGGATTCTTAAAAATAAATTAAAACTCGATGGTTCTATTAAAAAGTACATGGCACGTTTAGTTCCCAAAAGTTTTAGACAACGTAAAAACATGGATTTTTTTGATACATTTTTATCCGTGATAAGAATTACATCTATACATGTACTATTTGCATTATCTGTTTTAAATGATTTAATTGTACACCAAATAGATTTTAAAACTATCTTTTTATATGGTGAATTGAAGAAGAGATTTATATGGAACAACCTGAAGGTTTTATTATACTCAGTTAAGAAAATAAAGTGTGTAAACTAGATAAATCGCTTTAGGTACTAAAACAGACACCCAAATAATGGCATGATAAATTTGATAGCTTAGTCATCTCAAATGGATTTTGAATAAATGAAAATGATAAATTCATTTATTATAAATATGAAAATAATATTTGCACTATCATATGTCCCTTTGTGGATGACTTGCTTATATTTGGATATAATATTCAGATCGCAAATAATGTTAGATCTTTATTATATGCCAAATTTGATATGAAGGATTTGGGTGAAGCCAGTGTAATATAGAAAATTAAAATTACTATGTCTAAGAAATGAATTTCTTTTATGTGGAGAAAATTCTTACGAAATATAATTACTAAACCTTCTAGTACGCCATTTGATCCTAGCGTAAAGTTATTCAAGAACATTGGTGACAATGTTAACCAAACTGAGTATGAGAGCATCATTAGTAGCCTACGTTATGCTATAGATTGTACCAAACTTGACATATCGTATGCTGTGGAAGTACTATGTAGATTTACTAGTAGACCTAGTATGAGGCATTGACATGCTATTGAGAGGGCCATGCGGTATCTTAAAATAACTATGAACCTCAGATTACACTATTAAAAGTATCCCACTATTCTTCCAGGATTTAGTGATGGCCATTAGAACACCCTATTGCCTGACTCCAAAGTTATTAGTGGATACATATTTAGTATTGCTGGTGGTGAAATTTCATGGAAGTCTAAGAAAAATACTATTTTGGCTCAATTAATGATGGATTAAAAAATGATAGTTCTAGCTACAGTTAGTGAAGAGGCATGATGGTGAAGAAAACTTATCTCAGATATCCCATTATGGGAGAGACCGATGCCAGTTGTTCTTATTTAATGCGATATTACCGCAACTATTGTAAAAGTTGAGAGTCGTTACTATAACGGTAAGAAGTGACAAATACGTCACAAACACAGTACCGTTAGAGAGTTTATCTCTATCGGTGTTGTGAAAGTGGATCACATATGATCTGGGAAAGTTTGGTTGATCCTTTAACGAAAGGACTAGCAAGAGATAAGGTGTGAGATATCTTGAATGGGGTGGGACTAAAGCCGTTAGATGTTTGAATCACTTATAATGGTAGCCAAACTTTTAGACTAGATATCCCAAGAAATTGGTTCAAAGGGTAATAACAAGTCACAAGTGATATGAGTTGAATCATACTAATTATTTGCCACAAGGTTTTACTCCGAGTCCATCCTACGAAGCTTGATATCCTGAAGAGAGTTAGAGTTGAGTTATTTATAACTCTTAATGAAGTTCTATAGTTTTATTTTGAATGGGGTACCTAGCAACAGAAGTATCTTGATAGACTCATCCATATGAATGTGGAAGCAAGGCTTCTTCCTATGATAATTTTGGGCAAATTTTTTAGAACATTCACTATACTTGGATAAAAGCACATGACTGTAACGTGCTAGTTTGAGGATACATTTAAGTAGGGTTGTATCTGGAATGTTGTCAGAGATGGAGTTCAAAATTACGGTCACTCTAGTATAAGCAAAATCGTTGTTGATGTAAAAAACTAGATTCGATCTAATTATTTTAATCACAGATAAAAATGAGTAAATAAATATAAGACAATAGATTTTTAAAGTGGTTCAACCTTATGAGAATGGCCTATGTCCACTGTTTTTGTATTGCTGACTATTTGCCTAGAATTCTCGATAAGTGGTTTACCAAGAGTATCCAGAGTCCCCTTCTAATAAGGAGGTTACAATGTATTTATAGCCTTGAGGCTGTACATGTGAAAGAACAGTGTGCTGTTATCTAGTAGACATATACATTTGTACAATAATAATGAGCATTTAATGCGCAATCGTCTTTTTGATTCTCCTGATTTGGATGCTCTGTACGTTAAGTTGCTTGGACCGCCTGAGTTACTCGGTACGCTTAAGTTGATCGGAGCCTTAAGCTCCTCGGGGCGCCTAAGCTGTTCAGTACGATTGAGTTTCGTGGGGCGCTTGAGTAGCTCGGTGATAGTATGTTGTTCGTTGAAAGTTTTTGTAATTGCCACGTAGGTTGACACGTGTCTTCAAGTGAGTGGTACACATCAACAGACTAAATTTGGTATCAACAGAATCCCCCAATGTTTCACACTTTGAGGTTGAAGAAAAGTGTGGAATATTCTGCTCAAAAACTGCTCAGATTATTAGTTTTATGGTGTTTAGGAAAATGTTCGTTGTATATAACCCCTTTTTAAGCCCATAGTATCAGGCCTCATAAATATTTTGAATTTTCATGACCGCTTCGATATTTGTGCCCATTTTCTTCTTTTAGTCACCAGAGACGCAAACATCCTCCCTTGTAATAATTGCCTTTCTCTATTCCCGTGGTAAAGTATTTAAGCGTGGCAGAAATCCTATCGTCTTTCACTTTTCAAATCTGTATCTTTGAACTCTTCATTTTCTTTCTATCTTGTGCCTCGTTCTTTCCATCGTTCGTTGTCAACTGATCTCTCTTTTTCTGTAAGATTTTCTTCCCTCTCCTTTATTTACTTTGTTCCTCATGGTTTACCATGTTGAATCGCTTGACAAATTTCGGTCTGAATTTTCAATCCCTTCGTGGGTTATTTTGGAAGAACTTTCTAAACCTTCTGATTATTTTTCTTTGGCTAATGGACATTGGTTCCCCAGTCTTTTTGTAGCTGAATGTGGCTTTTATTTCCCGCCAAATCCTCTATGTTTGGAGTTTTGCCAATATTTTGATGTTGTACCTTCAAGAATAGCTCCAAATACATGGAGGATAGTTAATGGCGTACATAGGTTGAATCAACTTCATGGAACCCGTTTAGGGATTCCAGAGATTATGTATTATTACAAATGGGTTATCAACGATAGTACTTTTTATTTAAAAACTAGGTTTTTGAATAGAGCGTTAGTTGTCAATCTACCGAATGCCAATAGGGATTATTTTGATCATGGGGTGGTGATGAAAATTGGCAACACCCTCTAATAAATGGAGATGACGTATACCAAGCTCCCAGATGTCCACCTTATGGCAATGGGATAGTTTTTTTTATTTTTGAAATCTTGTTCTCTTTGTGTTTGATAAAATGCATCTCAGGTATTTGATTTTTGCTTATTGCACTTGACAGTAAAAGGAATCCTCCAAAGGAAACTGATGTTAATATAAAGCATTTAAAACTTATCTGGAGTTTGCACCAATCTGTTGCTGAGGAGAATATTAGATCTGCTTCTTACTTGTTGTAGTACAAAAGCTATACTTCATCTTTCACTGCTCGTCCTCGTCTAGTGGTAGTTAATCTTGACCAAGTACCAGCCTCTGAGACTAGTGTGGAAGGTTCTTTCTTTGAGTCAAGTATTCCTATCAGTGATTTGATGAAGAAGAGAAAATCTCCTGTCTTTTTTGACAAAGCTGCCTCTGCCACTGTGGAGGCAAAGAAAGTTAAACAAGATGTCCCAGAAGAATTTACAAAAACCATTGATGTACCCCCTCCTGCTGCTACCAAGAAGGCTGGCAAGAAGCCCCCTGTGGCTCCGGGCAAGACTGTTTCTATCTCTCCTCCGAGCGAGGTTATTGTCATATCACCAATAAAGACAACGTCTTTAGTTGAAAGTGCTCCTGCTCATCTGAGGAGTTTAAAGAAAAGCTCTTCTGAGAGACCTGCTGAACCCGTCTCTCAACCTTCAATTGTTGAAGGTAGTGTTCTATCTTTTGTTGCTCCGAGCTCTGCTGTGAGTTTGGTAAGATCCTGGACTGTCCCAGAAGTCCAAGGCATTGAAGATTCTCTTTCTCGTGAGAGAATTACTACTCTGGCTGCTCAACACATTGCCTCAGTAAGTATTGTTAGCCTGAGTCTTTCACTTTCTAATATTATGTTCATGTATTGACTTAAAGTTATTTCTTTTTCAGCTGGTGACGTGTTTTAACAGCATTTTGAAGAAGGATGAAGCTATTAGGGCTTCAAGCTCCTCGGGTGGAGTAGAGAAAGCTTTTATTAGGCTGACCCAATTTTTGAAAGATTCTCGTCAAAAGAACGAGGAAGATAAATTTGCTTGAGAGAAGCAATTCAAGTCCATTGAGCTAGAGAGAAATGGAGCTGTGAATGCCTCTAAGGAATTGAAGAAGAAGTTGAAGAAGTTTGAACAGAGCAATAAGGACTTTGAATAAAGCAACAAGGAGCTTGAAGTTAAGCTCAAGTTTGCTGAAGAGGAAGTTGTTAAACTTCAAGATGTCGAGCGACAGAAAATGGAGGTGGAAGAGAAGTTGAAGGCTACTGAGGAGATCCTTATGGAAAGGACCTCCTCGGAGAGGACAAAAAGAAAAGCTGCAGTTAAAAAATCATTCAATGTTGGTTGGGACAAAGGATGGAATAAGGGTCTAACCGCCATATCTTCTCAAATGGAATATGCAGGTGTCAAATACTTTAGGGATGGATGGGTAGCAGCCTTAAAGGAGTTGAATGTTGCTGAGAATTCTGAGTTATTCCAGAAACACACTCATGGCCCTCCTCCCTCTCCTGGAGAAGAAGAAGAAGAAGATGAAGTTGCTTCAAATGAATCTTCTTTGATGACTGGAGATCAAGTCCCTGTTGTTCCTATTGTTTATCCTTCCGAGCAACTCCAACCAGCCAGCACTTCTGTCGAGCAGCTTCCCTTGCTTTCTGAGCAACCAACCCCTTCATCCAAACCTTCTGAGGAAGTCATAGGAAACAAGGGGAAGGTGTAGAGTTGTTCGAGTTTTTATTTTGTTGTTCTCTTGAATGTAACCTCAGACTTTGTATTTTCTCTTATGATGAAATAATATTCTAACTTTGGTTGTTTATCTTGAATTTCTCTTTTACTTGCTCTGTTTGTGTCATTATTGATTCTTTTTATTTCTTTTCTTTGCTAGTTTATGGCTAGGATGGAACTCTTATGCGACACCCCGCCTAATAAAATACCGGGTGATCAGTCCTATACCAAATTAAAACAGGAATCCCAGTTGGATCATCCTTAGCATCACTGTCGAAAACTTTTTAAAACTTACTAACCACCTAATATTCCAAAAACTGGTGCCAATTTTAACTTTTTAATAAACCAAAACAGTACATGCGGAATATATAAACCATTCACACAACTGAATGAAAAAGAACTGAATCATAAATACACAACATGCCGAATAAATCACCGGCCACCAAAGAAATAATCCAAATACAATTATTCAACATCTGAAAACTGTACCGAGAAGTCTGGGCGACAAGCCCTAAATAAAACTGAAACTGATACAAGATTCCTACTCTAGGAATGAATGAATGATGCGTCTAATCCAAACTCCTGCTAACATCCACATATGCCGCAGCTCCGTGTCCCTGGAATAGAATATCAATCCTGGCGTCCCTGTGGCTGGACACCTAAAAGGTTTTGAAAATAGTTTTATAGCAAGGGTTAGAACCCAAAACATTTTGAAAATATTTAGCAAGTGAATTAACTGCAGTAATTTAAAATGCATGAATGCGCTTCATATTTAAGTTAGTGTCGCACTCCCTTGTGGACATTCTCACCCCTCCACTATTGTGCACACCTACCGGTTACCTTAACCCCTCCTAGTTGTGCTACCCCGTCCAACTAGTCTTGGTATAACCTTCCCTTGCCATACAACTCTAACCCGAGTATAATGATTCTTGAATTTTAAGTTATTTCACCATTAACTTAATTAATTCCTCTTAAATAATAACATATAACCGTGTCACAAGTTATATAAAGTACATACGTCAAACACTGTATTATTTCCACCAATAATTAACTTAATTAATTTCTCATTAATTAACAACATATAACTGTAACCCGAGTTATATAAGGTAAATACATCACGCACTGTATTATCACCTACATATAATATTTACTACTATATTATACGTACCTTTACTAACATCCACACATATATCATACGCGTATCCATCCTTCCGAGTATACCCTCATCGGATGATTCCCTCTAAAATGCTATCTCACTAGGTGTGCTCACAAAACCTAGTTCCCCAAGTTAGAATCGCTCACCAACTTGGAACAAAATATAAACGAAGTGGAGGCGGTCATATTCCTTCCCTGAAAGTGAGATAAGTCCCTCACCCATATATACCGGACGCTATGACCTGGGGATATACTCGCCCTACTCCTCAAGCTAGGGGATTCACCCACATCGCGCAACCTCCCTTGATAGCATTAGAGTATATAATTTTAATAAATATCTAATCACTGATATTTAGTATCACGCACAATAAATACACACATATATATATATATACTATCACGACACCGTATATATATATAATATAAACCCGGCTTTACCGTGTACTCAAAATCCCATACACTGCCTGTAATTTCCTGAGTCTGTGGTCCGACTCAAAGTAATTAATTTTCTCACTTAATAACTTATCCTCTTCCCGAGTCTATGGTCCGACTCTAATATAATTAATTCACACCTTAATTTGTATAATACTTTCCCCGAGTCTATCGCCCGACTCTAATTAAATTAATTAACACACATATTAATTTAATTCTACCCGAGTCTACAAACCGACTCTAATTAAATTACTCATCATTCTTATTAATTTAATAACTTAGTGTCACCCAACCATTATCCTCGGACTCTCTCACTTAGCCCGTACCTCAACATTTACCGAGTCTATATCCCGACTCTAAATTAATTACCCTGTCAATAATTAATTTAATACTTTGGTGTCACTTACCCAACCTACCCGGACTCCCTCACTAGGTCCATTTTTACATCTTAAAATTTCATTCTCACATTTTCACCCACAATGTGACACGCATTTATTTCCATCATTTTCTCCAATTATATTTACCTATAATTGCTAGCACACTCGGACTCCCTCACTTGGTCCATAATTAAATATTTCACCTAAATTCTTTTACTAATGTAGTGTCCCCCAACTACAATTCCCGAATATCATTCTTCGGCCCAATATCAATAATTGAATTATTTCTCCAAATTTGTTCATTTAATGACATACCGTTCACACCCTCCTAAACCCAATTATATCACCCTATAATTGTTAAGGAAAGATATATCCCATATAAATATTATCACCAATTACAAATAAGGGAATTAAATCTTAAATTAAACCCTCATATAAACAAACTGGCCGAACTGTCACTTTCCTGGGACCGTCGATCGATCGATCCCCCTGTGTCGATCGATCGATCGAGCAGGTGGTTGTCTTCCTCGGCTTGCTGTTTCAGCCATGGCCGAATTTCCAAGGTTTTTCCTCTCCATTTTTCCAACCTTAAATAACGATTTTTAACCAATCAATTACTCCCAAACAAGTCTCAATCATCTAAAACTGTTTTACCCTTTTCAATTCATACGATATCTCACTATAATTAAAGACGGGTTTTTCCCATTAAAATCCATCAATCTTGTTCTACAACCAATTTTCAAATCCAGATTATCCCCCAATTTATATTCCGAATTCTTATTCCAATCAAATATCTACATTCAGATATGTTCAACACAACAATTTTACTATGAATCTCATTCAATAGTTTCATGAACAAAAACCCCATTTTGTACCCATTTATCCCCAAAACGAATTTTGGTTTACACATCACTATGATATGAATTGATTATCATAAATTTCGAAAATACAACAGCTAACCACTTGCCTGAAATCATTCGTAGGGTCTGATCCGTTGTAGTAGCCCCTTGATTTTGCTCCAAAATCCCCAAATTTGCTCTTGATTTGGTTTCCCCCAAATCCCCTCTCAAACCCTAGGTTCTTAAGTTGTGTTGGCTGCCATACCCTAGTCCCCCACTTAGGTTAAAACTCTAAATCCCGTTTTTCACCTAATGGGCTTAATTAAAGTGGCCCAACTCACCCCGTGTGGGCCCGGCTATGCCCAAAAATATCCCGAGACCCAATTACTACCCCCGGGTACTCTTTTCAGACTATCTCGAACCATCCGGACTCAACCGCGCCCTCAGAATTGACATCCGAATTAATTTATAAAAATCCTTATCTCACACCCAATTTAGTCTATACCGACTTCCGGCTGGAAGAAGTGCTTACCCCGTCATTAATACTCGAAATGACGTAATTAAATTATTACTATTTACTTAGTAAATAAATTTTCCTAAACATTAATCATTCACTCCCCGATTAATATTTAAATAAATATATTGTCATAATTAATTCAATTAAAATTACTACACACAAGTAATTTAAAATCCCCGAATTAATTAAATATTAAATGCACAAAAATACGGGGTGTTACATACTTCCCCCCTTACAAAGGAATTTCGTCCTCGAAATTAAGATTAACCTAGTGTTCCAGTATTCACATATTACTCACTAGTCAAGTGCCTCCAAGCCCGCTATTTCTATCCCATCCGATTCTAACCATACATTACACAAGTATGCATTTAACTTTACCAGGGCGCCCATACACCCTATACCCGTGCTTACCCGCACAAAATTTTTGCCTTAATTTACCCCGGGTGCCCATACACCCTATCCCCGCACTCTTTCGCACGAAAGTTACCCGACTATGCTAGTCATAACCCGTAATATAACTTCGAACCCGTAGTCATATTACACATATATATATACATATATAATTACTGTCCGGGTACTCAACCCATGCTACGTCCAACTATCTCCCCATAGATACTTATCTCTCAACACAAAAGAATATACGCTTACCCTTTATGCTACCAAAGACAACATAATACCGCGCCCTTACTACCACTAGTCCTTGCGCAAAATAAGCCCCGAGCTATCTCTCTTTGCTCGAAAATCAATTCAACCACCCTGATTCACTTCATTAAACATCCCCACTTACCGGGATAAAATGTGAGAACACAAAACCTCACTATGTGCTATAACACCACGTAATACAACATATATACATCCACATATATATAGTCTATACGCCCTCTCCGGTGATACCTAGTATCAACCCTACCCTAGTGTCGCGAACACCAAAATTTAACTCCACTATTCACAATAGTTAAATTCCATCTCTATCCAGCCGATGTTTAAAAGTATTATCAACCATACTCCCATAATTATCGAAAGTAGAAATTCCTTGCCTAATTCAACCAATCACTCAGTGTACGCCACCACTCTCTCATGAAGGACACTAAGGAACTCCGCTACCCTACGAAAAAGTTTACCCACATGCTATGGCTGCTACCGCCAACGCACCCACTAAGTTCGACTCACTTGCGAATTCTAGTAAAAATAAGTCTTATACGGTGACATCCTCTTTGTCACTCAACAATATACCCCATGCCCCTAGGGTAAAATAATTACTTCTATACTCCAGCTGCAACGGCTGGTTCTCGATTTCCGGAGCAGCTTCTCCCTGCCCGAATGCACCCGTGATTTGCTTTAGTGGTTGTACATCCAGGACCTCGTCCTGTAGTTGACTCCCGCCTTGCTTAAGGCAATATCTCTTCATGTGTCTCGCTTTTCCCCAAACGAAACATTTTCTAGTATGCTCACCCTGCCACTGATCCCTTCCATGCCAACCTTGTTGAAATTCCCCGCCATCCCGCCGGTAGCCTCTAGTTCTAGATCGTGTGGCATAATTCCCCTGCCGGAAATCCTGCCCTTGATCTCCCCCAGTCTGCTGCTGGGATACCCCACTTGTATTGTTCCTTTCTGCCTCATCCGATTGGCTAATCCCCACTTCCCTCCCGCTTTCTTTCGCGTGGAAGCGATATTCCCGACAGTGCCGGAGTGTTGCGTTAATGACATCAATATAATCTACAAATGCGGAGTTATCAATTAAATGTTGTCTGATTCTTCAGACTAACCCATCCATAAACTTTGCTTTCTTTCTCCTTTCCTAGCTTACCATCATCCGGTAAAATTTGCCAACGAGTGAAATCTTCCTTGTAATCGTCCACTAAACGGTCTCCCTTTGAGTCACCTCACAAAATTTTCTCCTCCTTTCGGTCTCAACCGCTGAAGGAAAAATACGTGCAGTCGAACCGCCCCCAAAACTCGGCAGTAGCTAGTGTGTCCCTTTCCTCAACTGTGGTGATTTACTCCCACCACTGTAGTACCACTCTCACTAACTAAAAGTGGTTAGCCTTTACTTCCGCACCCCATCGCAATCTCCCATGCGTAGGTGACGCTGGATACCTCTCTTCCTTGACACGCTAGTACTACACCTGAACCCCTTCGCAACTCTGGTGGGTTCCCGCTAAAATAACCTCTCTTTATTGTTTCCACCCCGACGACCCTGTGTGAGTCTGAACATCCGACGCCACTAACACTTGTGGCTGATCCCGTGGAAAGTACCTTGCCGTTGTGACCACCGTTGCTCCCACTGCCTGTGCCACTATTTCAGTGATCTATGCTGCCAAAATCATTTATGGCCGTTGCTATGGTAGCTCTTGCTCCTAACGAGCCTCCCCCGTCTCATCTCCTTCTGCTGCCCCAACTGTTCTCTCTCCCTCCTGGGCGTCATCTGGAATGAGAATCGAATTTTTTTATGAGTTCACTCTCAAAAATAAATTTCGCAGAAGAACGTATATGCGCATACGTATGAGAATACAACAATCCTATGATAGGGCTCTATATCAAAGGCTGCTAAGCTGAAACGTGAAAAGCCGTACAGATCCTAAGGACACTAGAACCTGATGCTCTGATACCATCTGTGACACCCCGCTAATAAAATACCGGGTGATCAGTCCTATACCAAATTAAAACAGGAATCCCAGTTGGATCATCCTTAGCATCACTGTCGAAAACTTTTTAAAACTTACTAACCACCTAATATTCCAAAAACTGGTGCCAATTTTAACTTTTTAATAAACCAAAACAGTACATGCGGAATATATAAACCATTCACACAACTGAATGAAAAAGAACTGAATCATAAATACACAACATGCCGAATAAATCACCGGCCACCAAAGAAATAATCCAAATACAATTATTCAACATCTGAAAACTGTACCGAGAAGTCTGGGCGACAAGCCCTAAATAAAACTGAAACTGATACAAGATTCCTACCCTAGGAATGAATGAATGATGCGTCTAATCCAAACTCCTGCTAACATCCACATATGCCGCAGCTCCGTGTCCCTGGAATAGAATATCAATCCTGGCGTCCCTGTGGCTGGACACCTAAAAGGTTTTGAAAATAGTTTTATAGCAAGGGTTAGAACCCAAAACATTTTGAAAATATTTAGCAAGTGAATTAACTGCAGTAATTTAAAATGCATGAATGCGCTTCATATTTAAGTTAGTGTCGCACTCCCTTGTGGACATTCTCACCCCTCCACTATTGTGCACACCTACCGGTTACCTTAACCCCTCCTAGTTGTGCTACCCCGTCCAACTAGTCTTGGTATAACCTTCCCTTGCCATACAACTCTAACCCGAGTATAATGATTCTTGAATTTTAAGTTATTTAACCATTAACTTAATTAATTCCTCTTAAATAATAACATATAACCGTGTCACAAGTTATATAAAGTACATACGTCAAACACTGTATTATTTCCACCAATAATTAACTTAATTAATTTCTCATTAATTAACAACATATAACTGTAACCCGAGTTATATAAGGTAAATACATCACGCACTGTATTATCACCTACATATAATATTTACTACTATATTATACGTACCTTTACTAACATCCACACATATATCATACGCGTATCCATCCTTCCGAGTATACCCTCATCGGATGATTCCCTCTAAAATGCTATCTCACTAGGTGTGCTCACAAAACCTAGTTCCCCAAGTTAGAATCGCTCACCAACTTGGAACAAAATATAAACGAAGTGGAGGCGGTCATATTCCTTCCCTGAAAGTGAGATAAGTCCCTCACCCATATATACCGGACGCTATGACCTGGGGATATACTCGCCCTACTCCTCAAGCTAGGGGATTCACCCACATCGCGCAACCTCCCTTGATAGCATTAGAGTATATAATTTTAATAAATATCTAATCACTGATATTTAGTATCACGCACAATAAATACACACATATATATATATATACTATCACGACACCGTATATATATATAATATAAACCCGGCTTTACCGTGTACTCAAAATCCCATACACTGCCTGTAATTTCCTGAGTCTGTGGTCCGACTCAAAGTAATTAATTTTCTCACTTAATAACTTATCCTCTTCCCGAGTCTATGGTCCGACTCTAATATAATTAATTCACACCTTAATTTGTATAATACTTTCCCCGAGTCTATCGCCCGACTCTAATTAAATTAATTAACACACATATTAATTTAATTCTACCCGAGTCTACAAACCGACTCTAATTAAATTACTCATCATTCTTATTAATTTAATAACTTAGTGTCACCCAACCATTATCCTCGGACTCTCTCACTTAGCCCGTACCTCAACATTTACCGAGTCTATATCCCGACTCTAAATTAATTACCCTGTCAATAATTAATTTAATACTTTGGTGTCACTTACCCAACCTACCCGGACTCCCTCACTAGGTCCATTTTTACATCTTAAAATTTCATTCTCACATTTTCACCCACAATGTGACACGCATTTATTTCCATCATTTTCTCCAATTATATTTACCTATAATTGCTAGCACACTCGGACTCCCTCACTTGGTCCATAATTAAATATTTCACCTAAATTCTTTTACTAATGTAGTGTCCCCCAACTACAATTCCCGAATATCATTCTTTGGCCCAATATCAATAATTGAATTATTTCTCCAAATTTGTTCATTTAATGACATACCGTTCACACCCTCCTAAACCCAATTATATCACCCTATAATTGTTAAGGAAAGATATATCCCATATAAATATTATCACCAATTACAAATAAGGGAATTAAATCTTAAATTAAACCCTCATATAAACAAACTGGCCGAACTGTCACTTTCCTGGGACCGTCGATCGATCGATCCCCCTGTGTCGATCGATCGATCGAGCAGGTGGTTGTCTTCCTCGGCTTGCTGTTTCAGCCATGGCCGAATTTCCAAGGTTTTTCCTCTCCATTTTTCCAACCTTAAATAACGATTTTTAACCAATCAATTACTCCCAAACAAGTCTCAATCATCTAAAACTGTTTTACCCTTTTCAATTCATACGATATCTCACTATAATTAAAGACGGGTTTTTCCCATTAAAATCCATCAATCTTGTTCTACAACCAATTTTCAAATCCAGATTATCCCCCAATTTATATTCCGAATTCTTATTCCAATCAAATATCTACATTCAGATATGTTCAACACAACAATTTTACTATGAATCTCATTCAATAGTTTCATGAACAAAAACCCCATTTTGTACCCATTTATCCCCAAAACGAATTTTGGTTTACACATCACTATGATATGAATTGATTATCATAAATTTCGAAAATACAACAGCTAACCACTTGCCTGAAATCATTCGTAGGGTCTGATCCGTTGTAGTAGCCCCTTGATTTTGCTCCAAAATCCCCAAATTTGCTCTTGATTTGGTTTCCCCCAAATCCCCTCTCAAACCCTAGGTTCTTAAGTTGTGTTGGCTGCCATACCCTAGTCCCCCACTTAGGTTAAAACTCTAAATCCCGTTTTTCACCTAATGGGCTTAATTAAAGTGGCCCAACTCACCCCGTGTGGGCCCGGGCCCGGCTATGCCCAAAAATATCCCGAGACCCAATTACTACCCCCGGGTACTCTTTTCAGACTATCTCGAACCATCCGGACTCAACCGCGCCCTCAGAATTGACATCCGAATTAATTTATAAAAATCCTTATCTCACACCCAATTTAGTCTATACCGACTTCCGGCTGGAAGAAGTGCTTACCCCGCCATTAATACTCGAAATGACGTAATTAAATTATTACTATTTACTTAGTAAATAAATTTTCCTAAACATTAATCATTCACTCCCCGATTAATATTTAAATAAATATATTGTCATAATTAATTCAATTAAAATTACTACACACAAGTAATTTAAAATCCCCGAATTAATTAAATATTAAATGCACAAAAATACGGGGTGTTACATCTTATCAGCTCAAGACACAGAATTGATGAAGAAATGCAATGACTATTTTAAAGTTGGTCATGCAGATCTTAATGAGGCCCAAATAATTAACATCCTCAGATAAGGTGCTTCTGACCGAGCAGTTGAAGCTTACCAATACCTGAAGTGTTTGATCGATCGTGCAGTTGTCAACAATGTGGCCTACTATGAGATGATTGAAGATCTCCAAGGAACGATCGAGGAACTTCAACAGTAGTATGAAGAGTCCTCCACACTTTTGCATCAAGGATATGAGAAGAAATATCAGCAATTGAGTGTTGACAAAGGGTATGGCAAATTCATCTCTGCTCATGAGAAGAAAGAGAGTGTTCTGAAGCTTGAAGTTGAAGAGCACAGACATATAGCTAAGTTGTTGGAGCAGGAGAACATTGCTTTGCAAGAAAAGATAAAATAACTCAAATCTGCTGTAACTTCTTCGAGAGCCTTGGTCCCTGTTAATGATGAAGGTTTTTCTTTCTTGGAGGTAGAAAATGCCAACTTACGAGATGAGTTGGAAACTTTAAAAAGATCTGGACCTTCCACATCTACTCACAGACGAGCAAGATCTTCTTCTCGTGGGTGAGCAAGGGCTAGTCGGATTTCTATTGAAGAAGCGAGAACTCAATGGGCCTTAGAGAATCATGCATTTCAGTTGATGGCGAAGAATCAAGCTTTGGAAGAAATGTCCAAGAAGATTCTAAATTTTACAAACCAACTCTCTTCCCAGAGTTCTACTTTGGAAAATAAGGAAATTCTGGTGAAGAGTCTTTATGAGCAACTGGAAAGGATAACTTATCAGTTCCATAAACAACCCAGAGAGTTTTGGATGACTGGGTATAATGAAGCCCTTTGCCATCTTGATGCTTAGATCCAACAGTCAAATAACGAGGGGTACAAGCAAGGGTGGTTGAATGCACTGTGTGTGCTAAAATTGGAGCAGGGACACTACTTATGGGATCATTATGACCCTGGAGTGATCGATTTGCCCGTGCCTCCTTTTAAGCATGATATTAGTTGGATTCCTTCTCGGGCAATTCCTCAATGCTTGATCTCAAATTATCTCGGTGATTACAGTCTTCATGCAAACTTTGAGATATCTCGCCTAGAGCACTTGCTTGATCGACCGTCCGTGATGAATGTTCGAATGCTTCGAGATCTAAATTTTATAAATTCCTCTTATGAATTAGATGATCCTCCTTCTTGGGTAGAGTCTGTTTCAAAGGCAGAAGGAAAAAATCCAATAGAATGGGAATTTTTATGTAATGAAGTATATTTTTCACATCATATGTAATTCTACTTGATTTGAATGAAGTAATTTTTAGTCTTTTACCATTTTATTTTCTTCTAAATAATTTATAGAATGTCCTTGCTTGTTGGTTGGTAAATATATATGTATATATTATACTTATCTCATTTGTCGTTTGATTATAGTGACTTGTCACTCTTTGGGCCTAAGCAATGGAATGATTTGCATCCCATATTCCTGCTTAGTTTGGTACTAACCAACCAGAGTTGATTGTAATTGATTTACCGACCAATCGGAGTTGGTGGTAATTAGTTCCCGACCAATCGAAGTTGGTGGTAATTGATTAATCGACCAATCGGAGTTGGTGGTAATTGATTCGCCCACCAACCGGAGTTGGTGGTAATTGATTCCCGACCAACCGGAGTTGGTGGTAATTGATTCTCCCACCAACCAAAGTTGGTGGTAATTGATTCCCGACCAACCGAAGTTGGTGGTAATTGATTCCCGACCAACCGAAGTTGGTGGTAATTGATTCGCCGACCAACCGGAGTGGTGGTAATTGATTTCCCAACCAACCGAAGTTGGTGGTAATTGATTCCCGACCAATCAAAGTTGGTGGTAATTGATTTTCCGACCAACCGGAGTTGGTGGTAATTAGTTCCCGACCAACCAGAGTTGGTGGTAATTTGCTCTGAATTTGGTGTGTAGTCTGTAGCACTAATATTCCGAAAAAAATTCAACAAAGAGAGAAACTGGGTGAAACATCACTTTATTCATACTAAAGAAATTGCATTACATGGGAATTTCAATTACTGATAATATTTGCGCAGATGCTCTGCATTCCATGCATTCTTGAATTCTTCTCCTTCCAAGGTTTCAATCCTGTATGTCCCTGGACGAACTACTTCTGTTACTCTGTAGGGTCCATGCCAGTTGGCTTCCAGTTTGTTATGATTTTGGATCACTTTCTTCAGCACATAATCCCCTTCCTTCAGATCATATTTTTTCACTCTTTTGTTATAGAACAAAGCTGTTCATTATTGATATGCAGCATTCCTGATTACTGCTTCTTCCCTAACTTCTTCGAGCATATCTAGGTCTAATATTCTCATCAATTCACTGACAGGGGAATTGAAATTAAGCACCCTATGCGTAGGTAAACCTAATTCAGCAGGTATGACAGCCTCACTCCCAAATGCCAGCATGTATGGGGATTCTCCTGTTGTTGTTCATGGTGTGGTGCGATAAGCCTATAACACAGAGTGTAGCTCATTAATCCAATTTTCCTTTGCATCATCCAGTCGCTTTTTCAAACCATTCAGTAGCGTTCTGTTTGTCACTTCAGTTTTCCCATTGCTCTGCGGATGGCCCGGTGCAAAGTGGATCTTTAATATATTGGATTGATGACAATATGCAGCGAACTCCTCGTTGTCAAACTGGGTTTCATGGCCAGTAATGAATGCATGGGGAAGACCATATCTACAAATGATATTCTTCAAAATAAACTAATAGACCTTGTCATATATCATATCAATGAGAGGTTCAGCCTCCACCCATTTAGTAAAATAATCCATAGTAACCACAAGGTATTTGAATCTTCCCCTGGTCGTTGAAAGTAGCCCGACCAAGTCTATTCCCCACATGGCGAATGGCCGAGGAGATGTGATGGGTGTTAACAATGCTTGGGGAGTTCTTCGGATAGACGAGAAACGTTAACATTTATCACACTTCTTGGCATAAGCTGCGCAATCAACTCTCATCATTGGCCAGTAATACCCATGTGTTGTTATTCTTTGTAAAAGCGTCCGACCTGCTACATGGGCTCTGCAAGACCCTTCGTGAACCTCTTCGATCAAATCTTTCACTTCGAAGAGATGGACACATCTTTGTAACCCTGCTATAACTCCTCGTCTATATAAAATGCCACTAGTCAATACATAACAAGCATCTTTAAACTTCAGTTTTTTGGCTGCGAGCTTATTAGTTGGTAAAGCCCCCTCTTCAATATAGGCCCTGATGGGTTCCATCCAAGATGGCCCCAAGTCAAGGGAGATGAAGTTTATCATCAGATCTTCATCGATGCTCCGACCAGCCAGGATTTCTATTGGGATTGTTCTTCGTAGCTCGGTGCGTGTGGCCGATGCTAACCGAGCTAGGGCTTCTGCTCTTGCATTCTCCAATCTTAGTATTCTAATCAACTGAATTGCAGTAAAACTTGATACAACCTCTATCTCTTTTGCATGATACCTGACCATTAATTCTCCTTTTGCTGTATACACCCCCAAAATTTGATTTACGATTAACTGGGAGTCACTGAACACAACGACTCGATCTGCCTTCATAGTTTTGGCTAGGCTTAGACCCACGATCATTGCTTCATATTCGGCCTCATTATTAGAAGCCTTAAATTGAAAGAGCAGAGCATACTCCACATCAATCTCATCCGAACTGTTTAAAATAATCCCTGCTGCACTGCCTGTAGAGCATGAAGAGCCATCTACATACAGATTCCACACAGGTACTTCATTATCAAACTCTTGGTCAGATAGAGTTCCTCGGTGGAATATTTGATGCTTCCTTTTGTCCTCCTCCAGCACTTCTCACTGCTCGTCCACCGACGTAAGTTGGTTGGGGTTTAAATTTGATGATCCTGTAACATCCATAGGTTGGTTTGTATTCAACTCCTGCTCGTCGAATAAATCCTCCTGAGTAAATTCTGTGATAAAATCTGTTACTGTCTGCCCTTTGAGCGACGATCTAGGTTCATAAATTATATCATATTCACCAAGTTCTCTTGCCGAGTACATTAATCTTCCTAATTTCTTTGATTTATGCAGAGCTTGTCTTAATGGCATATCGGTGTACACCACTATAGTATGGGCTTGGAAGTATAGGCTCATCCTTTTGCTTGCTTCAATTAGTGCTAGTGCCAACTTCTCCAGCCTTGGATATCTAATTTCTTCTCCTCGAAAAGCTTTGCTGGTGTAGTAGACTGGTTTTTGTACTCCGTCCTCCACTCTTATCAACACCAAGCTCACTGCATTTTCTGAAACTGCCAGGTACAAGTATAGTCTTTCTCCCATCACTGGTCTAGATAATAATGGAGGTGTCCCTAGATATTTCTTTAACTCTGAAAGGCCTCCTCCCATTCGTCATTCCACTCAAAAGTTTTTCGGAGTGTTTTGAGAATGGGATACATCTGTCTGTTGCTTGTGACATAAATCTATTAAGTGCTGCAACTCTCCCTATGAGGCTTTGCACTTCCTTCTTTGTGGTTGGAGATCGCAGATCCAATAGAGCCTTGATCTTTTCATGGTTCGCCTCAATCCCTCGTTGGTTAACAATATATCCGAGAAACATACCTTCTCGTACTCCGAATATGCATTTGGTGGGATTTAATTTCATTTGATATTTCTCTAGTGGATCAAAGGTCTGACCTGGGTCAACGAGATAATCAACACCTTTGTTGCTCTTCGTCAGCATATCGTCAACATAAACCTCCATGTTATGACTGATTTGTTCTGCAAACACCTTGTTCACCAGCCGCTGATATGTTGCACCTGCATTTTTAAGTCCAAAAGGCATAACACTATAACAATAAGTTCCCCTTGGGGTGATAAAAGAGGTACTTTCCCTGTCCTCAAGCTTCATCTTAATCTGGTTGTAACCAGAATAGGCATCCATGAAACTCAACAATTCATGCCCCGAGGTAGCATCCACCAGTTGATCGATTCGGGGCAAAAGAAAATGAGCCTTTGGGCATGCATTATTAAGATCAATGAAGTCTACACACATCCTCCACTTGTTATTTTTCTTCTTTACCATGACCACATTTGCTAGCCAATCAGGATATTTGACATCCTCAATAAAAGAGGCTTTTTGTAGTTTCTCTACTTCTTCCTATATATCTTGGTTCTTCTCACGACTGAACACTCTTCTTCGCTGTTTTACTGGCTTGATTTCCTTGTACACGTTGAGCTCGTGACACAAGAAACTCAGATATATCCCTGGCATGTCTTCATGACTCCATGTAAAAGTCTGCTTTCTACGCCTTAAAAATGCCATCAATTCCTGTTTTATCGATACATCCAGTGATGCACCAATTTGAGTCGTTTGTTCTGGATGCTCGTCGTCCAGAATGATATTTTCAGTAGCCTCCATGACATGTCCCTTCATGAGCTGAGACTCGTCTCTAGGGTCTAACGTTTCAATCTCTGCATCTTCTATTTCCTCCACTTGATAGGTAGTAGTCTTCTTCCTGGATTCTTCACGTTCCTCCTGTTCGACAGATGAATAGTAACATTCCCGAGCTACTTTCTGGTCTCCTTTCATAACTCCCACTACAAAATTGGTTGGGAATTTTAAACATTGATGTACAGTAGATGGTACCGCCTCAAACTTCTTCAGACTTACCCTTCCCATGATGATATTGTAAGCTGATTGGACATTTTTATCCAACTTGATCGTCCCAAGTGGAAAAACCTTCTCGCCAGTAAAACCAAGGAGGGGCCTATGATATGGCTCCAACTGGGCTAGCTTCAGATTCAAACTGTCAAAGAAATTATAGAACATGATATCTGTCGAGCTACCATTATTTACCAGTACTCATGAAATCAACACTTCCTTCATTATTATCTTGATCATCAATGGGTCATCATGATGATATAGTACACCTATCAGGTCGTTCTTATAGAAACCAATGTCCAATTTGTCTTTATTCACCTTCCTCGGGCGATCATCTTCAGCCAAATTTATTCGTTGAATGCTGGAGAAAGCTTGAGCCTTATTGAGGTAAGCTTTCCTCTCTGCAGTCATATCCCCACCTGCTGCATCTCCACCTGTAATAACATTACATTCAAATGATCCAAAATGGATTGAAAATACCTCATGTTCTGGCTGCCTTAGTCTTTTGGGGAGATCGGGGTCATCTTGGTCATCTTCTGGATCTTCTTCGTGACTTCTCTTCTTGTCTTCTTTTGCTCGACGAGGAGATTTAGATCTTTGCCTTCTTCGATCGCTGGTCTTTTCACTATTTCGACGATCAACATACTTGGTCAATTTTTCCCGTGTGATGAGTGCTTCAATTTCATTCTGGAGAGCTATGCAATGCTTGGTAGTGTGACCATGGTCTTTATGGAACTAGCAATATTTGGACTTATTCCTCTTGTCAGGATCTGCCTTCATTTTTTCTGGCCAGTTTAGCTCCTCGCTGTTCTTGATCTCTTCCAGAATGTGGTTTATATCTACCTTTAAAGGAGTATAATTTCCAAATTTCTTCAACTGTTCCAGTACTTGCTTTTCTTTCGACTGACTGTTGCCACCATTATTCTTCTGATCCTTCTTCTAAGTCTTGTCAGCATCGACCTTGGTTTCCTTAGTATCTGCATTCTTCTTCGCAGCCATGGCCTCCTCGGCATTTATGATTTTGGCTACTTTTGCCATCAGTTCAGCCATGGTCCTAGGCGGATCCTTGGCTAAAGTGTAGTATAATTTATTCGGTAACAGGCCACTCATCAGAGCAGTAATTGATGTTTTCTCCTCGTAATCAATTACCTCAAGTTTCTCGTTATTGAAATGAGTAATATAGTCTCTGGTGCTTTCACCTATTTTTTGTTTAACACTCATCAAGTGTGCTACTCGTTTGACCGGTTTCGCTTTAAAACGGAAGTTCCCAATAAAGAGTTCTGCTAGTTGAAAGAAAGTCACAATTTTCCCCCGAGGAAAGTTGTTGTACCATATCTTAGCAGATCCGATAAGAGTTCCTGAAAATGCCCTGTATATCATCCCGTCTGGAACTGCATAGATATCGGTAGCAGCTTAGTATTATTCTATATGAAGGACAAGGTCAGTTTTTCCATCATATTTAGGCGTCACCATAGGAGCTTTGAATTTTGATGGTGTGGGAAAATCCACAATTGCCTGTACAAATGGTGTCCCTTGGACAAAAATTCTTTGTAGAAGATTATTGGCCTTATCCATTTCCCCTAATTTGTCCTCCAACCTCTGAATAGAGCCCTTCCATGCATTGTTTCCCTCCCCGGTCCTATTGGTTCGAGCAACTCATCGCATTGAATTTGCCTCTTGGGATCTTTCATTACGAGCAGTTGGTCGTGATTGGGCAGAGCCTTCCCTTAGATCGGATGGTCATTGAGAGTTTCTCAATCCTAGGAGGACTTCTATTCCTCCTAGGCCCCAAACGATCAAAAGGAGAGACTTTACTCAACCTTTCTAGAGCACTGGTCCTTTCCAGAGATAGAGTGACATTTCGTTGAGAGTCTGTAGCTCGTACTGAGGAAGTCCGACCAGGCTAATAAGAAGGATCATTAGATCTTTCAGTACGATATGAGTCGGTGTGTCTGGATCGAGATTCCTCTGGGAATAGCGTTCGCCTAGTTCGCGAAAAGGGTAAACGGGTATTTCTCCGAACAATTCGTTGTCCTGATTGAGCCGACACTCCACCTTAAACAGTTTGTATAAGTTATCGCATGGTTTCTTGCATGGTCATCTGGCCTTGAGCCAGATTAGCCATTATACCAGCCAGATCTTGAACATTTGGGGGAGTAGAAAAGTTCAGAGGGACCCCAGTGTTTCGATTACTAGATTTCAGATTATTGACCATTGATAATGAATTGTTTTGGTGAAAAACGCTAAGTACAGTCGTTTCCCACAGACGGCGCCAATCTGTTGATGTAAAAAACTAGATTTGATCTAATTATTTTAATCACAGATAAAAATGAGTAAATAAATATAAGACCATAGATTTTTAAAGTGGTTCAACCTTATGAGAATGGCCTACGTCCACTATTTTTGTATTGTTGACTGTTTGCCTGGAATTCTCGATAAGTGGTTTACCAAGAGATCCAGAGTCCCCTTCTAATGAGGAGGTTACAATGTATTTATAGCCTTGAGGTTGTACATGTGAAAGGACAATGTGTTGTTATCTAGTAGGCATATACATCTGTACGATAATAATGAGCATTTAATGCGCAGTCGTCTTTTTGATTCTCCTGATTTGGATGCTTTGTACGTTGAGTTGCTTGGACCGCCTGAGTTACTCGGTACGCTTCAGTTGCTCGGAGCCTTAAGCTCCTTGGGGCGCCTAAGCTACTCGATAAAATTGAGTTGCTCGGGGCGCTTGAGTAGCTCGGTGACAGTATGTTATTCGTTGAAAGTGTTTGTAATTGCCATGTAGGTTGACAAGTGTCTTCAAGTTAGTGGTCCACATCAGCAGACTAAATTTGGTATCAACGATCATCTTTACTACTGAAAGGTTCAAGTCGAAAGACACCTATGCTTATGCACAATTCTACGAATTATTTTTCAATATATTTTCAAAATTTTAAGTGGGGGATTTTTGGAATAGAAGTATAAACTATGAAAAGTTAACCATTATTTCGGTCTCTTTCTATTCAGAGAGAAAACAAAGAGAATGCAGCTAAACCTTTCCTATATTTGCACAGTCCCACATGGATGGGAATGTGTTTTATTGTATAGTTAATAAACACAGTTTGGGGGACTAATGGGCAAGCTCTTTTTGCATTAGAATTTTGTTTGCTAAGTAGTAGAAGAACTTATTGGGCCAAAGTTCACACGCACGCTCGCGCCGCTGCGACCAACTCGGCCCCTGCCTGGGTTTTGCGGCTTGGGCTGCGTGTATTAAATTTTTTGGGCCAAAAATTATTTTATTTTTCAATAAAAATCTGAAAGAAATTAAGAAGAATCCATTTTTAAATTTAATAATTAGCCAAAAGTGATTTCTAACTTTTAAAAGTGGGAGAGTTTTCATCCCACTTTCCTTCGCTAGCCGTTCAGATGTATTCTTTTTATAATTGGCCTTTCGGCAATTATTTTTTTAGAGACAGAGAAAAACACAGACAGAAAAAATATGCACATCTCTCTACTAGGCGAAGAACTGTTTTATTTTGCAAAACAGAAATGAACATACAAACTCTCTCTTTGAGATATTTTTTTCTCTTTTCCTTATCTGATCAGTCTGTTCTCCCAAACTGATGTAATATTGAGCAATTAATAGTGGACGAGTGATAGTATACCACATTACTACGTGCATAGTTTTCTTAGACTGAAATTAGTTTCAATTTTGTATTGTTTTATCTTGGGGTTGACGGGGTACTAATGGGACTGCAACACAATTTCAGACAAATCTGCGAATCACCTTAAAGAAAGCGACATATTTAACGACCCGCCCTCGTGATTCTTCTGCTGTTAGATTTTTTTCATTCAGTAATTTTATTTCATTCTCTTATTTTAGATATAACAAGGTCTTAATTTATATAATGGTTGCAAAGGTCTAATCATTAACGAGTTATACAAAAAATGTAGAAGTCTATACGCCAAACCAAACCACATTACTTGCTACGTTCTTCACTTTTTCCGATTAGTATATACAAAGACATTGCTATGGAAATAATTAATTTTCACAATTTCTTTTAAGAGAAATATCATTACTCAATTTCCTGAGCGATAATACCAGCAAATACACCAGTAGCAACTGTGCCAATTACTTGTCCAATTTTTTTAGAAGCCTTAGCGACTCCTTTCCCCCACGAACTATGTCTTACAATACTAAGTTCCTCTCCAAACTTAACTGAAAACTTGACCATTCCACTTGTCCTCACAGAGCCTTTCTGCAAAGGCAAATCCAACACGAGGTTACCTTTTTTTCTTTGTGCGTTGTTAAAAACATCTTTAATAGATTTGTTGACCTCACCAATATAAATATCACCAGCTACCCTACGCTTGCAATATAACTTGATCACAAGCATGGCTCCTTGGTCTTCCAAAACATCATTGGGCAACTCATATTCCATGGGGTGATTCCACAAGGGATTTAATTGCCCGGTTTTGTCCACCGGAGTTTTTTCCTCCAATTTTTTATCACAGGATATAGTGATTGTGCACATCGCGTAGGCTCTCATTTTTCGGACAGGGGTCCGAACAAGTTCAAGATCCCTTGCCGACATAACGGTTAACCAGAAAATCCTACCCTTTGTTGTGGTCGTCATTTTTTTTGCCAAGAACCTTTTCGACAAACAGCACTGAGACCAAAAATGAGAGGTGGGCAAGAAAACCTTACCTATTTCAAGCGAAAAAGGAAACAAGAAATTACGGACAAGCAAGAAAGTTAAAGTTGAATGAGAAAACCTCTATGCAAAGGTATTGAGGATTATAATGGATGGTGTGACTCAGTGAAAATTGGGATGATTCTGAATATATTATTAAAGTTGGAGTATTTAATTCGTAGCCAATTGTGTAGAGAGCCTTGGTCATATTCAGGGAAAGTGTGATCATATGTAAAAAACGAAAATCATAATAATAAAAGCCTACTTAAACTTTCATTCCATCATTTTCCCAACATCACTGGTAATTATAATAATAAAGTCAACTTATTGCTTGCTGTTTAGAACTTCGAGCACTCTACCAATCCGCTCGAGAGTGATGGGGCTGTTGTTTAACATGATGGGTTTCACCTTAGACAAAAATCCTTATATTATGGCATATTTTAGTAATCCTTATATTATGACATGTGATAACGCAAGAGTTGGATCCCCGTTGAATAATTTAATAATTATCACAATTAATCTCAAATTAAAATAACAATTTCCTTTTTAAATCAATGAATGCGGAAGCGTCAGGATGATGGTTGTAACAAAATAAACAAGGTCGGGTTTTAATATCTTATTAACAAATTAAAACATAATTCAAGTCCTAGAATTTGCCTAAGTCATGATTATTCATTTAAACAAAGTTAGGCGAAACCAATTTTAACATATGACTTGAATAAACCAAATAAACCAATATTAATTTAAGTCCCAAATTAAATGAGTGTGATAATTAAACCGAATTTTATCTTGAATTAAACCTAAAGCATGCGTTCTAAATGATGTGCAAGATAAAATAAACAAAGTCACACTACACCGCGATATACGAGGAAAAACCCACTAACGGGAAAAAACCTCGGGACGGCCCTAGCCTCAAATCCACTAAAAACGGTATTACAAAATACAAGACAAAAGACTTACTTCCTAAACTCGAACCCTCTCAAGCCGTGACGCTCCTTCTTGTATCAACCTCCAATTAGCGGATAACCAACGGACCTCCACCGTGGTCTCGGAATTCACCGATGGGACTTTAAACGGTCACCGTCACCCAAGCATGGAGCCTTTCTCCTTTTGGGTAAAATCTCAACAAAAATCTTCTTTGTGATGGGGTGTAGAAGCAAACCCGAAACGTCTCTTGAATTCAGTAGAGAAAACCGGTGCCAAAAACTCCAAGTAAGGATATGTAAATATAGAACTTGGATAAACAATTATTGGGTGTAAACTAGAGTGTGTATGAATTTTTCATTAAAAATTGACACTCAAAACTTGAACATTTTCCTAAAGTGATTTTGCTCTCAAACTCTCTTTTGGAGATAAACAAATGTTGGAAAAGTTATCTTGGAAAATGTGTTTCCCGCACATGATAATGCATGAAAAAGTTGGTTGAAAACCAAGTGGAGAAGTGGGGAAAAAACTGTCAAAAACTGCTGAAAACCGTTCCCGCCTGACGTCTCGTTCGAACGAACTTGACTCTCGTTCGAACGAGACTTCTAACGAGCGACCAGCCTGGGCTCGTTAGAATCTCGTTAGAACGAAAACTCGTTCGAACGACATATCGAACGACTGACCAGAATAAGGTCGTTGGCAAACTCGTTCGAACGAACCTGGTTCGAACGACAAAACTCGTTCGAACGAAATCTGGTTCGAACGAAAAAACTCGTTCGAACGACATTTCAAACGAACAAACAGAAAGATTAAAAAATTCAATTTTGGACCAGAAACTTTTATAAAGATTTATATACTTATTTTTAAGTTTCTAATTGATTCTTTCTGAAAAATAAAATGCAGTTTTAATTCACCTAACACCCAATACAAATTGTTCCAAGCTCCTATATACATATAAATACATTCATACCTTGGGAGCATGGAACCTAAGTTGATGACGTACAAACGAGGCACATAAACTACGTCATGTTGATGATGCTTTATACTCTTTGCCGCTACGTCTTCAACAAACACTTCATAGGTCTTGAATATTACAATTAAATAAAATCCTATGAATAAATGTTTTTGTCCGGAATTGAGCCAAAACTATATATGGACTCAATTGGAAATTTGTGTCCTTACAAATCTCCCCCTTTGGCTATTCCGGGACAAAAACCAAACAAAAATCCTAAAGGGCCGTCAAGCTCTACTAGACTCAAAACATAACCCGCCCAATCTTGACTCAACCCAAGGATTAAACTCTTTGCCATGGAAATATGCCGCTTTAGAATAATAATTCCTGCACACTTAAGCAAACTCATCAAATGCATAGGGAATATCAGAAGATTAAATGCAATTAATTAATTACTCCCCCTAAATTAATTCTCCCTTTAAACACATGACCTACTTAGAAAGACGTCTCCCCCTAAGATAAATCTCTCCCAAACGAAGATACGCTAATAATAGGATTAGATACCATTTCTCCCCCTATCATCATTCTCCCCCTTTTTGTTCGGGAATAGGCAAAGGATAAAGAACTAATAAACCGTATGTGAAAGCTTAAAGTGTTAAGACATGAAAGCATATGGGCAATTAAAAGCAAGGCAAAGACAAACAAATATCATATATATATATACTAGAAATATATCAATGAACCACTTGCATATATATATATAGATATAAACACACACATGACACAAAATACAATAAGTTTGCACACTCGTATGGCAAAAATGTGTCATATGGAAACGGAAGTGTAGGGGTGTGAACAAGCAACAATTAAATTTAGACCCAAACACTTAAGAAACGTTCACGGAGTTCTCATTTGATTGCAAACTTCATCACAGTTAAATATAACCTCATGTGACAATATAAAGATTTAACTCAATGAACAAACATACACAATGCATACAAGCCTAGCATGATGATGATTCTACAAACCAAATAGAGTCATGACATTAAAGACAACTAGGATAAACGGACATTGTGCAAACCGTTGATATACCATCCAATTCTCCCTCAATGAGCATATATATTCTTTTGTTTGTGAATGAATATATCAAACAAACATAGGCCTTGGCAATTGCTTTTTGTTTAATGCCAAATATTCTGTTTTTAGGCCTTTGGATCACGTATTTCTTTTAGATCCAATCAACGGTGGCTTACAATCGCAAAGGATTTAATTCATCCTTTCGGAGCCCTTCCCCGTGCATATATGAATTTATCATGTTTTCATTTTTCGCACAAATCTCACATGCAACGGATTTTGACATGCACTAGTCCTCCTAGGTCATAGGTATGTAGATGACTAGATTGGTAGGAGAACACCTCAAAAAGCTCAAATATAACATGTGACATTAAGATTTCAAAAGAGCTCGTGCATGTGTGAATAGAGGCATATAGAAATAGAATCCTTTTAAACAATACAAAATCCAACTACTCCATATAAAACATGGTAAAGAACATTTTAAGGATTGAAAATCTAAACCAAAAGTTCTAGCCACATGGGAGCGTAAACGATAGGATTCAAACACAAATATATGCCACATAAAGTGTGTCAAACAAAAATACACACAAAACAATTTTTTTTTTTTTTGAGTTTTTAACATTTTTAATCAAAAATAAATATTTACTCAAAAGGACAAACAAAAATCATTTGTATTTTTCATTAAGCTTAAATGAAATAAATAAAACACAAATGATAAACAAAAATCTTTTTATATTATGCAGTCGATTCAAACACAAAATATAATACAAAAAGATAAACAAGTCATACTTTCTAGCATGTGATATGAAATTAGGCAATGACTAGAAAATGACTAAACAAGCATACATTTAGCATATGAATATAGCATGAAGTACAAACGCTGAAGTATGCAAACACTAACACATTCATCCTTTAGATTTAGCAAGGGAGGAAGGATGTGTAAGTAAATGAGAATCAAAATCCCTATTTTGTAAGGCAACCAAGTCGGATTTCCTAAGCCAAATTAATGAAGAATTACTATCTTGGGGTGTAGGAACGTTAGATATCGTGGTTACTTTACTATGGGATTTTCTAGGAATTCGTTTAAGATCTAAACAAAATTTCCTAAGATGACCTTGTCGACCACAATGTGTACAAGTGAGATCATGTCGAAAAGATTTATCTAAGGAGTGATCATTAAATGCATTCCTAGAAGATTCTCCTAAAACATTGGTTTTGACTTTAGGGTTAAAATCATTACAAGAATTGAAGCCTAAACCAAAAGTGTCATTTTTAATTTGGACCGTTCTTAACATTTTATCAAGTTTTTCCGAACGAAATTCCAAATCAAATTTGACATTACTAGAATCTTTTAATTTATTTTCCAATTCAACAATATTAGATTCTAGTAAAGAATTATGCTCTTCAAAAGCAAGAAGCTCTTTTTTCAAGGATTCCATTAAACCCCTAAGGCTATCTCTCTCGCCTTCTACATATTCAAGCTTCTCTTGAAGAGTCCTCACATGTGTCCTAAGGTCTTCTATTAAGGTACTTTCATCAATGACCTTGACACTCTCTCTTAAACTCGCTTCTAACTTCAAATTAGCTCTTTTCAATTTAATAGATTCTTTATATAATTCATGAAAAGCATTTTGAAGTTCACTCATATCAACCTCATCTTCATTTTCACTCTCTTCTTCTTTTTCACTCTCACTATCATCAAAAATAAGAGAATCATGTACAATGACCTTGGAAGTGGCATGTGCTATAATTTCATCATCCGATGAGTTCTCATTATCACTCACATGTGCCATAAAAGCCACAAATTTTTTCTTAGTGGGGGATTCGGGCTTCTCTTCCTTATCACTATCACTAAGGGTCGCATTACATGAAATGGGTCGTTTACCCTCTTTCCTTAGTTTAGTGGGGCACTCAAAAGCCCTATGGCCATAACCTTCACAACCAAAACATTTATTAGACTCGTCCCTATCAATATTTTCATTACTGGGTTTAGGGATCTTATCGGCTTTAGAAATCTTCTCGTTTTTATCATGTTTAGAAGATTCAAATTTCTTAAAATCATTTTTAACTTTATCTTTGTTAAATTTAAGAAATTTTCTAAATTTACGAGCAAACAAAGCCATATCTTTCGAGTCACTATCACTATCGCTCTCTACTACTTGTTTAACCTCTTTGCGGGATTTTAAAGCAACGCCCTTTTCAATTTTCTTTTCAGTTTTAGAGGGAAACATATCTAGTTCATAGGTTTGTAAATCACCTACAAGCTCTTCTAATTTCGTAGAGGCTAAAGTGGGTAAAGAATTTAAAACGGCCACTTTAGGAATAAATCTATCGGGTAGGGACCTTAAAATTTTCTTTACAACACGGTCGTCAGATATTTTCTCTCCCAAGTTAAAGGATGAATTAACAATATCTGAAAGTCTAGCATAAAATTTATCAAAAGTTTTTTTTTCATCCATTTTGATAGTTTCAAATTGAGTGGTGAGGTTTTGGAGTTTTGAAGCTTTAACGACACTAGTTCCTTCATGAGTTATTTGTAAAATATCCCAAGCTTCTTTAGCGGTTTCACACGTCATAATACGTCGGAATTCATCCGGTGTGACAGCGCTAAGTAAGGCATTTAAACCACGGGAATTAAAATTTGCAAGCTTAAACTCATTTTTGGTCCATCTATCGACGGGTTTAGGAACACGTTCATTTTCAATTAGATGAGTTGGTGGGGTCCAACCGTTAACAACAGACATCCAAACACGTTTGTCGATAGATTTAAGTGCCGATTTCATGCGCGCTTTCCAATACGCGTAGTTTGAACCATCAAAAATAGGAAATTTTGAAAATGGGGAAAATTCCATTTTTAGCCAAAAATTTAAAAGATCTTTAACGAAATAATTTATCGTTTTTGGCTCTGATACCAATTTGATAACGCAAGAGTTGGATCCCCGTTGAATAATTTAATAATTATCACAATTAATCTCAAATTAAAATAACAATTTCCTTTTTAAATCAATGAATGCGGAAGCGTCAGGATGATGGTTGTAACAAAATAAACAAGGTCTGGTTTTAATATCTTATTAACAAATTAAAACATAATTCAAGTCCTAGAATTTGCCTAAGTCATGATTATTCATTTAAACAAAGTTAGGCGAAACCAATTTTAACATATGACTTGAATAAACCAAATAAACCAATATTAATTTAAGTCCCAAATTAAATGAGTGTGATAATTAAACCGAATTTTATCTTGAATTAAACCTAAAGCATGCGTTCTAAATGATGTGCAAGATAAAATAAACAAAGTCACAGTACACCGCGATATACGAGGAAAAACCCACTAACGGGAAAAAACCTCGGGACGGCCCTAGCCTCAAATCCACTAAAAACGGTATTACAAAATACAAGACAAAAGACTTACTTCCTAAACTCGAACCCTCTCAAGCCGTGATGCTCCTTCTTGTATCAACCTCCAATTAGCGGTAACCAACGGACCTCCACCGTGGTCTCGGAATTCACCGATGGGACTTTAAACGGTCACCGTCACCCAAGCATGGAGCCTTTCTCCTTTTGGGTAAAATCTCAACAAAAATCTTCTTTGTGATGGGGTGTAGAAGCAAACCCGAAACGTCTCTTGAATTCGGTAGAGAAAACCGGTGCCAAAAACTCCAAGTAAGGATATGTAAATATAGAACTTGGATAAACAATTATTGGGTGTAAACTAGAGTGTGTATGAATTTTTCATTAAAAATTGACACTCAAAACTTGAATATTTTCCTAAAGTGATTTTCCTCTCAAACTCTCTTTTGGAGATAAACAAATGTTGGAAAAGTTATCTTGGAAAATGTGTTTCCCGCACATGATAATGCATGAAAAAATTGGTTGAAAACCAAGTGGAGAAGTGGGGAAAAAACTGTCAAAAACTGCTGAAAACCGTTCCCGCCTGACGTCTCGTTCGAACGAACTTGACTCTCGTTCGAACGAGACTTCTAACGAGCGACCAGCCTGGGCTCGTTAGAATCTCGTTAGAATCTCGTTAGAACGAAAACTCGTTCGAACGACATATCGAACGACATATCGAACGACTGACCAGAATAAGGTCGTTGGCAAACTCGTTCGAACGAACCTGGTTCGAACGACAAAACTCGCTCGAACGAAATCTGGTTCGAACGAAAAAACTCGTTCGAACGACATTTCAAACGAACAAACAGAAAGATTAAAAAATTCGATTTTGGACCAGAAACTTTTATAAAGATTTATATACTTATTTTTAAGTTTCTAATTGATTCTTTCTGAAAAATAAAATGCAGTTTTAATTCACCTAACACCCAATACAAATTGTTCCAAGCTCCTATATACATATAAATACATTCATACCTTGGGAGCATGGAACCTAAGTTGATGACGTACAAACGAGGCACATAAACTACGGCATGTTGATGATGCTTTATACTCTTTGCCGCTACGTCTTCAACAAACACTTCATAGGTCTTGAATATTACAATTAAATAAAATCCTATGAATAAATGTTTTTGTCCGGAATTGAGCCAAAACTATATATGGACTCAATTGGAAATTTGTGTCCTTACAACATGCTTTAGCAATCCTTATATTATGGCATCCTTTAGTCATAGAAAAATTCTACACCAACTCTCAATTTATGACTCACAATGTGAGTCACATTGAGTTGGCACACATCCATTGGCTCAATTATTATTTTATTTTTTTTCAATAAAAACTCTTTTTTTTTAAAAGTGTTTTTAACTTTGTATAACTGTTTTAAAAAATAAGAAAAACATTTCACTATTATTTTGAAAATGTCTTTTATTGGAAATTTGTATTTTTAATAAAAGTCATTTATAAAAAAAAAATATTTTAAAGGATGTGGGCCGCACCAACAACGCTAACCAATCGCGATAATGTGGAGCCGCGCCAGTTTTTAAAAAATATTTTTTCATACTTTTATTAGAAACAGTTTTTATTAAAAACACAAAATTTTAGTTTTTATTTAAAAATCTCTGTTTTTCAATTGGTTAGTACTACTGGCGCGAACCCACGTCATCATCGTAACTGGTCAGTGCCGCTGGCATGGATCCACAATATCATCGTGATTAGTTAGTGTCGTTGGCGCGCACCCACGTCATCTGTGGGTGCGCACTAGCGGCACTAACCAATCGCGATGATGACGTGGGTGCGCGCATCTGTGGGTACGTGCCAATGGAACTAACCAATCGCGATGATGACGCGGGTCCGCGCTAGCGGCACTAACCAGTCGCGATGATGACATGGGACTCTCGGCATTAACCAACCATGATAAATTGGGTCCGCGCCAGTTTTTAAAAATTTGTTTTTCATAATTTTAATTATACAAAATACAGTTTCTGTAACTGCTTTGAAGGAAAAAAATGTTTCTTTGGAAATAAAACAACGATTCAACAATTTTTAAATGTTTTAAATAATTGGTTAAAATTTTTTTCTAGTTTTTTTTATTAAAACCCACAGCTTTTTTTATGAATGTAATATAATTTTTTTTTAACAAAATCTTATTTAACAAAAAAGTTTCACACTTTTTTTTTGTCCTTTAATGGGACAAATGGTAGGAAATCGGAAGAAAGAGTTGACTAGAGAGTCACTCTAGCAAGACTCTTAGTTATATGTTTTATGGAGTTTTGTCTCCTTTTATGGGATGTGACCCATCCCATTATTATATATTATATATGTGTGTTGAATTGTAAGAAATGCAACGGAAGAAATGAAAAAATACACTTTCATAAATTAAGTCTTTCTCCTCTCTCTCTAGAATACAATTTCCTCTTCTTTCCTATTTAACTTGTTCTAAATACAAAATCACCCAACATAAATGGTATCAGATCTTTGTATCAAAAAGGGTTTAATTCTGTCCAAAAAAAATTCAAGTTGCTGTCCAAAAATTCAAGCTGTTGTCCAAATTTTTTTTCATAAAGTTGTTGTCATTGTCCGTAAATTCAAGAAGCTACTGTCAAAAATTCAAGAAGTTGCTGTAAAAAAATTCAGAAAGCCAAGGAGTAAAAGATTTGAAGAAAAATTATCATGGCAAGCTCAAGCAATTCCACTCTAAATATTCAACAACCTTCAATCCCAATATTTGAAGGTGAGAATTATGATTTTTGGTGTATCAAAATGAAGACTCTTTTTACATCCCAAGATGTTTGGGATTTAGCCCAAAATGGGTATGACGAACCTGAATTAACGGCAACGCTGTCAACTGCTCAAAAGGACCAATTGAAAATTTCGAGGAAGATGGATGCTAAAGCTCTCCTTCACATTCAACAAGGCCTAGGAAACTCCATTTTTTCAAGAATCATGGGAGCAACCAAGGCCAAGGAAGCATGGGACATTATTCAAGAGGAGTTTCAAGGAAATACACAAGTAAGAGATGTTAAACTTCAACCTCTTATGAGGGAGTTGAAAAATATGAAAATGAAGGAGAATGAAACTCTAAAAGAGTTCTCTTCGAGATTCACAGAACTTCTCAACCAAATGAAGGTGCATGGTGATCAAATAACCGACAGAAGAGATGTAGAGAAACTTTTAAATAGCCTACCTCCAAAATTTGATTCTCTGGTGGCTGTTATTGAGCATACTAAGGATACTTCTAAGATGACGGTTCAAGAATTGTTGGGGTCCTTAATGTCATTCCAGCAAAGATTGTTCCAATGCTTTGAAAAATCTATTGAGTGCGCGTTTCAATCTAAACTCAGTTTCAAATCCCAAAATAGTGAAAGAGGCTCTTCAAGTCATGATGCAAGAAAGTTTGAACGAGGTGGTAAACAAGGAAGAGGCCGAGGAAGAGAAAGAAGCAGAGGCAGAGGAAGATTCAATAATTTCAGAAATTTTAGAAATGAAGATTTCTTACGGTCTCAACGATGCAATATATGCAACAAAAGTAGCCATGTGGAGAAAGACTGTTGTTTCAAAGGAAAACCTCAATGTCAAAATTGCAAAGGCTTTGGTCATTTGCAAAAGGACTGTAGATACAAGAACAATCAACAAGCAAGCTGTGCGAAAGAAAAAGAAGGTGAAGAAAATTTATTCTATGCATGTCAAAGTGCCTCTGAGCAAAAGAATGATATTTGGATTCTTGATAGTGGTTGTAGCAATCACATGACCAGTGACAAAGACGTGTTTGTTGACATAGATACAACCATTAACTCTCAAGTGAAAATGGGAAATGGTCCCTTAGTCCATGTAAATGGCAAAGGAACAATTGGTGTTCAAACCAACAAAGGAGCTAAGTTCATTCATGATGTTTTACTTGTTCCAGACTTAGCACAAATTTGCTAAGTGTTGGACAACTAGTAGAACATGGATATGCTTTCCACTTTGAAGAAAACGGGTGCACTATTTATGACAAAGGACAAGGAAAACAAGTCGTGAAGAAGATAAAGATGGAGAAGAGCCGTATCTTTCCATTAATTTTCAAATATGGTGGAAATTTTTCCTTGAAGGCAGAATCTATTGATGATTCGTTGTTGTGGCACAGAAGACTTGGTCATTTGAATTTTCATGGCCTCAAGTTACTTTGCCAAAAGAATTTGATTTAGGGGCTGCCCACTTGCATTGAAGAAAAGAATGAAGTATGTGAAGGTTGTGCTCTCGGAAAGCATCACAGAAAGCCTTTTCCAAAAGGAGTTGCATAGAGAGCAAAAGAAGTAATCGAGCTAGTTCACACTGACGTATGTGGTCCAATGACTACTATTTCTCACGGAGAAAATAAGTACTTCATACTCTTTATTGATGATTTCACAAGAATGACATGGGTATTTTTTATGAGACAAAAATCTGAAGTTTTTACCATTTTTAAGAAGTTCAAAAGTTTTGTGGAAAAACAAAGTGGGCATTTTATCAAAGTTTTGAGAATTGACAATGGGAAAGAATATACTTCCAATGAATTTGAAAAGTTTTGTGAAGATGAAGGTGTAGAAAGACAGCTCACAGTTAGTTATACTCCACAACAAAATGGAGTATTAGAAAGGAAAAATCAAATCGTGATGGAGATGGAAAAATCAATGCTTCATGAAAAGGGACTGCCTAAAGTATTTTTGGCGGAAGCAATATACACAGTGGTATATTTGATAAATCGATGTCCAATAAAAGGGGTCTGGAATCAGACTCCCATTGAAGCCTGGGGTGGGAGAAATCCATCAGTGCGTCATCTCAAAATCTTTGGTTGCGTATGTTATGCTCATATTTCGAAAGAGAAGCGGCGGAAGCTAGATGAAACAAGTGAGAAGTGCATATTTATGGGCTATAGCTCTCAATCCAAGGGCTATAGGCTATTTAGTTTGAAAAGAAACAAAGTGATCACAAGCCGTGATGTGCTATTTGACGAAGGTACTATTTGGAACTGGGAAGACGGAAAAGTCAAGGAGAAGATAATTCTTCTTGAGGAAGAGTAACAAAAATTAACAGTTAACAATGAGAGAAATGAAGATTCACCTTAAACATCTCCACGATCAATCTCATCTTCACCATCATCAAATGGTTCTCCAAGTTCATCCTCATCCTCATCACCCATAACTAAAAAAAATGAGGAGTTTAAGTGATGTATATGAGAGATGCAACTTTTGTACCATTGAGCCAGAAAGTTTCGAAGAAGCCGTAAAAGAAGAAACTTGGAGAAAAGTGATGGAGGAGGAAATTAATGTTATTGAGAAGAACAATACATGGCATCTTATTGAAAAGCCAAAGGACAAAGATATCATTGGGGTGAAGTGGATTTACAGGGTCAAGTGTCACTCTGATGGAACCGTGCAAAGAAATAAAGCAAGATTGGTGGCAAAGGGCTACACACAACAACCCGATATCGATTTTCATGAAACATTTGCACCAGTCGCACGTCTTGACACTGTAAGAGCCATTATCGCTATGGCCGCTCAAAAAGGTTGGTTATTGTACCAACTTGATATTAAATCGGCATTCCTGAATGGAAAGTTGGAAGAAGAAATTTATGTTGAACAACCTTTGGGTTTTGTTACCAAAGGAGAAGAAGAAAGGGTGTACAAATTACAGAAGGACTTGTATGGTCTAAAGCAAGATCCACGAGCATGGTACAATAACATTAATGGATATTTTACTGGTAATGGATTCAACAAAAGCAAGAACGAGCCTATCTTGTATAACAAATGAAAAGGTACATCTGATATTCTTATCGTTGCACTTTACGTTGATGATTTAATTTTTACTGGAAGTAGTGAAAAGATGGTTGAATATTTTAAGAATAAAATGATGAAGATGTATGAAATGAGTGATATGGGCTTGCTACATTATTTTCTTGGTATTGAAATTTATCAAGAAAAAGATGGTGTATTCATTTGTCAAACAAAGTATGCTAAAAATATTCTTAAGAAGTTTAGAATATTTGGGTGAAAACCGATGACAATACGACTGGTTGTAAATGAAAAACTCGTGAAGGAAGATGGAGGAAAAAAGGTTGATGAAACTCTCTACAGAAGTTTGGTTGAAAATTTGTTATATTTAACATCAACAAGACCAGATATCATATTTGCATCAAGTATACTTTCTAGATTTATGCGTTGTCCTAGTCATTTACATCTTGGGGAAGGAAAAAGATTGTTAAGATACTTGCAAGGCACACTGAATTATGTAATCAAGTATTACAAAAATATGAATGTGAAGTTAACTGGATTTTGTGATAGTGACTGGGGTGGTTGTGTTGATGACATGAAAAGCACCTCAGGCTATGCCTTTTCTCTAGGTTCTGGTATATTTTCACGGGCATCAAAGAAATAACAAACTTTGGCTCAATCCTCAGCTGAAGAGGAGTACATATCCGCATCATTAGAAACTTCTCAACCTATTTGGCTACGAAGAATTTTGGAAGACATGAAATAAAAGGAAGAAGAAGGCACATAGTTATTTTGCGACAACAAATCAGCAATAACAATGGCAAAAAATCCAGTCTATCATAGCAGGACAAGACACATTGCTATCAAATATCATTTCATTCGAGAAGCAATTACAAATGGGGATATAAAAATCAAATTTTGCAAGTCAGAAGATCAAGTTGCGGACATTTTCACCAAAGCTCTGTCGCCAGGAAAATTTCAGCAATTAAGGGAACTCTTGGGAATTAAAGAGCATCACATTAAGAGGGAGATTGTTGTTTAATGTGATGGGTTCCACCTAAGACAAAAATCCTTATATTATGGAATGCTTTAGCAATCTTTATATTATGGCATGCTTTAGCACTCCTTATATTATGGCATGCTTTGATTACATATTTTATGGAGTTTTGTCTCCTTGATTTATGGGATGTGACCCATCCCATTAATATGTATTATATATGTGTGTTGAATTGTAAGGAATGCAATGGAAGAAATGAAAAAACAAACTTTCATAAATTAAGTCTTTCTCCTCTCTCTCTCTCTCTCTCTCTCTCTCTCTCTCAATTCCTCTTCTTTCTTATTTAACTTGTTCTAAATAAAAAATCACCCAACAGGGGCTAAAATACATTCACTGGTAGTCATACTACTTAGTTGTAGACTTTCGTGTAGAACTGAAAGCAGGGAAAGATAGAAGGTACATGTATTGTGTAAATATGAATCGCTCACTTTCAAATTGCACATAAAATTGAAGAAGAATGCATTTAGTGTCTTGCAAGTTAATGAAAGGAAAATAAAAAAAATACATCCAATTCACTGCAATACACCTTCTAAGAATGTTATCTTTTAGGAACGTTGTCTCCCTTATGGGTTTAAGAATCGAGAGTACACAAATGGGGTTTATTTTATAAATTATCTTGAGGATACAATGTAGTGGTGCCAATTGTTCGATTCTAACTATGTACGATTTGATCAAACAAAAATGAAGAAAACCTAGAGATGTAATTATAATTTTCTCAAAGGATTGATGCCAGAGATAACACATCAACTTTTGATGTACAAAATAAAGGTCCCAAACTTTTTTTTATAGTCATTTTACTGACTGTTCATAAAAGTATTGCTCCACTACAATCATCGATTTTGTTGATTTTAACAAAGATAAAGGATCCTACGCCCTGAGTGACGATGCAAACGTGAATGTGTCAAGTGTACCATCAAAGCACCCTTTCGCACGTCTCTCGAACGTGCGACACGTGTTGCGATGGTGGCTTCACACTACCATGAAGCACCATAACTTAACATCTTTGAGTATAAGAAATATAGTCTACTTTTATGTTTTTTTTATATACCCCTTCCCTTTTTTTGTAAGTTTATATGCGGAACTTCAAAACCTACACCAATTTCCTTAAGATATCTCTCTACAAGGAGACCCAAACTAAAAAAACTCAATTGTATAAAATTAATACCCATCAACATTTTGAAAAACTCCGGCAATCCTCCATCATTTTCAAAATAAACATATATCATACAAAATAATAGATCCGTCACCCATTTTTTCATTTTTTATAGAATACAAAAATAATAGAATGTTTTCATATTTTATGCATTTTTTTATTATTAAATATTAATGTGAAGGTTGGGATTGCTAAATTTAAGAATCCACTAATGGTTAATGAAATGGTATTGGAGCAACTTTTAATTATGAAAAATTTATTGGATCTTTGGAGATTATGGAGAAACTATGGAAATGTAGTTAGTGAGAAGGACAATTTGGGGAGAAAACTGAAATGGAGTCTGATAGATCTATTGTGTGTATTGAATAGTAAGTACATTAACATGAGAAATGAAGTAATATGGTATAGAGATGGTGGTGATATCAAATTCGAAGAAGGGAAGAATATAATGATATCCTTATTTAACGGCTATAATGTTAGGACTTTGGTGTGTTTTCTAATCCTTATAGTTGAAAGAAAAAGGAGGAGAAGAATTAAAGGAGGGTAAATGGATTTCGTTTTGTCTCTTTCTTAATTTGTTACTTATGTCTCTTATCCCAATTTTTTTACACTCACGCATAGATGTGGAAAATATAACCTATTTTTTATGAGCCACCCAATTGAACCTATGATGGGCTGAATATGGGCCACCTCTTATTTATATACGAGCCAAAAAATGGGTCGCTTGTGGGCTCTCAGCAGGTTAAAGTCCTCTCCCATTTCTTATTTAAATCTCCTTAAACTCAAATTCACCGATATAATTTTTACACCATAACCCTATTCACCAATATTCTCTTGTTTTCCTCTCTCCTCTTCCTCCTTATTTAGTCATCCAATGTTATGTAGGGGTAACTTAATCCTCACTTACTTTGCAGGAGGGGGGATTGATTTCTCCAACAAAAGTACAGATTTGAAGGTGTTTTTATTTATATTTTTGGGGCCTTATTGTTTTATAATATTTTTATATTTTGGTTCAGCGATTAATTTGATGTTAATGTCACTAGAAGAAAAAAGACTATTTGTCACGATTTTAATATATAATTTTTTTTTCATTTAAAGTCAAAATGAGATAAAAAGTATACTCCTATAGTTTATATCACACTTTTTGAAAATTTTATTATCACGCTTAATTTGAAAAATCTTGATTAAAATAACAACCTGTCCAGTCAATGAAACCCCAAACTCTAGCAGCCGAGCTTCCCAAGCTCCAAATTCCAGTCATCGAAGCTCCAACCATTAACAAAGTGTAGAAGGATGAAGCTTTTGCTTATACTAGAAATACGAGAAGACTCATCTTCTTGTTAGTATTTAGAGACTTGTGGCAAATATTGTAGGCCACCTCCATCATCCTTTATTCTCCTCAAAACACTCCCCACATTTTTCCAATAATTGCACCACCGCCATTAACTCCTTTCTTCATCTTTTCTCCTCTACATATATGTTATAAGTACTAACCCTTGAAGAAGGAAACAATTATCCCAATTCACTTACTTGTAATAAGTAAGAGTAGAGAGAAAAATACAGAGTGTGTATTTTTCATAAAGGTGTTGTTAGTGTAAGGTAGAAAAAAATACAGAGTGAGTATTTTCAGATTGTGAGTGATACACAGTGTGTGTAAGCCAGAAAAAATAGAGTCAGTATTTTCAGAGTTTAAGTGATACACAACGTGTGTTTTATTAATACAAATTATAATAGTGATAGTGGGTGTGAGCTATGGATATAGTCAAATTGGTGAACCACGTAAATACTTGTGTTGTGGATTTGTGTGTGATTTTTCTACACTTATATTACGCATTTATTTTGCATTCAATATATATTTGATCCATTAAATCCCAAGGTCCTACAAATATTATTGGGCAAAAATTAGTTGCGTCTAATTTCCTAACAATCGGTATCAGAGCTCTTGGTTTGACGACCATGAGTAGATGGAGTTATTTGAAAAAAAATTACTCTATGTAGTTTTTTGTACTTGACAATTCTTTGGTTTAGTGGGATTAATGGCATCAGAAAAAGAAAACTATAATGTCAAAAAATTTGACAGCATTAATTTTGGCTTTTGAAAAATACAAATGGAGGACTATCTTTACCAGAAGCATTTGTTTTAATCACTGGGTGAAAATCCAGGAGAAACGAAGGATCCTGAATGGTAGCTGCTTCATCAAAAAGATCTTGGCACTGTGAGGCTATCACTCTCAAAGTCGGTGGCATGCAATATAAAAAATGAGAAGATGATTGTATCTCTCATGGCTTCCCTCTCTAGCATGTATAAGCATCCTTCTGCAACAAATAAAGTCCATTTTATTAAGAAATTATTTTATCTGAAAATGGTAGAAGGTGGACAGTTTATAGAACATATAAACGTGTTTAATGAAGTTATTGGTCAACTAGAATCAATTAAAATTAATTTTAATGATGAACTTTGGTTCCATTAGTTCTTGGACAGTTATCCGAGAGTTGCAACGGAACACATACTATAATCAGTAGTTTTGCAGAAAAATTCAAAGTGAAGCTTGATGATATTGTTAGTATGATCATGAAAGAGAAAATCAAGAAGCAATCAGATGGAGCCTTCATTTCGACATTGGAATTGAGTATAGAAAACAAAGGTAGATATTCAGATAAGAACATAGGGCGTAGCAAATTCAGATCGAGAAATGGCAAGTCACAATCTCAAAATCCTAAGAATTCCAACAAGAAAAATCAGAACAAGAAGACGATTGAGTGTTGGAATTATGGCAAACCCAGGCACTATAAAAATCAGTGTAGATCCCTAAAGAAAGAAGCAGATAAGAAGAGTAAAGCTATCGTCATTTCAGAAGCATCAACCTACACACTAATATGCTCTTGGAGAGTAAGGCAATGTCCTGAGTGTTGGACTTGGGGGCTTCTTTTCATGCTACCTCAAGCAGAGAACTTTTAATGAGTTATGTACCTAGTAATCTTGGCAAGGTGTTGCTTGGTGATGACCTGGCTTAAGACTAAAGGATGTGAGACACATCCCCGACTTGAGAAAAAAATCTTATATATATGGTGCAGTTGGAAAATGAAGGTTATGTCACAACCTTCAGTTGTGATGATTGGAAAATATCTAAATGTGCCATGACTATAGAACGTGGCAAGAAGAGTGCCTCACTCTACATGATCATAGACTCATGAGGATCAATTGCAGTTACTGATAACATAGAATACACGAACTTATGGCACCAAAACCTTTTTCACATGAGTGAGAAAGGGCTCAAAATTGTGCACTATAAAGAAAAATTACAAGCACTGGAGTCAGTTGATATTGACTTGTGTGTGAGTTGCATATTTGGGAAGAAAAAGCGAGTAAGTTTCTTGAAGATTGGAAGAAATCATAAGAAATAAAATCTAGAGTTGATCCATTCAGATGTCTAGGTCCAACCCTAATCTCATCCATCAGTGGAAATTCTTAATTTAAGACTTTCATTGATGGCCACTCCATAGAGATGTGGGTTTACTTCTTAAGACACAATTCTTACATGTACAAGGTGTTCAAGAGGTGGAAGGCCATGGTGGAAAATGAGACATAGATGAAGATAAAGAAGTTACGATCTGATAATGGTGGTGAGTACTAAGACATCGAATTCAAGAATTTCTCTTATGAAAATGGAATAAGACGAGAGAGGACTGTACAAGGGACACCGTAACAGAATTGCGTGGCATAATAAATAAATTGAACATTGATCGAGAGAGATAGAAGTGTATGCATTCTTGAAAGTCTACCCAAGAAGTTTTGGGCAGAGGCACTCAATACAACAGCCGACCAAATCAACCGAGGACAATCAGTTTCGTTAGAGCACAAAATACTAGAGGAGGTATGTAGAGGAAATGAGATAAAACTTTCATGCTTGAAGGTTTTCGGTTGTATGTAATATGTTCATATTAGTGATCATGCCAGGGGTAAGCTTGAGCCTAATTCACTAAAATGAACTTCCATTGGATATGGAGAATATGAGTTTGGTTATCAATTCTAGTATGACCAAACAAAGAAAATAATATGAAACAAGAATGCGACATTCAATGAAAATGTGATGTACAAGGAAAGCGATGCACCACAATCTAGAGGCACAAGACAGGATGATCCAATGTATGGATGAAAGTTCCCAGTCAGATGAACTAATACTACAGAGTATCCTCTAACATAATGACACACCACAATCTCCCCGTCGTATGCCAAATTATTCATGCAACGTGAACCTATGATATTGGGATACCTGTCCTCATAAGTATACACCTCAAAGCTTTATTTATACTTGGTCAGCTTAAGAAATACTTGGTCACAATATCGTCCGCTCAACCTAAGAAGATGAACCATCAGGAATAAGAAAGGTCATTCACATGGGAATTATTAAGAGACATTCCACACGTGCCTTGGAAGATCAATAGTCTCACTCATTATTTACGAGTGTAAATTCCTGGATATATAAAGGCATTCCGCCCCTTGGTTTTTGGGACCATTACAAATATCTTATTTCCCTTAGATTAAGGGATAAGACTAGCATGCCCAAGTAAGACTACCCTGAATTCTATATAACTACCTTCCATTGTAATACCATAATAGTGGACTTAGGATTTCCCTAAGATGAACCACTTTAAAAATCTTTGCTATTCTTTATTATTTTCATGTACATTACTCAACTAATTATATTTGATTATGGAATTGTTAATTTAGAGCAAATATAAAGTCTCTACCAATTTTGTCATCAACAAATTGGCGTCGTTTGTGGGAATGATTGCTTATTATCGTTCTCTATCCATCTTATCATTTCTTCGTCTCAGAATTTCTCTAAGGGATGATGAACGTTCCTGAGAGCAACCTTGCAACTAGAGGCAACGCTCTAGATCCATCTACTATTCCTAGTGTTGTAGATATTCAAGGAATCTTACTCAATCTTGTCAAAGGGCAAGAAGCCAAGTAAGGGTACATTAGGCAGTTAGCTCGAACGTTGCAAGACAAGTCCACTACTGCACTATCTCAAAGGGACATGCTGCCTCCTCCCACCAGAAATAAGATAAGTAGACATTCCAGGTAATCTCATGACAAATCTTATCGCTTAGGGTTAACATCGTCAGTCTAATCTAGTAATTAGTATGATGATCGGTATTTTACCTCTAAACGACCGAGCGTGTTAGAACGCTTATGCAAGACATTTTCTTTTGATCATTTTGGTCCTCGAGCAACTCAAGGTCATCAAAGGGAACCATTTCGTGCCCAACAGACTCCTCAGGAAGAAAGTTCAGCACAAATGTACAATAAGGCCACTAAAGTTGCCTCAATAAAATCCAAAATAGAAGATAACTCTTAGAAGGCATGCATATAGAGATCGGAAGATCATTTGGGAGCAATGGTTAAGACCAAGAATCCTTTGTGGAGGATTTTTGTGAAAGGATATCCAATCATCCAGGCTATTATGGATTACCTCGCACCTTCCAAGTTCAAACCGTCTGTGGTTACGCCTAAGTGTGAATCTAAAACTGATCTTGTCCTTCATGCTGAACAGTATCAAGAGGATGTTGATATCTATTGTGTTCTTGACGAGATGAGATGCAGAGCTTTTTTAAGTACGATCACTGTTTCAACTCAGATTTGGCATAATAATTTACCCTGAGGACAGATTGCTAATTTTCATCAACTTGTCGAACTATTCATCAGCAAGTTCTGCTTTGGAGGAAAGCCAATCATGAGAGTAGTCCATTTACTCAGTGTTATCCACTACCCAGGAGAAACTACCAGGGAAAATATCACTCTTTCAATAATGAGAAGTTAGAGGTAGCTGATTATGAAGTGAAAACAACCATTACAGCTTTAATGAGCGACCTACTCCCTAAAAAGTTATATTATGCATTGGCAAAGGAACCTTCGAGAACATTGATCGAATTGATGGAAAAATCTGGGAAGATCATGAATGTCGAGGAGGCTGTGGCTGCTAAGCGAAGCCCCAAAACAAAATATGAGGAATATACCCCTCTCACTATAGGGGTGCATCACATTCTAGAGGAAATTAAGGGCAGTAAAGACTTAAAATGGCCCGAGAAACTAAAATCATCACCCAATCGAAGAGATAAGTCCAAATAGGGTGACTTTTATAAAGATCATGAACATACCACTGATAGTTATATTATCTTAAAGAATGAAATTAAATCACTCATTCGTCGAGGATAATTGACCAAGTTTATTAACCGTATTGAAGGTTGGGACATTTGAAGACAACCACAATCCCCTTGCAAAAACAAAGACGATGGGATAAAAGGACGAGATGATGATTCTGAAGATAACCCCGACTTGTTGAAGAAATCCAAGGAGCCTAAACTGGAGGTAGGCATGATATCCTTTGGCTATCATTTCATTGCAGGAGGGAATACTGGAGGCGACGATGAAGTACCCGAGAGATATTCGTATTTAAATGAGGCCAAAACTTGCTCTCACATTAGGCAAGTTAATTTAACAGATAATAGTTGACCCAAAAAGGTGAACAAAGATAAGTTAGTCATCGGCTTCTCCAAGAATGACTTATTGGGAGTTCTTTACCCTTATAACGACCCTCTAGTCGTTACCCGTCGGTGCATCATTCCAGGATAGTAAGGATTCTTGTGGATAATGGTAGTTCAATAAATGTCATGTTCTATAATTTCTTTCATAGCCTAGGATTGTGAGATAGCATATTGGAACCTTACCATCGGCCTTTACTCGACTTTTCTGGAGAAAAGGTGTATCCATTGGGGATTATGAAATTAGAAATGTTGATTGGCACTTGGCCAATAAGTAGAACACTGAAGATTCACTTCGTCATCCTGGACAAGAACATTCCTTAAACTTATCATATAATACTTTGCTTGGATTGAAAAAGTTTGAGGCAACGACATCCTTAATTCATCAGTGTAGGAAGTTCCCCACTCACTATGGGGTTGACGTTGTTAAGGGAAATCAGATGGAGGCCAGAGATGCTACTATACCTCTACCGACTAACAAGAAGTTCAGGAGAGTACCACTACCTACCAAATCGACACTTTTAATTCTCGTGAAGAAGCTGATTTAGTCCAAGGGCAAGTTATGGAAGCTACGAAAACCATTGTGTTGGAAAATGAAAATCCAAAAAGAACCACCCAAATTGGTTCAAACTTCACACCCTCCCTTAAATAGGAATTAATTGCATTCCTTAGAGAGAGGAAAAATGCGTTTCCTTTGAGCCGTGAGGATATGCTCGGAATTTACCCTAACTTCATATGCCACGAACTCAATATCAATAAAGATACTAAGCCAATCAAGCAGAAACACAAGGTATTTAGTACCGAGAAAAATATCGCTATCCAAGAAGACGTAGAGAAATTGCAGAAGGCACATTTCATTGAGAACACTAAGTATCCCAGTTGGCTGGCCAATGTAGTAATGGTAAAAAATAAGAATGACAAATGGCAAATGTGTGTGGATTTTACCGACCTCAATAAAGCATGCCCAAAAGGTCATTTTCCTTTGCCAAGGATTGATCAATCGGTAGATGCAATAGCAGGTCACGAGTTATTGAGCTTCATGGATGGATACTCTGGTTATAACCATATCAAAATGAAATATGGGATAAATAAAGCACATCTTTCATCACCAATGAAGGTACCTACTGCTATAACGTTATGTCGTTTGGGATTAAAAATGTTGGAGCAGCATACCAAAGGCTAGTAAATAAAGTTTTTGAAGAATAAATTGGAAAGAACATAGAAGTATATGTGGACGACAAGCTTACTAAGAGCGACGTAGCTGTCGACCACATCAAAGACCTGAGTCAGGCATTTGATTAGCTAGAAAAACATCAAATAAAGATAAATCCAACCAAGTGTGTGTTTGGTGTATATGAAAGAATGTTACTTGGATTTATTATGAATCAAAGGGGCATTGAACCCAACCCAGATAAAATAAAATCACTGATTGAGAAGCAATCTCCAACATGCACGAAAGATGTGAAGAAATTCACTAAAAGAGTGGCTGCCCTCAATCGATTTGTGTCCAGAGCTATTGATAAGTGCCTACAATTCTTTAAAGTAGTCAATAAAACCTTTGAATGAAATGAAAAATGCAAAAAAGCTTTTTAGGAGTTGTAGAGATACTTGGGATCTCCACCACTGCTCTCTTGATCAATTATAGGAGAGAAATGGTATCTATATTTGGTTGTTTCAGAATCCGCAGTTAGCTCGGCGTTAGTCAGGTTAAAAGATGGAGTTAAAAAGCAAGTGTATTACACAAACAAAGCATTCATAGGATCCTAAGTCAGGTATCCTCGCTTGGAAAAGCTACTCTTGCCCTTATTAAAGTTTCAAAGTGAATAAAACCCTACTTTTAAGCACACGCCATTGTGGTTTACATAGATTTAACCCTACACCAGGCCCTTCACAATCTAGAGAATTTAGGGATATTTATGTCCTGGGCAGTTGAGCTGGGTGAATACGAAATCCATTATGAGCTAAGGACAACGTTAAAAGGACATGTTGTAGTGGACCATATTATAGAATTCACGTATCCAGAGGCGATCACTACCCTAAGCTTACTTGTCGGGCATACTTCGTGGAAGAAAGCTTTGCTCCAAATCAAACTAAAAATATCACCGACCAACCTGAAATGTCAACTGCCCAAGAGATGGATCAAAGGTACAATGAATAAAGAAAGTGTGGTGACAATTAAGTTCAGCACAAAATAACAAGAAAGGGCAATCACCAGAATAAATAAAGAATGTAAGGAATGATAATCAGACAACAAAAAATTTACATGGTTCAGAAAGAATGCCTACGTCCACGGTAGTGCTCTCAATATTATTTCTCTTTACTCCGAGGAGTGTTTTATAGGAAAAATAATGAATGCCCTTTACCCCGGGTGAAGGGTTTGTTATATACATGTTATTTTGGAGAGTGGAGGAGTGGAACTCCCCCACGTTGGCCCACAATCCCTAGGATTTCTATGAAGAGAGATTTTAGGAACTGATTGGGTCAAAAATGATCTAGTTGAGGTGCGGGGCCTTTGGATTATGGGTCATGTTTAACTGGGCTTCTTGTCTGGGCCTAAGTGACAAATCGAGGTACCCACAATTGCCCCTAAAATTTTTGGGTCACAATTTAGGCTCAATAATTTTAAATGATTATTATTAATGGCATTTCTATGATTCGTGCCATACTTTTGAACTGAGGCTCCCTTCTCGAACTGACTTAGGCGACAGATTGCCTCATTTTTGGTGCTTCATGATTAGAAAGGTTTAAATCCTTTTAGAGAGGTCATTTCACGAATCGTCACTTACATATCTCTTCGATTCTCTCAATCTCTTGAAGATTTCACTGCAACTCCCTTTATTCTCAGGTCTCATCTTCCATTTCTAAGATTTTTTTATCGTTCATGCTTGTAGCTTTACCTCGTCTCAAGCTGCCTCTTACATCGTAATTTATTTTTACTTATTCTTTTTCTATTTTCTATTAGAATTTCTTCATATCCACTGCTAGGGTTTTTCTTTCCCGATGGCTAAAGTAGGCAATAGGTCGATAGCTGAATTTAGGAAATACTATAATATTCCAAACTGAGTGGACATTGAGTGTGCCGATATCCCTCATAATGTCAGAGAAGTTGAGGATGGTCATTGGATCCATGTTCTCTTGTTGTCTCGGGGAGGTCTTACTTCCCCCCCGAATAATTTGTTTTTGCAATTTTTTGGTTACTTCAATATAGTTCCTGCACAGTGCTCACCGAATCTCTAGAAAATCGTCAATGCTGTGTATAGAATAAATCAGCTCTATGGCACTAACTTAGGGCTTGCTGAAATCTGCTTGTTTTATTCTTTTTTGCGAACAAGCTCTGGTCTTCTGTACCTCAAGTCCAGGAGTCCTAATAGGGTATTGGTAGTAAATCTACTTAATTCCCACAAGGACTACTGGCATGTGGGTTTTATTGCTAGAAATTGGCAGTTTCCTCCCCATACTGAGGGCTTGAGGTCTGGGAGATTTGTTATTCCCTTTTATGGGGAGGAGTGCATAGGTGGGCTTAGTCCTTTTCTGCTCGTTGATCCTCTGTTTTGTGTGCCTTTTCTTATATTTTCCTCTCTTTCATTTAAGCGAAGAAAAAGAACTTGGAGCCTGCTCTCAACGAGATCCGAGATGTTGAGTTGGTCAAGGTCTGTAAGATCAGGGAGCTCTTAGCTGACGGTGAACACCCTCGATCAGCGGAGCTTCTTTTAGAATACAAGAACATTGGGTCCAGTTTTATTACGCGACCTGTGGATAGCGTTCCTGACCTAGACATCACCAGAGAGGTTGTCGTCGATCCTATCCAATTGGATGAGGAAGGAAGCATCTATGTTGAGGAGAGCGAGGTTGCTAACAGGGGCGGTGGTGAAGGTAATTCCAATGAGGAGAGATCTGGTGGCGAAGAATCTTCCAGTTCGGAAGAGGTTTCAGAGGATCAAGAGTATTCGAGTGAATCAAGTAGTTCTAGCGAGGAAGATATGGCTCCTCCCAGGAAGAATCTAATCCGAGATGATGATGATGACGTGCTTCTGTCTCGCCGATCGAAGAAGAAGAAATCTAGTAGTGGGGATGATTCCACTGGTTCTCAGTCTGTTGCTCATGAGCAGGAGAAGAAGAGAGAGGAGGTTCTTCTGAGAGAGAGGGAGAGAAAGAAAGAGGGGGAGATGAAGAAGGTGGAGGAGAGAAAGAGAGATAGGAAGGATATGGAAGAGGATAAGAGGATATAGGAGGTAAGGACAAAGGTGGGGTAAGCTATTATGCTCGATCTGCTTTGCCTGAGAGGGCTTCTATTTCCCTATCTCATCAGTTGGCTCATGCGCTGCTCGAAAGAGTAATTTTATCGACTGATCGTCAAAAGGCGATGGGGACTGACCAGTTAGCTCTGAAGACAAGTCAGAGGCTAGCCTTGGTAAGTCTTCTTTTTCTTCCCTACTTTTCCAATACTCTTTCCAATACTTCTTTTACTAACATTTTTCTTTTTTATAGTTTGTGACCGATTTCACCGTCCTCTATCGCAAAAGCGTTGAGCTGGCGAGGTTGAGTTGGAGGCCAACTTGAAGTCTGCTGATGTTGCCCAAAAGTCTTCTGATCTTTCCCTTATTGAGGCCGATCGAGCAAAGGAGGCGGCGACCAAGGAGATAGAGGAGTTGAGGTAGTCTTATGACTTGGTTTGCTCGAGAAAGTTGGCCGTAGTGGAGGAGAATTGGGTGCTCGCGGAAAAGGTGAAGAAGATGGAATTTGAGGCTGCCACCTTTAAGGAAAGCTCGTTCGGCGTATGAGGATGCTAATATTCAGATTGGCTATATCAATCGCCTAAACTTCAAGAAGGGTTGGAACAAGGCTCTCCTGGTTGCCGAGGTGGATATCGACTCCCCACTTTTTGACGAGCACGATCGTGGCCCCAATCCCATTGTGGATGAGGCACCTTCTCCTGCTATCGGTGTTGGTGTTCCTATTACCTAAACTACCACTGCTGAAGTGCCCCTCAACTAAGGAATGGAAACTGCTCCGTTTGAGGGAGGTGCGCCCGGGCCTGCTGCAGACAAGGGGAAGCAACCAGCGACCTCAGAGCAGACAGAGGTTGCCAGCTAGCTTGTCTTTGAGAACTTCTTGTATTTTTTTTTCTTTTGTTATTCTTTTCTTTCTTTTGCTAATGTTCTTGGAACCTTTTCTTTCATGAAATGAAATCTTTTTCCTTTCTTCATACTAATTTATTTCTCTTTAATGCTTGTGTTTCTTGTAGCTGATTGATGTTGATGAATATATACCTGCTACTTCTTAACTGGGAAAATTCTTGGTCCTGATTCAAGCAATCAAGTTCGTAGGGATTTCGCGAAGATTTGTAAATCCCTTCGTTCTAGGAATAAGGATTATAAGGACAAGTCAGAGCTCGTCTCCAAGCCAAAGGACATGATCCAAAAGATAGAGGAAATAGGTGCTTCTGTATAAGAAGAGGCAGATGCTCTGAAGGCAAGGATCCGGGATGCCTCGGAGGTTAATCAAGTTGGAGAGTTGCTTCAATAAGAGAACGAAGCTCTGAGGCAAAAAATCTTGCGACTGCAGGAGAATGGTCCTAGCATTGCTCCTCAAGTTCTACGTGGTTCCTCTTCATCGGCTGGACAACGAGATGGTACAGATGCCTGTAGTTTAACTAGGGAGACTGACAAGCTTCGAGGAGATATTTGTCGGGCATACGTGATAGTTATCGGGCTCCAAAGAGATGTTACGCTGCTGAGGCATCTGTTCAAGAAAGGTCCTCGGTGAGTGTGGGCTGATGGTTATGATCAGGGTTGGACAAATGCTTTAATGAGGTTGGTAGAGGTCGAAGAGCTATCCTTTATTAGGGGGTGGTTAAATTCTATCAGGGAGCTGAAGGTCCCAAGGAACTCAGCACTCTGGTATCGTTATGATATCTCTCCTTCGACTCTGATGCCCAACCCTTTTAGGATGGACGACCAGTGGGTACCTATAGATGCTATCCCCAGGCAGCTACTGGAGCCAAATGCAAATGAAGTCGAGGAAAAACTAGCTCCTCAATTGAATGACGGTCGAAGAGCGCAAGTAGCTAATTACCTTGCACAGAGGCCTAATCCGCATTAGGGTTTACTTAAATTAATGTACCTATTTGTAAATGCAATGAAGTATTAAAATATTTATGTTTCGGGATATTCGCCAACTAAACATGTGTACTGTGTTTTCCACTACACCAAAATGACAAAATTGTCACCTTTCAGCCGGTCACCCTTGTCAAGGTCATTGACCGTGACAAAAAACACGCGTTTTGTGTCACGGTCATTGATCTTGACACGACCGTGACAAAGAATTGTCACGGTCAATGACCGTGACAAGTCCGTGACAAATTTACTTGTCATGGACTTGTCACGGTAATTGACCGTGACAATTCTTTAAATAATTGTCACGGTCAATGACCTTGACACGACCGTGACAATGTTAGCAGCAAAAACCCTTCCCCCCTTCTTTTTTCCCTCCCGTCGTTCCCTCCCTCTCTCTCTCTCTCTCTCTCTCTCTCTCTCTCTCTCTCTCTCTCTCTCTCCCATTTATATATATGTTTGTGTGTATATATATGTGTGTATATATGTGCGTGTGTGTGTGCGGGGGTAGGGGGTGGGGCAGGGTGGGGGTAGGGGGTGGGGCAGGGTGGGGGTAGGGGGTTAAAAATGTAATATTATTTTGATACAACATTAATTTTTGTATGAGTTTCATAACTATAAATAATATCCAAAAATATTGGATAACAATTTATTTTCATTCAAAATAAATAAGTAATTTTCTACAAATTTCATAAAAAAATGAAGGCCGGCTTAATATGTGATTTAAGTGTGAAATAATCACTATATACTTATACTAATGGAGAAAAAAAACATATATGGCGTTTTTTGTTTTTATTAGATGCAAAATAACACATATAGGTATCACATGACTTTATATCCATCAAATAAAATTTTGCCATAAAATATCATTTTGTGGAAGGCAAGATCTATTACAATATATTTACATACCTAAATGATTTTTTTAAATGACATTACAACAAAAAACTACAATAAGGGTTAAAATGGCATCCGAAATTGCTAAAAGCATGAAAAATAAAATATCATTTAGTCTACGTTGTTGAAAAATTTGATCAAATTGGTGAGCCCTTCATATTTTAAAAATGTTGTTTTTATTCCTATTTAAATTTTCTTTCTATACAACCCTAATTATATTTTAAGTTTAATAAAATAGGAGTTATAGAAAGAAAAGTGGGGTTTAAATAAAAACACTTTTTTTTAATTTTAGGTTCTGGTGCATAATCTTACTTTGTCACAATTAATTTATATGCCTCAAAGTTATTTTATCACTCTTAGTTTATATTTGTGATAATACTTTATGAACCACAACTTTAGGTTGATTATTTTAGAACTTAAACTTCAAGGTACAGCTTAGATATCTTAACAAAACACATATCTAACATTGAATATGATTTATAAAAAGCACAAAACAATAGTAAAAATTAAATACATGAAATTAACATTGAGATTATTTTAAATAGACAGTCACTACTGTGTGTGTGCGTGTGTGTGGTGGGTGGGGGGCTATTGTGTGTGTGTGTGTGGTGAGTGGGGGTGGGGGTGTGTGTGTATGTGGTGAGTGGGGGGTGTGGAGGGAGGTGGGTGTGTGTGTGTGTATTTGAATTAACCCATGAATTTGTATTTTTAATCCTATGGAACACTAAGAAATGCCATAATCCTATGGAACTTCTAGCAAAACATGGGAGAGCATTGAAAGGTGAAATTGACAACTTCAACTGCTGATTTTTGGCTACACAACGGTTGGAAGGAATTTGCAACGCATAACTCCATAGGATTATGGTATTTATTAGTGTTTAGATATGAAGAGAATTATATTTGACACGATTGCCCGGGGTACATTAGTTGGAAGGAGGTTCCATATGAGCTCAATTTAGCTGTTTGAGTGACACTACGGGTAATGTATTTATATTTATATGTCAATTTCGATTTCGATTTCAATTACGATTTATATTTATCTATATTTGAGGGGCGGATAATAATTTTACTTTATTTCAATTCAGGGGACAGGGAGTGGCCCTAAGGGTAGGCCACATATGCTCTATACTTATGTGGCTATTCGGACAAGAAGGGAAGGATAAGGAGGTGTCCCCGAGCGTCGCGGTACAAAATCTCTTTTCCATGCAAATAGTTTGTAGATTTGAGATAATTGATGGTGATGTTGTTTCTTCTTAAATAGTTTCTATTTTGAATATATATTTGCATTATCTTTAGTTTGTTTGGATGTATGATGTTTGGAACAGGTACAACGTTGCTATAACATGTACAAATATACTGCTGGGCAGTGGCAGTGGCCATACTGCCCAGCAGATTTTTTTTAAATTCTGCCCAGAATTGTCACGGTCAATGATCGTGACAAGTCCCTGACAATTGTTGTCACGGACTTGTCACGGTCAATGACAGTGACAATTTTTTTAAAAAAGGGTCACGGCTTTGTCACGGTTTATAACCGTGACAAACGTGTCACGGTCATGGACCGCGACATGACCGTGACAAAAAAAGTTATCTCGCCTCGAAATGTCACGGTCATTGACCTTGACAAGTTGGATTTGTCAAGGTCAATGACCTTGACAATTCGGCAGATTTGGTGTAGTGTTCAACTTCATTGAGTTTTTAACTATCTTCGGCTCTTCTTAGCCGACTAGAGTTTTTTTATCGAGTGAATGTCCTCCCAGCCCAGTATGTTTATAAGATACAATTATGCCCCACTTTACCTTTTAGTTTGTGTCATCACACCCCCTTAGGCCTAAGCGTGGCAATGACGAGGGCACACCTAGCGCTGGATGTTCTATCCGAGCAAGTTTTTGAGCCAAACCTTGTTTGGCGACCAATCTGAGTTGGCCGAGCTACCTAAGGGTACCCTGTAGGGCTTCATATATTACCAGGGGCAATGCTAGGAGGTTGTTCGTGTTTCATAACGAAAACCTAAGGAGGGTAACACCCTGCTTTTATATGTTGAATAGGACGCCTATCGCTTTGAAAGGATGTGCACGTTATAAAGTTCATCATAAAAAATTAACACTTCATAGAATGCCTCTACCAAATAATCTTTTATTTAACCAAAAAATAATGAAAAATGAATTTCCAATTTCAATAATGTAATAAAAGACCAATATAGAAAAGTAGAAGTAGATTTCTTTAGGTTGGTTGCATTCCATGCTCGGGGTATCTCCCTGCCCTCCAGCATTTCTAAGTGACAGGCTCCTTACAGGTTGTCTCTTGTCACCTTGAATGGTCCCTCCCAGTTTGGACCTAGCTTGCCATATGATGGTTTTACTGTGCTTCCAAGAAATTTCCTTAGTGAAAGTGTGAGTGGCCCGATATGTGTGTTTTAAACAAAACCAATTTTTCTCCGAAAAATATCCAACTTTTAATTATGCACCAAACCAAGTTGTGAAAAACACAATTCTTACTTTAAACCAATTTTATCTTTATTAATACTAAACATGCATCTAGTGATTAAAGCAAGTAAAGTAAAGTAAAGAATACTCACAACGTCGGATGTACGAGGAAAAAACCCAAAATGGGAAAATAACCTCGGACGGCCCAAGCCAGACAATCACTATGAACAATGGTTTTACAAAGACAGAATAGCCTTACACTAAGACTCGATCCCCATGGGTCTTGACGCTCCTTCTAATATTCAACCGTTCTTCAATAGTACCCACACAGAAATTTCTTCTTCCATAATACCTGTCCACAACACACGCATCCACGTATGTCTTGGTGTCCACCGAATGGCTTTGATTCGTCTACGATGTCAAACAAGAAGTCCTTCTCTTTTCTTCACCGCAAAACCCTTTGATGTTCAATGTGTATAACAAACAAATTTGGTGCAACAAGATCACTTAAACATATAAGAATGATAACTCGGATCTTTGTAAACTCTAAGGATGTGTTTATGCTTTGTAAACCTTAGAAAACATGTGCAAACAAGTTTCTGGTCGAATACTGTTTTCCAGAATGCACACTTACGAAACTATGATGAAAACACTATTTAAATAGGATTTAAATGCCGCGTCAAAAAACATGTCATTTGAACGACTTGAGGAACTCGTTCGAGCGACATCCTATCTCGTTCGAATGAAATTGGATGTCGTTTGAACGACAGCGCGAAAGTTTGACTTTTTGACTTTTTGTTTAGAATGTCTCTTCTAATGAGAGATCCAAAAATGTTAAACTCTTTTACGAGCTTATCATCATAAAACGTAGTTTAAACATTTAAAACATTTAAAAACATTTTTCTTTATAAAAATTACATCCTTATCTTTTATAAAATAATTTCGAGCACCATTAATTATACGCATTCATACCTGAGTGATCTCGGAATGAAATTAACTTTGAAAACGATGAAACTTGCACCAATTAAACTTCGGCATGATTTAATTCTTTGAACCTTTGCCGCAACGTCTTCAATTTCTTCAATACGTCATAGACCAAGTGGGATCATGACAAAATAGAATTCTCCCTATGACATATTACAAACACCGTTTTGTTCGTGGAATTATGTCAAAACAATACATAGACTCAACTGGAAATTTATGTCCTTACAAATCTCCCCCCCTTGACTACTCCGGGACAAAACTAAACGAGTGAAATGCCTAACCGGGCCGTCAAGCCGTATGACGCCTAAATCCCATCTCATAAACCCAAAATAAAAAATATAGGACACGGACTAGAATATGTAGCACCGACAAGCATGAACTGTCTGTATGTAATGTAGACTTAAAATCTCGAATCGCTGAAGCATACCTACACACATAAAATAGAACAGATACCTAGTGAATTATGGAGGAACAAATGGGACCAATTTATATTTCTAATAAGAACAAATCATTTGAAACACGTGAGCAGTTATTTGATACCAATTTGAAACAAATATAATCAAACAATATGTAAATCCAGATATCAATAGTAGCTCTCAACAAATCTCCCCCTACATCACATACATATCTCCCACTTTTTGTCTCGAATAGGCAATCCAGTGAAAAGATAAACCAATTTGAAATATCTATCATGAGAATATGAAACCATTTTGAATCAAGTTAATACCAATTTGAGAAATGAAAAACGCTAGATAATCATGAAATAACCAGCTAAATATGATCAAGCAATGATAAATTAGTAGCTAGTAAACCAAGGAATCACACAAAGAATATTGCAAATTAATCAGGTGTGATAAACGGACTCATATGCAAACTAAAAATTTGGAACATAAAAGAACCTGCATATAAACCAAACACTCCAGAAATGCTTCCCGTAGTATCAAAAATATATCAAATTAAACCAGTGGAATACAAACCAATCAGAAGATATTTTTCAGCCTGTCGTTCGAATGAGCCGGGGACTTCGCTCAAACGAGACGAGGAAGTCGCTCGAACGAAGTACAAATGTCGTTCGCGTGAGATGAGTTATCGTTTGAACGACTTCGTGCGACCTGCCAAAATTTTCCATTTTCCCAGAAATATTATAAAGTATTGCCTAGTGAAAAAATTTCCACAAAAATATTCCAGGAAGGGCCTGACAGAATCAAAACAGTGATAAAATAGTAGGCTCTTAACACAAAACTCAAAAACTCATAAAAACATAAAATGCGAGTTACGTGCAAACATAGTACCGATGTGCTCAAACATGGATATGGAATGAATGGGCGTGAAACTACAACAAATGAGTCACAATTCCAACTCAACAAAACGATCAAGAAGCTCTAATTGATAGCTATAAATCATCAAACTTTATCATAGCTATATGACAATTAAAGTGTGAGCTTAATGAACTAAACATACTACATGCACACAAATCCAGAATTTTGACGATTCTACAAACAATAGCGTCAAATTGCAATGTTTCAACATTAGGATTAGTTGTTCAAACCCGTTTAAATTTTTTAATCCATCCAAACTCACTCAATAATATCATATTTTCTTTGGAATGAACTAAACAAATTTGGCCCTTTTCTTAGCATATTGCATTTACTTTTGGGCTCTTTTAAACGGTGGCTTTCACGACGAGTTAATTTAGAAATCTCGCAGCCCTTTCTCGTGAATCACTCATCATTTTTACCAATTTTAAATCCTCACGGTAAATGATTATTACATACACACTTCTCCTTAACTCTACTTATGCATAGATGACAAGATTGAGATAAGAACGCCTCGCCAAATTCAAATATGCAAGAGAAGTCAAACATCCATATAAACTCGTGCATGTGTGCAATGTTGGCATATATTCAAAGTCGAATCAAAATGGATATCAAATTTGAAACAACACCATATAAACAATGGTTAAGATCATTCTAAGCATTGATAATAATGACCAAATGTCCTAGCCACATGGAAAATGAAACGATGTGTGTGTGTGTGTGGGGGGGGGGGGGGGGGGGTCCAAGCACACCAATATGCCACATCAAACATGTAAACTCAAAAAAAAAAAATGAAAATCTTTTTGGATTTTCAAAAGTTTTCTCAAAAACAAAATCTTTTTGGATTTTTCAAATATGACTCAAATAAATGAAAACTATAATACAAAAATGATACACATGTCATAATACTAGCAATGAATATATCATGAAGCAAACTAGAATATGACAAACATGGCAACACTATCATCCTTTAGAATTAGCATGGGAAGAATCAAGTGCACCCAAGCGAGAATCATGAAGTTTAATTCCTAAAACCACTAAATCCGTTTTCCTAACCCAAGTAGGTGTAAAATGACGCATGGGGGTTTTGGGAACCGGGGCAAGTTTATTCCTAAACTTCCTAGGAGCTTGTCTAAGGTCGTAATAATAACGCCTAAGGTAACCTTCTTACCACAAAACGAGCAAGTGTAGCGGTGGTGGGAATGATTTCCTTTATGTGGACATTTTCTAACCATCCTAGTGTTTCTCACACATGCTGGGGGAATGGGAACAATTCTCTCACCAAAAGCTATACCTCCCCTATCTTCCTTAATTTGGACGGTGCCTAGGATGTTATCTAACTTCTCCGACCTAGCCTCCAAATCAAACTTGACTCTAGACGAGTCTATCAATCTCTCCTTCAACTCATGAATCCTAGACTCAAGCAAACGTCAAGACTCCTAAAACACTAAAATCTCCTTTTTCAAGGACTCCATCAAACCACGAAGATTATCTCTCTCTTTCTCCACAAACTCTAATTTCTCCCTATGACTCTACTCTCGTTCCTTAAGATCCTCAATCAAACTATCATTATTTTCCATGGCACGCTCATTCAACTTAGATTCCAATTTTGAGTTAGCCTTTTTCACCTTCACCGTTTCGGCATACAACTCATTAAATGCATTTTGCAATTCTTTCACATCTACCTCCTCCTCATCACTCTCTTCACCCTCACTAACATGGGATACACTCAAAACCTCCTCAAAAGTGTCATGCACATGAGAATCTACGTCGCTCACATGACATGCCATAAACACAACAAAGTTATGCTCAATGGTAGAACGCTCTCCCTCTTCCGGATCACTATCACTTAAGGTGGCATTATAGACAACGGGTTGCTTGACCTCTTTCTTAAGTCTAGTGGGACACTCCTTAACCTTGTGACCATACCCCTCACACCCAAAATACTTATCCAACTCATCTCTCTTAGGCTTCTCAAACCTATCCTTAGAGGCGGGATCTACTTTGTTGTTCTTGAATTTTTAAAATTTCTTGGCATCTTTCGATTTCTTTTGAAACTTAATAAATTTTTTGAATTTCTTTGCCAACAAAGCAACATCCTCAAAATCGGAATCGGAATTCGAAACTTTAATTTCCTCCTTCCGAGTTTTCAAAGAAATACCCTTTTCTTTCTTAGGCACTTGCTTGGAGGTAATCATGTCGATTTCATAGGTTTGTAAGTCACCTACAATCTCTTCTAGTTTCGTTGACTCTAACCTACCCAAGGAGTTTAATATGGTCACTTTCGCATCAAACCTACTAGGCAACGACCTAAGGATTTTCTTAATGACATGGTTGTCGAGAATTTTCTCACCTAGGTTAAATGACGAGTTGATAATATTGGACAACCTAGCATAAAACTCATCAAAGGTTTGACTCTCTAACATCCTAATGGTCTCAAACTGTGTAGTGAGAGTTTAAAGTTTTGACGCCCTAACCGTGCTACTGCCCTTGTGAATGAGTGCCAAAATATCCCAAGCCTCTTTTGATGTTTCACAAGTCACAATTCTAGTATATTCTTCCTGTGTGACATGTGAAGAAATAACGTGCAAACCCTTAGAATTATATTGTGCAAGTCTTTCAGTTTTGGTCCATGACTCAACAGACTTTAAACTAGTGACCTCACCTACAATAGTGACTCGGGGTGTCCAACCTTTCTCAAATACAAGCCAAACACGCTCATCTATAGATTTTAAAGCACATCTCATTCTCATTTTTCAATAAGTGTAATTAGTAATAAAAAATAGGAGTTAGAGAAAATTCATTATATCCAGAATTCATCTTTGAAAACACACGGGATCACAAAACAAATACAAATGTTTTTTAGCTCTGATACGAATTTAAAAGTGTGAGTGGCCCGATATGTGTTTTAAACAAAACCAATTTTTCTCTGAAAAAGATCCAACTTTTAATTATACACCAAACCAAGTTGTGAAAAACCCAATTCTTACTTTAAACCAATTTTATCTTGATTAATCCTAAACATGCATCTAGTGATTAAAGCAAGTAAAATCAAGTGAAGAATACTCACAACGCCGGATGTACAAGGAAAAAACCCAAAACGGGAAAACAACGTCGGACGACCCAAGCCAGACAATCACTATGAATAATGGTTTTACAAAGACAGATTAGCCTTACACTAAGACTCGATCCCCACGGGTCTTGACACTCGTTCTGATCTTCAACCATTATTCAATAGTACCCACGCAAAAATTCCGTCTTCCACGATACTTGTCCACAACACACGCATCCACATATGTCTCGGTGTCCACCGAATGGCTTTTATTCGTCTACGATGTCGAACAAGAAGTCCTTATGTTTTCGTCACCGTAAAACCCTTTGATGTTCAATGTGTAGAACAAACAACTTTGGTGTAGAAAGATCACTTAAACATATAAGAATGATAACTTGGATCTTTGCAAACTCTAAGGATGTGTTTATGCTTTGTAAACTTTAGAAAACATGTGCAAACAAGTTTCTAGTCGAATACTGTTTTCCAGAATGCACACTTACGAAACTATGATGAAAAAACTGTTTAAATAGGATTTAAATGCCACCTCAAAAAATGTGTTGCTCGAATGACTTGAGGAACTCATTCGAGCGACATCCTATCTCGTTCGAACGAGATTCGATGTCGTTTGAACAACAGCGTGAAAGTTTAACTTTTTGCTTTTTATTTAAAATGTCTCTTCTAGTGAGAGATCCAAAAATGTCAAACTCTTTTACGAGATTATCATCATAAAACGTAGTGTAAACCTTTAAAACACTTTTAAAACATTTTAAAACATTTTTCTATATAAAACTTACATCCTTATCTTTTATAAAATAATTTCGAGCACCATTAATTATACGCATTCAAACCTGAGTGATCTCGGAATGAAATTAACTTTGAAGAAGATTAAACTTACACCAATTAAACTTCGGCATGATTTAATTCTTTGAAGATTTTCCGCAACATCTTCAATTTTTTCAATACGTCATAGATCAAGTGGGATCATGACAAAATAAAATTCTCCCTATGACATATTACAAACACCGTTTCGTTCATGGAATTAAGTCAAAACAATACATGGACTCAATTGGAAATTTATGTCCTTACACTTAGGAAATAGTCCCTAACCTCGAATGTTCTTGGATTGACCTTTTTGTTATAGTGCTTTGCTAGCTGTTGCTGATAGCCCGCTAGTTTCCCTGGAGCTAGTTCTCTTCGTTCCTCAGCCATGTCAAGTTCTGCGAGTAATGTTGCATCATTCTGGCCTTGGTCGACTAGGGTGGACCTCATGGTGGGGAGGCCAGGTTCCAAGGGAATGATTGACTCCATACCATATGTTAGTTCGAATGGTGTTTCCCCAGTTACTCGTCGTGGGGTAGTATAGTAAGACCAATTGAATATGTGGCAGTTCGCTCACCCATGACCTTTTAGCTCTCGCTTCTTCAGTCCATCAATCACTATTTTATGGGAATCTTCAAATTGTCTGTTGCTCTGAGGGTATGCTACCGAGCTAAAATAGTGCATAATCATGTGGTCGCTGCAGAAACTCTAGAAGAGGCCACTCTCGAACTGCGTTCCGTTGTCAGTGATGATAGTCCTGGGGATCCCAAAGAGAGTAATTATGTTCTTCCATATGAATATCATCATATATGCATCTCTGATGTTTTTCAGTGGCTCTGCCTCAATCCATCTGGTAAAGTAGTATGTCATGACCAACATATATTTGCAGTTATCGACAGCGCTAGGAAGAGGTCCCACGATGTCCATTCCCCATTAGGCGAAAGGCTAGGGGCTAGTAACTGATTTTAGATCGCTGGAAGGTTGGTGAACCATATGAGAGTGTAGTTGATATTTCTCGCACTTGCGAGCATATACCCAAGAATCTTTCTGCATGTATGGCCACCAGTAGCCTTCCTTCATTGCTTGGAAATCTAGCGATCTTCCCCTAATGTGGCTCCCACATATTCCTTCATAAAGCTCGTGTAGAACTTATTTGACGTCCTTCGGGTGAACACATTAGAGGTAAGGGTTGGTGAAAGATCTTTTATACATCTTTTCCTCAGGAGATAAGTGAAAGCGGGATGCTTTGACTCTTATCTGATGAACGGCCTTCTTATTGACTAGTAGGGTACCATCTTTTAAATATTACCTTAGGGGGTCCATCCAACTGGGTGCTGGTTCAATCTCGAGAACACGACCCATGTCTGGCAGCTTGTCGCTCTGGTTGATGCTCAGTTGGGCGAGGAAGTCGATAGGAATTATTCTCTTTAAGTCGGAGTTGATTGCTGAGCTCAAGGCCACTAGAGCGTCAGCATGACTATTTTGACCTCTGGGAAACTGCTGGACACTGACTTGCTCGAAGTTAGACATTAATTTCTTTTCTAGGGCGAGGTAGGCTGCCATTCTCTCATCCCTCATGTTGAAGTCTCTACTTATCTGATTGGAAACTAGTTGTGAGTCGCTGGACACCTGGAGTTGCTTTGCCCCCCAATATATGTGACCTCTGTAGGCCTGCTATTAATGCTTCATATTCTGCTTCGTTATTGGAGGCTTTAAATCCAAGCCCGATTCCTTGCTCGAGGATTGTATCTTTTGGGATAACGAGCACAATGCCTACTCTTGCCCCCTTGGAGTTGGAGGCTCCATCAATAAACAGTCACCAAACACCTTATGTCGTGTGATCTTCCCTTTGACCCATGGATTGAAGTTGGTCGCAATGATGATTTCCTGTAAATTCCACGATGAAGTTGGCTACGTCTTCCCCCTTGATTGCATTCATTGGTTGAAACTGTATTTCAAATCACCCGAACTTGACTGGACACTTTGATAGTCTACCGGATAGATCCATTTTCCGCAGGACTTCTTTAAGGGGGTGTGATGTAAGGATGATGATAGAGTGATCTTCAAAGTAGTGCTTCAATTTCCTCGAGGCTACCACTAGTGCAAAGGTGAGCTTTTCGAGTGGTAGGTATCACTGCTCGGCGTCCAAGAGGAATTTTCTCCCATAGTAAACTGGGTGCTGGATTCCCGTTCTTTTGCATACTAGTGCAGAGATGACAGCGTGGCTGTAAACTGCAGGGTATAGGTACAAGGAACCGTTATCTTGAGGTATTATGAGCAAGGGTGGTTTTCTGAGATAAGCTTTGAGCTCTTCTAATTCTTTCGAGCAATCTTGGTTCCACTCCACTGTTTTGCTTTTCTTCAATAGCTGGAAGAATAGCTGACACTTTTCAGATGACTTCGAGATAAATCGATTCAAGTCGACGAGCATGCCCGTGAGCTTGCGTACATCCCTTATCGTGCGAGGAGGATGCACCTTATTAATTGCATCAATCTGGTCTGGGTTGGATTCAATGCCTCTCTCGCTAACCAAGTACTCGAGAAATTTTCTTGACTAGACACCGAATGAACATTTGCTTGCATTGAGCTTTGTTCGGTATTTTCTAAGGATTTCGAAGGTCCCTGGTAGGTCTGAGAGGTGGTCTTCTTTCTGCCTGCTCTTGACAAGCATATCGTCAATATTGACTTCCGTGGTATCTACCATTTGGTCTTTGAACATCTTGGTGACCAGCCGCTGGTAGGTCGCTCCTGTATTTTTTAGCCCAAAGGGCATAACTTTGTAACAATATAATCCGACGGTGGTGATGAACGCTATCTTGTCTTGGTCTAGTATGTACAGAGGAATCTGGTGGTACCCCGATTATGCGTCCAGGAAACTCATTCTTTCATGAGCTGTTGTGTCATCCACCAACTGGTCAATTTTTGGGAGGGGAAAATTGTCCTTAGGGCATGCCCTGTTAAGGTCAGTGAAGTCAATACAAACTCTCCACTTCCCATTGTTCTTTGGAACGACTACTGGGTTGGACAACCATTTAGGGAATTAAACTTCCCATATGGATCCTGCATCCAACAGCTTCCCCACTTCTTTCTCTATAGCCTTGTCCTTTTTGAGCACAGTTTGTCGTGCCTTCTGTGCGATAGGTATGAAAGTCGAGTCGACGTGCAACTGAGGACAAACCACACTGGAGTCAATTCCAGGCATCTCGTAAGGTTCCCACGTAAAAACATCCAGGTTTTTGCTCAAAAGTACCGTCAATTCCTTCTTCTCTCGATCTGTGAGAGAGGCTCCAATCAAGAACATCCTATTTTTTTCGCTACCACCGACTACGACCTCTTCTAGGTTTTCAATGACCTGCTCAGAGGGGAGGAGCTTGGTCTCCTCCACTCTGGGTCTTCCATATTTTAGCTGCTATTTTGAAGGTATCAAACCTTCTTGTTCCTCAACCTTCTCTTTGTCCTTCTCGACCTTCTTCTCTGGCTTTCGGCAGATGGCTGTTATGAAGCACATTTTTGCCATCGCTTGATCTCTGTGGATCTCTATTATTCCTCTCTTATTCACGTACTTGAGTTTCTGATTGTAGGTCTAGGTAACGGCCTTAATTGCATATAGCCACCCTCTGCCGAGGATAGCTTGGTAGAGCGAGTCAATGTCGACTACCAAAAACTAGATCTTTTTGGAGACACTTCCTATTCTCACTGGCAGTACGATCTTTTCCAAAGGGATAGTCACTTTTTTAGCAAACCCAACTAGAGGGATAGTGGCTTCCTGTAAGTAGGTGACGCTTAACTTCAATTTACTGAACATGTCGAGATACATTACTTCGGATGAGCTTCCCTGGTCGACGAGCAACTTGTCGACATCATAGTTTGCTATCCTGAGTGTAATGATCAAGGTGTCATGATGTGGGGTTCTCACTACCACTAAGTCTTCATCCGTGAACACGATGTGTTTGCTGTAGTCGGCGTCACCTACTCGCTGATCCCTTCCTGCCCGTGTTTTTGCTGGATCGATTTGAAAATCTTATATTACTACCGTAAGATTTTTCACTTCCATCCGGGCTGAATTCTTTTGAATTAGCTTCATATTTGATGCCCCATGAATCACTGCGAGCTCATAGCCAGCATCCTCCTCAAGCACGTTATTCGGCCTTATGTCTCCATTGGCAGTAACGTTCTTTGACTTCTTGTCCACAAACTCGTTCAGGTTCCCAGTCTGGGCCAACTCTTTAAGGTGAGACTTAAGAGCTTTGCAGTGCTTAGTTTTGTGTCCTCCTTCCTTGGGAAAAGCACATCTCAGCGCATTGTTTCTCTTTGAGGGATCTCCTCCCATCTTTCTGGGCCATTTGATGAATGGTTCATCCGTAATTTTTTCTAGGGTCTTGTAGATTGGTTCTTTAAAGATAGTGTTCACAGCCTAAAATGCTTTCGAGCTATCCCTTTTATTCCCGCTCTTGGAACGACCTTTGCCCCCATTCTTGCTCCCTTTCTTTTGGTTCTCAACCTTGTTATTACCCTTGGCAGCGAGCTTAGCTCGACCATTCTCCCTTGCAATGAGGCGAGTCACATCCTCTACTTTGGCATACTTTTTTATTCGAGCCATTAGGTCATCAATGGTTGTGGCCTCCTTCTTAGTGAGGGATTGGTGCAAGATGCAAGAGCTGGGTAGGCCGATCTTAAAAGATTCCACAGCTACCTGCTGTGAGTGGTCCTCAACCTCGTTGAACAACTCCTAGTACCTTTTTGTATAGTCCCGGAGGCTCTCCTGGGGTGTTTTCTTCATTGTTAACAAGGCATCCATCCTCTTCAGATGGGAGATACTAGTAATGAAGCGAGCTATGAAGAGCTATGCCAGGGATTCAAAGTCCCTGATGGATCTATGAAGGGGTCTCTTAAACTACTTTTGTCCCACATCATGCAAGCTCGATGAAAATATACGACACATTAGGGCATCTATATGGTTCCAAAGTGTCATGGCCTGCCTGTACTGCCTAATATGATCGATAGGGTCAGTCTTTCCATCGTAGATCTTAAATTTAGGAATGGAGATCTTCTTGGGGGCTTCTTCTATATCCCTTGAGAAGGGGGATTTCATATGGGTCATAAGAGCTCGCCTAGTTAGCTCTCTGGTCAATCTTGAACCCCGATGTGTTGGGTGTTGGGCCATTTCTCTCCGGACCAAATTTTGAATGTCATCATTTCCTCGAGCTGGACTCCTGTAACGGCAAGCAAGTTGTTTTTACTCAAGTAAGTCATCATCCGACATGTGTTCCTCGATTCTCTGAGATTCGCGCCTAGGTATCCTTCCTCGGCTACGAGACTTGCTCGCCTGAGGGCTAGGAGTGGGATATTGACGTTGCCTGGTGCTACGATGGAGTTCTTTCTCTATCCTTTCCAATCTCCTTTTGACATGAGCATTCTCAGATTCTTACTTATAAGCAGCCTCCCCTTATTCTTGAAGCCTGGCCTCATAAGCATCGATCAACCTGGAGATCTGCGTGGATCTGGATGGTCCTTGGCTTTCTTTTGAGGCTTACCGTTATAGGCGAGACCTAGGATCTGAACGTCGAACTTGAGATCTGATCCTGCGAGGGGCATGCTTCTCTTGAATGTCCCCCACTTGAGGGGCATTGCTGCTATGACTAAACATTCCAAATTCTTTATTGGTGAGTGCTTTCTTAAAGGAAGATAAACGCTTACTACAGACGGCGCCAATTGTGGTGACAATTAAGTTCAGTACAAAATAACAAGAAAGGGCAATCACCAGAATAAATAAAGAATGTAAGGAATGACAATCACATAACACAAAATTTACGTGGTTCAGCAAGAATGCCTACGTCCATGGTGATGCTCTTAATATTATTTCTCTTTACTCCAGGGAGTGTTTTACAGGAATAATAATACATGCCCTTTGCCCAGAGCGGAGGGTTTGTTATATACATGTTATTTCGAATAGTGGAGGAGTGGGACTCCCCCATGTTAGCCCATAATCCCTAGGATATCTCTACATATAAATTTTAGGAACTGATTGGGTCAAAACTGATCTGGTTGAAGCGCGGGGCCTTTGGACTCTGGGCCACGTTTGACTGGGCTTCTCATCTGGGCCCAAGTGACAAATCGAGGTACCCATAGAAAGATAATATTTCAACACGGAGTGTTGACCAAGGAAAGCTTTAATAATGACATTCCTATTTGGAAATTGTATGTAGATGGATCCTCATGTGTTTTGCTGAAAGTGGATGAGGTCTAATTATCAATACTCTGGACGACATTGATGTGGAGTATGCACTTCGTTTTCAGTCCCAAGTCTTTAACAATAGAGTGGAGTGCAAAGCATTTATCACGGATTTAGAGTTAACCTTATTATTGGGAGTTGAGTTGATTATGGCGCATAATGATTCTCAGCTCATTGTTAACCAATTTCATCAAATATATGGACTCAAAGGGAATCTCATGATCAAGTATCTGTCTAAAATCATGGAAGTCATCTTTAAGTTTATCGTAGTCAAAATGGTGAAAATACCAAGAATAGAGAATTCCTGAGAAGATGCACTTTCTTAGCTGACATCAATACCATGACATAACTCAGGAGAACTATCTTAATGGAAATTCTTGCACACAGAAGTGTAGATCTGGAGGCTATGGTCAGTCTTATTGAGATGGATTTAGGATCCTCATGGATGGATCCTATCAGAAACTACATTGACAAAGGTATACTACCTGCTGACCCAAAAAAAGCCAGGAAATTAAGTTTCAAGGAAGCCAGTTATGTGTTAGAGCGAGGAGTTATATAAAAAGGATACACTATTTTATTGCTTCGCCGTGTTCACCCAATCGAGGTATTAGACTTGATCAAAGAAGTGCATGAATGTTTTCGTGGGGCTCATTTAGTTTGTCGATCATTAGTACGCAGAATAGCTAGACAGGGATACTACTGGCCAACAATGAGAGCATACTGTATTTCCTTTGTAAAGAAGTGTGATAACTGCCAAAAGTTTGCAACGAATGATAAAAAATGGGAGATTCTTTAACTCCCATCACTTCACCATGGCGTTTTTCTATTTGGGGAATTGATTTGGTTAGCCCATTATCGAGGACCAAAGGAAGGTTTAAATAATCGGTAGTAGCACACTACACCAAAATACTAATTTTGTGACTGCCTGCTTGGAACTACTAATGGGGGTGACAAACTTTGTCACTGTCGGGAGAAATAATAAAATTCTTTGTAACTACCATTAGGAGTGATAAAAAATTTTGAGCCATGAAAAATCATTTGTAACTTCCATTAGCAGTGATAAATTTTGTCATATGATTAATTTGTGACTGCTAGGAGCAATCACAAATTTATAACTGCCACGAGGAGTTACAAATGTTAGCATTTGGCTTAATTTGTGAGTGCTATGAGCAGTCACAAATTTGTAACCGCCACTAGTAGTCACAAATTTTAGCATTAGGCTTAATTTGTAACTGCTAAGAGGAGTCATAAATTTTGGCATTAGACTTAATTTGTGAGTGGTATGAGTGGTCATAAATTTGTAATTGATACTAGCGGTCACAATTTTGTAACCATAAATTCATTTCCCTTGAACTAGTGGTCATAATTTCCCCTCCTATTGAAAACTCTCTCACTTTCTCTCCCTCTCATACACACACCCTAATGGTTTTCATAGAATTGATTTAGGGCTTTTGGAAGGAAAAATAATGTTTTTTATCTTTAACCTCTCGTTACTCAACCAACACCTTACGACGATGGTGTTAACAAACTCACCCAAATGGTTTTCACGGTATCTCTATCTATCTTCATTCTCTCTTTCTTTATAGATTTTAATTGGTAGATCTGTATATTGTTTATGGTGTTAACAAACTGAAGGTCATCTATTTAATTTCTTGTTAGATCTATGTTTGTATTCCGGTTTAATAGAGATTAGGGTTTTGATTTTTGATTAAGATATTATTTCTCATGAATTTGGGTTCTTCTCATGGACCACATACACACACACATATTCACGCACACACACACACACACACACACACACACACACACACACTTGTATTTTAATAGTTAGTGTACTTCAAACACTGACCATATTCGACTTGTCAGTGAATAAAAATGATTTAGTGTTGGATGGACTTTTAAGTGTGAGGTCTTATTCATGTTATATAACTATAGATGTGAGAGAATGTTTTTACTTGGTTTGATCAGCTTTTTAATTTTATTGTTTAGGTTTTTGTGTTGAACACTAGATTTTTTTATAGGGAATATTTCAGGAGCTAATTTTGGGCTGACTTAGGATTACAACTACATTGGTTGTTTTTTAAATGTTAGTTAGTGGATCCCAAAAGACCACGTCGGTGAATTGGAAAAAAAGAGTCAGAATCTTGGGTCATCCTAGAATTATGATTTTGAGTTTCAAAAAAATGATTTAATATTAGATGGGAGTGTCGGGATTGGTTTGATCACTTTTTTAATTTTTGTTTTGATCACTTTTTTAATTTTTGGTGTTTGGGTGTTTGGTGGGTTTTTAGATGTAAGTGTGTTGACCAATAGATTTGGGTTTACGGGGAATTTTTTAGGCAGCAATTCTAGGCTGACTTAGGATTAATTAGTTTGTTGTGTTAATGTTTTTAAATGGTAGTTAGTGGACCCTATACACCTACATGTCAGTGACTCGCGAGAAATGAGTTGAAATCCTGAGCCAGAAAAAGGATTTAGTGTTGGATGGACTTTTAAGTGCGTGAGGTCTTGTTCATGTTATATTACTATAAATGTGAGATAATTTTTTATCACCTTTTAAAAATATTGGAATCTGGGTTTTTGGTAATTTTTCAACTATGGCTAGGTTGAACCCTAGATTTTTATAGTGGGGAATTTAAGGGCCTGCATGCTGAACGTGTAGTGTTGAATGCTTAATGCACAATTTTTTTAAATTGTCTCAACTTATTTGGTTTAGAAGGTTGAATACAGGTAATTTGTCTATTTTATCATTTGTAATCAATTGCTAAACTATTTTATGAGTACTGTTTAGCAAATATGTCATTCGGCATTCAATGGGGAACTCGACTGTGAATGCTAAAATTGAAATACTTTTCAGCATTAAGAGCTAAAAAAAACATTAAATATTACCTCAACAAAACTTAATTTAGCATAATGTGGTGAAAAACAACCCCTTCTTAGAGTTGGATGGACGTTTTAGTGTGAGGTCCTTGTGGTGTTGTATAACATAATATAACTGCAACATTTTTGGTTATATTCAACTCTTTCATATTATAATATAAATCTATTACATTATTATACTCTTTTTGTCCCAAATTAAGATTCTTACTTTCTTTTTCCCAAATTTAGAGTCTATTTTCCCAGATATATATGTACATACACTTAGTATATGCATGTGTGTGTATGTACGTTGTGGGGATACCCTCAAATATTTTGCTAAAACTCATATAGCATCATATCAGTGTTTTTGGGGGTTTTCACGTGTAGTTGTGTTGAATCCTAAATTTGTCTTACCTGTGACTCAAGTTCAGTTATATGGTCATGGTACCAGGATTACTTTAGGCCACTTTCATTCTTTTAGTGAACATTTAAATTTAAGCGCTAGAGGACCTATACTTTTGGTACTCGCTCGCTTTAAGTTTTTGTTGTTTTCAGGAATCTAAATTGGTAATTTTACATGGAAATTTAAGCATTAGGAGATGAGTCGACATTTTGTTATTTAAGCTCTTAGCATAGATTAGGAGACTTCATGTATGAATTTACTAATTCGGGATTCCCCAAAGCCATAGAAGCGCAAACCAAATGAGCACATGTCTAAATTCCAGATGTGTGCACTCCCCATGTGTGTTGAAGCAGTGTTTTAAACATTTGTCCACTTCTAATATCATGCTAAACCTCATGGAGAAAACCTTTTAAAATGAATGATGGTATTACTTATATTTTTTATGTATTGGAAATGTTTCCTTTTGAAAATTATTTTATAATTTGTTAGGCTATATTTGATCAGAGGGTTAGCAGGAGCCACAGTTGATGTGCACTGCTATTATGTGTTAACAAATAAATGGTCTAGGTAAGCCTGAGTTGCTGATCACTTATCAGCTAGCACTGATGATCTTAATTTTACGAAATTTCCATCAAGTGGTCGTTTTATTTAATACGACTGTTGTATATAGTTCTGAGATATCGACAATTTTTTTTTTTGCAGAATCACTCCCTTTGGGTACTATAGTTGTTACTCAGGTTGGTTGATAACTTGTTATGTCAATTTAACTTCTTGACTAAATCGATATTTGAATGATTTGATTAAGGATACTTAATTCATATCTAACACATGGTGGAATTGGTTCAGTTAGTTTGTCTGCTGAGGATCTCCATATTCTTGACCTTACTCAACAACGACCCAAACGGCATAGGCTAGAATCGTGAAGGACGTGCACATTGATTTATGTATATTTTTAGACACAAGCAATGTACATACCCATTGACATACATACATACATACATACATACATACATACATACATACATACATACATACATACATCAATATGTGTTTGGTTAGCCTGTGGAATATATATACTCGTATTGTAGCCAATGTTAATATTATATACACATACATACATAAATTTCTATATCCTTTCCTTTGACATGTATAACTTTGACCCATGTCGTTCTTTAGCTCTGTCTATTAAATTTATTGCAAACTGGTGTCATTTAGATAGTTTAATCTGCCACGCTGTTAGTGTATGTGATGGTTGTTCAAGTTAACAAATTGTACAATAACTAAATCTTTACTTCACCTCTCTATGAATTTCCCATTAAAATTTGAAACATCTGCAGAACATTTTGGTCATTATTTTTAGTTAATGTTTATGCATGTGTCTTCCCAATTTACATTAACAAGCTATGGTTATGGTGATCATTCATGTTATTGTTCTTAACGCTTGAAGTCTGTAGCTTTTGTAGTGGAGAGTGGGATATAATATCTCTTGTTTTTGTAATAATGTTTGGATTTAATGGGAACTTGGTGGAACAAGAATTAATCAAGCTGAGCTTATGGTTTTGGAGAGCCGCACTGTATATAGTTTAAGTAAACAAAAGACCTCTTCTTGGTTTTATACAATGCAAAGTAGTCCATCAATTAATGAGGATTTTTGAGTTCATATGAAGGACATTATTAAGAGGTTAGTTCTATTCATGAACATTTCTATTGTAGGTAAGGGGTGGATTTTGGACTTTACATCGGATATTTAGTCTTCCGGATATCAAATGGCCCATGACATGCTAAACAGAATGCACTGTATAAGAAGATATAAACCTTTAGCGAAGGAAAGTGCTGAGCATCTATAAATATGTAGAGTTAGATTTATTTTCAACATGACCCTTGTATACTATTCACTTGAGGTGTTAGATAACAAATTGTATCTTGGGTTAATATAAGAGTCAATATCAATCTGAGTTTTGATGCATCCCTTTACTCATTTTTTTTATGTAGACTAATATAAAAGTCAAGTTTAATGAACTGCATTCTAATTTTTTCTTACCAAGCATCATGGTATGACAAATTGTTATGATTATTTTGAGAAGCGATGGTATTTCTCATCATGTGCAATCCTATATCTTTTGTTCCATATCTATAACATCTTCTGCATTTGTATCTCACTACATTAATGTTATTATTTTGTGCAACTAATATAATGTTGATGTATGCTTTGTAGGTTCTCTGTTTAAGCTTTGCACTTGGTATTGCTTGGATTTTCTCAATATTCCAATTTAGCACTACTAGGTTCTCTCTCAATGAGCTTTGATTTTGTTAGTTTATCTTAATTAGCTGATTGATTTTACAATGATTCGATCTTAACGAAAGTTGCAGGAAATATGGGATTATAATTTTTAGTGGCAAGTGATTTTATAAAATTTTGATGTTATGTTCATTGGGTTTAAAGGTAGCCCACATCCATCAAAATAAGTGGATGTTTGCTCACCCTAAAATAAGCCCAAGTGGTAACTGATGGAAAATAGTTATGAAAAATAAAAAAATAGAAAACACAAAAGAAAACACACCATACATATCACCAGACAATATATACATGGGTTAATTGTGTTCCCCGCATCCATGAGTGACAATGATCGTCTATATTGATCAATAACGAATGAAGATAAAAGAAATTAAACCCATACTGGAATATATTCACTTAAGAGATGACCAAAAGTTCCCTCATATAGATAATTGCTAAAAAGAACCAATTAACTGTTTGTTTAAATCAATTGACTACTTTAAATAGAAAGAATAAAAATGAATAAAAAGAAAATAATATAGACTATAAGTCTATAACTAAATAACTATACTAAATTTCTAATTGCTAAATTTATCTCTATCATAGGGTGATGATCACGCAGATTCTCCACAATCTATTCCTATGGGTAGCTCGGACCGCTCAACTCTAAGGAAAGTAGGTGCATCTCCAAACAATAGAGCCCCGACCTTTTCTAAGAAGCTATAACTAAACAGTGCGCTCAAGTTCTGCTCTAAAAAGATCCTTTGACTTAGCACTTCAATAAATGGTATGTAACTATATCTTTATTTGGACTGCAATGATGTCCTCTTCTTTGTTATATTTATCCATAAGATCATCGAACGATTTGCAAAGTACTAGAAATAGTAGGGTTTGTTTAATAATTTTACAATTAAGCATTAGAATTAATTATACAGAATTACTGGTTCTGAACATTTTTATGTTGATATCTAACATCTAAGGATATTTTTTTTGCTTAAACACATAAATAAGGTTACATAAAATACATGACAAGGATCTGAAATTAACATATGAAAAATAACAAAAGGAAAGTGTGACACCCCGCCTAATTAAATACCGGGCGATCACTCCTTTATTAAATTAAATCAAGGTAAACAGTTGGTTCATTCTCAGCATCACTGACGATAATTTTTTTTTTTCCAATTTAACACCCTAAATAATTAAGCTAAGTGTCAAAACATTTTTTCATACAAACTTCCAAATTTTAATTAAAGAAAAGATTTTATTAATACCAAAACAACATTTCTACATTATAGAATCACACCACGAAATCTAAATAAAACCATACATTCACCAATCGAATGTCAATAATATAAAGCAAAAATCATAAACCATCCTGAAACAAATCCCATTAACAATACTGGAATAACTGAAATATAAAAATCCCCAACAATAAATGAAATGATAAAAGGGGCGACACGTGCCCCATAAATGAGAGTAATAGGAGTGGAGTCAATGACAGAAGCCGTCTACTCAAGGGACCTGCAACTCCCACCTAAGCTGCAGCTCGTTCTTCTCAAAGAATCCTAAGCAAGACGCCCCTGTGGCTGGGCACCTGAAAAATATACATATATATACAAGAGAGAGAGAGAAAAAGGAAACGGGTCAGGGCCCGAAAGTGTGTTTGATTTGTAGAATACGATAAGCAAGTATTTAAATTGATACAGGCCAATGCAACATCATATTAGTTCATCTCTCTCTTGAGAAATACTCACCTCTCTTCTAATGTGCACTCCTATCGTACTAACCTTCCCCATGGTTCGTTTATCTTAACTTACTCAAATGTTTTCAAAAACTGAACGATAACAATGTTATAAAAAGGTTGCTTTCAATTTGTAGTATTCCTCTCGTTTTAGCTTCATTAAATTATAAGATTTCCCCGTGCCTTTTCATATTTTCACAAAACAAGTATTTAATAATTTGAGTCAACAACCATGTTCTACTTATCAAATCACAGTAGGCAGTTCAAAGTTTATAACCTCATATATATATTAACTACTCGCATAAAATATATATATAGTGGCACCCCAACTAAACTATGGTGCGGGCATACTCTGCTGTCCAATCCCCGTATCGCTCACATAAAGGGAAATACAAGTTCGGAATCACTCTCGAACTGTATTAACATATACAAAACAACGTTGAGGCGAAGCATAGATTCCAAGTCCAAGAGGTCAGTACATACCCACACGTCTCTTAGGACCGTCCGACTATCAATTTAATAGCCCGTACCTAGGATCTCTATCTTCTATGGTACGATTCAATATCCCCATAAAGCAACACAGGATACGATCGTCCCAGCGCGGTAACCTCAGGGATAGCAAGTAGCGCGGGTACGTTTTTCACATGTATATAATATATGTACACACATTCATATAAATATACCGATTTCATCATATTAATATAGGTCACTCTCATTACCCATAATTACAACCTTTGTCCTAAATTTCACCCTATTAGTATAACGTATAAGGTTTCGCCTCTAACCTTAATTCGAAGGGTTTTCTCACTCATTACCTAATACTCATGGGTTATAACTTTACAATTCTAAAATTCAGTAAATAACTTCATTTGATTCCAACGTAACTCTCTTACGCACCTCACCCTTAAGTTTCATAAATCTAATAACCTAAAGTAAATATCCCATAATTACCCTCTTCGTTGAAGAATAAAGGTTCTAACATATGTCCATATACTCTACTGGTCCTCAATATCTCCCAAATCATTTTATTTAGAATGCCCAAGGTTTATTCCACGATAAATTAATTCAACTAATTAAACAAGGGGAATAATAGGCTGCCAGGGAGGGTCGATCGATCGACGTCTGGGGGTCGACCGATCGAACCTTCGATCGATCGACGATCTAGGGTCGATCGATCGATCGAGCAGGTCTGTGAAAATTCTGCAGAAACTGCAGTGACGGGGTTGCTTAGGTTTCTTCATCAAAACTCATATTTTCCAACTCTAATTGACCCAAAAAGTCTACTGCTTAAATCCTAACATAATTCCAGGTTTCTTTAACGATCAGCATACGTATATACATCAATAAACATGATTAAACAACCTAATATTTCATCTAATCATCAAGAACCCTACAGTTTTCTTAACCTTTGTTCTAATAAGTTTTCTCCAGAAATTCCTTCTAACAAATCATCATAATTTCGTGGGTTAAACATCTACTTCACATATTAATTTCCAGAATAAGGTTCATATGATTTCTACATGCAAATCCCTATCAAAATTGGGTTTTCTTCCATGGATTATACTCTTAATCATTCCTACACTAACATGATTATTGCACCAACGAAAATACGCAAGTTAAACACTTGCCTGGTATTTCAGAGGTCTGGTTTCCTGCTGATATTGGTATGGCTGCGTTCTCCTCCTCGCAATCTATGCGTTGGTGGTGACGGTGGTGCAAAAGGTGGTGTTTTTGGCCTTGAATCACCTAGCAAGGTCTATCCTCTCTTCTCCACTAGCCATCTTAGGGTTCTGAATGATCTAACCCTAAAAGGCTGACTTAAATGGCTGCTAAGGATGGCTGAAATTCGTGGGTTTAATTACCCTAATTTGTAAAATTACCAAAACGCCCTCCCGGGTCACTAATTAAGCCTAAAAACATCCCGAGACCCAAACTAAACCCCCGGGTACACTTTTCTGACTATCTCGACCCTTCCGGACGTGTTGGCGCACTCAAAACGACCATACGGACAACTCATAAAATATTTACTTTTATATCTCAATAATTAGTCCCGACGCGACACGGGCGCGTCCCGACTAAAATTACCAAAATTGTCATTTTCATTCACTCGTGACATTTACCATATATTACTATGCTCTTAAGTCATATTCAACGGTTTCATATTATTACTAACTCACGTCACGTTAATAATTATAACATAATTAATTTCCGGATTTTTATTAAATAAATCCCCAAATTAATTATAGCATAAAAATACGGGCTATTACATACTTCCCCCCTAATAACGGAATTTCGTCCCGAAATTCGGAAAATAAGGCATACCTGGTAAAAACAACTCTGGATATCTCTCACGCATATCTGCCTCACGCTCCCAAGTGGATTCCTCCACATTATGATGTTCCCACTGGACCCGCACGAGTGGAACTATCTTCGACCTCAATCTCCTCTCACTGTAGTCTAGAATAGCCACCGGTCTCTCCTCGTAAGAGCTATCCGACTGCAAGTCGATCTCATCTATCGCAATGTGAGTATGGGCCATATCATCCCGAAGGTATCGTCTCAACGACGAGATGTGGAATACATCGTGGATGCGATGTAAATGTTCTGGCAAACCCAACCTGTATGCTACTGGCCCAATTCTCTCGATGATGGGAAATGGTCCTACGTACCTCGGATCCAACTTCCCCTTCTTCCCGAACCTCATCACTCCTTTCATAGGAGATACACGCAACAACACTTGATCTCCCACATTAAACTCCCGGAAGAATCGTTTTGCATCGGCGTAGCTCTTCTGTCTGTCTTGGGCTACCCGAATACGACTCCTGATTATCTCAATCCTCGCGGAGGTCTCCTGGATCACTTCTGGTCCTAATAACTTGTTGTCCCCCACCTCGAGCCAACAGGTTGGAGAGCGACAAGGCCTGCCGTACAAAGCTTCAAATGGAGCCATGCCAATCGTAAACTGATAGGAGTTATTATAAGCAAACTCGACCAGTGGAAGATGTGGCTCCCAACCTCCCCCGAAATCGAGGATACACATGCGTAGCATATCTTCCAACATCTGATTAGTACGCTCTGTCTGTCCATCTGTCTGTGGGTGGTAAGCTGAACTCAGTCTCAACTCTGTACCCATAGCCTCCTGAAAGCTTTCCCAGAAACGCGACACAAAAATCTTGTCTCTGTCTGACACAATATTCAGGGGCACCCCATGTAATCTGACAATCTCAGCGATGAATAGTTGGGCATACTGACCCGTGGTATAATCTATCCTTACTGGCAGAAAATGAGCCACCTTGGTCAGACGGTCTACAATCACCCAGATAGAATCGTGGCCTCGCTGTGATGTAGGCAACCCTGTAATGAAGTCCATGGAAATACTTTCCCACTTCCACGCAGGTACTTCCAACGGCTGAAGTAATCCCGACGGTTTCTGGTGGTCCACCTTCACCAGCTGGCAAGTAGAACATTTGGACACAAATTCAGCGATGTCCTTCTTCATCCCACTCCACCAGTACTAACGTCTCATATCCTGGTACATCTTATCGCCTCCCGGATGTACAGCAAATCGGGACCCATGAGAATGAGTCATCACCTCATGACGTAGCTCTGCTCCTTCTGGAACCACTAATCTCCCATTAAACCGCAACCCTCCATCCGAACTAACAGAATAGGACTCAGCACCCTCGGCTAGAAGTCGTACAATCTGCTCCTGACAAAACGGGTATGTAGTCTGTGCCTGTATCACCCTCGTAACAATCTCGGGTGTGACTGTCATCACGGATATGAAAGAATGTGCTACTGCGTCTTGGTGACCCAACTCCTTCCATTTTGCTTTCCAGATGTCCGCCACATCATCCACCGGTCTATGGCTCAACGCATCAGCAACTACGTTGGCTTTCCCCGGATGATACTGTATATCGAACTGGTAATCTTTTACAAACTCTAACCATCTGCGCTGACGCATATTCAGCTCTCGCTGAGTGAACAGGTACTGCAGTGACTTATGGTCTGTGAACAAACGGAATTTCTCGCCCAATAAATAGTGCCTCCAAATTCTCAATGCAAAGACGACCGTAGCTAACTCCAGGTCGTGGGTGGGGTAATTCTTCTCATGCGGCTTAAGCTTGCGGGAAGCAAAAGCTATAGCCTTCTCTTCCTGCTAAAGTACTCCCCCAAGTCCTCGTAAGGACGCATCTGTGTAAACCAAGTACTCTACACCCGGCTTCGGTAGAGCAAGGACTGGTGCCGAAGTAAGCTTGTCCTTCAGCTCGTCGAAAGCCAACTGACAAGCGTCATCCCAAACATATGGTACCCCCTTGCGAGTCAGATTCGTTAATGGACCCGCTATTTTGGAGAACCCCGGAATGAACCTCCTGTAGTATCCTGCCAACCCCAAGAAACTACGTATTTCCGTCGGTGTCGTGGGCTGCCCCCACTCCCTCACCGCTGACACTTTTCTCGGGTCAACTGCTATCCCCTGCTCAGAAACAACATGGCCCAAGAATTGTACCTCTCGCAACCAGAATCCACACTTCTCGTACTTAGCATACAACTGATGTTCTCGTAGAGTCTGAAGAACCTGCCTCAAGTGTTCGGCATGCTCCTCCTCGGAGCGTGAATATATCAAGATATCATCTATGAAGACGATGACGAACTGATCCAATAACTCTCTGAATACTCGGTTCATCAAGTCCATGAAAACGGCTGGGGCATTTGTGAGTCCGAACGGCATCACCCTGAACTCATAGGACCCATATCTCGACAAGAAGGCAGTCTTCGAAACATCCTGCTCTCTAATTCGCAACTGATGGTACCCCGACCTCAGATCTATCTTCGAAAAGAAAGTTGCTCCCCTTAACTGGTCGAACAGATCATCGATTCGAGGCAACGGATACTTGTTCCGTATCGTGACCTTGTTCAACTCCCGGTAGTCCACACACAATCTCAGTGAGCCATCTCTCTTCTTCACAAATAAGACTGGAGCGCCCCACGGTGAGGTACTCCTACGAATGAAACCCTGACCTAATAGCTGCTCAATCTGATCTCGTAGCTCTCGCATCTCTGCCGGAGCCATACGGTACGGTGCGCTTGCTCAAGGTCTCGTATCCGGCAATAAGTCTATAACAAAGTCTATCTCACGACTGGGCGGTAGGCCTGGTATCTCCTGAAACACATCGGAATACTCCCTAACAACTGGGATCGAATCCAAAGGAATCACAACCTCCTTAGAGGTATCCTCCTCAATGTAATATAAATGAGCGGTCGAACCTCCCTCTGGGCAAGGCATCGCTACTACAAACATCTCTTGCCCCGGAATGGCAAAAACAATGCTCCCACCGAAGCAATCAATCATGGCTCTATAAGATGCGAGCCAATCCATACCAATAATCACGTCATGCTCGTGCATGTCTAAGACTAGCATGTCTGCAGGCAATACCAAGCTACCAATCTCTATCCCTACTCCCCGGCATATAAAGAATATAAGTGACCCACTCCCTAGTGGTGAGTCGACACACGTTACGGTGCTCTCTGCTGTGGCTAACAATCCTAAGGACTTCGCAAAATGCGTAGCTATAAAACAGTGCGTTGCCCCCGTATCAAACAAAACTTTACCCATAGTACCATGGATAGGAAACATACCCTCAATCTCGGGTGGTGCCTGTGGAGCTGCCGCCTGGTGGACGTTATAGACACGTCCGTACTGCAATTGCCCCTGCTGCACTGGAGCTGCTGGAATGGCTGGTAGGGCTGGCATCTAGTCTGGAGCTGGAAGGGCAGGTGGAAAGAGTGGTCTCTGCGGCTCATTACGGGCTCCCTGCTGCTGTGGGGCCCTATCGCCCTCTGGGCAATCCTGACGCTTATGGCCGTGCTTGCCACACACAAAACACCGGCCTCTGAAATTACCTCCCCTCTGTCCCTGCTGACCACGGCCCTGCTGGCCGTTACCTCCACGCCATTGGCCCTGTTGGCCCTGATGTGCACGCTGTTGGCCTTGCTGGCCCTGCTGTTGACCCTGCGGTCGGTGTTGTCCCTGCTGGCCCTGCTGATTAAGCTGACCCTGATGGCCCTGCCTGAATCCCCCGAATCCCTGCCTAGAATCACCTGAACGAAATCGCTTAGCAGGGTCCCCCTGATGGGAACTCTGCTCGTGCTGACGAGTCTGTCCCTGAGTTGGTGCCCCACTGGCACTATTATCCCCGGTCCTACCCTGCTGGCTGGACTCTCCTGCTCTCTTGCTTCCCTGAAGATGGAAGCGGTGATCCTGGCAATGTAGTAACGCTGCATTGAGTACGTCCGTAAAAGTACTCAGGGATAGATTTCCAATAAGGTGCTGACGGATCCTCCAAGCTAACCCGTCGACGAACAGCAAAATCTTCTTGCTCTCAGTGGGTGCCTCATCCGGCACAATAGTGAGAAGTCTCGTGAACTCCTCCTCATACTCTGCTACAGTAAGGTTCTCCTGCTTCAGATTTAGCAATTTCCGCCTCATCTCAGTCTGCACTGCGGGTGGAAAGTACTTGCGGTCAAACCGCTCCCAGAAAATCTGAATAGGGATCGTGTCCCTCTCCTCCAAAGTAGTAGTGGACTCCCACCACTGTAATGTGGCTCCCACCAGTTTAAAAGAGGCCAATAGCTGCTTCTGCACTTCGGTGCACTCATACATACGGAGGTGCCGCTGGATGTCCATCTTCCATTGGCTGACAGTAATAATATCGGAGCTACCAGAAAACTCAGGGGGATGTGCTTTCTGAAAAGCATCCCGAACTCTCTCCCATGCAGATGGAAGCTGTACTGGTACTGGCGACACTGCTTGGACCTGTGGTGGAGCCTGCTGAATCACCGCTATCGCGGCATTTACCGCCTGAGCAATGATGGCGGCTACCTCATTCGCATTCATAGTGCCTGGTGCCGGAGCTGCTGGCTGGTCGGCTTGGGCACGTCTATCTTTCGGAGCACGTCTCGGAGGCATCTGAAACGTGAACAAGTTTATTAGTCTACAGTTATCAACAAATCTCAAATAGCTGAAGACTTAAACGTGAAAGCAAGAATACAACAGTCCTAACAATAGGGCTCTATAGCAATAACGTTAAGCTGAAAGCGAAAAATAAGCCGTACAGATCCTATGGACACTAGAACCTGATGCTAGTATACCACCTGTGACACCCCGCCTAATTAAATACCGGGCGATCACTCCTTTATTAAATTAAATCAAGGTAAACAGTTGGTTCATTCTCAGCATCACTGACGATAAAAAAAAAATTCCAATTTAACACCCTAAATAATTAAGCTAAGTGTCAAAACATTTTTTCATACAAACTTCCAAATTTTAATTAAAGAAAAGATTTTATTAATACCAAAACAACATTTCTACATTATAGAATCACACCACGAAATCTAAATAAAACCATACATTCACCAATCGAATGTCAATAATATAAAGCAAAAATCATAAACCATCCTGAAACAAATCCCATAAACAATACTGGAATAACTGAAATATAAAAATCCCCAACAATAAATGAAATGATAAAAGGGGCGACACGTGCCCCATAAATGAGAGTAATAGGAGTGGAGTCAATGACAGAAGCCGTCTACTCAAGGGACCTGCAACTCCCACCTAAGCTGCAGCTCGTTCTTCTCAAAGAATCCTAAGCAAGACGCCCCTGTGGCTGGGCACCTGAAAAATATACATATATATACAAGAGAGAGAGAGAGAAAAAGGAAACGGGTCAGGGCCCGAAAGTGTGTTTGATTTGTAGAATACGATAAGCAAGTATTTAAATTGATACAGGCCAATGCAACATCATATTAGTTCGTCTCTCTCTTGAGAAATACTCACCTCTCTTCTAATGTGCACTCCTATCGTACTAACCTTCCCCATGGTTCGTTTATCTTAACTTACTCAAATGTTTTCAAAAACTGAACGATAACAATGTTATAAAAAGGTTGCTTTCAATTTGTAGTATTCCTCTCGTTTTAGCTTCATTAAATTATAAGATTTCCCCGTGCCTTTTCATATTTTCACAAAACAAGTATTTAATAATTTGAGTCAACAACCATGTTCTACTTATCAAATCACAGTAGGCAGTTCAAAGTTTATAACCTCATATATATATTAACTACTCGCATAAAATATATATATAGTGGCACCCCAACTAAACTATGGTGCGGGCATACTCTGCTGTCCAATCCCCGTATCGCTCACATAAAGGGAAATACAAGTTCGGAATCACTCTCGAACTGTATTAACATATACAAAACAACGTTGAGGCGAAGCATAGATTCCAAGTCCAAGAGGTCAGTACATACCCACACGTCTCTTAGGACCGTCGGACTATCAATTTAATAGCCCGTACCTAGGATCTCTATCTTCTAGGGTACGATTCAATATCCCCATAAAGCAATACAGGATACGATCGTCCCAGCGCGGTAACCTCAGGGATAGCAAGTAGCGCGGGTACGTTTTTCACATGTATATAATATATGTACACACATTCATAAAAATATACCGATTTCATCATATTAATATAGGTCACTCTCATTACCCATAATTATTACCTTTGTCCTAAATTTCACCCTATTAGTATAACGTATAAGGTTTCGCCTCTAACCTTAATTCGAAGGGTTTTCTCACTCATTACCTAATACTCATGGGTTATAACTTTACAATTCTAAAATTCAGTAAATAACTTCATTTGATTCCAACGTAACTCTCTTACGCACCTCACCCTTAAGTTTCATAAATCTAACAACCTAAAGTAAATATCCCATAATTACCCTCTTCGTTGAAGAATAAAGGTTCTAACATATGTCCATATACTCTACTGGTCCTCAATATCTCCCAAATCATTTTATTTAGAATGCCCAAGGTTTATTCCACGATAAATTAATTCAACTAATTAAACAAGGGGAATAATAGGCTGCCAGGGAGGGTCGATCGATCGACGTCTGGGGGTCGACCGATCGAACCTTCGATCGATCGACGATCTAGGGTCGATCGATCGATCGAGCAGGTCTGTGAAAATTCTGCAGAAACTGCAGTGACGGGGTTGCTTAGGTTTCTTCATCAAAACTCATATTTTCCAACTCTAATTGACCCAAAAAGTCTACTGCTTAAATCCTAACATAATTCCAGGTTTGTTTAACGATCAGCATGCGTATATACATTAATAAACATGATTAAACAACCTAATATTTCATCTAATCATCAAGAACCCTACAGTTTTCTTAACCTTTGTTCTAATAAGTTTTCTCCAGAAATTCCTTCTAACAAATCATCATAATTTCGTGGGTTAAACATCTACTTCACATATTAATTTCCAGAATAAGGTTCATATGATTTCTACATGCAAATCCCTATCAAAATTGGGTTTTCTTCCATGGATTATACTCTTAATCATTCCTACACTAACATGATTATTGCACCAACGAAAATACGCAAGTTAAACACTTGCCTGGTATTTCAGAGGTCTGGTTTCCTGCTGATATTGGTATGGCTGCGTTCTCCTCCTCACGATCTACGCGTTGGTGGTGACGGTGGTGCAAAAGGTGGTGTTTTTGGCCTTGAATCACCTAGCAAGGTCTCTCATCTCTTCTCCACTAGCCGTCTTAGGGTTCTGAATGATCTAACCCTAAAAGGCTGACTTAAATGGCTGCTAAGGATGGCTGAAATTCGTGGGTTTAATTACCCTAATTTGTAAAATTACCAAAACGCCCTCCCGGGTCACTAATTAAGCCTAAAAACATCCCGAGACCCAAACTAAACCCCCGGGTACACTTTTCTGACTATCTCGACCCTTCCGGACGCGTTGGCGCACTCAAAACGACCATATGGACAACTCATAAAATATTTACTTTTATATCTCAATAATTAGTCCCGACGCGACACGGGCGCGTCCCTACTAAAATTACCAAAATTGTCATTTTCATTCACTCGTGACATTTACCATTTATTACTATGCTCTTAAGTCATATTCAACGATTTCATATTATTACTAACTCACGTCACGTTAATAATTATAACATAATTAATTTCCGGATTTTTATTAAATAAATCCCCAAATTAATTATAGCATAAAAATACGGGGTATTACAGAAAGATATGAGAACCAACATCTTGTATGAACAATCACATTACTGCAGGTAACACACACCAAAACCAGAATCATATTACCACATAGCAATAACAACCTTGATTACAATATGTGAAATCAATAGCTAAATTTCTCTGTAATTGTTGTTAAATAGTTAGAATATAGACTATAAGTCTATAACTAAATAACTATGGGTCAGTGTTCCTTGATTACAATATGTTTTCAAATCAATCACTATGGAGGGGGAATTTCGTTGGCATTCACACTAATTTATGGATTATACTACATTTTATGTCGTTTCCCTTCTGTATTCACCCCCCTCCCACCCCAACCCTAATACACACACACACAATCATTCGTTTAAATTTATGGATTATACTATATTTTTTAGTTTTTATGTATTGTTTTTTTTTGTAGATGAAATATCCTATATTATGAATATGTTGCAAACTTATCTGGTGGATTGTTTTAGCAATTTTGCTTGTTTCCTATGTTGCACAAATTTTCCATCTATAATGTTAGATGTTATAAGTTATATTAAGTTGTAATGTGAATTGGTGATGTTATGTTGTAGTAAGACGTCTTTTTAACGTTCGTTTCAGCATGATTTCAGTTTATATCAAATGTACTGATTACTCGTGTGAACTAAGAAGTCTTTTCGGCATTGATTTCAGGTAGAAATGGTTGTGGCAATTATGTGCGACCTACATCTCTTTAGCTTGGATGATTTGGAACATCATGTGACGGTGGAAATGGTTTTGGAACATCATCGTTATTTTTTTAGTTTATTTTTTATTCTATGTTCATTTTGTACTTGGCGCCCAAGAAGGGGTTGTTTGATGTTAAATTAAGTTTAAACAAGTTTTTGGTGTATCGAATATTTGAAAATAAATGAAATGTTGTCAAATTTTTTAGACTTGTTACATGTTCATGATATTTATTATATTCTCATCATTTTATCATTATGTGAAAATCTAAAGATATTTGTAACAACTCTTACCACATTTAACAAATTCAAATTTTGTAACTGCTAATAACAGTCACAAATTTGTCACTACTGCCGATTTTGTAACCGCTAATAGCATTACAAATATTATATTCGTAACTGCTGATAGCGGTTACAAATAACCGTTAAAATTGGGGTCACTAGTTATAACCCCCATAGGGGTTATAAATATTTGTGAATGCTGTTAGGAGTCACAATATTTCTTTTATCATCCCCTAAATTATGACGGTAAATAGCAGTTATAAAAGGTCATTTGTGACTGCTACCAGCACTCATAAATCACCCATTTTGGTATAGTGGCAGTGGATTACTTCACTGAATGGGTGGAAGCTGAGCCGTTGGTAAAAATGCCTTATGAAAGAGTTTTCCAGTTCATATGAAAACATATCATATGAAGGTATGGAATTCCATATGCCTTCATCACTTATCATCCCACTCAGTTTGACAATGAGGAATTTGAAGAGTATTGTATTCAGTCCAACATCCAAAAACTTTATTCTGCCCCTTGACACCCATAGTGTAATGGTCAAACAGAGGTTACCAATAAAACTATACTTGGTGGGTTAAAAAATAGGTTGGATGATGCTAAAAGAAACTGGATAAATGAGATACATAGTGTCCTTTCGGCATATAAAATTACGTTTAGAACAACCACCGGTGAGACTCCTTTCATGCTTACTTTTGGAACCGAAGTAATCGTGCCAGCCGAGATAGTTCTGCCAACTCAAAGTGTGTTGAACTTTGATTCCATCAAAAGTGATCTCATTAGGAGATTGGATTTAGACATGATTGAAGAAGTCATGGAGGACGCTGCACTTCGAATAGCTGATTATTAATAAAGGACTGCTAGATTTCATAATAGAAGGGTCAAGCCAACTACCTTGAAAGAAGGAAACCATATACTTAAAAAGGTAATCATAAGGCAAACACGTTGGAACCAAACTAGCATGGTCCTTACCGCATCTCGATAGTTGTCTGATTAGGAACTTATCATCTGAAAACACTTGAAGGAGAATAATTTAAGATTCCATGCAACGCGATTACCTCAAGAAATATTATCAGTATTTTTGATTTGATGTTGTCATTTCTTATAAATTATGCTTCATTTTTATGTTTCTTTTTTCCGAAATATGACGATGATATACATCCTACAGCAAACTAGCAAACTTTTTCAACTTTAAATTCAAACTTTTCCAACTTCAAGCTTCTATAACTTAAAACAAAAATTCTAAAAATTTTGGACTTCATGTATGACTTCTCCTTTGACAGGTCAAGAACAAGAAGTCCCACTAAACCTAATATACTTTTCCAACTTCAAAAAAGAGAAAATTCTTTAACACTTCATGTATGAGTTTGTCTTTGACCTGTTATGAACAAAAACTCCCTCAAACTTCATGTATGACTTAAAGTTAAAAATAAAGAGTTTTACCCGACTAAGTTAAATTCAGAAAAACCTACTTTCCTAATACACTTGGTCGTCAATGGTAAAAAATTCAAATACTCAGTTTTAAAAATATTTTACCTAAGTGCATTACAAGAACCTTAGGCCTTATAACTCAAGTTCATAACTTGACCAGACACAAATGAATTAAGTAGATTAGTTGGTTGGATAGCCAATAAACTAATCAAAAAGCTTAATTATGGATCAAAGATTAAATTACATTGATAAACATGTCTGCCAAAAATAGTATTTTTATTCCATTAAGCGTTCATATAATCATAAATAAGGAAGAAAAATAAATTAATTCTATGGGGAATTTTTCTTCAGCCTTATCCATCCAATAAGGACGAACATTAAGACAGTTGGGTAGAGTTGTAGTTCTAAAATCTCTCAACCTACTATGCCCGCTGCTTCTTAGCCAATCAAACATATGAGGGGGGAGAATGAATTCATCTTCACCATAAAGATCATAGTCCCCTAATTATTTTGTCACTAAGCTCTGAGGATTGGCATTGGTCAGAATCCACTTGGAATCAATCTTGAATGGAGGGTCAGGATAATTTAACATGCCTGGATCATGCCAATGCCATAAATCACTCTTGTTATCCACTTTTAGTAACCCCAGCATTTAACTAACCCCATTTGTATCCTTACTGATGAGCTTTCCCCAGACGATCATCCAGGTGAGTTACGGCCTCATCATAACCATCCATCCATATAACTGTGGGTTACTTGTGGAAGTGAAAAGTTAATCTTTCCACCTTATCTTAGAACTTCTTAATTGTTTAATATTTCTCTATTTACAATGTTTCTTGGTTGGCCAAAGTCTTTTTAGTTATTTATTCATCCTCAGTTGGTCAAGAAACAACCACCTATCTAGAAGGCTGGCCATATTTGTCTTCTTCTTCTTCAAGCTTTCTATCTCCTCCAACAGCTTGGCATTCTGAAGGTCTAAGAAATATTCAACTTAGTTTAACGCAACCTCAATCGACTTTCTCAAGCTCTCCAACTAATTCCTTAAATTATTATTCTCCTATTTATGAAGAGTCGAAACTTCCCTAGCACTTCCCACTTCCCTGTTTAATATGAATTCTTTCTTCCTGGAGGAAAATGTGATCTCTTTCATCTTCTTATTAAAACCCCAACTTGATTTCAATGACTCATATTTATCTTCATAGTTAGAATGTAGTAGAGCCTGAGCAAGATTATGATCATCCTGATGATGCACAATCATCTTGTAGAAGGGTGTTTCAAGCATGACCACTATATTTGTGGGTGAGGGTCCCTCAAAGACCCCACGTTCAGCTTATAGAAAATATGATATTGAGGGAACCCCAAGGGTCCCTCTACCACAGAAATGCCATATTGGATAAGGAACCCCCCGGGTCCCTCCATCGTAGAAGTGAAGTTTGAGAAGTTCCTCTCAAGGGTCACTATAGAAGTCCAAGTTAAGAAGGGCCACTGCAAGGGTCACCGTAGAAGTCCAAGATTGGGAAGGGCCACCGCAAGGGTCACTGCAGAAATGACATTCAAGAAGTGCCCCGAAAGGGCCACTGTAGAAATGACATTTGAGAAATTCCCCGCAAGGGCCACTGTAGAAGTCCAAATTGAGAAGGAACACCGCAAGGGCCACTACATAAATGACATTCAAAAAGTGCCCCGTAAGGGCCATTGCAGAAGTCCAATTTAAGAAGGGCAACAACAAGGGTCACTGCGGAAATGACATTTGAAGAAGTACCCCATAAGGGCCACAACATAAGTGCAAGATTGAGAAGGGCCATCGCCAGGGTCACTGCAGAAATGACATTCGATAAGTTCCCCGCAAGGGCCACTTCAGAAATGACATTTGAGAAGTGCCCTGCAAGGGCCACTACAGAAATCCAAGTTGAGAAGGGCCACCGCAAGGGTCACTGCGGAAATAGCATTTGAAGAAGTGCCCCATAAGGGCCACTACAGAAGTCCAAGATTGAGAAAGTCCACCTCAAGGGTCACTGTAAAAAGACATTCGAGAAGTGCCCCACAAGGGCCACTACAGAAGTCCAAGTTGAGAAGGGCCACAGCATGGGTCACTTCAGAAATGACATTTGAAAAAGTGCTTGCAAGGGCCACTGCAGAAGTCCAAATTGAGAAGGACCATTGTAAGGGTCCCTGCAGAAACTCAAGTTGAGAAGAGTCACCACAAGGGTCCGTATAGAAGACTAAGTTGAGAGGGACTCTGCAAGGGTCCCCGCAAAAATGACATTTGAGAAGGAATCCCCCAAGGCTTCTTCAACAGAAAAAATGAGGTTTGAGAGGGAACCCCCCACTACGCTTAGTCATTAGCAAAAACTTACATGGGAGGAGGGACCCGCAAGGTCCTTCCCCCTGCAGCTCCTAAAAAACCAAGTTAGGATGATAGGGTGTCTACCATAAGTAACCCCTCATCATGAAAAAGAACATAATTAGTAACACCTATTTTCTTATATAGGTTGCCTAGTTGAGCAAGCAGGGCTCAAGTAGGCCAGTTGGGATCTCCTGGGAGTTTTGGCTTGGCGGCTGAGGGACAAGGTATGTTGAGAAATTTCAACCACTTAACACTAAAGGATTGAGAGAATACAAGTACGAAGACCCAGAAGTCACTCAAGAATACACACACTTCACATTTGGTCACAAGTGAAGTGAGCAGTCAAAGAGCTGGCTGCTCACAGAGGATAAACTCTTTACAAAAAATGACTTTTTCAAAATAGGGGGTCCTCGAGGTCCCTCTTAAGAAAAATAATGATTTTAGAAGAGAGGGGTCCTCAAGGCCTCCTCTCTCAAGACTTGCAAAGATTGCACCACAAGTTACTGTTTCAAAAGATATTTACCAAATCAGATGTCTTGTCTTCATTAGGAGACATATGTGCTTTTTGACTTTGGTTGGCGCCAGGTGGCGCTTGCAGAAGTGGACAGGCAGGGTTGCCTGCAGGTAGGAATTAATGGTACACTTCAGACATTGTCCCCCACTAACCCTCTCAATTTTGGCGCCCAAAAGTGCCAACTCAGACCTAACGCCCAAGTATAAATAGACTTATGGGCAAGGTCAATAGACACAATTGAAATTACACCGTTACTCTGCCAAAATCACACTAGAGCTACCTAAGTATTCTCATCCTGCTCATTCTCTTAGTGTTGAGTGCCTTGTTCTTTCACTCCCCGCCGACAACCATCATTCTCAGGTGCTCCTCTTGAGAAAATTACTATTATTGTTGTGGAAGTTCATGTTCTTACAGGGAGGGAGTTCCAGCTTGAGCTCTATTTTTACCAAAAGGAGAAGGTCTCATTAGAAACTTCTCTAGAAGTTCTTGAGAACCTTGCAGACAGCGTCCATTGGAGTGGGTCACGCCTCACCCTTTCCAGTTATTCATAGACCCCAGTCTCACTACCCTCCTACATGTGGCGACTCCGCTGGGGAGGTATCCTCACTTTCATGGACAAACAAGGTTTTATTATTTCTAAGCAACTGATTATTGAAGACAGTGCACCTGGGAATGGAGCTCAAACTAATTAGACCACGCAATAGGAGGTGGTAATAATTGAAACTAGAATGCCTACTCCTCAAAGAGGACAGAGTAGTGCAATAGCATCACCCTCTGGAGGGGCAGTCGCTACAGCACGAGCAACCGTAGAGGTGGCTACGCCACGGTAGGCGATGCCGGAACAAATAGTTGTATCAGTGACGATTCTCGCGAGAGAGACCAGCGGCGCTAGAGGTAGCACCAACACAAAAAAATGGTGACCCAGTTACTCTCTAGCAAAGAGAGTGACGGTGGAGGATACACCATAAGGACACCTTAGAGGAGACCCTACTCACTTGTAGGACATATCTTACTCCTGATCAGCTAAGTAAACTTGACTTGCTTTATTACTTGTTGAATATTCTTACTTTACAAGTCTTGATTTATGTTTTACTAGCATTTCATATATATGCTACCTAATTCATTTCAAAAAAATACCCATAATTAATTTTGGGAATTTTATTCACATAAATGTTTGCAATTTTCAAAGCCACGTCTCTTATTGTTAAATGTTATGAATAAAAAAAAGATAGTCAAGGCATATTGTTTATTATTTTATTTATATGATGATAAAATAATATAAAATAGAAAGGCAAAGACCGAGCAGTTAATTACACAAGCAATGGTGTAATCATATTTATGCTACCCATAAATAGTACCATGTATTGAGACAAATCTAGAGAGTATACACAAGTTGACTAAATTTAAATGTTAGCATCAGCTTTATAGTTACCCTATGTCAAGATGCTTTATCACAAAAGGTTAGCTTTCTTGCCAATTAAATAAGGGAGAAAATCATCCAAGTCTAGATTGGGTTCCTCGACAAGACTTGTTACCATAAGATTTCCCGAAATACAGAACTAGCTAGGTTGAGTTGCTCAACTGTCAAATAAGAGACCCACTGGTCAAATTCACACAAATGGCAAGCTCTACTGTTTGAACCAACTTCGGTAAAAGTTCTCACAGATTCACATATGAGAACAAAGTAATGAAACAAAATAGCCCATCTCATATGTACAAACAGTCAACAATTTTACATAAAATACATCAAAATTATTCTCGAGGAATGATTTTCCAAGTGAAAAAAAAATAGACAATTTTTTTTTGTCAAGTTGGCCTCCACTATTTTCTTTCAAATGACTGCTCGTCCCGAGACCTGCTCCAACCATAAGTTTTCGAAGACCTCCTTGTCCAAGCAAAGCAAAGCCAAAAGTATTCATAATCCTTTCTTATAACAGTTAAGTCTGTTCGAGTAGGTCAAAATGAGATGAGAGATTCACTGGAATAAAAATAAAAATATACACTACTAGTAGACTTGTAGTCACTTGACCAAATCTCTAAAAAAAGAGAGAGATAAATACATTAGAAACTTTAGACTTCCTCGACATCTACCTGTCTCCAGTAGCGTACAAACATTCACACCACGAGGAACACCTCACAGTTCACATCACGAGGAACCCCTCATTTAGTTGGCAACGGAAATCTAGTTCCCAAACGGCTACTACTCAAAATCAGAAACGCCATCTTCTAACTGGTTGATCTGAATCACGCAACAAGTTCTGACTTGATTTCACACACCAAAAGCTAAAGTATTCACATAAATTTCGCTTGGTCGTTCGTCAACCACCAAAATATGGCATGTCGTTCCTCGTTCTTAACAGTACCCGAAAAAAACTACAAAGAAAATATCGAGAATAAATTAGCAGAATACTCTTAATCACTTCCTTGCCCATAGGGTTCCTCACCCAGAAATTCAGAGGTTCCTACTCGCAAAGTATATCTAAAAAAATATCCAGTTACTCTTTAACAGCCAACCAAAGAGAAGAAAAATATTTCCACATCAACACAAACCACAAATACCACCATCACTTGCTCATGTTTGGCATGTTCGTGTTTCGTTTGCGGGACCCAAACACTCTCCAAATAGGAGGTTTGAGCTTTGATTGCTCCATTTCATATATCAAGAGTCCAAGTATCTCCAAGCTGGTCTGGTCGCTTGGTTTCTCAAATCTAGATGAACAAATTTGAGATATGGCAAATCAATTAACCTAAGCCTCACATGAGCTATAATCCACCCCCACCCCAAAAAAAGGGGGGGTGGGGTGGGGGAGAGGGTTTCTCAAAAAGAATGAAAAGGAAAGAAAACAAAAAAATGATGGATATTCCCTTAATCGAGTCTGATCACCTCATGTCCGAGTAACCCATGTGAATGATGATGAGGAACAGGGGTTGAGTGACCACTGTGTTGTTTTTTGGAGGTTGATAATCCACTCCAAAGTTTTTTAAGTTGATTCACCATGTGATGCTAGATTACAACGAGAGGAGAGAGAGTGTGTTGATACCTACTCGTGAAAAGATTTTGGAGGGCTGGCTCTAATTTTCTACCAGGCGCTAGAAACATATTTCTTTTATTGACAACGCCTACTTTATTGGATGTAAAAAGAAAGAAAAAAATGGGGGTGTTCGCAACGAGATACAAAGATGGGTCTCTCTCGTCTCATAAATGTTTTCAGCATACCTTATCAAAAAATGGATCGAAGAGTTGCACCAATATACATATAAAGAGATATTGGGAAAAAGGATCTCACACATCAGTCCTAATTAAGAGGGAGACTCTCAACATCACCGGTTAAATTTTTTATATAAAAGTAAAGGGTTGCTTGATTATAACCCTTGTATTTTTGTCTTTTAACGAGGGAGACATGATAGAGATAATTTTTGGCATGTGCCACCTCTCTAAGAGTATTTACCTATAAGGAACTATTTGTCTTGGGTTAAGGAAGTTTCTTTGCTTGAAATGAAAATTAGATTGGCATACTTTTTACTTGTTGCTCGAAGTACAAACGGGATAGTTCACACACATGTTGAAGTACTTTATGTTGGACAAAATAATTGATATAATAATATAATTACTTTTATTATTATTCGAACAGTTGAAAAAACTTTGAGATTTTTCAAGTTGTATCCTCAAAATAATTTGCGTGATTCACTTCATGTATAGTTATATGAGTTAATTTTATATAGGACATAAAAAAAACATTTCTCCAAGTATACACCCCAAGTAAAATCAATCATATCCCCAGACTTGTTTATTCAGAATAGTACGTGTGATTAATTTCACATTTCATTAATGATAAACCGTTTGAATAAGAATAATTCAGTATGTGAAAAAAATAAAAGATCTCTTAATCCTTCACTCAAACATATTTGTCCCATTTGTTCAAAATATAAATGACTTTGAAAGTTATATATTACTACACCATGGGCAATATTTTTTTTAGTCATATTAATTGCTATGCTTTTCAAAAGTTTTATTGTGTAGCTAAAAGATTATAGTTGCTTTAATGAAAAATACATTATCTCGCTTGCTTGGATGCAAGCAATGGGGCTAGAAAGCATATACACGAGTCTTTGATAAAGAAAAAAGTTCAAATTACATATTGAAGTAATTAAAGTACGCTCGACTCCAACATGAGCATTCTTACTCAGATTCAAAGGCAAAATCAAGTAAAAAAAGCATGAGGTATAAAATATACTTTCTTAGCAAAGTTTAATGATTATGAAATGACAAGTTATTCGATATGGCTCAAGATGCCTTCCCGCGCATTTTTTTTCTAATATATCTCCACCTAATAAAATAAAGCAATAGGTGTGAGAAGACAAAAAGTATTTGCAAAAGTATAGATTAAAATATAAGGTGCGAAAATTGAGCACCTAAGGCTCCAAGGGCACCGGAGTGCTCACAGTCTTGAGCAAGTGCCAAGTATAAATATAAGGTGCTCCAGATGAGCACCTAAGGCTCCAAGGGCACCGGAGCGCTCACAATATTGAGTAAGTGCCAAGTATAAATATAAGGTGTGCTAGTCGAGCACCTAAGGCTCCAAGGGCACCGGAGCACTCACTGTCTTGAGCAAGTGCCAAGTATAAATATAAGGCGCCCCAGATGAGCACCTAAGGCTCCAAGGGCACCGGAGCGCTCACAATCTTGATAAAGTGCCAAATATAAACATAAATATAAATATAAGGTGCAACAGTTTAGCACCTAAGGCTCCAAGGGCACCGGAGCGCTCACAGTCTTGAGCAAGTGCCAAGTATAAATATAAGGCACTCCAGATGAGCACCTAAGGATTCAAGGGCACTGGAGCACTCACAGTCTTGATCAAGTACCAAGTATAAATATAAGGTGCGCTAGTCGAGCACCTAAGGATCCAAGGGCACCGGAGAGCTCACATTCTTGAGCAAGTACCAAGTATAAATATAAGGCGCTCCAGATGAACACCTAAGGCTCCAAGGGCACCGGAGCGCTCACAATCTTGAGCAAGTGCCAAATATAAATATAAATATAAGGTGCGACAGTTTAACACCTAAGGCTCCTAGGGCACCAGAGCGCTCACAGTCTTGATGAAGTGCCAAGTATAAATATAAGGCGCTCCAGATGAGCACCTAAGGCTCCAAGGGCATAGGAGCGCTCACAATCTTGAGCAAGTGCCAAATATAAACATAAATATAAATATAAGGTGTGAGAGTTTATCACCTAAGGCTCCTAGGGCACCGGAGCACTCACAATCTTGACCAAGTTCCAAATATAAATATAAGGTGCGACAGTTTAGCACCTAAGGATCCAAGGGCACCGGAGTGCTCAGAGTCTTAAGCAAGTGTCAAATATAAATACAAGGTGCGCCATTTGAGCACCTAATGCTCCAAGGGCACCGGAGTGCTCACAGTCTTGAGCAAGTATCAAGGTATACTGAACTAATATTCTCTCTTTCTTAAAAGAAGGGTAGAACCTCTACTAGATTAAAAGAGAACCCGTGATATAAGGAACTTTACTCATTATACTTGGGGGGTATATCCAACCCAAAAGTAAGAATATAGTGAGTAAAGTCCCTTTAGACATGCCAGACCAGTAGGAGGTTATCCTCCAAGTAATAATAATAAAAAAAAATTACGTACATTTTTTTATTATTATTCCATACAGATTAATAGCCTAGAGAATAATTCCTAACCTCTGTTCTCAAGAAAAAAAATTACTTGACCAATTTTCATAAAATAAAGAGAAGCAAGTCTACCCCCCTCTCATGGCCTGTTATTTTTTGAAGACAAAAAGGTTCCTAAGAAAAGTTCGGAACAAGGACCCCGCAGACCAAGGGAAATTTTCAGTATAAAGAAATAATTATTTCTTTACTTATGATATATGTGAAATTTTATGGAAAGTTTGTGGAAAGGAGAAGGGCCCCCATATCCTAGTTACTCCCTAAGAAATGAATGTGCATAACAAAATACCCCACACTCACATGGGGTGGCTCTAAAAAAAATATACCCCAAAATCACATGGGGTTGTACTAAAAAGTACCGCACAGTCACACGGGGCTGCGCTAAAAAAATATATAACTTGCTCAGTTATATGCAAGATCCCCGCAGTTAGAGGGGAAGCTTCAAAATTTAACTTTAGCAGATATGTGCAAGTACCCCACAGTTATAGGGGAAGTTTCAAAATATTAACTTGCTCAGTTATATGCAAGTACCCCGTAGTTAGAGGAGCAACTTCCAAATTTTAACTTTCTCAGTCATATGCAAGTACCCCACAGTTAGAGGGGCATCTTCCAAATTTGAACTTGCTCAGTCATATGAAAGTACCCCGCAGTTAGAGGGGCAACTTCCAAATTTGAACTTGCTCAGTTTTATGCAAGTACCCCGCAGTTTCAGGGGCCACTTCAAAATTTTTAACTTGCTCAGTTATATGCAAGTACCCCACATCTAGAGGGTAAACTTACAAATTTTAACTTGCTCAGTTGTATGCAAGTACCCCGCAGTTAGAGGGGTAGCTCCAAAATTTTAACCTGCTCAGCTATATACAAGTACCCCGCAGTTAGAAGGGCAGCTTCAGAGAAGATAACATGCTCATACCTCATTTCGGTACCTCGCAGTTAGAGGGGACACCTCTAGAATGATAACTTTCTCAGATCATAGGCAAGTACCCCACAGACTACGGGGCAGTTCAATCCCGAAATTCTCATAGAAAGTAGAGCAACTTACAGTACTTCAGGCTCTAAGGGCAGGAGAGCGCTCACAGTCGTGAGCAAGTGCAAAGTATAAATATAAGGTGCGACAGTTTAGCACCTAAGGCTCCAAGGGCACCGGAGTGCTCACAGTCTTGATCAACTGTCAAGTATAAATATGAGGTGCGACAATTTAGCACCTAAGGATCCAAGGGCACCGAAACGCTCACAGTCTTGAACAACTACCAAGTATAAATATAAGGTGCGACAGTTTAGCACCTAAGGCTCCAAGGGCACCGGAGTGCTCACAGTCTTGAGAAACTGCCAATTATAAATATAAGGTGCGATAATTTAGCACCAAAAACTCTAAGGGCACCGAAGCGCTCATAGTCTTGAGCAAGTGCCAAGTATAAATATAAGGTGTGACAGTTTAGCACCTAAGGCTCCAAGGGAACCGGAGCGTTCACAGTCTTGAGCAACTGCCAAGTATAAATATAAGACGGACAGTTTAGCACCTAAGGCTCCAAGGGCACCGAAGCGCTCACAGTCTTGAGAAAGTGCCAAGTATGAATGTAAGGTGTGACAATTTAGCACCTAAGGCTCCAAGGGCATCGGAGCGCTCACAGTCTTGAGCAACTGCCAAGTATGAATATAAGTTATGAAAGTTTACTACCTCAGGCTCCAAGGGCATAGGATCACTCACAGTATTGAGAAAATGCAAGTGTAAATAAAAGGTACGATAGCTTAGTATCGCAGTCTCTAAGGGCACCAGAGCGCTCATACTATTAACATATATTATGTTCAAAGGGGGTCTAATGGTTAGAAGTCCTCAATACAGTGAACAAAGAGTGAAATCTTTATTATGAAATTTCGTGCACAAGTCTCTTGACACTACAAGACACTTCTGCATGAGGGGGCTAATATTGAGAAATCCATAAGCAAGTGAAAAATTAGTGGAATAGCCCAGAGCATGGGGATCCACTTAGAGTGCTCCATCTGCCCAAGATTGCTAGGGTGAGGGGATCATCCTTGAGTGGACCCTATTCCAAAACTTGATGCTACAGAAAATGACTCAGGGCGAGGGGTCCACTTAGATTGGCCCCTCCGTCAAGACCAACGCAAGTAATAGTTTGAAGGCAAGTAAGCCCACCTAAAAGGGCTTTTACTTCCCAAGTTAATAAGAAAATATATAGAGCAAGGGGGTCCACCTTGAGTGACCCTATGACAAGGTGTAATACCTGGACGAGAGGCCCACCATGAGCAACCCCTCTACTAAGATAGAAGGCCATAGAATAAGGCCAAAGGAAAGGGTCTCGCCGCGAGTAACCCCTCTACTAAGATGAAAGGCCACAGAAGAAGGCCAAGAGCGAGGGGCTCACCACGAGTAACCCCTTCGCCCAAGATAGAAGGCCACAGAAGAAGGCGAAGTGTGAAGGGCTCACCTTGAGCAACCCCTCCGCCCGAGACAGAAGGCCACAGAAGAAGGCCAAGGGCAAGGGGCTCACCACGAGCAACCCCTCCGCCCAAGATAGAAGGCCACGGAAGAAGGCCAAGGGCGATGGGATCAATATGAACAACCCCTCTTCCCAAGATAGATGGCCACATAAAAAGGCCAAGGGCGAGGGGCTCACTGCGAGCAGCCCCTCCGCCCAAGATAGAAGGCCAAGGGCGAGGGGCTCACCGCGAGCAGCCCCTCCGCCCAAAATAGAAGGCCACAGAAGAAGGCCAAGGGCGAGGGCCTCACCGTGAGCAACTCTTCTACCCAAGAAAGAAGGCCACAGAAGAAGGCCAAGGGTGAGGGGATCACCGTGAGCAATCCCTCTGCCCAAGAAAGAAGGCCACAGAAGAAGGCCAAGGGTGAGGGGCTCACCGTGAGCAAACCCTCTTCCCAAGAAAGAAGGCCACAAAAGAAGGCTAAGGGCGAGGATCTCACCACGAGAAATCTCTATACCCAAGATGAAAGGCCATAAAAGAAGGCCAAGGGAGAGGGGCTCACCGTGAGTAACCCATCCGTCCAAGATAGAAGGCCACAGAAGAAGGCCAAGGGCGAGGGCTCACCATGAACAATCCCTCTACCCAAGATGGAAGGCCAAGGGTGAGGGTCTCACTTTGAGAAACACGTCTACCCAAGATAGAAGGCCATAAAAAAAACAAGGACGAGGGGCTTACCATGAGAAACCCCTCTAAACAAAGTAGAAGGCCATAAAAGAAGACCAGGAATGAGGGGCTCACCGCGAGTAACCCCTCTGCCCAAGTTGATACCCAGATAAGAAACTCCACTATAACTGGACTCATCTACAAAACTTAGGATGAAGTGACAAAACATTTAATGACCCTAAGGGGATTGATGAAGGAACCCTAAGGTCCCTCAAAATAAAAAATAAAAACTGAATTAATTACGTACAAAGCCTTTTGGTCTACCCAACACAAAAGACTTTGTACGAGGGGCTAATGTAGAAGGGTGTTTCAATATTAAACACTATATTTGTGGGTGAGTTACCCTCAAAGACCCCCCCCCTCCCCTTCAACTTACAGAAAACATGAGATTGAGGGAACCCCAAGGGTCCCTCCATCGCAAAAATGCCATTTTAGAGAAGGAACCCCCAGGGTCCCTCCACCACAAAAGTGACATTTGAGAAGTTCCCCGCAAGGGTCACTGTAGAAGTCCAAGTTCAGAAGGGCCACTACAAGGGTCACTGCAGAAGTCCAAGATTGAGAAGGGCCACTGCAGAAATGACATTCGAGAAGTGCCCCACAAGGGCCACTATAGAAATGACATTTGAGAAGTGCCCCGTAAGGTCCACTATAGAAGTCTAAGTTGAGAAGGGCCACCATAAGGGACACTTCAGAAATGACATTCGAGAAGTGTCCCGCAAGGGCCACTACGGAAGTCCAAGTTGAGAAGTGACGCCGTAAGGGTCACTGGGGAAATGACATCTGAAGAAGTGCCTGCAAGGGCCACTACAAAAGTCCAAGATTGAGAAGGGCCACCATAAGGGTCACTACAGAAATGACATTCGAGAAGTGACACGCAAAGGCCACTTCAGAAATGACATTTGAGAAGTTCCCCGCAAGGGCCACTACAGAAGTCCATGTTGAGAAGGGACACCGCAAGGGTCATTACGAAAATGACATTTGAAAAAGTTCGCCACAAGGTCCACTGTAGAAGTACAAGATTGAGAAAGACCACTGCAAGGGTCACTGCATAAATGACATTCGATAAGTGCACCGCAAGGGCCACTGCAGAAGTCCAAGTTGAGAAGGGCCACCGCAAGGGTCATTACAGAAATGACATTTGAAGAAGTGCTCGCAAGGGCCACTGCAGAAGTCCAAATTAAGAAGGACCACCACAAGGGTCCCTACAAAAACTCAAGTTGAGAAGAGTCACTGCAAGGGTCCGTGCAGAAACCTAAGTTAAGAGGGACTCTATAAGGGTCCCCGCAAAAATTACATTTGAGAAGGAACCCCCCAAGGCTTCTTCAATAGCAAAAATGAGGTTTGAGAGGGAACCCCCCACTAGGGTTCGTCAATAGCAGAAACTTACATGGGAGGAGAGACCCGCAAGGTCCTTCCCCCACAGCTCCTAGAAAACCAAGTTAGGATGATAGGGTGTCTACCATAAGCAACCCCTCATCATGAAAAAAAACAAAATTACTAACTCTTATTTTCTTTTACAGGTTGCCTAGTTGAGCAAGCAGGGCTCAAGTAGGCCAGTTGGGATCTCCTGGGAGTTTTGGCTTGGCGGTTAAGGGACATGGTATGCTGAGGAAGCTCAGCCACTTAGCACTATAGGATTGAGAAAATACTAGTAGGAAGACCCATAAGTCACTCAAGACTACACACACTTCACACTTGGTCACAAGTGAAGTGAGCAGCCAAAGAGTTGGCTCAGAGGGAATAAACTCGTTACAAAAAATGACTTTTTCAGAAGAGGGGTCCTCGAGGTTCCTCTCAAGAAAAATAATTATTTTAAAAGAGGGGGTGATTGAGGTCCATCTCATACTATGCTGCATTATTTTCCACAACCCTATCAAAGAGACAATGAAGATATACATAGGACTCTTCTACTAAGTTAAATGCATCTTTACTGAGAAACCCTTCAAATTTAGTCACGATCAAGCCTACATGTATAGCTTTTAACAAAATTTAGCTATGCCTAAATAAGTCAGTTTTAGCAGAGATAATTGCATTTTCCTTGGCAGTAAATAGAAGATCAACATTATCAGAACAATAAGTCCAATAAAGCAGAGTAAATATGCATAATCAAAGGTATACACTAGGAGTTAACCAAATGAAAATTTTCATTCATCGCCAAAAAAATGTGTTACAAAGGATTATTTCATTACAAAACTAAAAAAAAAAGGTAAACATGAAATGAAGAGGGGCACAAGAGCAGGTCTTCAGATTGAAAGAGATTTATACCTTATCGATGTCATTGGTCGATGCCTCTAGGATTATGGGCTCGTTCCCAGTTATAAGTGCAGGGATGATTCCCCTGTCCCATCTTCATCATCAGTTTCTTCCCCCAAGTTGGTAGGGTATCCACGATCATGCCTCTAGAAAAGGTTAGAGTCGACTGCAGTGCCGACTTCCTTCAAGGCAAAGGTCCATCTATATTTTAAGGACGCATTCTTACCATACTCCATCTGGACCACAGGTGCAAAGAATGCCTTATCCTAACTCTGTTGAAGGAATATTCCTTATATTTTTTATATTGGGCCTTCGACTAGAGAAATTTCTTCTTTTCAGTAGCTGCCTCCCCACCCGAGCTAGCTATCTTGTCCTCGACAACCTTCAATTTATCATCGACAGACTTTATTTTATCTTTTGTTGCAGTTTCCCTATCTTCAACCACCTTCAGTTTCTCTTGCCATTATTTCTACTCTCTATCAAAATCTTCCTAAGAATCTTTCAAGTATTTTGTCAAGCCTTTAAAGTCCCCATCTACATCTGCTGATGATGACCTCAACTGGTAATCTCTAATCAACACATGGTCATAGTATACCAAAAGCTCAGGATAAGGAAACACCAAAAATGTTATTATATATACTTAAAGAAATTGGGGAAAATAGACAAGGGGTTAAGGATTTTACCAAAGCTGAGTTTTAATTTCCCTCTCTAAAAGACGAGTTCTTGACACAGGGATTACAACTGACCTATCTATTGAGAGAACTCCAGCACCAATTAGTCCCCTAACTAGCCCAGGGTTCATCGTTACAGAGGCAGACTCAGTAGGATCTTGGTCTACAGAAGTCTCTGGACTAGTTCTTGTTGGATAGGTAGTCCACTTTTTAGTCTCTTGAAATGAGACTCAGTGGCTTTGATCTCCTAAGTGTTAATGACCAGGGGTGTCTTATCAACAACATTAGTCTTCTTTGGTGGTGGAGAAGACAGACCAACTAATAGGTTTGGTACTCTTCTTTTTCCCATCTCGATTGTGGGGGAGGCCTGGATAGCGGTGATATCTAATGATTTAAAGTAGGAGGATGTCCCTCTAAGTGCTAATTCCTCGACAATAAACGATGTTGAAACCGATTCCTCATCCAAATTAAAAGGAACGTGGGGAACCAAGAAATAAAAGATGTAATTGAGCTTCTTTACTCCAATAAGACAGAAGTTTCTCTGGGGTTCTCCTCCCATACTCTTTGGTGAATAGACCATAGGGACTTCAATTCATCCAACTTTAGCTCCCCCTCCTTGGGACACTTCTTTTTTACTTTCGTCTGCAAAATTAAAACAAGAGTGGTTAGTCGGCACATCACCAAACAATGAGTACGTGTTGAATAAAAATAAAATCCAAGGTGATAAACCAATCTATGCCATGCCCTTCATGGGGACATTTTGGACTAGTGTATTTTACCCCCTCAGGAAGGGGGCATATTGCTAGTTCTTCACCACTACAGCTAAATCCCAATAATCTTTGTTTGAATCGGGAGGGTTAATTACTAGTGCCCTATTGGCCTGCCTAGTCTCCAGATAATAAGTGTTATCCCTTATTGTTCCCCATTAATAACAGTACGTCAGCTCAGGAATCCTAATATGGGTCCCATGGATTTTGTTTACACGATGGACCTTGTTTACTACCTTCCAAGTGTTAGGGGATAATCTAGCAGGGAACACATCGAAGTGTGGACGGGATTCAAGGAGCAAGTGATTTGGAGGTGAAGTTATTCCACATCTCGCCATAAATAAGGTGGGGATACAATGATCCTTATCAAGTGATAATAAGTCCACATGACCTTGTAATACCCCGTATTTTTATGGCTTTTAAATTAGGCATTTATTAAATTTAATTGAGACAAATTAATTTTATATTAATCCAAAATTTAATTTAAATATTTACTAGCGTAATGAGAGTTAGTAATTATTGGGAATTTGTTGAATATTACTTAATGAGTAAAGTAATATATAGAATTGAATTTATTAAAATTATCGCGAGTGAATAATACGTCAATTATGGAAAATAAAGTCGGGTTGCGCATATGGGTCGTGTCGGGACAAATTTAATGTAATAAAATTAAATTGATTATAAGTCGCCCGTATGATCATTTTGAGCTCGCCAACATGTCTGGAAGGGTCGAGATAGTCAGAAAAGTAGACCCGGGGGTTTAGTTTGGGCCCCGGGGCCATTTTAGGCCTAACCAACATCACAGGAGGGCAATTTAGTCATTTTCCATTTTAGGCCTTAATTAATGACGAAAATTCAGAATTAATATTAGATTCAGGAGATCCTTCTAGGGTTAACATTGTCAAAAGTTTAGAATGTCAATGACAGGAAGAAAGGGAAAAAAAATCTTTCCAAGAATTCAAGGCCAAGAACTAACCAATTTACACCTCCACCACCACCAAAGCATAGATTGGAGCAAGGGGATTAAGCGTATACCATTATATTTCATGGAATCAGACCTACAATCTTAAGGCAAGTATCTATCTTGCTAATTCCTAGTTAATATTTCACCCATGTTAGATTAGGGTTGGCAAATACATGCTTTATTAAATAATTATATGATTTATGAGATTTTAATAGCATATTTTAGGAGAAATGCATGTAGTCTGGAACCTTTGACATATATAGAGGATCAACCATGAATTTGTAATGATTTAATAGAAATAAATCTAGAAAAAGATTGAGAATATTGGAATTTATGATAAAACTAGGGTTCTTGATAATTCTACTAAATTTACACCTTTAAATCCATGCCTTTGATGAATTCGTATATGTTTTACATAAGAAATCATGTAGATAGGTTGATATAACCCTTGGTTTAATAGTTTGGAAGTTTTGGATGAATTAAGCATGATATAGAGGCTGAAAGGTGATAAATCTGGGCAAGAACTGCTCAATCGATCGACTCAAGAATGTCAATCGATCGATTGATCCCTGTTCATCGATCGATCGACCCCTCCTGGAAATTGAATATTTTCCCCTTTTTTTATTTAATTTGATTAAAATACGTAGGATACCTTAGATATCATTTAAATATCATAATGGGTCATGAAGAGGACTAGTGGGGTCTAAGTAGGTTCCGGTGAATAATTTTATACGAGATGTAATAGTGGGATAGTAGGGGTATGAAATTTATAAGAAATTGTGAGTATATTAAGAAAGGTATTGAGAGATTCAAGAAAGACTTAGACCAGCATTGGAGTGAGGGTATACTTACTTAAATTACCTTTAGGAAGACAAAATACTTCTAGGGACAAGAAGTAATTATGAAATGGTTATAATTGAGAATAAAAAAAGATGAGTTCATTATGCGTTAGAATTGGGTAATTTGTACTACGTACGGTTAAAATATTGTTATAGGTTGCGAGCGAACCTAATTGAAAGATATGAATATTTATATATATAACCGAGTGCTTGTATATATATATATATATATATATATATATATATATATATATATATATATACCCGCGTTACTTGCTATCATGGAGGTTGCCGCGCCGGGATAATCTTATCTCGATGGGACCTTTATGGGGGATATTGACTCGTACCCTAGAACATAGGAATCCTTGGTACATGATATCTGAGAATGATAGTCAAACGGTCCTAAGAGACGTGAGGGTATGTGCTGACCTCTTAGTGACTTGGAACTATGCTTCGCCTCCATTTTGTGTGTATTGTGTTAATATAGTTCGAGAGTGATTCCGAACTAGTATTTCCCTCGTACGAGGCATATGGGGACTTGATAGTAGAGTATGCCAGCACCATAGATTTTATGTGGGGTGCCGATTAGTATATATATTGTATGAGTGATTAATATATATACCTATACGTGAGATTCTTCTACTGTGCGTATAAGTAGATAAGTAGTCGAATAAATGCTCCTAATTATAATAATTGTTTGGGAACTTCATAAAAATATTGAGAACTACATAATTGACTTAAATAACCCTTAAGAGAATGATATCTAAAATCAAATCATAGACTTACGATCTCACGAATTAGAATTTATGGGATATGAATTAGATAGACTATTAAGTTGTTTTAGTAGTACGTTAGGCGTGCACATTATATGAGAGGTAAGAATTCTCAAGTGAGAGTAAGGAACTAACATGTGTGGGGTATTAATTAGTAAGCATTGTAAACACTTGCTAAAATATTTTTAAAGATATTTTCTATCGGGCTCTGACCCGTTTATTGTCTCTCTTCTCTCTCTCTTGTGTGTGTGTATATATATATATATATATATATATATATATATATATATTAAAGGTGCCCAGTGATTAGGCATAAATTCTTCTAAATTTACCCCTTAATTTAGAGGCTTTTATTACCTCGAACAACGTAAAATGAATTAGTTTATCTCATATCTTTGCCAAAGGTCTCATCTAACAAGTATCCCGAGTTTCGTGTATTTCTTACTAATTCTATAGGTATTTAATACATGGAAGAAAGAAAGAAACCGAAAGAAGCAAGAGAAAAGAAAGAGAACATATCAAAAGGGAAAAATCGTAATTTCCACCAGGAATTAGGTTGAGGACCCAAAATAAAAGTCGAAGATCTTGAGTTTATGAACATGTAGGAAGAAACGACGTCCCAATCCGAGTTTTGGACCGAAGATGTGAGATATTCAAGAGAAATTGAGAATCCAATTCGGACCAATCCGGTTTATTTAAAAAAGGACCAATCCGGGTACCAAAGATCTCTCCATAAACAATCGTCTACTGGACTAATTCGGTATTCCAAAAATACGGATCCATCCGGCCCCAAATTTCACTGTAAAGAGACCTGTCTAGCCGACCAATCCGGATGTTAAGAAAAACGGACCAATCCGGTTGTTATCCGGACCAGTCCGATGTAATACCCCTAGATTTTTAGACCAATAAATTAATTATTTTTGGTAGAAATAATATTATTCTAATTGGAGAATAATCAAATTGGCATTTGAGGTCAAAATTTGAGGATGTTAGAAAGTAATTCGAATGATGATTCTGAGTGTGCAGTTGATTTCGGAAGGGTCGAGATAGTCGAAATGACTGTACTTGGGGCTTATTTGGGTTTCAAAATATTTTAAGTTCGTTTGGCTCGAATTAAAGTCACCGGGTCATTTAAAGTGTGTATTATCATTTAAAGTTGTGTATTTTGGGAGATAAGGCTTATTAAGCCTACAGGAGAAACAAACCTCATTTGAGATTAAGAGAAAGCCCTAGAAAGAAAGAGAGAAAGAGAGAAGAAGAAAGGAAGAAGAGAAAGAGAGGAAAAATCTTGGGAATTACGACAATTTCGCGATTTCGAGGGCGATCCAACCTCTACAACTTTGAGGCAAGTGATTAAACTTCCTAAATAATTGTTGTGTATCATTTATTTCATGATTTGTGGTTAAATTTATGGATTTTGAGTTAAAAATTTTAAAACCTAGATTTTGGGTTAAATCTTAAGATTGGTGTGTATATGATGAATTTGAGGTTGTATATTAGTTGGGTTGAGTTATTTGATGTGAATTAATGTTAATAATATGATTGTGTTGAAGAATTTTGGTTGGAAGTAAGTATTTTGGAGTTTTTAAGAAGTTGGAAGTTAGTAAACATGGAGTTTGGCCGAGGTAACTAGTAAGGCCGATCGACCGCAACCAGGGGGCCGGTCGACCGCAACCAGGGGCCGGTCAACCGTGCCTTAAGGCAAAAGCATATTGTCTTCGTTTATAGGCATAATTGAAAAGCGCGGTCGACCACGATTAGGGAACCGGTCGACCGGGCTTCTATTTTTGGCTCAAGTTTGGGAATTTAAGTTTATCCCCCTTTCCTTTGGGTTTATATTTACGGACGTTCCTAATTATTATATCATAGAGGATTAAGTGATTATTTAAGGGTATTAAGGATCTTAGAAAGTGAGAAGATGCTTAGGGTTTATATCATAATGATATTGAGTGCGTATTTCCTCTCTCATCAAGCACATTAGAGAAAAATTTATAGATGATCAAATGTAATGGTTGGGGTTTTAGTGATTGATTTCGAGAGAGTGCGAATTTAAGTTATCGTATCAATTTAGTGGGAAATCCTCTTAGTGTCGAGGTTAATAATTGAAGAGTAATAAATTTTTGATTGATGTGCATATGAATATAGAGAATATCCTCAATGTAAATTGAATTGATAAATTAATCAAAATAGATGTGATGGGCGACCTTCAAGTGAGAAATTGTATAGTTTATACAAAGTGGGAAAGTTATGTGAGCTAGTGATAAATGGTATATTGAGAGTAATATACTAAGAAATGAAATTATTTCATTTACGCCTAAGAGCGTAATAAGAGTATGTATACTTATACGGCGTGATATATTTATACCTTGTGTGATGGTATACATTTATATGATGTGACAGTACATGTATATCTAATGTGAATGACATATATATATATATATATATATATATATATATATATGTGTGTGTGTGTGTGTGTGTGTGTGTGTGTGTGCGCGTGTGTGTGTGTGTGTGTCAAGCATACCACCTCTATGCTATCATGGGAAGTTACGCGATGTGGGTGAGGCCCCTGGCTTGAGGAGCAGGGTGCGTATAGTCCCCAGGTCATAGTGTCCATTGTTATTGTGTGACTTTTATTAGGGATGAGACATGGCGAGTATGTTTCGTCTCACTTTCGGGGAGGAACTATGACCGCTTCCCAAACGTTGTGATTTTGTTTTTAACAAGGCGGTGTGAGATTTCGACCGTTGGTACCTAGGATGATATGTGAGCAATTCCCTAGTAGATGATAGCATTGAGAACCTGCGTCCTCGAGTTACAGCTCGCTGGGATGGTTATTATTATACTTGTGTGAATGGTATATTATTTGTATATGATTATGAGCTATCATATATATGTCTCTAGAGTAAAGAGACAAAAGAATGTTGATTGAATCTCATTCTGGGAGATTTCATTCGGACTAAATTATGATGAACATATTAGAGTGAATATGAAGCGTAAGTATCATATGTATATATTACGATGGGTATCGAGGGCGTAATGGACCTCCAAGACCAACATTGTTAAGGATTAGTGTATCGGTGGGGTTCCTGTTTGGATTTCACTTGCGAGACGTCCCACGCACGAAACGCAGTAAAATGTTGGGAGTGGGGAGAAGTTTAGTCCTTAGTATTCATATTTATATATTAGTAAATATCGACAATCGACAACGCCCAGGAGTAGTGTATCGGGGGGTTCCTTATTTTGATTTCGCTTTACGAGACGTCCCACGCACGAAATGCAGTGCACTGTTGAGAGTTGATAATAGTTAAATTACATATATTAATCTAAGTATTTGGGGTTATACGCGTCATGCATTGAGGTAATAATGAATCTCGATAATCAATATTGTCAAGGAGTCGTGTATCGGGGGTTCCTTACTTGGATCTCGCTTGCGAGACGTCCCACGCACGAAACGCAGTGCAGTATTGAGAATTGGGAGAATTTTATTCCTTAGCATTAAATGTTATTAACTCATTTATGTCAATAGCTAGAATATGAGAAATTCTAGCAAGAGAATACGTATATGAGTATTTATATATTAAGTAAGTGACACATATTTGGGGACTTTGGTAGAATTAGAAGATAATGGTTATGATTTAGATGAAAGTTCACATGAGTATAAATTTTGGGGTGATGGTTCGATTTATTTTTTATCTTAGATAGTTTGGGTAATTATTTGAGGATCATGTGCATACGTTTAGGTGCGCGCTTTAGTTGAGAGGTGAGTTGGACTTTCTGGAGAGTGCGACTCCACTTTAATCATGTTATAATGCATTTATAATTATTATGCATTTTAATGCACTTGATAAAAATGTTCTTAAACCTTGGACTCTGACCCGTTTACATTTTCTACTTGCAATATATTGTATTATTTTAGGTGTTCCTCCGCAAGGACGCCATTTATGTTATCCATCGAGTGTATTCTGGGAGATATGGCAGTAGCGGACTGTTGCGGTATTTTGATGTAGTCGTTTCCTATCTTTTGTGTATCTAGATTAGGATTCGATTTGTATATCGGGTTTACACCCAAGTGTTGTAGTTTATCATTTCTTTTATATTTTCTTTTCTCAGAATGTTGTATTTTCTGCGACCCGACAGCATATTCGGGTATTTCATCTTGTAAATTTTATTGCAATCTTTTATTCTTCTTCTTTCATTATCATTGTGAGCATATGTTATCATGTTTAGTAGTTATTATGTTGTGGGTTGGTTATGGTTTGTATGCTTTAAATTTTTTTTTGGCACCCTCTTTTTATAGTAATGGGTAGTTAGCCCTTTTTAGTTAGTATCCTCAGTTGATGATGAGAATGATCCACTTGTAATTCCTGATTATTTTAATATAGGGCTGGCCACCCGTTATTATTTTAAGCGGGTTACATCCGATATGTCCTGACCGGATCGATCCGGGGTTCGAGATTTGATATGATCTTCTTCTTGATAGAGTTTTGTATGAATTCAACTCTTGTAATTTTCATAGGGTATAAATTTAAAATACCTCCCAGACATTAAGGGAGGCTTCTAATCCGTGTAGAGAAGCTTTGTAATTAGTTTAGAGAAGACAACAATAGGAAACCCTAGTTTTTATTCCTATTCTGCAATTCAAGTAATATTATTCTAATATTTACTTTCATTATTGCAGTAGTTAATTCTTTAGTTGGTAATTTCATTCTTCATCACCTTTAATTGTTAGTAAAAATGTTTTCTTTCATTCAAAACATGTTTTTTCTAGTTTTAATATGTCCAGCTAAGTTTTCAAGGGTTGGGTTGCATGAACCCCACCCGATGTAATTCATGATAGTGGAAATAGAATTTGGAATTAAAAATCTTAAGTGAATTGTATCGTAGTTAATAAGATACTGCTTTAATTCATCCTTTGCTTACATACTGTGCAGGCTATGATCCCTCATATATGTAATACTTAGGAGTGTTAAAGACTGGGTTTTAATTCGTCCTTTGCTTACATACTATGCGGGCTACGATCCCTCATATGTGTAATACTTAGGAGCATTAAAAATCGGGTTCAGTAGAAGTTTTGATTTTGAATCTAGTATCCAACAAAGTGAATTACTAGGGTGTGGGGGATGGTAACCCGACCTGTCTTTATCATTTCTTAGTTAAAGTTTTAGTCAAATCATCATTAGTACTTTAGTTAATTAGAGTAATTGCATTTCATTTATTCATAATTTCATTAGTTATTGAGTTTCATATTTGCATCTAGTTGTAGTCATTTCACAATCCAGATCACCTTTTCCTTCTTTTTAGAATCAAAGTTAGGTTACCTTCGTCTTTTCAACGTCATTACAACTTCGTCATCCTGTTTCCATGAGGATCGATACCCGACTTATGGATTATTACTTGAGCGACAGGCTTGCACTTCAACCTAAATAGCATGCACACTAGACACATTTGTGGTCGCATCAAGTTTTTGGCGTCGTTGCCGAGGATTTATGTAGACTTTGGGTAAATCAAGTCAATCTAAAACTTTGACCAAGAAAATCCAAAAACATAACAAATAAATAAATAAAAAATAAAATAAAAATTCATCTCTCAAAAGCCTTTAATGTAAAATCTTGAACACACTCAGTCGCCTCACAATAATCCAACCAGAGTCCACAAAAATCCAATCGTTGAATATAACTCTAAAAGCCCCCACACACCTCGCGTACCACAATTTTGGGATCCAATTCCTACTCCTGAGCACTCTGTCAGTAGTTACACCCTGAGTCAACCTTTGAGTCACACATCTAGGACACCGAGTGAGTACACAGAGTCATTTGAGGAGATCGCGAGTGCGATGTCTGATGCAACAAGTTTCGGTACTGGAGAGGGAGATCTCCCCTATCGTCCCATGAAAGACTTGCTCTTTCCTGAACGGACTGTCACCCCTGGTTGCATTTTGCTTCCATATAATTTTGGTCAGTTCCAATTTCGTAATGGGATGATACAGATTCTCCCTACGATTCATGGTACGGATTCGTAGAAACCATACCTACATATTTGGGAGTTCGAAGACGCGTGTGACACATTTAGTGATCAAACTTGTACGCAAGATGTCATTCGCCTAAAGCTTTTTCCTTTTTCCTTAAAGGATAAAGCCAAGACCTGTCTATGATCTCTACACCCAAACTCCGTCACTTCCTGGAGAGATATGCGGTCTAAGTTTATCTTAAAATTATATCCACAAAATAAGACCAACTCTGCCAAAACTTAAATCCAAGCACTCCGACAACACGATAATGAGTCTTTTGACAAATGTTGGGATCGTTTCCAAGAGTTAGTAAGCGCTTGCCCGCATCATGATTTTGACAAACATCTAGTGATATATTTCTTCCAGAATGAGTTGACAATAGCTTCCAAACAACTTGTGCAAACAATGTGTGAAAGACCCTTTTGGGATTTAAACTCATGTGATGCCGAGGCCCACCTTAAGTATGTCGCAGAGACTAATCAAGCATGGGACACATCTGATCCTATCCAAGATCGACCTAAACAACCATTTATCAATAAGACTACATTCGGTCTATACCATTTGGATAGCAATACCTTAATAGACCGCCGATTCGATCAGTTTCAGAGAGATATGAAAGAGTGGTTTGATGGTCGGTTGAGAAACATCTCTGGATCCAACCATGGTTCGAAAGAAAAAGTGTGTGCTATTTATGAGGCGGGATACTCCACAAAGGCATGCCCGATGATTTCCTCCTAAAAGACCATGCACACTGAGAAGGTGGATGTTATAGTAGGATTCAAGGGGAATTTTAATGCCCCGCATAGAAACACTTACAACCCTTAATGGAGAAACCACACTGGTTTCAACTGTTGACAACCACAAGCTGCGATGAACCCACATTCACAGGTTATCCCACCTCCACCACGTCCTCAATACCAACAAGCACCACCACCTCCAGCCCCATATATAGCTCCACCGCGGAGGAGCCTCGAGGATACAATGAACCAATTCATAAATTCTCAAGTTACAAACAATGCTTGATATGAACGCATGTTCACTGAAATAAATGCAAACATCTCCAAGATGCAATCCGCATTGAGCATCCTAGAGAAGGGAAAGTTTCCTGACCAAGGCCAAAGACCTCCCCAAGGTTAACCTAGTGTTAGTTCCACCTCTACAGAACATCAGGAGCACTGCCAAGCTAAAACCACTCTTCATAGTGGGAGAGTTGTTGATTTATCACCTCCCTCACATGACATTTCAAAAGATAAGGAGAATTCGCCCGGCATGAAAGAGGTCGAAGATATATCCTTGAACAAGAGTGAAAAGGAAAAGACTAGTGAGCCCTAAGTAGTTGTGAAACCACCCTCCGCTGCGCTATTTCTTTAAATATTGGTTCTTGCCCATAAAAAGGACCATAAGTGAAGAAGTGCTTAAGAATGTGAAGTTGAACTTACCTTTCCTCGATGCAATAAGGAAAATCCCATCCTATGCAAAAGTCATAAAAGACTTATTGACAGTAAAGAGGAGGATGAAGGTAAAGAAGAACGTGTTTCTAGCACAAAATGTGAGCTCAGTCCTTCTAAATGATCTCCCACCTAAATATAAAGATCTCGGTTCACCCACTATTCCTTGCACCATTGGAGAGAACAAATTCGAAAAAGCCTTACTCGATTTGGGAGCAAGTGTCATCATCCTCCCCTATTCGATTTATAGGAAACTTGATCTGGGTGATCTTAATCCCACAAGGATCACTCTCCAGTTAGCGGATCAGACTGTGAAGATACCAAGGGGTATAGTTGAGTACGTGATAGTCCGAGTGGACACTTTCTACTTCCCGATAGATTTTGTCATTTAGGACACGGATCCCTCATTCGCCTCGAAAATCATGTTCCCATCATACTCGGATGCCCATTCTTAGCTACGGATAATGCAATGATCAATACTAGAAATGGGTAAATGCAACTCACTTTTGGCAATATGACTTTAGAAACAAACATCTTCAACATAGCCCAACACATAGGAAAAGAAGATAATCTTCATGCTGTGAGATTAATTGAGGAGATCATAGAAGAATAGTTTGAGAAAAATTACTTTGGACATGCCTTAGAAGCTTGACTAACTTCTAGTCATGAGAGTGAGGGAGCCTACACCGAGTTTGAGAGGGAGATAGAGGAGTTGAGAGGTTTACTCGATGAGAGAGCGTCGGATGAGGAAGCGATAGATGTTAATTGGGTTTCTAAATTCGAAGAGTTACCTACAAGGGAAGCACGCATAGTGCCTTCTAGCGACACATTCCTGACTCTCGAGTTAAAGTAACTACCCTCTAATGTTAAATATGCTTTCCTAGGTGAAAGTGATACTTTTCCTGTTATTGTCTCCTCTAGCTTAGATGAAGAGAAGGAGGGTAAGTTATTGAAGATTTTGAGGAAGAACCAAAGTGCTTTTAGTTGGTGTATAGCTGATTTAAAAGGGTAAGCCCTCTAATTTTCACCTATAAGATTCACCTCGAGGAGGACGTTAAGCCTTCAAGGGAAATGCAAAGACGGTTAAACCCCACAATGAAAGATGTGGTGAGGGCTGAAATTATAAAATTGTTGCATGCTGAAATTATTTACCCAATCTCGGATAGTAAGTGGTTGAGACCCATTCAAGTTATCCCAAAGAAGTCGGGCATGACTATGATCGAAAACGCCAAGGGATAGCTAGTTCCCCAATGTACCACCACTAGATGGTGCGTCTGCATTGATCATCGAAAACTCAATGCGGGAACTAGCAAAGACCATTTCCCCTTACCATATATTGATCAAATGCTTGAAAGAGTAGTGGACCACCCTTATTATTGCTTCCTAGATGGTTATTCTGGATATAACCAAATTGAGTTAGATGTAATTGATCAAGAGAAAACAACACTCACTTGCCCCTTTGGAATGTTTGCCTACAAACGTATGCCATTTGGTTTGTGTAATGCACCGGTGAACTTTCAAAGGTGTATGTTGAGCTTATTCAGTGGCATGGTTGAGAGAGGACTAGAGGTTTTTATGGACGACTTTGGTGTTTTTGGCACCTCCTTCCACCTATGTTTCGCTAATCTTGAGAGTACTAGCCTGATGTGTGGAAAAGAACTTAATGTTGAATTGGAAAAAATGCCACTTCATGGTAACTGAGGGTATAGTTCTTAGCCACATCATGTCATTCAAAGGGATCGAGGTTGATAGAGCAAAAATAGATGTCATATCTAACCTACTCCCACTTAAATCGCTGAAATATGTGCGCTCCTTCTTGGGCCACGCGGGGGTTTATCGAAGGTTCATTAAGGACTTTAGCACCATCGCTAGACCCTTAAGAAATCTTCTTATGAAAGACACCCCATTCAAGTGGACGGAAGCATGCCAAAGTGCTTTTGAAAAATTGAAAAACATGCTTGTGTCTGTTCCTATCATGCAAGCTCCATATTGGTCCTTACCATTCGAGCTTATGTGTATTGCTAGAGATTATGCGATAGGGGTTATTTTGGGACAAAGAAAAGAGAACAAGGCTCATGTCATATACTACGCTAGCCAGACTCTTACCGGACCACAACTCAATTACTCAACCACGGAGAAGGAATTGCTAGCGGTAGTATTCTCTCTCGATAAATTTTGGTCCTATCTTATCGATTCCCCCATCACTTGTTTCACCGACCATGCAGCTTTAAAATATCTACATGCAAAGAAAGACGCAAATTCGCGCCTCATAAGGTGGATCCTACTCCTACAAGAGTTTAATCTCTCCATTAAAGATAAAAAAGGAGTAGAAAACGTCATTGTCGATCACTAATCACGTCTTTCGTCTGACGTACCTAGTGATCCTACACCCATAGACGAGTATTTTTGGGATGAGCAACTCTTTGCCACCTCTTCTTTGCCCTAGTTTGCGAATATAGTGAACTATCTTGTCACCGGAGTTGTCCCTCCCGATTGGACACCGCAAGATAATAAGAGGTTCATCAATTGGTTGCTCATGTTTTTCTACAATGATCCGTTCCTTTTTAAATATTGTACTGACCAAATCATCCGATGATGCGTACCGGATGACAAAATCCCAAAAGTCATCCAATTCTTTCATTCGGAAGCATGTGGAGGTCACTTTTCCGTGAAAAAGGCAGCCGCTAAAATTTTCCAAAGCGGTTTGTACTGGCCCACAATGTTCTGGGATGTTAACAATTATTGAAAATCTTACGACAAGTGTCAACGGATGGGGGCAATTACCCAACGAGACATGATTCCATTAACCCCGATTCCCATCATTGAGGTTTTCTATTGCTGGGGTGTTGACTTCATGGGACCTTTTCCCCCGTCCTTTGGGTACCTATACATCCTAGTCGTAGTAGACTATGTCTCTAAATGGGTGGAAGCTATAGTTACCAAGACTCATGACAATAAAGTGGTGATAAAGTTCCTGCACGAACACATACTTTCTCACTTCGGTGCGCCTAAAGCGATAATCAGTGATAACGGCACCCACTTTTGCAACAAGCCATTTGAAAGACTTATGAAAAAGTATGGTGTAATTTACAAGGTTGGAATGACATATCACCCATAAACGAATTGGCAGGACGAGTTGGCTAATTATGAAATCAAGCACACACTAGAGAAGACCGTCAATCCCGACCGAAAAGATTGGTCCCTTCGATTAAACGATTTGCTATGAGCCTACCATACTACATACAATAACCCACTCGGAATGTCCCCATTCTGCTTTGTGTATGGCAAACCTTGCCATCTTCCTGTTGAGTTAGAGCACAAAGTGTATTGGGAAATTAAGAGGTTAAATAACGATATGGACAAAGTCGTGAAGCTTGCAAGCTTCAACTAAATGAGTTAGAGGAGATACACAATTATTCGTATGAGAATGCCAAGATTTCAAAAACTCGGATGAAATTAGAACATGATAGGATTATTCGACGAAAATAGTTTCAACTGCGACAAAAGGTACTCCTCTATAACTCTCGAGTTCATCTATTTTTGGGTAAATTGCGGTCCCGATGGACTGGCCCATTCATTGTGAAAAGCATATTCCCCCATGGAGCGGTAAAATTGGAAGATCCAAAAGGGGGAACGCGTTCAAAGTCAATGAATAGCGCCCAAAGATATACGATGAGGTGTGCGTAGAAGAGATCGACACCATTTGGTTGTCGGACCCCGTTTACGGGGTAGAGTGAGATCAAATTGAGAGTTCGTCGCACCCCTGACGTGTATGGGGTGAATTCTTATGTATAGTAGCTCCATGTAGGTTAAGATAGAGGAGTCCATAGGATCACATCACAAGCGGAGAGGAATTTGAGCACCAACACGCTTTACGAGGCAAGAATTTTAGAGCTACAATATTGATGTGAGAGGTAATAAAGTGATACAGGTTTCAGATCATAGGTAGGAGCAACCGATAGTCATAGGAGAAGAGTATACCATCCCATAGGAGTACTAGAACCATTATGGGGACCGTATTGATTCGGTCCTGGGTGCCCGAATTGGTCCGGTCTGGAAAATTGAAAAAAAAAATACAGGACCCAGATCGATCTGGCCCTGGGGACCCGAATTGGTCCAGTGTCTGCAACTCTTTGCCATCTGTAACAACCCTCGATTTTTGGAGACTAGGAAATTAAATTTTTGGAAGATAAAATTTAATTATATTGGAGAATTTCAAAATTTGGGAATTGAGGCCCAAAAATAGAGAATATTTCAAAGTAATTCCAGAATGATGATTTTGAGGGTACCATCGATCCCGAAAGGGTCGAAATAGTCAAAATGACTGTCATTGGGTCTTATTTCGGCTCCAGAATGTTTTTAAGTTATTTTGACTCGAATTGGAGTAAACGAGTCATTTAAAGTGTGTATTAACATTTAAAATTGGGATTTTTTTTTAAAGGTTTATGAGGCTTACAGATTAAGCCATTCTCATTTGAGAGAAAGAGAGAAACAGCCCTAGAGGGAGAAAGAAAAGAGAAAGGAAGAAGAAAGGAAGAGAGAGAGGAAGAAAATCTTGGAGATTTCTATCCCAATCGCGACAACGAGGAGGATCCAACCTCTACAAAATTGAGGCAGGTGTTTAATCTTGCTAAATAAGTCATTTGTGTATTTTGTTTAATAATTTTTGGGTTAAAGAAATGGTTTTTGGGTATAAACATCAAAACCTAAATTTTGGTTTAAATCTTGAAATTTAATCTTATAATTGGGTTTAAGGGATATAAATGGTTGGTATGAGATGTAGGATGGATTTTCTTGTTATAAATATTATTGGGTTAAAGATTTGGGGGCTTGAGGATGATATGTGGGTGTTTGAGGGTTGTGGGTTTGCTGAAAATTGAAAATCAGCCAAGGCAACTGGTATGGCCGATCAACCGCGATCTGGGGACCGGTCGACCGCGCCTTAAGGGAAAAGACTACTGCATTTCTTCGTAGGCAAAATATGGACCCGCGGTCGACCGGGGGTCTGTTACCGGTCGATCGGTCCCCTGTTTTTATCCCTAGAATGGGAAATCCTTTTTCCCCTTTTTCTTTTGGAGTTTATTCTTAGGGGCTTCCTTAATGGTTGTTTTATGGGGTTTATCTAGGAGGACTTCTAGCCCTTTTTGGTTGGGTTTATTGATTTGGGGCTTTCTCTTATGAAGTAAGGGATATCTTTTGGTGACTTATAGGGGGTCTCTCACTTAGTATATGATAGTGGGGACTTCTTGGAATAATTGGATAAGAAATATCCATGTATGTTGTGAAATTTCTAGGCCGACATTTATGTCAAATCCTTATAAGGATAGGATATTGTTAAGATACAATTTGGGGCCAAATGGAAGATAGTGGTCGCATACTCTTAAAGAGTGATGGGTCTCATATCCTTAGAAATGTTTAGACTAAGGAACAATTGATAACTCAATAGGAGTAAGGGTTCCTGAGATTTATTTGAACCATAGGTGAAATTGGGAACGCTTGGGATCGTACTATCGACTAGAATAAGCGGTAGCATAAATTCTAGTTAGGATAGTTTACATGTAATTGTAGGGATATGACCATTGAGATTCCAATACTTGAAACGAGGTTGGAATAATTTGATGTTTTAGACTATTAAGTCATGTATGTGCCTATGGTTAAATAGTACTAAAGGAAATTATGTACTTTTGAATATGGATGAAATGTGTAGTGATGGATTCCTACACAAAATTTTGGGTGATAACCCTAAGGTTGAATATATATGTATATACAAATACATATGATTTTGGGAGACTATTCATCATAGGAAAAAGGATTGAAGATGTTTCAAGTGAGGGATTGTATTCACATATCGAGTTAAATTTAAAGGAAATTGTGGTGACGGCTTGTATATTGAGGATTATGTATACTTATAGCCGAGTTTATATATCTTATACATATGAACGGGAATTAGTTTGTATATATAATGATGTAGCGATGTGTGAATATATGTACATATATCTATGTATGAATATGAATATATGGATATATTTATGTTGTGGACATACATGGTATGGATATTTAAACCGTATATGATGGTTTACTATATTGGATCATATGATGGGATCATATGGATGTATGTATATTGTGCATGTGAACGATATATATACTTATTTGGTTAAGCATACCCCGTTCATGCTATCATTGGGAAGTTTCCACGCAGAGGGTGAGCATCCTGGCATATAGAGCAGGGTGTGGATATTACTCAGGTCATAGTCGTCCCGTGTGTTATTATACAATAGATATATATTTTGGGATAAGACGTGGTGGGTATGTTTCGTCTCATTGCCGGTTGGAGTTATGACCGCTTCCCGGGACGTCGTGTGTGTGAGTTATCACGAGGTGTGTGTCGTTGATCCCCACCAGGTGGTCCCCAGTTGCTACGTGAGTCGGGCACTGGGAAGATGATAGCATTGATACAATTTTATCGGTGCTATATATAGCCGGGTATTATATGTTCATGGCCATTGTACATCATATATGGTATGTACACTTGGTCATGGGTATGGATGATGGTATGTATATATATATGGTGAGAATAAAATACCTATATATATATATATATATATATTTATATATCCTAGGTTAAAGGATATGGTATTTCTATGGGGTACATCTTGGATGATTATGGTGTACCAGATTAATTGGGGGTTGATGTATCGTATTTGGGGAATATTTCGGTTACATCATCCCAAGGTTATTATTGGAGATACTAAGTTGTTTTTTTTATATTATAATCTAGACTTAGTGATTGAAATAGTAAATTGTATGTTAAGTATTATGGATCACTAGGATCGACATTGCCCAGGAGTAGTGTAACGGGGTGGTTCCTTGTTTGGATTTCGCTTTGCTAGACACCTCACGCACGAAACGTAGTGCAATGTCGAGATTTGAGAGAAGTAATCACATATATGGCATAATGGATCTCTGGTCTTGACATTGTCAGGAGTAGTGTAATGGGGCGGTTCCTTGTTTGGATTTCGCTTTGCGAGACTCCCCACGCACGAAACGTAGTACAATTTTTGAGATTAGATAGAAGTTTTGCCAATAATTCATGTGCATGTTATTTAGAAATTAATTCGTATATCTTAGCCTATATATATATATATATATATGGGTAATGTATTAAGAATTATAATAAATTAAATTATAAATCGGAATCCATTAAGCCTATTATGGCATAATTGTTTGTAATCATAATCTAGTAGGATTAGTAAAAAGGAGGGGATCCTTGGATTAAGATAGGAAGGCAGTTCTCGTGAGTATAGGCTGGGCTTATGATAAGTTAGGTTGTCCTTATAGTTGGGGTAATTTGACTAAAATTTGAGAACGCGATTAGGTGCGCGCCTTTAGATGAGAGGTGAGTTGGGGTTTCACGGGAGTGCGATTTCACTTTAATTATGAAATAAGTGCACCGATATTTATTATGCACGGTTAACACACTTGCTAAATATTTTTCAAAATTCGGGCTCTGACCCATTTTATTTTCTTTCCTGCTTGTATATATATATATATATATATATATATATATATATATATATATATATATTACTACAGGTATCCTACCGCATGGATGCCGGATGACCTTCTATCCAGAGTCTTGGGAGTTGTGACAGGTGCGGACTGTTGCGGGATGTATCTGGTAGTCGCTTCCTACTTCTTTAAAAATCTAGGTAGGATTCATGTTGTATATCGGGTTTGTACCCCAGGGATATTTATATATGCTTACATTTATTCCATTTCAGTCATTGTATTGGCTGTGACCCGACAACTTATTCGGCTTTACTTCCTTGTGGTATAGTCGGTTGTAGCTATTTATTTCATTTTATTCTAGCATTTCATTTATTATAGTTTTCTCATGCATCTTTTATTCCTTTATTAGTAGTGTTATAGTGTTGGTTTGTTGTCTGTTGCATATTTTATTTAAATTTTAACATCTCGCCTATATGATATCGGGTAGTTAGTCTTATATTATATAGTACCGGCAGTTGATGTTGAGACTGGACCTTCTGAAACTCCTGATTTAATATAGTATAGGGCTGGCCACCTGTTATTATTTTAGGCGGGTTGTTACAGATGGTATCAGAGCATCAGGTTTTAGAGTCCTTAGGATCTGTGAGAGTTTTCTTCATTCTTCCGTTAACGTTCTTGACATAAAGCCCTACAAATAGGACTGTTGTGTTCACTGCGTAGTTTTCTTCTGTGAAGTATATTCACTTGATTGGTGTTCTGATAACAGTTGCTCTTGTTTCGTTTCTATCGTCGCCTAGATTTTGTCGTCTAGGAAAGGATAGGATTAGAAGTACAATACCCATAGCATATTTTGGGTACGCTTTAATCGAGGGTATTTGTTTTCCCCGATTCCGGAGGAGATATTGAGGAGATTTCTCATAGTGGTGTGAGGTGATTTATCGACAGTTGAGTAAGAAAGGAAAATTTATTCGAATGGCGAACCTTGGACTTAGTAAAGTAAGTCTGAGGAGAGATTAGTGTAATCCTTGGGAGGCTTAGATGGAGAAACCCTTTACCTTCATTAGGAAACCTAATGTTGGTGACTCTTACCGAGGTGTGGTAGGTGGAGTTGTCCCAATATCAAGAGTATTGCCTTCTGAGGTGAGGGAGAAAGAATTCGGAGACTCAGTTTCGTTGTGTAGGACTGAAGGAGTTCTCGGTAGTAGCAATCGCGCCTTGCCCTTCAATATGGTTAGGAAGGATTTTGAGGAAGATGTTTCTCTTGTGAAGAAATAGGCTTAGGGATAATGATTGTCCTGGAAGAAGTTGAGGACCCTGAGTTGAGATTCAAGGACGAGGGGAAACCATTGGGTTATGGAAATATAAGGTAGAATACCTTTCTTTGGGTTTAAGTTAAGCTTTGTGCGATATTGGGAACGTCGCGCGTGAGGTGTGATGAGTAGCTAGCCGCTACACTGCTAGGGTGTATGGAATGTTCCTAGAGGAGGAAGTGAGCAAGTGTGGCCTTTTTATGGAGTCTTTGGAGATGATACACCTTCTCGTAACGAAATAGTAGGGAAGTTTCAGTATCCCAATGAGGGAAGAATTTATTTTTATATAAAAGTGTTGATGTGAAGTAGAGGAATTTCATAACCGAGAGGTTCAGAGTTTGGTATATTTATGTGGAGCAGATAGTTTAGCTCATAGTTGTGTTAGTTTTGAGAACTAGGTATTGGCTAGAGTATTTTATTTGTTGAGGCCTTGTGTCCTAAACATAAGGTGTTTGTTTGGCGCGTCGAAAGGCGTGGAATATATTTATATCGTATTATTGTATAGGCCCTCGGGCAATATCTAAAATATGGAAATCCTTCTTTTTATAAAACCTTAACCCTGGTTCAACTAATCTCAATCCCCGGACCTAGCTACACAGTAGTGTATTGGGAGGGTTCCTTGTTTGGATTTCGCTTGCGAGACCTCCCCGCACGAAGGTGGCTAGCGTCAGGAATTGAGGAGAGTTCAACCATTGGGAAATTTTAAACTTTTATATATTTAGTATGTTGTTATAGATCATATTGCTGAGGGTTCTATTATGATTTCAGGCTAATGGATCTTGAACATAATTTTACGAGTGGAAACTCGGATACGGGGTGTATGGGCGCCCTGGGTAGTAGTTTCTTTAAAACTATATGGTTCGACATGAGAACCAGGAAGGATCGGTATAGTGATACTAAGGATTGATGTGAGGACTAGATAATATTGAGGTCCTAGGCATGTCTTAAATTCGTGGGCAAAATTTTTGTAAGGGGGGAAGTATGTAACAACCCTCGATTTTTGGAGACTGAGAAATTAAATTTTGGGAAGATAAAATTTAATTAAATTGGAGAATTTCAAAATTTGGGAATTGAGGCCCAAAAATAGAGAATATTTCAAAGTAATTCCGGATGATGTTTTTGAGGGTACCATCGATCCCGGAAGGGTCGAAATAGTCAAAATGACTGTCATTGGGTTTTATTTCGGCTCCGGAATGTTTTTAAGTTATTTTGACTCGAATTGGAGTAAACGAGTCATTTAAAGTGTGTATTAACATTTAAAATTTGGATTTTGTTTTAAAGGTTTATGAGGCTTATGGATTAAGCCATTCTCATTTGAGAGAAAGAGAGAAAAAGCCCTAGATGGAGAAAGAAAAGAGAAAGGAAGAAGAAAGGAAGAGAGAGGAAGAAAAGCTTGGAGATTTTCGGCCCAATCGCAACATCGAGGAGGATCCAACCTCTACAAAATTGAGGCAAGTGTTTAATCTTGCTAAATAAGTCATTTGTGTATTTTTTTTCATAATTTGGGGGTTAAAGAAATGGTTTTTGGGTATAAACATCAAAACCTAAATTTTGGTTTAAATCTTGAAATTTAAGATTATAATTGGGTTTAAGGGATATAAATGGTTGGGATGAGATGTAGGATGGATTTTCTTGTTATAAATATTATTGGGTTAAAGATTTGGGGGCTTGAGTATGATATGTGGGTGATTGAGGGTTGTGGGTTTGCTGAAAATTGAAAACCGGCCAAGGCAACTGGTATGGCTGGTCGACCGTGGTCTGGGGACCGATCGACCGCGCCTTAAGGGAAAAGCCTAGTGCATTTCTTCGTAGGCAAAATATGGACCCGCGGTCGACTGGGGGTCTGGGACCGGTCGACCGGTCCCCTGTTTTTATCCCTAGAATGGGAAATCCTTTTTCTCCTTTTTCTTTTGGAGTTTATTCTTAGGGGCTTCCTTAATGGTTGTTTTATGGGGTTTATCTAGGAGGACTTCTAGACCTTTTTAGTTGGGTTTATTGATTTGGGGCTTTCTCTTATGAAGTAAGGGATATCTTTTGGTGACTTATAGGGGGTCTCTCACTTAGTATATGATAGTGGGGACTTCTTGGAATAATTGGATAAGAAATATCCATGTATGTTGTGAAATTTCTAGGCCGACATTTATGTCAAATCCTTATAAGGATAGGATATTGTTAAGATACAATTTGGGGCCAAATGGAAGAGAGTGGTCGCATACTCTTAAAGTGTGAGGGGTCTCATATCCTTAGAAATGTTTAGACTAAGGAACAATTGATAACTCAATAGGAGTAAGGGTTCCTGAGATTTATTTGAACCATAGGTGAAATTGGGAATGCTTGGGATCGTACTATTGACTAGAATAAGCGGTAGCATAAATTCTAGTTAGGATAGTTTACATGTAATTGTAGGGATATGACCATTGAGATTCCAATACTTGAAAGGAGGTTGGAATAATTTGAGGTTTTAGACTATTAAGTCATGTATGTGCCTATGGTTAAATAGTACTAAAGGAAATTATGTACTTTTGAATATGGATGAAATGTGTAGTGATGGATTCCTACACAAAATTTTGGGTGATAACCCTAAGGTTGAATATATATGTATATACAAATACATATGATTTTGGGAGACTATTCATCATAGGAAAAATGATTGAAGATGTTTCAAGTGAGGGATTATATTCACATATCGAGTTAAATTTAAAGGAAATTGTGGTGACGGCTTGTATATTGAGGATTATGTATACTTATAGCCGAGTTTATATATCTTATACATATGAACGGGAATTAGTTTGTATATATAATGATGTAGCGATGTGTGAATATATGTACATATATCTATGTATGAATATGAATATATGGATATATTTATGTTGTGGACATACATGGTATGGATATTTAAACCGTATATGATGGTTTACTATATTGGATCATATGATGGGATCATATGGATGTATGTATATTGTGCATGTGAACAATATATATACTTATTTGGTTAAGCATACCCCGTTCATGCTATCATTGGGAAGTTTCCACGCAGAGGGTGAGCATCCTGGCATATAGAGCAGGGTGTGGATATTACCCAGGTCATAGTCGTCCCGTGTGTTATTATACAATAGATATATATTTTGGGATAAGACGTGGTGGGTATGTTTCGTCTCATTGCCGGTTGGAGTTATGACCGCTTCCCGGGACGTCGTGTGTGTGAGTTATCACGAGGTGTGTGTCGTTGATCCCCACCAGGTGGTCCCCAGTTGCTACGTGAGTCGGGCACTGGGAAGATGATAGCATTGATACAATTTTATCGGCGCTATATATAGCCGGGTATTATATGTTCATGGCCATTGTACATCATATATGGTATGTACACTTGGTCATGGGTATGGATGATGGTATGTATATATATATGGTGAGAATAAAATACCTATATATATATATATTTATATATCCTAGGTTAAAGGATATGGTATTTCTATGGGGTACATCTTGGATGATTATGGTGTACCAGATTAATTGGGGGTTGATGTATCGTATTTGGGGAATATTTCGGTTACATCATCCCAAGGTTATTATTGGAGATACTAAGTTGTTTTTTTTATATTATAATCTAGACTTAGTGATTGAAATAGTAAATTGTATGTTAAGTATTATGGATCTCTAGGATCGACATTGCCCAGGAGTAGTGTAACGGGGTGGTTCCTTGTTTGGATTTCGCTTTGCGAGACACCTCACGCACGAAACGTAGTGCAATTTTGAGATTTGAGAGAAGTAATCACGTATATGGCATAATGGATCTCTGGTCTTGACATTGTCAGGAGTAGTGTAATAGGGCGGTTCCTTGTTTGGATTTCGCTTTGCGAGACTCCCCACGCACGAAACGTAGTACAATTTTTGAGATTAGAGAGAAGTTTTGCCAATAATTCATGTGCATGTTATTTAGAAATTAGTTCTTATATTTTAGCCTATATATATATATATATATATATATATATATATATATATATATATATATATATATATGTATGTATATATGGGTAATGTATTAAGAATTATAATAAATTAAATTATAAATCGGAATCCATTAAGCCTATTATGGCATAATTGTTTGTAATCATAATCTAGTAGGATTAGTAAAAAGGGGGGATCCTTGGATTAAGATAGGAAGGCAGTTCTCGTGAGTATAGGCTGGGCCTATGATAAGTTAGGTTGTCCTTATAGTTGGGGTAATTTAACTCAAATTTGAGAACGCGATTAGGTGCGCGCCTTTAGATGAGAGGTGAGTTGGGGATTCACGAGAGTACAATTTCACTTTAATTATGAAATAAGTGCACCGATATTTATTATGCACGGTTAACACACTTGCTAAATATTTTTCATAATTCGGGCTCTGACCCGTTTTGTTTTCTTTCTTGCTTGTATATATATATATATATATATATATATATATATATATATATATATATATATATATATATATATATTACTACAGGTTTCCTACCGCATGGATGTCGGATGACCTTCTATCCAGAGTCTTGGGAGCTGTGACAGGTGCGGACTGTTGCGGGATGTATTTGGTAGTCGCTTCCTACTTCTTCAAAAATCTAGGTTGGATTCATGTTGTATATCGGGTTTGTACCCAAGGGATATTTATATATGCTTACATTTATTCCATTTCAGTCATTGTATTGGCTGTGACCCGACAGCTTATTCGGGTTTACTTGCTTGTGGTATATTCGGTTGTAGCTATTTATTTCATTTTATTCTAGCATTTCATTTATTATAGTTTTCTTATGCATCTTTTATTCCTTTATTAGTAGTGTTATAGTGTTGGTTTGTTGTCTATTGCATATTTTATTTAAATTTTAACATCTCGCCTATATGATATCGGGTAGTTAGTCCTATATTATATAGTACCGGCAGTTGATGTTGAGACTGGACCATCTGAAACTCCTGATTTAATATAGTATAGGGCTGGCCACCTGTTATTATTTTAGGCGGGTTGTTACACCATCCCTAGGTTCCTTTTCCCCCGATCCCTTAAATTCCTTCCATTTTCGTCCCCTCCCTTCCCAACACCCATTTTCCCTCCTAAATCCCTCCCCCTTTTCCCTCCAAATCCTACCCTACCCTCTCCCCTCGCCACCTATAAATTCTACACCTTCCCCACCCCATTTTCCCCACCACTACTCACTCTCCTCCTCTCTTTCACTTATTCTTCTCAACACTCTTCCTCAATCCCATACCCATGGCCAACCAACCACCTCCCCAAAAATATGATTCCATCGAAATTTTCGGTGATGGAACCGCTGGCTAGCGCTCCCATCATGAGCAACAGTGGTGTGAACATTTCTTCGGCCAACCTCGCAAACTCCAAATCGAGCACCAAGTCATTTGGAATGACATGCCTAATTCTTCCACCGCTCTTTTCATGGATCGGGGTTGGTGTCATTTCCTCAATGAGCCTCATGATGCGGTGTGCACCTTCTATGGTTCACTTGTTTGCACCATCCACCACGAGGCTGAAGCTTACATTGGCGGCATCCGGGTCCCTTTCTCTTTGGAACTTTTGTCCCTGAAGTTGGCTGCCAAAGATGTCCCGACCCCATAGCAATACATTTACCCAAACCCTCTTGCCCCGCTTGAAAAAGACGTGTGCATGTCTCGCATCGACCCCAATGCTAATTGGAATACCGAAACCTAACCGATGGGCCAGCTAAGCGACAAAGCAAGCCTCACTTTCAAAATAGTGTGCGCCAACATTCTCCCCACGGGCAATCAGTCGGTGATGCGCCCGTATCAAGCCACACTCATCTACCGCCTCTTCGATCACAACACCCCCATTAGCCTAGCTGCGTGCATTTATAAGGATATATTCTTCTCCGCCATGGATAAAAAGGGCATCACCCCTCTCCCCTTTCCCCAGCTCATCACATCCATGTTAGCCGACGTCGGCATTGCACCCCCACAAGATTTTCCCACAACTCCCAACTCCTTTTGCGTCCACCACCCGGACCAAATGGGAAAGAAAATAAGCCCGCATCCAAGCTCGATTGGGATAAGAGGCTAGTGATACTGAAGAGGAGGATAGTGATGAAGAAGCGAAACAGAGAGGTGATGACGAGAGCAGTGATGAAGAGGAGGAGGACATTGTGATGGGCAAGGGCGACGCAGATTATGACAGTGATGAAGATTCTGATTTTTCACTCGCCAATGCAGAAATTAATCAGCGTCTCTCGACAGTCGAAGCCCGGGTTGACGGATTCCTCACATAATACAATAGTGACCAAGCGGCATATCAACGGGATCAAGTGGCCTACTGAAGAGATATGAGCATGATGCATCGTCTCCAAACTCACATGTACGAACTCAACATCGGTAGACCCCCTCCAAGCTTCTTCTATGACCCGTATGACCCCAGCGCGCCTTGAACCTCCAACCCCCCGCTCCAGTGATGTTTTTTTTCTAAAAAAGTGGTTGCTTAATTGTTGGCTATTTTCACATGGTTGTTTGATTTCCTTTCCATTTGTAACACATGTTGTTCCGTTATATAAAATTCTGAATTTTCCATATTTGTTCGTTTTATTTATTCGCACGTTTAATTCGCTTTGAGTTAGATTTTAGTCCTTTTTTATTGAGAACAATTCAAAAGTCTAAGTTAGGGGTTACCAAAATCATTTTCCAGTAAGGCTTTTCTATCTTTATCCACGTATGAGGTGGTGTGCATGTGCGTGTTTTTTTTTTGGGGGGGTGGGGGGTGGGGGGAGAGAGATGCAAGTTATATTTTATACATGATTCCCATAAAATTTTAACAACATGATAATCACAATAATAGACATGTTAAAAGAGTTATTTACCTCCTTTCGACGTTATGGATTCAGTCGCGCTGTTGAACGTCGCCATCGAGTGTCACCGGTGTGATCGCCTCAGCAATCCTTTAAGGAAGAATTTTGCTTCTATATCCTTGCCTGTAAACTTTTAGGTATGTGTTTTTCATTGATCTCTTGGATGCACTTTTGATGGAGGAAAGGCATCTATTTATAAGTGGAGAGAGGGACAGAATTCCAAAGGTCAATTAATCTAAACCATCCATCAAGGTGTAGATTAAGTGGAATTTTAACTCCTTTTTATCCTTTATTTCGTGTGGAATATGAACTATTTATACAGGATATAACATGTATTGTTTATTAAAAACGGATTAATAAAGACCACATTTCGGGGAAGGAAATAAACCAAAGGTTAATATAATAATTTCCTTACAGTCTCCCACTTGGTCGTTAGGGTAATCCATAAATATTTTTAATATAGAATCATAAGGCGCGCATGATATGCTAAATCCTTCAATCATTGGTTTTCAGAAGTGCCTTGGTTAGTCCAATAGTCAATGGAAGTCATAGCGGTTGCATATCATTATGTAACATGATTCCTTCCATGTACTACATCATTGACAACCTTCTTAACTAGGCCATAATTAGGCGTTTACTTAATGGTCCCATAATGTCTTGAAGCAGATAATTTTTTGTTATAATTCATCCAATTATAATATGTGTACACAATGGAAAATATAATATAATAGATGTAGAAGTTTTAATAAGAGCTCAATAAATGTAAAATACAGGCATAATAATTTCCAAAAAAGAAATAACTAGGAACTATCTTAAAGACCCATTCTTTCAGTATGTCTCTGAAATGTCTTTGGAGGTAGTCCTTTTATAAAAACATCTGCAACCATGAGATGTGTGCCTGTGTGTTCAATGACAACATTTCCTCTTCTAACATCTTGCTTCAGTGAGAGATATTTAAGATCCATGTGTTTGGATCCTTTAGATATCCTATCATGATTGGAGAAAAATATTAATATGTCATCAACATACAGTACCAAAAATTATGAACTTACTCCCACTGATGTTGAGGTATATACATGGATCAATAATGTTTTGTTCGAAATCGCAGTTCGTAATGATTTCATCAAACTTTAGATACCATAGCCTTGAATCTTGTTTTAGTCCATATAGTGGCCTTCGATTATGAAGTCTTCATGTTGACGCATATAGACTTTCTCTTGTAAGTCTCCATTGAGAAAGGCTTTAAAACTTTAATTAAAACATAGTAAGATTTGAATATTTTTCGACATTAAAATAAGATGTTCCTATGGGTAGTCATCACATATTTGAACTTAATACCATTAACGGTCGTAATATTCAACATACATAATTGAGTGATGTATCTATTTATTTTTAATAAGGTATCTGTGGTTATTCGTATTTTACATATGTACAAGTACTCCTTAATTATTTATTCCACATATAATTATAGTATACATGTGGGCAACTAATTGATATATGTTAAATAAAAAAATGATTATAGTATTCCTGAAATTTAAGTTACGTTGCGAATATCAAAAAGTTATAGCATTGTTGATACCAAAATTAATATGCTGATGTGGACGAATAATACGAAGACACGTGTCAATCTACATGGCACAATAGCAGCGAGGAAGTTCATTTCTTCGACCAATTCATGTTCTCTCCGAGAAACGAGGATACCCCGAGGAACTCTAGCACCCCGAGGTACTCCAGCGCTCCGAGGAACTCTTGTTCTACGAGCAACTAAGGCGGTCCGAGCTGCATCTCGGTCGTAGCATTAATTACGAGATAATCAACAGTTCAACTATTCATTGAATGTTTATAATCTTGACGCACACGCTGCATTAAATGTATTGCCCTTTCATGCGTGTATCATTTAATGTATTGACCCTTTCATGTACAGCCTCAAGGCTATAAATACCTTGTATCAACCCCATTCAAGGGGGGCGGAATTTCTTGAGAGAACTTGTATTCAAGAATTCTGCAAACACTCAGCAATAACATAACAGTGGACGTAGGCTTTATTCCTAGCCGAACCACTTTAAAAATCTCTGTCTTATTTATTTATCTGTGATTGAATAATTAGAGCGATCTAGTTTTTTACATCAACAGATTGGCGCCGTCTGTGGGAATCGACTGTTACTATCGTTTTTCACAAAAATCATTTATCATCAATGGCAGATAATCCAGAATCCAGTAATCGAAATGCTGGAAATACTGGAAATCTTCCAAATCCATCTGTACCTCCAGATCTGGCTGGAATTATGACAAATTTGGCTCAAGGACAAACCGCCATGCAAGAATCAATGAGGCAACTCATTCAAACTCTTCAAGGCGGTGCACCTACCTATTCAGGACAAAGGAGTGATCGTGAGCAATCACGATCCAGACGTACTCGGTCATATCGTAATGGGGAGTCTAATGATTCTACGTATCAACCTGGGCGAACCTCATCGATACGGGCTACGGATACAGATCAACATATTACTCTCTCTCCAGAAAGACCCAGTGCTTTAGAAAGACTAAGTAGGGATTCTCCTTTCAGTCGATTAGGCCCTAGGAGGAATAGGAGTCTACCTAAGACCATATCAAGGAGTTTTCGACAACTATCAGATCTAAGAGAAGGATCAGCACAGTCACGACCAGTCGTTCGTCAAGATAGATCTCAAGAAGCTACCTCAGAACGATCGATTGCTCGAACCAATAGGGCCGAGGAAGGAAATGAAGCGTGGAAAGGATCTCTCCAACGATTGGAGGATAAATTGGGAGAAATGGCTAAAGCAAAGAACCCCTTACAGAGAAATTTTGTGCAAGGGACACCTTTTGTGCAAGCCATTGTGGATTTTCCTACACCATCGAAATTCAAAGCACCTGTAGTGACCCCCAAGTATGATGGAAAGACAGATCCTGTTCTTCATATAGAACAATACCAAGCTGCTGCCGACATCTATGCCGTCCCCGACGAGATGAGGTGTAGAGCATTCTCGGGAACTCTTACCGGATCTGCACAGATATGGTACAACAATCTTCCTCGGGGTAAGATTTCAACTTTTATTCAATTAGCCGAGTTGTTCATTGGCAATTTTTGTTTTGGGGCGAAACCGGTAAAGCGAGTAGCACACTTGCTAAGTGTTAGACAAAAATCAGGTGAAAGTACTAGAGATTATATAACTCGTTTTAATAACGAGAAGTTGGAAGTCATAGATTACGAAGAAAAGACAGCAATCACTGCTTTGATGAGTTGTTTGCTGCCTAACAAGTTGTACTACACCTTGGCCAAAGATCCACCTAAAACTATGTCAGAGTTGATGGCGAAAGCGGCCAAAATTATGAATGTCGAGGAGGCTATGGCTGCGAAGAAGAATATGGATAAAGAAATTAAAGTGGAGGTCGACAAGTCTAAGAAGAAAGATCAGAAAGGTAATGGTGGTGATAAGCACTCCAAGAATAATAGGACGTCATGGGAGGTCCTAAAGAAGTACGATAATTATACTCCATTGAAAATGGGTATTAATCATGTTTTGGAAGAAATCAAGAATAGCGAGGAAATCAAGTGGCCAAAAAAACTGAGGACAAATCCTGATCTGAGGAATAAGGCCAAATACTGCGAGTTTCACAAAGATCATGGCCATACGACCAAAAATTGCATAGCCCTTCAGAACGAGATTGAAACGCTCATCCGAAGAGGAAAATTATCAAAATATGTAGATCGCAGGGGTGAGAGGAAGAATGATGATAGAACGAGAGAGAGATCTAGATCTCCTCGTCGTGCAGAGGAGAAAAAGAAGAGGGACCACGAAGATGATCCAGATGATGATCCTGATCTTCCCAAGAAGCCAAGGCAGCCTGAACGAGAGGTATTTTCCATACGTTTTGGGTCATTTGATTGTAATGTTATTACAGGAGGAGATGCAGGAGGAGGAGACCTTACTGCAGAAAGAAAAGCTTACCTCGGAGAGGCTCGGGCTTGTTCATATATTCAGCGAATAAATCTGGCCGAGGAGGATCGTCCGAGGAAGGTAAACAAGGAGAAGCTAGTCATTGGTTTTTCAAAAAATGACCTGGCAGGTGTTCTTTACCCTCATGACGATCCTTTGGTGATCAAGATGAGGATGAAAGATGTGGTCATTTCAAGGGTGTTGGTAGACAACGGTAGTTCGGCAGACATCATGTACTATTCATGCTTTGATAGCTTGAATTTGAAATTATCTCAACTGGAACCTTATCACAGACCCCTTTTGGGTTTTGCTGGCGAGAAAGTTTTTCCACTTGGGACGATCAAGTTGGATATACTCATTGGAACTTGGCCTGCTTGTCGAACAGAAAGTATACGCTTCTTTGTGATGGATAAAAATGTGCAATCAGCCTACAACATCATTATGGGAAGAGTTGGATTGAAAAAGTTCGAAGCAGTTCCATCTACGGTACATCAGTGTTTGAAATTCCCAACAAATTTTGGAGTCGGAGTTGTGAAAGGTGATCAAAAAGTAGCTCGGGAATGCTATTATTCGTCTGCCGAGCAAGAGGAACTTGAAGAATCAAGGAAAAAGACCACTACTTACCAAGTGGAGGAAGGTACAGAAATTGAAACTCTTGACCCTATGGATGAATCTCAACTTGTAAAAGGACAGGTGGTGGAATCTACAGAAAATGTTATTCTAGACGACGAGCATCCTGAACGAGTAACCCAGATAGGATCGTCGTTGGATGTTTCAATAAAACAGGAGTTGATAACTTTTTTGAGAAACAGGAAGAATACTTTTGCTTGGAGTCATGAAGACATGCCAGGAATAGATCCAAACTTCTTATGTCATGAGCTCAATGTGAATAAGGAGATCAAGCCTGTGAAGCAGAGAAGAAGAGTGTTTAGTCCCGAGAAGAACCAGGCCATACAAGAGGAGGTCGAGAAGCTCCAGAAAGCCCAATTCATTGAAGATGTGAAATATCCAGATTGGTTGGCAAATGTGGTAATGGTAAAGAAGAAGAACAATAAGTGGAGAATGTGTGTTGATTTCACTGCTCTTAACAAGGCATGCCCAAAAGATCATTTTCCATTGCCCATAATCGACCAGCTAGTGGATACTACCTCGGGACATGAGCTGCTCAGCTTCATGGATGCATATTCTGGCTACAATCAGATCAAAATGAAACCTGAAGACAGGGAAAGTACTTCTTTTATTACCCCAAGGGGAACTTATTGTTATAATGTTATGCCTTTTGGTTAAAAAAATGCAGGTGCAACATATCAGCGGCTGATGAACAAGGTTTTTGCCGAACAAATCAGTTGCAACATGGAGGTCTATGTCGACGACATGCTCACCAAAAGCAAGAGAGCTACTGATCATCTAATTGACTAAGGCCAGACCTTTGATCAACTGGATAAATATCAAATGAAACTCAACCCGACGAAGTGTACCTTTGGACTACGAGAAGGAATGTTCCTCGGATACATCGTCAATCAACGAGGTATTGAGGCAAATCCAGAAAAGATCAAAGCACTTTTAGGGCTGCGATCCCCAACGACGAGGAAATAAGTACAGAGTCTTACAAGACGAGTTGCAGCGCTCAACAGATTTGTATCCCGAGCAACTGATAAATGCCTCCCATTCTTCAAAACACTGCGAAAAAGTTTTGAGTGGACTGATGAATGTGAGAAGGCCTTTCAAGATTTGAAGAAGTATTTGGGAGCCCCACCATTGTTGTCTAGGCCAATAACAGGAGAAAAGTTGTACTTATATCTGGCAGTATCAGAAAATGCAGTCAGCTCGGCATTGATCAGATTGGAGAATGGAGTCCAGAAGCCAATTTATTACACAAGTAAGGCTTTCCGAGGTGCCGAAATCAGATACCCAAAGCTAGAAAAATTGGCATTGGCATTAATTGAGGTAAGTAGAAGAATGAGGCCATATTTCCAGGCCCATACCATCATCGTGTATACCGACACGCCATTAAGGCAAGCCCTTCACAAGCCAGAAAAATCAGGAAGATTGATGTATTGGGCAATAGAACTCGGTGAATATGATATTGTGTATGAACCCAAATCATCATTAAAGGGGCAAGCTGTAGCAGATTTTATAGCAGAGTTCACATACCCTGATACCCCCGAGGAACAAAAGGTACTTACGGACCTACCTGTGGACGATACAGGATCAACAGACACAGGTCCAGACCAACTGAGGTTGGTAGAAGGACTTGTGGATGTAGAAAAATCATCATATTCAACCCCAGACCAACTCCGGTTAGTAAAAGGGCACGAACAGATGATCGACGAGGAACGAAAGATACCAGGGGATGATGAAAGAAAATAGCAGATATTTTACCGAGGAGCTCTGACAGATAAGAAATTTGAAGACGAGTTACCTACATGGAGATTATATGTAGATGGATCATCTTGCACAGTTGGTTGTGGAGAAGGGATTGTTTTAAACACCCCAGATGATATTGACATGGAATATGCCTTGCGATTCCAATTCAAAGCTTCCAATAATGAAGCTGAGTATGAGGCCATGATAGTAGGTTTTCATTTGGCGAAAGTTATGGAAGCACGGCAAGTAATTGTTTTCAGTGATTCTCAATTAATTGTGAATCAGATGATGGGAATATATGCAGTTAAGGGAGAATTAATGGTGAAATACCATGCAAAGGTGATGGAGTTATTGACAGAATTTGATGCTATTCAATTAGTGAGAATACCGAGGATGGAGAATGCTAGAGCAGACGCATTGGCCCGATTAGCGTTAGCTACGCGCACCGAGCTGTGAAGGACAATACCAATTGAAGTATTAGAAAGTCGGAGCATAGAAGAAGACCTGATGGTGAATATAATTACCCTTGATTTAGGACCCTCTTGGATGGATCCTATCAGGGCATACATTGAAGAAGGAGAACTACCAGAGGATAAGCTAACCGCTAAGAAATTGAAGTATAAAGTTACTCGGTATGTATTAACTAATGGTGTTTTGTATCGACGAGGAATTATGGCAGGTTTGCAGAGATGTGTACATCCATCAGAGGTCAAAGAATTAGTTGAGGAAATCCATGAAGGATCTTGTGGAGCTCATGTAGCAGGTCGGACACTTTTGCAAAGGGTGATGACACAGGGATACTACTGGCCGACGATGAGGGCTGATTGTATAGCCTATGCCAAGAAATGTGACAAGTGCCAACGTTTTTCCTCCATCCGACGAACTCCACAAGAGTTGTTGACACCCATAACTTCCCCTTGGCCATTTGCCATGTGGGGAATTGATTTGTTTGGACCACTGCCGACCACCCGACGAAGATTCAAGTACCTCATCGTTGCAGTAGATTATTTTACTAAGTGGGTAGAAGCTGAGCCGCTTATCGACATGACGTACGAGAAGGTATACCAGTTTGTTTGGAAGAATATCATTTGCCGATATGGTCTCCCTCATGCCTTCATCACAGATCATGGAACACAATTTGACAACGAGGAGTTTGCTGCCTATTGTCAACAATCAAACATCATGAAGACCCATTCAGCACCAGGTCACCCTCAAAGCAATGGGCAAACTGAGGTAACGAACAGAACGCTGCTAAATGGTTTGAAGAAGAGGCTAAGTGAAGCTAAAGCTAACTGGATAAATGAGCTACAATCAGTATTGTGGGCTTATCGAACAACTCCCCGAGCAGCAACTGGAGAATCACCATATATGCTAGCATTAGAAAGTGAGGCTATGATACCTGCCGAGTTGGGTCTCCCAACGCATAGAGTGCTGAATTTCAATTCCCCAGTCAGCGATTTAATGCGAAGTTTGGATTTGGATATGCTCGAGGAGGTTAGAGAAGAGGCAGCCATTAGGAATGCTGCTTACCAACAACGTACAGCTCTGTTCTACAACAAAAGGGTGAAGAAATGTGACTTAAAAGAAGGGGATTATGTGCTAAAGAAAGTCATTCAGAAGCATAATAAGCTGGAAGCAAACTGGCATGGACCTTACCGAGTTACAGAAGTTGTTCGACCAGGAACTTACAGAATAGCCACTCTAGAGGGAGAGGAATTTAAGAATGCATGGAACGCTGAACACCTGCGCAAGTATTATCAGTAATGTAAAATCTAAAGCATTTCCTTCATAATGAATAAAACGAGGATGTTTCACCATTTTCTTTCTGTTGAAAGTTTTTCGGGGAATACTAGTGTAATACACTATGCTTAAAAAAATACTCCTTTGGTTAGGAGGTGACACTAGCGTGATCAACTACGGTTGGTAAGATAACTAGTGGACAGTTCGAAAGAACCAAAAAATACTCCTTTGGTTAGGAGGCGACACTAGCATGATCAACTACGGTTGGTAAGATAACTAGTGGACAGTTCGAAAGAACCAAAAAATACTCCTTTGGTTAGAAGACGACACTAGCGTGATCAACTACGGTTGGTAAGATAACTAGTGGACAGTTCGAAAGAACCAAAAAATACTCCTTTGGTTAGGAGACGACACTAGCGTGATCAACTACGGTTGGTAAGATAACTAGTGGACAGTTCGAAAGAACCAAAAAATACTCCTTTGGTTAGGAGACGACACTAGCGTGATCAACTACGGTTGGTAAGATAACTAGTGGACAGTTCGAAAGAACCAAAAAACTCCTTTGATTGGATTTGAAAAATATACTATCACATTCCAACTTATGTTGAACGGGAGGTAATATTATTACAAAAGTTCTTCAGAGAACAAAACATTCCAAAATGAACTAAGTATGGTTGGTCGGGGATAAAAACCCACTAACTGTAGTTGGTCGACGAGGATTAATTATTGAAGTTGGTTGGTCGGACACATTTTATGAAAAACATTTTATGAAAATATTTGAAATTGAACAAAGTATGGCTAGTCGGGATAAAGACCCATCAACTGTAGTTGGTCGACAAACATTATTTATCCACCCTGGTTGGTTGGAAACAGTTTGAACATTTTATACTCATTACTTTATTATTAAGTGATTGAACAACCTTGATACTTGTAACTTTTTATTAAGTTGCTCGATGAACAATATTATTGTTATCTTTTTAACAGATACATATGCACAAATATAAAGGTGTTTGATAAACACAAGACAATAGAAAAATTTGCAAACAGAAAATGAAAGTCTTTTCATTAAAATTCAAAATAAATTACAGGTTACATGAATGTACTAACTATTACATTGATATTCCTATTCTATTGGTTTCTTGACCTTTGCTTTAGAAATAGGCTCTTCGCCAGCAGGAGGATCTTCCAGGCAAAGGGGAGAATTAATAAAGTTCAAGTCCTTCAACATTCTGACATTCATTATTGAAGGTGTCTCCATTAGATGCTCTGGACGAGATACTTCGATTTGGGAATGAAGGCTATAATCACCGAGGTATTTTGAAATTAAGCTACAAGGAATGGAACGAGCTGGGATCCAGGCCATGTCCAATTTGAAAGGTGGCACAGGCAAGTCTAATAACCCTGGAGCATGATAATCCCATAAATAATGCCCTTGCTCCAATTTTAACACACCCAGTGCATTCAACCACCCCTGCTTATAACCTTCATTGTTGGCATGTTCAATACGAGCATCCAAATGAACAAGAGCTTCATTATATCCTGCCATCCAGAATTCCCTGGGTTGCTTATGAAATTGAAAGGTTAATCTATCCAATTGTTCGAGAAGGTTTTTGGCAAAAAGATCCTTAGTATGTAGAGCAGACTTCGTTGCAGTAAGTTGATCTTCCAAGGATAGATTTTTCTTGGACATTTCTGATAGAGCCCGATCTTTGACGTTTAATTGGAATGCTTGAGTTTCCAAAGTAGATTGGGTACGAGCCTCTTCGACATTACGACTAAGAACTCTTGATCGACTCCGAGCAGCGATTGGAGAACTTTGCTCCTCGGCAACATTTTGAACAGCTCTTCCTCGCCCACGAGAACCTCTTCCTCATCCCCGAGCAGCAGAAGGAACACCAGATCTTCTTAAATCATCCAGTTCTTGCCGTAATTTGGCATTCTCAACCTCTAAGAATGAGAAACCTTCATCAGCAATGGGCACTAGAGCAGTGGAAGATGACGCTGCAGATTCATACTGAGCCAACTTTTTCTGCAAATTATTGTTCTCCTATTCCAGCAACTCAGCAATCTGCCTGCAAGCCTCAACTTCACCTTTTAAAGTTCTTTCCCTAACATCATATCCAGCCAGAATCTTTTTATGGCATGTATCAGAAGAAAGTTGTTGATACCTATTTTCATATTCCTTGTGCAATAAAGTCATTGATTCATTGTGCTGACCTTGGAGATCTTCTATGGAATAATGAAGTTCCTCAATCAAGTCGTAGTAGGCTACATTGTTGGCCACAGCTCGGTCGAGTAAATCTTTCAAGTACCGGTAAGCCTCAATTGCCTGTTCTAAGGCATCATGACCAAGGATGTCAGCAATTTCTGATGTACTAAGGTCTGTATAACCAGCGTTATAATATTGGTGACATTGCTGCATCAGCTTGGTATCATGTGAATATATCAATTCCATTCTGGCTAAAAAGTAATAACGAAGAGAAAGCAGGAGTTAATAAATAAAAGCAGACAGAGGATCAACAATGAAGAGGAATGAAGATGTGTTTTATTAGATCATCAAAAGATTACATTGTTCGATTACAAGTAATGAAAGAAAGAAATAATACCGAACAACTTCACACCTTTTCCTTGTCCCTTAAGACTTTCTCGGGAGGCTGGGACGAGGAGCTCGGTTGCTCAGTAGTAACAGCGGCTTGATCGGCAGGAATCTTCTCAGGAGGAGGAGGCATGGAAGAAATGTCCTCGGTGGCAGAGGGTTGAGAGGCAGAAACCTGATCACCTATGGCCATAGAAGATTCATCAGAGACAGGCTCATTTTCTTCTTCTTCCACAATTGCTGGAGGAGGACCAGGGAGGTGTAGTTGGAATAGCTCAGAGTCGTCTTTGATCTTCAACTCTTGCAGAGCAGCTACCCAGCCATCATGGAAGTATTTCAACTTCCCATATTGAACTTGGGATGTCATTGCAGCAATTCCCTTATCCCATTCTTTCTCCCAGCCAGCGCTGAAAGATTTTTTGACTGCGACTTTCCTTCTTAGTCTCTCCGAGGAGAGCTTCACATCCAATTCTTCCTTTTGGACCTTGATATCTTGCAGGGCGGACAACTTCTCCTCTACCTTCTTCAACTTATCTTCAAGCTCTCCCAAGTTCTTGAGCTTGACATCATACTTCTGATGTTCGACCTCTAAACCTTTTACTTTATCCTCCAAATTCTTGGAGATCTCAGCCATCTTCACCTTCTCGACCTCAACTGCAGACAACTTTTTCTCCCAAACAGCCTTGTCCTCACTATACTGTTGGCGAGATTCCTTCAGGGATTGGGTCAAACCCAGCAGAGCATCCTCTACACCTGACGAGAGCTTGAAGCTTTAATAGCTTCATCCTTCTTCACGATGTTATTAAAACAGTTCACCAGCTGAAAGATGGGAAAAACAGTAAAGTCAATACAAAAATGCAAGCATTCAGAGAAAGAAAGAAATGCAGAATGTGAGAAATTTACCGAAGCAAGATGACGAGTAGCTAGGGATGTCAACATATACCTAGAAATATTATTATCAATCCCTTGGACCTCAGGTATGATCCAAGTTTTTACCGAGCTCATTGCAGAGCTCGGGGGAATGATGGTTGGAACACCAACCCCACCAGCAGGTAAAGAGGAGGCAGTTTCAGCCAGATTGATTGAGGATGATTTCCTTAATCTTCTCAAAGGCATTTCAGCAGCTTCAACCAAGGAAGAATTCTTGGTCGGAGAAATAGTAATCACTTCCACAGGAGCAACTTTCTTGCTCGGAGCCACTGGGGGCTTCTCGATAGTTTTGGAAGGTGCAGCATCCACCTTCTTAGTCCCCTCAGGGACATCAGTTTTGCTTTTCTTGGCCCCAATAGTAGAAGTAGTGTCGTCAAATAGAGAAGGAGGAGCTCTTTTCTTGCCCATTCTCTGACTTAAAGGAAGATGAGAATCTGAAGAAGGGTCCTCTGGAGTGGAAGCTGGTTCAACAGGGCGAGCAGTATAAGAGGTTGTATAACTCTTATACTGTAGCAAATATGATGCATACCTGAGGTGCTCGTCTGCAACGTTCTTATGCAAACCCCAGATAAGTTTCAGATGCTTGATATTAACTTCTGAATCTTTAGGAGTTTTTCTTTTACACTCAACTGCAAACAAACACATAACAAAATATCAGTCATACATTTTATCAAACATAATGAATTCATAAATTCAGAAAATAGATAAAATGAAAAATAAACCTATCCCGTTGCCATATAGGGGGCATCTGGGACCATTGTATACTCCATCTCCAACCAGAGGGGCATATTGCCAATTTTTAATAATCACCCCATGTTCAAAATAATCTCTATTGGCATCGGGAAGGTTAACTACAAGAGCCCTATTCAAAAACCTAGTTTTTAAATAATAAATATTATCTAAAACGGCCCATCTATAGCAGTACATAATTTCAGGGATCCTTATACGAGTCCCATGAGTTATATTTAGTTTATGCACCCCATTAATTCTTCTCCATGAATTTGGGGCTATTTTTGTAGGGACAAGATCAAAATACTGACAAAACTCGAGACACAATGGATTTGGTGGAAAGGAAAAACCACATTTAGCAATAAAAAGACTGGGGAACCAATGTCCCTCAGCCAGACGAAAATAATTTTGAGGTTCAGAAAGCTCCTCCAAAATTACCCAAGATGGGATGGAAAAGTCAGAGAGGAAATTTTCAAGAGATTCAATAATGTAAACCATGATGAATAAAAGAAGAAGGAAGAAAATCTTACAGGAAGGAAGGATGTCTGCTGACAACTAACGAAGGAAAAGATGAACGCACAAGAGAGAAGGAGAGAATAGAAAGCTTGAATGCAGAAAATTGGAAAACGTAGAAGACGGTATGGTTAACTAAGAAGTTTAAATACTTTGCATTGGGAAGCGGCGAAAGAAATGATTACCAAAAAGAAACTACTGAACTTCCGGCGGCTAAAAGGACAAAAACTGCACGGAGATCGAAGCGCTTATAAAAATAAAAAAAAAGGCGGAAGCTGCGAAATGAGAAGGAAATTTGAATACAATGTTTCTGAAACCCAGGAAGGTCATTTAATATTACCATATACCGAGAAAGAATGTTCCATACTCCTCAAAGTTCGAAATATGAAACATTGGGGGCTTCTGTTGATACCAAAATTAATATGCTGATGTGGACGAATAATACGAAGACACGTGTCAATCTACGTGGCACAATAGCAGCGAGGAAGTTCATTTCTTCCACCAATTCATGTTCTCTCCGAGCAACGAGGATACCCCGAGGAACTCTAGCACCCCGAGGTACTCCAGCGCTCCGAGGAACTCTTGTTCTACGAGCAACTAAGGCAGTCCGAGCTGCATCTCGGTCGTAGCATTAATTACGAGATAATCAACAGTTCAACTATTCATTGAATGTTTATAATCTTGACGCACATGCTGCATTAAATGTATTTCCCTTTCATGCGTGTATCATTTAATGTATTGACCCTTTCATGTACAGCCTCAAGGCTATAAATACCTTGTATCAACCCCATTCAAGGGGGCCGGAATTTCTTGAGAGAACTTGTATTCAAGAATTCTGCAAACACTCAGCAATTACATAACAGTGGACATAGGCTTTATTCCTAGCCGAACCACTTTAAAAATCTCTGTCTTATTTATTTATCTGTGATTGAATAATTAGAGCGATCTAGTTTTTTACATCAACAAGCATCAAAGCATGCTACAGATTCAGATTTCCATAATAGTCAATGGATTACGTTGCACTCCTTCATTATATTGGTCGTTAAAACAAATTAAACATAAGTAGATAAGAGTGAACTTCATACTTTCCATAAAACTAGTAAATCTAAGTTGTAATAACTGATCGTCCAAAAATTGAACAATCAACTTTAATCTCAGCATATAATCTTTCAGTATCTCATAAATTCATCTATTACATATTAAAAATGCATGTAACATTTTTTTTTCTCTACTTTAAAATAAATTAAAAATATAAATATACTCCCACTGATCATAAGTTGTATAAATTGAATATACAATGATTATAAAATAAAATGGTATTACTTCTAAAAATACCATTGGTGGAAAACATAATTAAGTTTATACAATCATTTCTTTATAACATGTATAAAATATCACAAGCATAATAGTTTTCACATACACTAAATGTAACTCTCATCAGAATGAGTTACTTATCTCATAAGAATTTTACGTCCTTAAAAAATGACGTCCTTGGAAAAGGGGATAAGGTTCATTTATAACCCTTTTCTCATTACACATAAAACATTTGACTACAATTTAACTTAAACACAATTCAAAGAGATATCGTAGTCCAGTAAGTTTACTCCTTATGATTTGTGAAAACAAAACCAAATATTTATCCTTATGTCAAATTGATATTCATGTAGATACACCACATAATCATTTAGAATAGTAGACTCCCTTTAGGATCTTCTTAATAGTATTCTTTATGATTTTATTTACATTTGTCTCATAATGACAAATACCATAATTTAGTGGTTGATCATTTATTTGTTCTTAATTGTTTAAACAATCCAACAACTAAAAGAACAAGTATTGAAGAAAGTTATCGGTAATGGGATAAGTACCATGCATTCCTTAAAAACCATATTTCATGATTTTCAACTCCCACTAATTTCACCATTCATAATGAATTTGACATTCGATTTCCTATAATACAATAAGTACATGTCAATGATGATTATATGATCTATGTAGGTCCACTTTAAGGAAATTTTCTTATAATCTCCCACTTGGGCCATATAGGTCATCTGTATGTTAGATACTGTAATACTTTAAGGGCATAACTCGACTATTAATATTTATAAGAGATATTACAAAAGTCTTGTCCATAAAAATATTCTCATAAGGAGTCTAGATTTAATTTGGGACAAGATTAAAGAGTTTTATCAATAACATTATGATTATGATACGGGAACAAAACAATATTGAAAAGAAATATATCCAAATGTTGTCTTATACAAAAACATCAAAGGAATACCATAACCTTTGACAAGGACTGAAAAATTCTTTTCAAAAAAATATCCCTCATAATCAAGTCTAGGAAAATATTTTTCAAGAAAATTGGAAGAATTGAGGGTTTATGAAAAAAAAATGACTTGATTCCCCAAGAATGTAAAAGAAGAAATCTTATTTTCATTTCTAGTTTGTTTTATAAACAATCCTTGCATCAAATGTAAATACTTTTTGTAGCACAGTAAGTTTAACTTGCAAACTCTACTAAGATAAAAAAAAACTCTCTTCAAATCATAAAGGATACATATTATCTCTATCCTTATTAGTTCGAGTGTGCAACATGTAAACAAACCTAATTTGTTTAATTTCGTCAAACTTTATATAGAGTGTTCCACAAAATATTGATTATCAATAGTGGGAAAAAAATATATAACATAATAATCGAGAGAAACAAAATCATATCATAATTTGTTAAAGATATGAGATGAATTGCTCACTACATTAATGCTTTGATTTGACAACACATACGTTAATATTTCATTAATACCTCATGTGAATTTTATTTTTCTCACTAGTAACCATTGATTATCAATTATATAATGCTTGTAGATATTGGAGTACTAAATATACATGATATATACATTAACAATGTATTTGATATGTAGAGTTCATATAACCAGTCAGAATCAATTCCTTGTAAGGAATAATCTTGTGTAAACATAAACTCAATATACTCCACATTTATAAGAATCAAAGGTTACTATTGTTATCATCTTTACATTAAATATTCATTTTTATTATAGTTGGGTCAATATGGTGACTACCAAATATTTTATAATATGAATATTTCATTAAGTAAAGACTTACATACACAAGTCAATAATTTTTTTTATGTTCATTAAATATCGCATGAGCATTGAACTTAATTATTCAAGTTTGAGTTCCATACACTTAATTGGTGATATCATGATGAAAGAAATAATGAAATCTGGATTTGATGACCATTATTTCCTTCCCAAAATATATATATCACTAATTAGTTTTTCCTTAATAATTGTAATTGAACCTGAAGGTTACCGAATCACAATAATTGAATAAACAATAATATGGATGCAACATCACAAATCTTAGCATTCAATAGCGTACATGGACCCGTTGGCAATCCAAAATATGCATGATATCAACTCATTAGTCTAATATTTATCTAATATGGAATGGAGTACTTTAACGAACATCAATACTTACATTATATAAATATTAGAGATAAGAATACATGTCTAAAATACCCGTAATACATGAATAAATTATATAATTGTCTATTTCATAATTTAAAATTCATAAAAAAACTATACTTAATGTGAAAATCAAACAGACAAGGAGCTCACATGAGATATGACATGAATAATAGTAAATGAAAAACATGAATCATTTACTTTCTCTTTATCACTTATGTATGAGTAACAAATCAGAAAAATTGACCCAAATCATTCATGGTAATAAATGGCTAATTTGGAACATGTAAGCATTCCTTAATTGTTTATTCAACATATGATTATAGTATACCTGTGGGCAACTAATTAATATATGTTAAATAAACAGATTTAAACATCATAATCATTTGGAATGAGTAATGAGTATCACTGTGGTGATACCTAACTTTAATAATGCAATTGCATTCATTCAATAATTCAATATGAATACTTATGCATATTTTATCATAAAATTCCAAAAGTCATAAAATTACATAATTGTAAAATTCTTTAATAACAACAAGGTGTATATTAACTCTAGAATCCCAAAAGCTTAGAATTTTAAAAAATTATTTGTTGAATTAACACATGATTATAGTATACCTGTGGACAACTAATCGATATGTGTTAAATAGACAGATTCACATTTCGAGAATTTGAATAGACATAATTTCTAGAATTCCAAAAGGTTATAAAAATTTTGAAAATTATAAAAAATGCATAATTTAAAGAATTCTAAAAGGCATGGTAGCATGAATTCCAATATTTGGTAGCATGAATTCCAAAAGTCATAATAGAAGGAATTCTAATACACATAATAACATGAATTCAAATACACATAATTCTAAAAGACATGAATTCGTATAGACATAATTCTAAAAGACATGAATTCTAATAGACATAATAACTAGAATTCTGAAAGACATGAATTCTAATATATATAATGCTAAATGACATGAATTCTAATAGACATAATAGCTTGAATTCTAATAGACATAGTTCTTTTAGACATGAATTCTAATAGTCGTAATAGCTAGAATTTTAATAGACATAATTATATTAGACATGAATTCAAATAGACATAATTCTAAAAGACATGAATTCTAATAGATATAATTCTATTAGACACGGTAATATAAATGAATGGATTCTAAGGGGCATGAATTGTAATATTCATAAGAATTCTAGGAGTCATGAATACTAAAAGTCATAAGAATTATAAGAGTCATGAATACTAAAAGTCATAAGAATTCAAAGAGTCGTGAATACTAATAGTCATAATTTCCAGCAAGTGGCTAAGCCATAATTTTCAATATATATATGTAGTAATTTATACCATAAAATATGGAAAAATAATTTATTTTTCCCAAAATGAAAATTTTGGGTTATCACTACAATCATGTAAATAATCTTTCAATGATCACTCTCCAATTTGCAGAATTTTAAACGAGAGTTATAAGCGTTGAAATTATTACCAAAATGGAAAGAACGCATTTTTGAAAGTCTAAACGGTGTCAAAATGCAAAACTAGTGTGGGTCCCATTGCATACAATGGGTTTTGTGTATTTCGACGTTTCCATTTGACCATGTCAGTTTCGAAATTTTTTGATCAAGTTTTGACCTTTCACATTCCGATAACAACATCATTATTTATTTTTAATGGAAAATCATATGTTCTTAAAATCATCTTTGATACCACATGTAAGTTATATTATATACATGATTCCCAAAATCTTTGAAAAACATGATAATCACAATAATAGACATGTGAAAAGAGTTATTTACCTCCTTTCGATGCTATGGATTCAGTCGCGCTATTGAACGTCGTCGTCGAGTGTCACCGGTGTGATCGCCTAAGCAATCCTTTAAGGGAAAATTTTGATTCTCTCTCCTTGACTATAAACTTTTAGGTATGTGTTTTTCATTGATCTCTTGGATGCACTTTTGATGGAGGAAAGGTATCTATTTATAGGTAGAGAGAGGGCCAGAATTACAAAGGTCAATTAATCTAAATCGTCCATCAAGGTATAGATTAAGTGGAATTTTAACTCCATTTTATTCTTTATTTCGTGTGGAATACGAACTATTTATAATGGATATAACTTATATTATTTATTAAAAACAGATTAATAAAAACCACATTTCGGGGAACGAAATAAACCAAAGGTTAATATAATAACTTCCTTACAAGAGAGAGTTTCTACATGTAGAAATTTCTAATAAGGATTTTTACATGACATGGACAAATCTAATTGGATCCTCACTGCAAGAGAAATTTCATCCAAATAAACTTGTAACATGTGACTGTTCATTTTAGTAGTGTATGTTCTTGTTCTAATTCTCTTGTTATAAAATTTAAATGGGCCAACAAAATAAGATGGGTACAAATAACTATTAATAATGGTTTTGAGGTAGTCTCTACTTTAATATATTGATGATTCTATATAATTAATGCTATCTGATATGCCCAAAGTGTACCTAGCAATTCAAAGGCCTCAACCTCGACCTGTCTGACAGCCGAGGTAATAGAAGTTCAAGAATACCCATCAGTAACATCATCCTACTGAAGGTCGGCCACAGCCGATGCCACCTCAACTACGAACCTCATCTCGGCTTGGAATAATCCAAGATTATCTAGAACCTTAGAGCTCAGCTTTCATCAGGTCGGCCACAGCCGACGTTACTAGTAGAAGTCTCACTCAAGAACCTGTAATAGCCTCATAGGTTAAATATCGTCCATGGACGATTTCATACACAAATCCAACCTTGGCCGAGCCCTTGGTCGTGGTCCTCATCGTATTTTCAAACTCAGTAAGGCAAAGGTCATACTTCACTAACCTCGTACTCACCCAGGCCGAGGTTGGTACCCATCAAGGACGGCTGAGAATTTGCACTCACGAATGCCTTGGAACACGTGGATAAGTCTGTTATAACTAAATCATTACCTCCACGTGAGGGAATATTTAGGTCATTATTACTTGGTTGAGATCAACCAAGTGTCATCTTGGCACTGGCTAGATCTTCATGCACATGCACATTGTATGCTTCGGGGGTACATTACAACCACCAAACACTATATATAGGGATCATTCCTAACCTTGTAAAGCCTAAAATGACAACCCTATCTGAAACTCTATCAAATTACACAGTAGAGAGAGAAAGCTTGAGAGATTGTATTTATGGCCATTAGAGCCTTCATTCAGTGATATTGCTCACACACACACTCACAGTGGACGTAGGCCAAATTGGTTGAACCACTTATATCTAAGTGTTCATCTTCTTCTCCTCACCTCCTTCTACATAAATATATTCTCCCGTGCTACCATTGTTATCACTTGCTTGAGCTTATCAACACCTTAACTGGTGGTGCTATTTACAGCATCATCATTTTGGCGCCGTCTATGGGAATGAGAAGCTGTCTCTTCCTCTTTTTCTGCTTAACCTCACCGGAGACTCTAGTGGTGAATCAAGCCTCACCCCTTGCGTGGAGCTGTTTCACCATTAAAAGAGGTCCTTTAAGTTATTAAGCTCATCTTATTCACAAGCTCTTTAGTTTTAACATATGGCACCGGAGTTGCCACCACCTCCTCCACCATCTGGTGCTGGAGGACCTAGTTCCATCCAGGCACCACCCCAGTCCGAAATCGCTGAGGTGGATTCATCCTTGAAGTTCTTGGCGGTAACGTAGTAAGCGACGAAAGAGAAATTGGCACAGCTCAGTCAAAACATGACGAGGCCACCTGGGGTCTCACTGGAGATGATTACTCTGGCGGCAGCTCAGCCCCATCCTGAAGCTAGGGGACCACCCCAGGCACCGTAAAAAGAGCAACCTATGCCTCAACGGAGGAGGGACATTGCTGACCCTAGGCGTTTACGTCTGGGGAGGTAAGGACACCCTTGCCCTGAAGATAGGTATGAACGATATGGAGGCAGAAGATGCTCCAGCGGGCTGCTGGCAGCCATATGAGGTTTTGAACAATAGAGTACGTCCTATCCACCAAAACCGAGGTTGTGGGGACCAAAGAGAAGGTGGTGCCCAACAAAGAGGATTAACTTTTGATCGCTTGAGCAGAGGGTCGGACTTTGAAAGGCTCAGCCCAGTAAATGACCTGAGGCAGAGGTTATCCAGGTCAAGAAGTGCAGCTGGGTCACAAAGGGAAGATGGGGAACATCGTCCTCATCATAGCCGACCCCAACATGGCCGAGACTGTGTCTAGGAGGTTAACAATCAACATTGTGCTATGGTTGGGGAACCCTCAGTCCACCCCTTGGAGGTGGCTGGGGACAACCTCGGTCAGGCTAATATTACAAGGCCATGGAATGACTCTATCTAACATCTTGAAGAGAAGATAGGAGACCTCATCAAAAGCCAAGACCCACTGAAAAGAGGTTTTTCATAGGGCTCCCCATTCATGGCCAAGATAATGAACTTCCCAACCCCTTCCAAGTTCAAACCACCCACAGTGTCTCCCAAGTATGATGGTAGTAGTAACCCTGTGCATCATATAGAGATGTACCAGTCTGTGGTGAACATTTATTCAATCCTGAATGAGTTGAAGTATCGAGCCTTCTCTGAGACTTTCATGGGAGCTGCACACATCTGGTTTACCTCTCTTTCTAAGAACTCAATTGAGAACTTTAAGAGCTTGGCTGAACGGTTCATTCATAATTTCTATTTTGGGGTAAGACCTCAAAAGAAGATCACCCATCTATTTTATGTCAATCAAGGAAAGAACGAGAGCCTAAGAGACTACATTGCTAGATTCAACAAAGAGAAATTGGAGGTTGAAGATTATGAAGAGAATATATCCATGACAACCCTCATTGGAGGACTCCAGAAAGGGTAAGTTGTTATGGAAGCTTACGAAAGACCCTATAACTGGGCGGAAAAAGTGTGCGCGTGTAAAGTGCACAATCGTTGTGTGTTTCGCCGCCGCGATACAAAAGAAAACCTAAGCTACTACTACACTTGACAAGCAAGCACAGCGGTAAGTCGGGTATCGTAAGAAATCCACAGGGAGTAATTGAATTTTAGATGTTAATTGTTTAAGTACTTCAGGAATAAAAGTGTAGAAGATGATAGGTTGGAAATGGTGACAAAAGAAAAGAATAAGTTAACGCTAAATTAAAGTAAAGCGAGGATCGGGATCGCATCCTACCAAACGGATCGAAACAACTACTAATTAGGATTAAGGCTCGAAAGCAATTTAATCGAGCATATCCAATTAAGCATAAACATCACACAATAAGGAATTTAAGCCAAATTTGCGAGATTAAACATTTAATGGAAAATGGTCGCACGCGGATTAAATTCGGATTGTCGCTATAAACACTAAAGTTGCGTGACAAATAAAGTTAAACGCATAACAATCCAACTTTAATACACGCGGTTTCAATTAAACGCGATTTTTCACTAAACCTAGTTTTCGGAGCTCGGGGCCCAAAAATGGCGGAAATGAAATCCCGACCCTATTTATCTAAGGGTGCATAGTGAACTAAACTAAATTATGTGAATTAAACTAGAAAAGCAAGAATTAAAGCATGTAAACTAGTTAGAAAGCATGGAACTAAATTAGAAGGCAAGGAAAGATGAAGAACAATCTATATTAATGGAGAGGAAGTGAATAGCTCAATCTTACAAAACCACATGGGTTGTCAATCCAAGAAGAAGAGAAAATGAACTCTCCAAAACCAAACCCTAACTAAAACTATCTAAATCAGAATATATGTCTATCTCTGTATATAAGCTTCTTATTACAACAAAAACCAACTTATATAGTAAGTTGGAATAAAAGAAAAGAAGAAAGAAAATATCTGCAGGGGAAAAATAGGGGATCGATCGATCAACCCCTGTGGTCGATCGATCGACATTGTAATTCGTGGCAAAAATAATAAGGCTCGATCGATCGACCCTCAGGCTCGATCGATCGATCAAGCAGGGGCAACCTGCAATTTCCCCTGCATTGGCATACAATCCATCGTCGCTCAAATCGCCGTAACTATGTCATACGGACTCGGAATCTCGCACCGTTTGTGGCCACGCGAAGCTAGCGAGGAGAGCTAAAACTTCCATGTAGATGTCGGGCCAGGTGCCTAAACTGTCAAAAGACTAAAATGCCCTTGCGCGTGCGATAGTGTACGGAAATCGAGCGGAATGCGTCCGGATCTCATACTTGGTACCTAAATACCTACAAAAGCCCAATTATACCTCATATAGCATGTTAACATTATAAACCGAGGTTGTCTGGTTAACGGGCTTAAATATAGCGATTAAGGCACCCGAGGGGGCTAAAATGCGTAGGTTCGACGGATGAAAAATGCAATATTTGCATCGTATCACCCTCCCAAGTCTATGGCAGAGCTATTAGCAACTACAGGAAAGGTCATGAACGCCGAAGAGGCTATAGTCGTGAAGTATGAGGATGAGAATGGAAGTAGCAGTGGGAAGTTCCAAAGAAAGAAGGATGGAAAAAATAGGTCAATCGACAACAAGTTTGCACGCTACACTCCTCTTACTGTGAGCTGCGAACACATCCTCAACAAGATCAAGAATGGATGGTCTCTGAGATGGCCGGAGAATCTGAAGGCTCCTCCACATAAGAGGAACAAGAACTTGTGGTGTGAGTTCCACCAAGACCACAGCCATGTGACAGATAAGTGATTTGCCTTGAAGGATGAGATCGAGAAAATGTTAAAGTCCAAAAAGTTGAGGAAGTATATTGATAGTAAGTCTCCTAAGAGGGGAAGATATGATGCTAAAAAGAAGATAAACGATAGATATCGAGATGATACCACAGCAAGGAAAGACGATGACTCAGACGGGGATGATGAGGATGATCCATACCTCCCATAAAAAGATGAAAATGCTCCAATGAAGAGGGTTGGAATGATCTCCTTTGGTGTTAAGACCATCTGTGGAGGACTTACGAGGGGTGACTCTTAAGTAGCTGACCGCAAAGCTCATGTGGAAGAGGCTAAGTCAGTGACTAAAGTAGAGGTTGTCAATCTGGCGTCTTTAAAAGAAAATCAAAAGAGAAAGAAAGTAGATATGGATACTCTTATAGTTGGTTTCTCTTGACTCGACTTTAAGGGTATCATAGCCCCGCATGATGACCCTTTGATAATAACAACAAGAGTGCATGGATGTGAGGTACAGAGAATCCTCATAGATGGAGGAAGTTCAGTGAACATGATGTTCTAGCCCTGATTTAAGAGCCTAGGCCTCCGCAGAGCTAGGCTGGTACCTTACCATCATCCATTGATGGGCTTCAGCGGGGAAAAGGTCCATATGTTGGGCATGTATGAGATGGATGTACGATTGGGAGACGAGTGTCCTAAGTGGTTGACCCGGAAGATCAATTTTTCTTTATGGATGAAAACATCTTCTCGACCTACAACCTCATCATAGGACGATTTGCCCTTAAGGAGTTTGAAGTCATGCCATTAATGGTCCACCAAATGCTAAAATTCTCGACCCCCTATAGGGTAGGGGAAGTGTAGGGAAACCAGACTTCAGTGTGAGAATGCTACTTCAACTCGGTGGAAGAGAGGGAGGCCTATAAGAGGGCAAAAACCACATATAGCATTGATACACTTGATCCCAGAGATGAAACAAAGTTAAAAAAGTGAGAAGTCGCAGAAGAGGTAGAATCCATCGTCCTCAATAAGGATGAACCGAAAAAAATCGTCCAAATTGGCAAGGCCCTAAAACCGGAGATCAAGGAAGAGCTGATAAGATTTTTGAAGAAGAGGCAGAGTGTCTTTGCCTGGAGGCACACAGACATGCCTGGCATTGACCCGGAGGTTATGTGCCACAAACTCAACGTGGCAGAAGATGTGAAGCCAATTAAATAAAGACGAAGAGTTTACTCCAGGGAAAAGTATGATGTCATCAGAGAAGAGTTCAGAATGTTAAAAGAGGCAGAATTCATCAGGGAGGTCATATACCCAGAGTGGTTATCAAATGTTGTCATAGTGCCCAAAGCCAATGGAAAATGGAGGATGTGCATAGACTTCACCAACCTGAACAAGTCTTGCCCAAAAGCTAGCTATCCCATACCTCGATTGATCAGATGGTAGATGCCACCGTAGGGAATGAGCTTATGAGCTTCATGGATGCGTATTCAGGCTATAATCAGATCTTTATGGATGTTGAAGACTTTGAGAAGACAACATTCATAACATACAAAGGAACCTATTGCTATGAGGCCATGCCCTTCAGCTTATAAATAAGATGTTTGAAGATCAAACTGGCAAGACTATGGAGGTATATGTAGAAGATATGTTGACAAAGAGCTTGAAGGCCTGCACTCATGTGGAAGAACTAGAGAGAACTTTTGACACCATGGACTTATACAAGTTGAAACTCAATCTAGCAAAGTCTGTCTTCGGAGTAGGAGCTAGAAAATTTCTTAGATTCATCATCAATCAGAGGGGAATAAACGCCAACCCCGAGAAGATCAAAGTTTTAATTGATATGAAGACACTAAGGAGTATAAAAGACGTTCAAAGGCTCACTAGAAGAGTCGTTGCACTCAATAGATTTGTTTCGAGTTCCACGGATAATTATCTTCCATTTTTAAGGTGCTTAGAAAGGCCTTCGAGTGGGACGAAGAGTGTGACAGGGCCTTTAGGCATCTCAAGTCCTACCTTGAATCCCCCTGCTCTTGTCTCGGCCTATCATGGGGGAGAAGTTGTATGTTTACCTAGCAATCTCAGAGTCATCTATAAGCGCATCCATAGTACGGGAAGATGTTGGGGTACAAAGTCATGTATACTTCAATAGTAAGGCCCTTCAAGGGTTTGAACAAAACTATCCTCGGATGGAGAAGTTGTCCTACGCTTTGATACACTCTTTCAGAAAGATGAAACCCTATTTCCAAGCCCACTCTATGGTCATCCTCACTGACTCCCCACTAAGATAAGTCCTCCACAAGCCTCAGAAGTCAGGTAGATTGATGACTTGGGCCATCGAGTTGGGAGAGTATGACCTTATTTATCAAACTAGGGTGGCCATTAAAGGGCAGGCAGTTACAGACTTTGTTGCAGAGTTCACATGGGAAGAGGCTGAGGTTGAGAATAATCCATAGATCACAGAAGGATTAAACAGTAACGTCTTCTAAGACCCAGAAGAGGTTATGTCTAGAAAAGCCAACAACAGGATAGTTGGGAATGAGGAAGATAGGTACCTTTTCAAGCAAGGAACCCTGTCAGAGCGGAGCTTTTCTTCGAATGAAGATGTTTGGAACCTCTTTATTGACGGGTCTTCTTGCGAAAGTGGAAGCGGCGCAGGGTTGATAATGTCAGCTCCGGATGGTACCAACGTTGAATATGCACTAAGGTTCAACTTCAAAGCATCAAACAATGAGTCAGAATATGAGGCCTTGATAGCAGGCCTCTCCTTGGCAAAAGCCCTTAGGGTTGGCCGACTCCTACTTCATAGTGACTCGAGGTTAGTTGTCAACCAAGTGTTTAGAGTGTATGAAGCCAATGATGAAAGGATGTCCAAATACCTGAAGAGGGTATAAATAATGCTAGCAGGCTTCTAAGAGGGAAAGATGAAGAGGGCGCCTAGATAAAACAACAGCCATGCAGATACACTAGCAAGGTTGGATTTAGCAATAAGGACGGGCATCAGAAGGACAGTATCAGTCAAAATCCTATTCAAATCGATCATTGAGGAAGATGAGGTTGCCAGCTCTTGCCTCAACCTGAACCTACGAGACTCATGGATGGACCCCCTCATCAGATATATCAGAGAGGGAGAGCTACCGGAATCAAAGTTAGAGAGGAAGAAATTGGGGTACATAGCAGTAAAGTTCTCAATTATAGGCGATGTCCTATATAAGAAAGGATTTCTGCTGCCTCTCCTTAGATATGTCCATATCACAGAGGACTCCCGTGTCTTACAGTATATACATGAGGGTTATTTCTCCAGTCACGTAGGAGGAAGACCTTTGGACAAGAGGATAATTATGCAGGGATACTGGTGGCCGACCTTGGCTAAAGATGTTGCAGCCTACGTGAAGAGGTGTGACAAGTGCCAGAGATTCTCCACTATCCCCCATCAACCTCATCAACCTATGACATCAATCAGCTCCCCTTACCCATTCGCAGTATGGGGAATCGACTTGGTGGGTTCCTTACTAAGGGCTGGGAATAATTATCGATTTTTTATAGTAGCGATTGATTACTTCTCCAAGTGGGTGGAGGCTGAGTCGATGATCATGATTACAGAGTAGAAGACCTTCTACTTTATCTGGAAGAGAATCATATGCGGACATGTCCTTTCGAACACCCTCATCTCAGACAACGAAACCCAATTCAAGAATTCTTCCTTGGAGAAGTATTACGAGAGAGTATGGATCAAGCAATTTTTCTCTTCTCCTGGACGACCTCAAGCAAACGATCAGATCGAAGTCATGAATAGAACAATCCTCGATGGTATTAAGAAGAGGTTGGAAGAAGATAAGGGGAGATGGACTGAAGAGGTTTATGTTGTGTTATGGGCCTACTGAACAACGGCTAGGTCATTAATGGGGGAACCCCCATTTATGTTAGCACATGGCTCAGAAGCTATCATACCAACAGAGGTAGGACTCCCCACTCATAGAGTTTAGACCTATAACCCCGAGAAGAATGGGGAAGAGAGAAGACTTGACATAGATTTGATTAAGGAAAGAAGGGAAGATGCCGAGATCAGACAGGCAGCCTACCAGTAGAGAACAACAAAGTTCTATAATTAAAGGGTGAAATCAAGACCTATAGGTGTAGGAGACCTAGTACTGAAGAAGACATTGCAAAAAACAAACAAGCTTCACATAAATTGGCATGGTCCTTACAAAGTGATCGATGAGGTTGTACTCGGGACCTACCTGCTAGAAAACCTTGAAGGGGAACCTTTCTCCAATCCATGAAATGCTGATCATCTGAAGAAGTACTACATATGATGTTACAATTGTTATAATATAAATGTATCAGATTATGAAGAGAATATTAATGAGAAGAGCAATTCCTATGTCAATTCTTTATTTCATCGTGCTTTAGTAGTAAAAATTATGAGTTTGAACATCATAGTTTGATGACCACAGACCTTAAAACATCATGATTTGGTGATAAGGTCTGATGTGAAACATTATATTTAGATGACCTCAAACCTTTAACATCATTAATTTGGTGAAATTTATGAGGGTAACATCTTAGTTTGATGACCTCAGACCTTAAACATCATTAATTTGATGAAATTTATGAGGGTAACATCTTAGTTGATGACCTCAGACCTTAAAACATCATAATTTGGTAATGAGGTCTGAGGTGAAACATCGTATTTGGATGACCTCAGACCTTTAACATCATTAATTTGGTGATAAGGTCTGAGGTGAAACATCATAGTTTGATGACCTCGGACCTTAAACACCATTAATTTGGTGAAATTTAGGTGGATAACATCATAGTTTGATGACCTCAGACCTTAAACATCATTAATTTGGTGACAAGGTTTGAGGTGAAACATCATAGTTTAATGACCTCGTAACTTAAACATCATTAATTTGGTGACAAAGACTGAGGTGAAACATCATAGCTTGATGACCTCAGACCTTAAACATCATTACTTTGGTGAAATTCATGGGTGTAACATCTTAGTTTGATGACCTTAGACCTTAAACATCATTAATTTGATGACAAGGTCTGAGGAGAAACATCATAGTTTGATGACCTCAGACCTTAAACATTATTAATTTGGTGAAATTCGTGGGGTAAACATCTTCGTTTGATGACCTCAGACCTTAAACATCATTAATTTGGTGAAATTCAGGGGGATAACATCTTAGTTTGATGACCTCGGACCTTAAACATTATTCATTTGGTGACAATGTCTGAGGTAAAACATCATAGTTTGATGACCTCAGACCTTAAACATCATTAATTTTGTGACAAGGTCTGAGGTTAAACATCATAGTTTGATGACCTCAAACCTTAAACATCATTAATTTGGTGAAATTCATGGGGGTAACATCTTAGTTTGATGACCTCAGACCTTAAACATCATTAATTTGGTGAAATTCATGGGGGTAACATCTTAGTTTGATGACCTCAGACCTTAAACATCATTAATTTGGTGGCAAGGTCTGAGGTGAAACATCATAGTTTGATGACCTCAGACCTTAAACATCATTAATTTGGTGAAATTCATAGGGGTAACATCTTAGTTTGATGGCCGCATACCTTAAACATCATTAATTTGGTGGCAAGGTCTGAGGTGAAACATCATAGTTTGATGTCATACCTTAAACATCATTAACTTGGTGAAATTTATAAGGGTAACATTATAGTTTGATAACCTCAGACCTTAAACATCATTAATTTGGTGGCAATGTCTGAGGTGAAACATCACAGTTTGATGACCTCAAACCTTAAAAATCATTAATTTGGTGAAATTAATGGGGGTAACATCTTAGTTTGATGACCTCAGACCTTAAACATCATTAATTTGGTGACAAGGTCTGAGGTGAAACATCTTAATTTGATGACCTCAGACCTTAAACATCATTAATTTGGTGACAAGGTCTGAGGTGAAACATCATAGTTTGATGACCTCGGACCTTAAACATCATTAATTTGGTGAAATTTATAAGGGTAACATCATAGTCTAGTGATGAAGACACCATTATATTTAGACTTCAGACCTTAATACAAACACTATTATATGACATAAAATTATTCAAAGGAGCACTCATCAAACGAAGTAAAATCCACTGAAGAGGATGATATAATATGAAGAAGTTAAGAATTAAAAGTCAAAATGTACAAGAGAATGTCATCAAAAGTTATGAATTTACAGATTAACAAAGAACTTGTAGGTAAAACTTTTGAAGCAAACATTCCAAATTATAAATAAATACTCTATTTATCAACTTATTTGTCATTTGCCCCGATAAGCAACGGATCCTAATAGCTTTTCTGAATTCCTCAATCCTAAAATTAGTTAAATCCGACAGTACTTATCAAAATAGGAGAATCCATCTACATCAACCATAAATAACACTATCTTCGTCCCGTGATTTATCCAACAGGTCAAAAATTGGTTTAACGTCATGTGATGTCGATTTAAAACGTGTCGTTTGCAAATCAAGTGCGGGTTACATATGTTAGAATAGAGTTATAGCTATCATCTCCATTTGTTCTCCTCTTACGATTCTATGCTTCATGAAATTATGGGTTAGGGTTTCATCAAAATGGTATTTTATACTTTTGTTCATTTCCAGTAAAATCTACACTGAAGAATTCTGATTTGTTTGTAGATAGAATTATGAGCTTATGGCATTTCAAATTAAAGAACAAGACATACAACTTAACTAGGGGAAAAGGGTCAGGGGAAAGGTTTAGTCTGAATCTATGGCTCTAACTCAATCTAGATAAAGCTAACCTATTTTACATTCAGACTAGGTGACTGTGTAACAGTGTTATAGCTAGTTGTTTCTCATTTATATGCCGACTATTCAGTTTTTCCTGAGGAAATTTGTGGTCGAGTTTTGGTAGCTTGTCTCCGTCCCCCTAGTCAACTGCTTAGATTTTATATAGGGTTTTTATGTTTTCATTTTTTACTTTCATCTTGTGTACTGGATTTGACATGTTTACAAGACCTCCGGACTAAGTTTGCTTAATTATGGAATATTATATTTATACCCCAGATTCATTTGTATAGACTGACGTGTCGTGTCTGTATTGGTTCATGTCTTGAGTGGACCTAAAATACAGACCAATATGAACATGACACGTCAATCTGTACAGACAATTCTATATGAATCCTCTGTATGTGTAGAATTACTTCTTAATTATTATAAGTGGAACTAAAGAAGAGCTTGGTTCGTCTCCTTAAATCTTAATAAAATTACATTTTAATCCAGCTCCATATATGAACTAGATGTAAATCTTTTATACATATGTATTAAGGATATCATATGCAGCTGCCCCCACGTGTCAAAATCAGTCATCCCATTTACTCAGTAACAGCACTTAGTATCTCTTGTTGAGATACTCTTATCTCTATGGAACGGTATTTCTAATCAATCTCACTCAATCAAACACCTAAATGTCTGAAATTCCTAAATCAAGTCTCTGGAGCAAAGGTATTCTTCCTACTCCATCTGCTCCTCCATATACAAATGATTTAACTGAGATTCTGGCTAGTCTTGAAAGAGGCCAAGAGGCCACGCAACATACTATCAGGAAACTTGCACAAACCCTCGAATTCGGAGAACTTGCTCTATCTGATCAAGTAAATATACCCCCACCCCCACCAAGAGGTGGTCAACGCAGCCACTCGATGTCAGCAAGAGATGTCTCCTACCATCCAAGGTCAGCTTCATTACTCAGGATATCAGAATCTTTTCATATGCAGTCTTATTCTCCAAAAAGGCTAAGTGCCTTAGAAATATTTAGTCGTGCATCTCCCTTTGATCGTTTGTGGCCTAGGAGGAACATAAATGTTCCTAGGGTAAGATCTGGTAATACTAGATGACCATCTGATCTAAGGGAAAGCACGACTCAATATAGATCAAATGCCCGCCGAATTGTTACTCTGACCCAGCAACGATTTCAGGAAGAAAGCTCAGTAACTAATAAATTTGCAACGCATCAATCTGGTGCTGCTAATGATGCATGGAAAGGCTCCGTATAGAGATTGGAGGATAGATTGGGAGAAACAACGAAGACAAGAAACCCACTACGAAGAATTTTTGTAAAAGGGTCTCTATTTTTGCACGCAGTTATGGATTTTCCTACTCCAGCAAAGTTCAAGGCTCCAGTAGTAACGCCAAAATATGATGGAAAAATTGATCCGGTCCTCCATATAGAACAATACCAGGAAGCTGCTGATATTTATGTCATCCCCGATGAAATGAGGTGTAGAGAATTTTTTAGAACCATTATCGGATCTGCCCAAATCTGGTACAATGTTCTTCCTCGGGGACAAATTTCTAGCTTTAACCAACTGGCCGAGCTATATATTAACAACTTTTTCTTTGGAGCAAAGCTTGTGAAAAGGGTGGCACACTTACTTAGTGTGAGACGGAAAGAAGGAAGGAGCACCAGAGATTATGTCACTCGTTTTAATAACGAGAAACTAGAAGTAGTAGATTATGAGGAGAAGACAGCAATTACTCCCCTCGTGAGTGGATTACTCCCCAAAAAAATGTATTACACTCTTGCTAAGGATCCTTTTAAGACAATGGTAGAATTGATTGTTAAAGAAGAAAAGATCATGAATGATGAGGAAGCAATGGCAGCCAAGCGTAGCTCGTGTAAAAAAGTTGAGGGAAAAAATGATAAGAAAGATCATAAAGAACCCAGAGAACACACGGAATCAAGACAGAAAGGAGTTTTTGAGAGACTCAAGAAGTAAAATGACTACACTTCCTAACTATGGGAATTCACCATGTTTTGGAGGAAATCAATCATGATAAAGATGTGCGTTGGACTGACCAGTTGAGAAGTTCCCCGACCAAAAGAGACAAAACTAAGTACTGTGAATTTCACAGGGATCACGGTCACATGATGGAACGTTGCATAGCTCTTCAAAAAGAGATTTAAACTCTCATCCGAAGAGGAAAACTGAATCAGTACGTTGATCAGCAGAACAACGCAGGAGGTCGGCATAGATCAAAATCTCCTTGCAAGACTAAAGAGGAGAAGAAAAGAACTTATAAAGATGATCACGATGATGATGCCGATCTCCCTAAAAAACTCCGATAACCAGAACGTGAGGTATTCTGTATCAATTTTGGTTCTTTTGATTGACAAATGATTACAGGTGGAGACGCAAGAGGAGGAAATCATACAATGTAAAGAAAAGCTTACCTCCATAAGGCACAATCTTGCTAGTACATGCAAAGGATCAACATTGTAGAGGAGGATCGACCAAGGAAGGTTAACAAAGATAAACTAGTAATTGGTTTCTCTAAAAATGACCTCTCAGGAGTATTGTATCCTCATGATGACCCACTGGTAATCAAAGTCAGAAAAGAAGAAATAATTGTCTCCAGGGTATTAGTAGATAATGGTAGCTTAGTAGATATCATGTTCTATCCTTGTTTCACCAAATTAGATTTTAAACTTACCCAATTATATCCTTATCATCGACACTAATAAGATTTGTAGGTGTGAAATTCTTCCCTTTGGGAACCATTAAAATGGAGGGGATGATAGGCACCTGCCAGCTAGCTAAACAGAGAAGATTCGTTTCTTTATAATGGATAAAAACATCCATTCAACTTACAATATAATCATGGGAAGAGTAGGGCTAAAGAAGTTCGAAGCAGTACCATCCACTGTTCATCAGTGTCTGAAATTCCCTACTAATTTTGGTGTGGGAATTATGAAAGGTGATCAGAAAGTAGATGAGAGTGTTACTATTCTTCTACCGAGCAAGAAGACTTGGAATAAATAAATAAGAAAATGACTACCTACCAAGTGGATACTCCTGAGCTTAATGAAGAATTTGAGGTTGAAACCTTATGGATCCAAGGGAGGAAACAGAGCTGGTAAAGGGACAAATTATGGAAACAACTAAAAGCATTTTATTAGATGATGATAAACCGGGGACAACATTGGATCCAGTTCTTAAACATGAAGTAGCGATCTTCCTTAAACAGAGAAAGCATGTGTTTGCCTGGAGTCATGAAGACATGTCTGGGATATATCCCAATTTTCTTTGTCATGAGCTCAATGTAAACAAAGAAGTTAAACCAGTTAAACAAAGGTAAAGAGTGTTCAGCCCTGAGAAGAACCAAGACATATAGGAAGAGGTCCAAAATCTTTAGAAATAAACTTTTATTAATGAAGTGAAATACCGAGACTGGTTAGCCAACGTAGTTATGGTCAAAAAGAAAAAGAATAAGTGGAGAATGTGTATAGAATTCATGGATTTAAATAAAGAATACCCAATGGATCTTTTCCACGAATAGATCAGCTCATGGATGCTACATCAGGACATGAGCTTCTCAGCTTTATGGATGCTTATTGTGGTTATAACTAGATAAAAATGAAACCTGAGGATAGGGAAAGCACTTCTTTCATCACTCTCCGAGGAACATACTGTTATAATGTTATGCCTTTTGGTTTGAAAAATGCAGGTGCTACATATCAAAGGCTGGTAAATAAGGTGTTTGAGGAAAAGATGGGTAAGAATGTGGAAGTCTACATACATGATATGCTTACAAAAAGTGAAAAGGCATTCGATCACATTGCTGACCTCAGCCAGACTTTTTAAGAAGCACCAGATGAAGCTGAATTCAACCAAATGTGTTTTTGGAGTGCAAGAGGGAATGTCCTCTGGTACATAGTACATCAAAGGGGAATTGAAGCAAATCCATACAAAATCAAGGGACTGATTAAAATGTAATCTCCAATTTGTAAAAAAGATGTGCAAATTCTGATCGGACGAGTAGCAGCCTTGAATAGATTCGTGTCCTGAGCTACAGATAGATGCCTACCATTCTTCAAGGTGCTCAAAAATTCTTTAAATGGAATGAAGAATGTGAAAAAGCTTTTGGGGAGTTGAAAAAGTATGGGGGGTCACCTCCATTGCTCTCTCGACCAACCACAGGTGAAAATTTATACATGAACTTAGCTGTTTTTTAATCGACCATAAGTTCTGCATTGATTCGAGAAGAGAATAGCATTCAAAAAATCGTCTACTATACCAGTAATGTTTTTAGAGGAGCAAAAATCAAATACCCTTGTTTGGAAAAATTGACATTGACATTGATTGAAGCATCTAGATGCATGAAACCCTATTTCCAAGCCCATACAATCATAGTTTACATTGATATGTCTCTAAGGGAGGCTTTGCATAAATTAGAGAAATCTAGTAGATTAATGTACTGGACGATGGAATTGGGGGAGTATGATATCATATATGAACCAAGGTCTTCTCTGAAAATCCAAGGAGTGGCAGAGTTCATGGCAGAGTTCACCAACTCTGAGGTCCCTGTGCAACAAAATGATCAGAGAGAATAAGAATTAGGAGAAAGTAATGTTACCAAGAAAGCTCTCGAAGAATTTTCTATAGAAGAAGTGAGTGCAGACCTACCAGACTCCTCTTTCCGAATGTAGGAGATAACCAGGAAGTATGAAGAAGCTAAGAGAAAAATATCCACTATGGGAGTTTTAAAATCAAGTATTCAACAACAATGTCTCTATATGGAAATTATATGTTGATGGATCATCTTGTCCAACCGACAATGGAGAAAGTATAATACTTAATACTCCTAATGGTATTAATATTGAGTATGCACTACATTTTCAATTCTAAGCTTCAAACAATGAAGCAGAGTATGAAGCTCTTATTATAGGCCTAAGTTTATCCCACTCACTGAGTGTCGAGCAAAGTGTGGCACATAGTGACTCTCAGCTAGTAGTAAACCAAACACTGGGTTTATATGGAACTAAATGAGAATTAAAAACTAGGTATTTATCCAAGGCAATGGAAATCATTGCAAAATTACCAGCCGTTCAGATGGACAGAATCCCAAGGTTAGAAAATGCCCGAGCTGATGCCCTTGCTCGGCTAGCCTCTACTACCAGAATTTAACTCCTACTAACTATCCCTATTGAGATTTTAGTCACTAGGATCATAGATAAAGATTTAATGATCAATTTCATTGCTATAGATATGGGTCCCTCCTGGATGGATCCCATCAGATCATACATTGAAGAAGGAACTCTACCAATAGATACGGTGGAAGCAAAGAAGTTGAAATTCAAAGCAACTGGGTATGTATTAGATAAGGGTGTTCTGTACATGAGAGGGATAACAATCAATTTGCAGTGCTATGTGCATCCATTAGAGGTCTAAGATCTAATTCAGGAGGTGCACGAAGGATAATGTGGAGCTCACATAGTAGGGAGAACACTTCGACAAAGAATCGGTACTCGAGGGTATTACTGGCCAACAATGAGAGCAGACTGTGCAACTTTTGCCAAGAAGTGTGATATATTTCAGCGATTTTCTACAATTCGAAAAATTCCACAGGCTTCTCTCACTCCAATCACTTCACCATGACCATTTTCTATGTGGGGTATAGACCTGGTTAGGCCACTGCCAATCACTCGAGGAAGATTTAAATAGTTAGTGGTCACCGTGGATTATTTTACAAAATGGGTGGAGGTACAGACTTTGATAGATATGCCTTATGAAAAGGTCTATCAATTCATATGTAAAAACATCATTTGTAGGTATAGGTTGGCCTATGCTTTCATTACCGACCATGGAATACAGTTTTACAATTATGAGTTCACAAATTATTGTGCTCAATCCAATGTTCAAAAATTTCATTCTTCTCCTGGACATCCTTAGAGTAATGGGAAAATTGAAGTTACAAACAGTACCTTGATTAATGGGTTAAAGAAAAGGATTGATGATGCCAAAGGAAATTGGATAAACGAGTTACACTCTGTCTTATGGGCATACAGAACAACACCGCAAACAGCAACTGGAGAATCCCCATATATGTTTGCATTTGGGACTGAAGTTCTCAATCCTATAGAACTAGGCTTACCATCCCATAGAGTTTTAAATTTTAACTCTCCTGTAAGTGACCTAATGAGAAGGTTGGATCTAGACATACTGGAATAAGTAAGAGAATATTTTGCCCTATGCAATGAGGCTTATCAGCAAAGGACAACCCGTTTTTATAATAAAAGGATGAAACCGACCAACTTGAAGGAAGGATATTATGTGTTGAAGAAAGTGTTGTAGAAAAATAACAAGCTCGAAGCCATTTGGCATGGGACCTACCGTGTTTCAGAAGTGATCTGACCTAGAACCTATCGAACTGAAAATTGGCAAGGTGAATAATTCAAAAACCTATGGTATGCAGAGCATCTCCGAAAGTATTATCCATAACATTGTAATCAGTTTTTAACTTGCAATATTAATAAAATCTTCAGTTCTTTTCCATTTTGGGGGGAGTACTCATGCTATGCACTACACTAGCTTGATAAAAATTTATAAATTGTTGCTCGGTTTAGAAAATTATTGCTCAACTCAGTAAATTTCTTACTCAGTTCAGAAAATTGTTGCTTGGCTCAGCAAATTTATTGCTTGGTTCAGAAATTTTTTCTCGTCTCAACAAATATTGCCCTGAAAGTTGCTCGACAAAAGCAATAAGTTGTTCAGAGCAGCCACAAACTTGATCATTGATACACGAAGTCCAAGTCAACAAGATGTTAAATCCTCAATAAACTTGGTCCGCAAACATAAGGATAGAACAAGATCTTTATCCTACTGGGCAAAGTACAGGACGAACGTTGCAAAGGTTCCTCAAGAGGAACGTCAGCACATATCCCACAAACTCCTGGTCACACCACTGGTATTTAATGTAAAAATCCAATACTTGGGTGCATTAGTAAAACCTTTGAAGACACATGGGTAACTAGCTCTAAATTTAGATTTTAATCTAAGTATGCTAGTAGAACCTATGTATTCATCTAATTATCTCTAAATTTAGATTTTAATCTAAGTATGCTAATATAACATCTGCACTCGTTGATCATTGATACTCAACTTAATCAATGTGTATCGATAGAATTAATGATAAAGAAATGATTAACATTCAATATAAGACAAGTTAATCAAATTTCCATATCATTCAATCAAAGTAATTACATGACTGTGTTAACAAAACAAAGTATAAAGCTTCATTCTGCAGGCAGTTTCCCTTCAACTTTTGAAATAGGATTCATTCCAGTAGGAGGATCATCTAAAGTATAAGGAAATTTGAGGAAGTTAAAATCCTAAAGCACTCTAGTATTATTGCTACCAGGACGATCAAGCAGGTGAGGAGGTCGGATGATCTCTAGTTCATCGTGAAGCTCGTAATCTCCCAGGTAATTTGAAATCAAGCATCGAGGAATACGATGAACATGAATCCAATTGACATCTAATTTAAAAGGAGGATTGTCAAGCTCAAGCAAGCCTAGATCATACAAGTACCATAATAAGTCATTTTGATCCACTTTCATCACTGTCAAAGCATTTATCCAATCCCATTTATATCTCTCATTCTTAGCTTGTTGAAGCTTATCATTAAGATGCCATGGAGCTTTATTATACCCTCCCATCCAGACTTCCCTTGGTTGTTTATGGAATTGAAAGGTCAATTCTTCAACCTGAGAATGCAGTTTCTATAACACTCCATCCTTATCTTGTAATTGAGAAGATTGAGTGGATAGTTGTTCAGATAAGGTCTGTAGCTTCTGGGACATCTTAGCAATAGCTTGATCTTTAGGTTTTAATTGTGCAGCTTAATTAACAACGGCCTGTTGCGTCCTGACTTCCTTTGTAGTACCTCAGCCAGGTTTCACTCTAGCTCAGGAAGATGAAGAAGCATGTTTTATTTTCTTCAGAGCCTCCAAATCCTCACTCAACCTTACATTTTCAGCCTCTAAGAAGGAATGACCCTCGTCTATTGTAGTAACAACAGCAGTGGATGAATTTAAGGCATCAAGTTCATCTCTCAAGTTGTTATTTTTTTCATCTAAAATCTTGGCAATGTCCTTTGCTTCATCCACCTCACATTTCAACAGGAATTCTTGTCTTAAAAAATGAGAAGCAAATTTATCCAACTTTTGCTCAAAGCCCCAACCTTCACTAAGGGCTTGAAATTTCTTCTCATATCCCCATGCAAAAGTTACCTATTTTCATTATGATCCTCTTGTATCTCTTCAATCATTTCATACTATGCAATGTTGTTGTCCACTATAAGATTAAGAAGACACTTCAGATGAACATAAGCCTCTTTGGCTTGCTCAGATATCCATTTCCCGAGCAACTACAGTAGGTTGACATCAATTAGAGATAAGTGACCAGTTTAAAAATCTCATTACACCTCTAGAGTAGCTCGGAGTCAGTAAATGAGAAGTATTCCAATTTATCTATAAGCTATTAAGAAGAAGAAAGTCACCAATCAATAAGGTGCAAAGTATTAAACAAATCAAGCAGGGGAACATAAATATCTCTCTTTTCATTAATAAAAAGGGAAGTACAAATGCATCTTCAAAAAATAAAAAACAACTATCAAAAAAAGGAAAACGAAAGTTATTTAGTTTTACACCTTCTTGTTATTTGCCTCAGGATCAGCTGAAGAAGAAGCAGGATCTGAATGAGGAGGAGGATTAACTTTAGAGGGTGCAGTAGACTCAACATCCTAGTATTGAACAGTAGACTCCACCATTATCAAAGATTCACTGGAACCCCCCATCATCAACTTCCTCATCTAGGTTTGGAGGAGTCCCAGAATCATATCATGAGAATAGCTCTGAATCCTTTGGAGTGCTGACCTCCAACAGAGCAGCAGACCAGCCATCATTGAAGCATTTTTTGTTCACAAACTCAATTTGTGAAGAAGCTACACCAAAATCCTTATCCCAGCCTTTGTTAAAGCCAACCTCTCTGGCCTTATCCCTCTTCACCTTCTCAGCACCCAAGTTCTTATGTAGCTGGGTAGACTTGACTTTCTCAGCATCTAAGTCCTTTTGTAACTTGTCAGCCAGAGCCCAAGCAGTCTCAGCAGCTTTTTCAGCAGTTTTCATCCTCTCCTCTAATTTTTTTTATTCATTACACTATGATTATTAGGAATCAAGCAAAGACTTTTTTAAATCGTTGAAAGATTTTCAACTTCACCAGAGGAAGAAGCTCTCAAAGCCTCATCTTTCTCCAACATATTATTGAAGTCAACAAGGAACTGCACAAGAACAACAAGGAAAGTCAGTATTGTGATGAACAACTCAAGAGAGAGTAATTAAAGAATATACCAGAGCAAGGCTTTGAACAGCCCCGTCAGAACTCTTAGAGTGAGGTAATGCATCGGTAACACTCCTATGTTTTGGCAAAGTCCCAGAATTTATTAATTGTCTTGCCAATCCAAGTCCAAGGACCACTGGAGAGGCAGAAGAAGATATGTCGACCAATTCACATTGGTCGGGATGAGCAGAATAACCATCTTCTAACTTAGAAGGAATCCTTTTATTTATTCTAGTCAGGGAGCTCTCCTCAATTTGCTTGGTTGGGGGATTCTTCCTAGTCTCATTTTTATTTTTTAACCTTGTATCAGCTCGTTTGGATGGGGGATTGGTAGCTATGTCTCCCAAAATTTTAATCTTCCTCTTCCCCGTGGATATAGCAAGGGGAAAATTTGAATCTAAGGAGGAAGGGAAAAGGGCAGCAATATCACCACTGGTAGATGCAGTGGTTAAGGAAGTAGAAGAAGGTTCTTGTTCAAGGTCAATTATAGGGGAATAAGTAGGACGAGAAACAAAAGAAGAGATTATGTTCTTGTATTGCAGCAAATAAGATGCAGACCTAACGCGCTCCTCGTCAATCCTTTGATTAAGTCCCCAAATAAACTTCAACTCCCTCAGATTCACTTCACTTTCCTTTGGGCACCTTCTCTTCTGATCAACTATAATAAAAATTTACAGAGCAAAAATTAGTGTAACATTTAAACAGATATGTAAAAGGCAAAGAAGTTTAATAAGGAATAACCGATCCCATTGCCAAAAGGAGGGAACTTAGGCCCCTGGTACTCAGCATTTCTAGTCAAAGGGGCATATTATCGATTTTTTACAACAACCCCATGCTCAAAATAATCCTTATTGGAGTGTGGAAGATTAACTACTAATGTTTTATTTACATCCCTAGTCTTTAAATAAAAATTGGTGTCACTAGTTACCCACTTATAACAAAACATTATCTCTAGAATCCCTAGATGGGTTCCATGAATTTGATTCAACCTCTACACTCCGTTCACAACCTTCCGAGTATTAGGGGATACCCTAGGTGGGACAACGTCAAAGTATTGACAAAATTCAAGGCACGGTGGGTTGGATGGAAAAGTAAATCCACATTCAACTATAAAAATAGATGGAAACTAGTGACCCTCAGCAAGTGAGAAAAAATCAGCACGTAAAATAGTGTGCTCCAAAACAACCCAAGAGGGAATCTTAAATTTATTTTTGAATTCATCAAGAGAATCAACAGAGTAAACTATGATGAAGAATAGAAGAAAAAAGAAAGAAGTCTTACAGGAATTAAGGATTCAACAAGAACTGAAGAATAGAAAACAATCATTCGAGAAAGAAAAAGAAAGCTTGAAGGCACTGTAGCCCAGAAACACTCAGAAGATTTGAGATAGCAAAAATTTTTGGCTTTTCCCGCTCTTTATAGGTTGCCTCAAAAATTGGAAAAGTAATTATTAAAAAGCAGTGTCGATTGAACTGGTGGCGGCTAAAAGACTGAAAAGACAGATTTTCCCAAAAATGATTCATTAAAGTTCTGGATAATTTCAAAATTCCATGTACATTATATTCCCATAATTAAACCATAATTTTTACAAGTAGGGGAAGTCGGCAACCGACCAGGCCTAAAATTATTGCCCGAGCAACTTTAAGAGCCAAATGCTCCATACTCTTGTAAAAACTTCAAGCATAAAATATTGGGGGCTTCTGTTGATATCAAAAATTGACCATCAACATGAACCATTCAGATACTGACACGTGTTATACAGTGGGAGATTAATCATAGTCATTAAGGATGGAATACCGACCAACTCCAGGGATAGCGACCAACAACAGGGATGCTGACCTCAGATGATAGGCAAACACCAACAGTTGTATACATTAATGATTGTACAGATGTAAATGTCTACGATTAAAGACATTCCATCCTTTGATATTCCAGCTCTTGTACACCCCTTAATGGCTATAAATACATTATAAACCCTACATACAAGGACACACGAAAAGAGAGTCAATTGAACAATCTCAAAGTAATACACAACAGTAGACGTAGGCTATTCCATTAAGTCGAACCACTTTAAAATACTCTTGTCTCTTTTATTTGTATTTATCTGTGATGAACTAATTAGCCTAGTCTAGTTTTTTGCATCAATATCCACTATGATAAATAATTTGAGGTTTTTCTCGTATGAATGATGAGTGCAACCTAGGGGTCATGGACCTTTTATGAGCACGCATAAGGAACGAGCATTACAATATGATGAGATTAAACTTCTTACTTGTCTTTTAAGAGTGGTGTCCAAAATCAAGACCTAGTAAATGTGCACAAATAGATTAGATAACTACTCAAAAAATAATCATATCATATACTATAATATGAAAGTGGGGCCTTTCATTTATATTGCTACACGTAATGGCCACAATGTGGAGTTGGGGGGGGGGGGGGGGGATTGTAAGTGCCCACCCTAAGATATATATATATATATATATATATATATATATATATATATATATATTGAGAGAGAGAGAGAGAGAGAGAGAGAAAGAGATATACATATATATGCTCAGTTTGAAAGTTGAGGATAAAAAAATATAATTTTTACCTTTTAGTTTGAAAACACATGTTAAACATTGCACTCTCTCCATTTCCCACTTGCCCTCTTGCCCAGTTGCACACTTTAACACCTTTCAAAATGGTCTCTTATTTAACTGTATCTCTTTCAGCTTTAGAAAAATTAGAGTTCTCTCTTCTCCCAAAATCTCTTAACTAATATTTGAAAAACATCCCAAAACGCAAGCAGTAAAGGCCCTCTCAATTGGAAATTTAGTGATTGGAAGGTAACTTTGATTACTTATTTGGATTAATTTTGTTGTTGTTTAAATTAGGGTTTAAATTAATCTTGTTGTTATTTAGGTTAGGTTTGAATTAATTTTGTTGTTATTTATTTTAGGGCTTTGATATATTAAAAAGTTTGAGTTAATTTATATTGGTTGTTGTTTAATATTTTGCAACTACCTCTAACATAAGTCCAAAATTCAATGACTAAAACCGAGGGATAGCAACACAGGGTTTTTTCACCAGGTGCTGAGAGCTAGACAGTCCAAGAACAAATTGATGAGTGTTTAAAACACCAAGGAGGAGAAGTTAAATGACCATAAAGTTATTACTCAAGACTATGTTTCCTTTATTCTTAGATTGAAATGTGTTATTAAAATTTGTCGTCTCTATTGATTTAAAATTGTTTAGAAGTGAAAATTATCAATTGAATATTTGTTAAAAAAAATTGACCCGTGGTCTCCTGCCCCCGAAATCTCGAAACTGGCCGATGATTTGTACAAAGTAGTGGCCCACCCATAATTTTTTTTAGTTCCACCAGTAGCTACACGTGTGAATTATAAATACTTCCGTAAATGGCTTAAGTTCAGTCAAAAGTTCATCAATTTAAGGGAATGTGAGATTGTAACATACTTGTGAGCAATAAAGGACTGTGATTAATTCTTTGACATTTCAAAGTATTCATTTTCCAATATCCTCTCTCTACATCTTTTCACTCTTCGCATAACCTATTCCGGTTTCATTCAATTCACATTATATAAGAGCTTTTGACAACATTTTTCTTTCTTATTATTCTACTCTCTCTCTCTCTCTATCTATCTATCTTTCTCTCTCTCTCTCTTTCTAAATCTATATATATATATGTGTGTGTGTGTGTGTGTGTGTGTGTGATAGATTTTATCTCAAGAGTTTTTTGAGGATTGGGATCTGATCTAACGTTAGGTGGGAGGCAATAGTTTTTTAAACAACGCAAATACTTATGCAATTCATGGTTTATATATATGTTGTCAATAATTTCATGGCCAAGGGGTGAGAGTCCAATAGATGATACAGATGACTGGAGGTGGTTCGGGGCGGCAATACTTTTGTTGGGATCATGCCCTCTAGTGAACTCAACAATAAAGTTCATTAACGCATGTCCTTTGACGTAAGTTCTTAGTTGCTAATGTATATCAAACCTCCCCGATTCTACCGACTACTTAAACATCCTTCTAGAGAGGTTTTCCTTTCCGAGAACTGCCTTAAGAGGAAAAAAAGGTGATAACAATGATTGAGTGGGCTTCAAAGTACTTCTTCAACTTATCCAAAGGAAGGTATCGTTTAGCTGTGTCTAGCAATATTTTGTTGACATAATAGATTGGGTCCTGATGCCAATCTTTCTCGCACATCAAGGCAGAGCTAACCGCATGGTCGAACATCGCAAGATATATATATAGGATCACTGAGATTAGAAGAGGTGGCCAATGATACCAGAAATGGTATCACCAAATCAATGTAAATATATAAGCTCAATCCAGTATAATAATGGAGTATAAACAGATATGTAAATGTAGAAGGAGGTGAGGCAAAGAGGAGATAAGGTAGTATATAAGTGGTTTAACCTATCTAGGCCTACTCCACCATGTGTGTGAGTGAATTACACTAAGAAAGGGATCTAATGGCCTTTGGATACAGATCACTCAATTTTCTCTCTCTATGTTGCAGTTTCAACAAGGTTTCAGTAGGGTTTCCAATTAAGGTTCATCTCGAGGTTAAAGAAGGTTAGTATGTATATTATTGGGGTGGTGCCATTTCTGGTATCATTAATTTGGTACCATCTGTGGGAAGCGATATTATCATCTTCTTACTTCCATTTTCATCTTAATTTTCACCAAATTCTCTAGTGGTGGTCCAACCCCACACTTGGCTGGGCTTGAACCACCATTGAAAGAGCTCTAGTTTGATTTCAAGATTTCTAACAGTTCATTCATCTCTCATCCAGTACATCTCTTGATCATTTCGGTCACCGGACTTTGATGCATCATACTTTCCACCTAGAGGAGGTACTAGTTCCAATCAAGCGCTACCACAATCTGAGAAGGCTGACATCGCAGCAGCGCTGCGCTCATTGGCAGCCAACCAAACTAAGATAAAGGAATAGCTGGATGCCATTAGCCAGAATTTTGTACCCAGTCCCATTGGCATGACAGCGGAGATGATAACTCCAGTCTCTAGGGAAAGCGTACGTCAAGTGACAGGGGGACCACCCCCGTCCCCACAGAAGGAGACGCAACCTTAATAAAGGCGGAGAGACGTTACTAACCCTAGGTGTATACGCCTAAGGAGGTAGGGTCAAGAATACGAAGACAATGAGTGTGACGATGATGCAGAGTGTTGGTAACTATATGAAATTTCTAGGGATATTGTGCACCCTATTCAAGTAAGTAGGATAAACACTATATGGCCTGCCCTAGAAGGACGATCTCATTCTTCAGCATTTAATAGACTCAACAAGGGATCTACTTTTGATAGACTGGTCCCTGTAGGTGACCTTCGAGATCGATTATCCAGGTCTTATAGCAGGTCAGTATCCAGAAGAAATGGAGGGTGTGGTGAAAAATGACCCTGCCAGGGCCGAGATGAGAAGCACGAGAAGTTAATAGCCATCAAAGAACGGTTGACGAAGATCCCATCCAATGCCAAGTCGGAGGGAAGGGGTTGGTGAGAAAACTGCTCAGGCCAAAGGTGATAATTCCATAGTGGTCGTTGCCGATGAACCCTAGAATAGCCTTATTAAGAGATTAGAGGACAAGATTGGAGATTTTCTGAAGAGCTGAGACCCTCTGCAGAGGAGTTATAATGAAGGGTCGACATTTATTGCTAGGATTGTGAACTATCCTACCCCGGCTAAGTTCAAGCCACCGGTGGTGACACTGGGATATGATGGGAGCACCAATCCAATTCATCATGTTGAGATGTATCAATCTGCTACACATATCTTCCCGGTCTCACAAGGCATGAAGTGTAGAGCATTCTTAAGAACTTTGACAATTGTTGCACATGTTTTGTATAATTATCTCCTAAGGAATTCATTTGATAATTTCAAGAAACTTGCAAAAGTTCATACATAACTTATGTTTTGGAGTTGAGACGAGAAAGAAAACCACTCACTTTCTCTACGTGAAGTAAGAAAAGAACGAATCTCTGTAGGAATACATAGCCCGCTTTAATAAGGAAAAACTGGAAGTGGAAGACTACGATGAGAATATAGCAATGAATGCCTTGATGTGTGGTCTGCAGAAAGGAAATATTTTGTGGAAATTGGCTAAGGACCCTCCAAAATCCTCGGCAGAACTCCTAACTACGATCGGGAGAGTCATGAATGCTGAAGAGGCCACGGAGGACAAATTTGAGGATGAGAAAGTAGCCAGTGGGAGTAAATCCCAAAAATCTAAGGGCAAAGGAGATAATAAGAGGTCGGCGAATGACAAGCTCGTTAACTACACACCGTTGACGGTCTGCCCTGAAATGATCTTCAATAGTCGTTAAGGTAGCCAGAAAAACTCAAAGCCCTCCTCATAAGAGGGAATAAAATAAATGGTGTGAATCTTATCAATATCATGGTTATACTACTTACAGATGCTATGATTTGAAGGACGAGATCGAAAAGATGTTGAAGTAAGGAAAATTGAGAAAGTATGTGGATAAGAATAGCTCCAAGGGTGGCTGAGATGACACCCGGAAGAAGAGGAATGATAAGTGCAGACCAAACACCCCAACAAATAGAGACGATGATGCTTCGGATGATGACGACGAGGTCGACCTAGATTTGCCTCCTCATATCACTAATACAAGGGTCGATTGCATTGTATTTCTCATGATGTGAAAATGATATGGGGTAGTTTGGCAGGTGGCGGTAAAGAGATAGCTGACCGTAAGGCTCATATTGTAGAAGTCAAAGCTCTTCCAAAGTTGGAGGTAGTTAATTTGACCGTTATCGATTCAAAGCAAGAGAAGAGAAATAAAGTAGACATAAACACTCTGATAGTTAGCTTTTCAAACTTAGACTTTAAGGGGATCTTATCCCCATATGATGGCCCTCTGGTGATCACAACTAGGCTGAATGGGTATGAAGTCCCTAGGATATTGGACGATGGTGGTAGGTCATCCGATGTAATGTTCTGGGAATGTTATGATATCTTGGGATTAAGCAAAAAGAGGCTCATCCTATATCATCATCCACTAATTGGCTTTAGTGGGGAAAAAGTACACCCTCTCGGTATTAATGAAACAAATGTCAGAGTGGGGAACAATTGGTCGAAATGTCTCATAAGAAAGATCATTTTCTTCGTTATGGACGAGAACATCTATTCAGTCTGCAACATAATTATGGGACGAGTATCCCTCAAAGATTTTGAGGATGTACCATCAACAGTTCACCAAATAATAAAATTCCTGACTTTTATGGGGTAGGGAAATTTCCAGGTGGCCAAGTGGAGGCACGAGAATGCTACTTTAATTCAGGCGAGGAGATTGAGGGGCATAAAAGATCAACCGCTACTTACAACATAGACACTCTCGACCTTAGAGACAAGACGAAGATGAAAAAGGGAGAACTGGTTGAGGATGTAGAATCCATCTTCCTCAACGAGGACGAGACGAAAAAATCATCCAAGTCGGTAGGGTATGAATAAAAAGATAAAAGAAGAGTTGATTAAATTACTGAGGAAGAGGCAGAGCATTTTTGCTTGGAGTCACGAAGATATGTCGGGAATTGATCCGTAGGTCCTCTGCCATAAATTGAATGTGGCCGATGGAGCAAAACCAGTATGGCAGAGATGGAGGATCTACTTCGGGGATAAATATGAGGTGATAAGAGATGAGGTAAAGAAGTTAGATAAAGCTGACTTTACCGGGGAAGTTATCTACCCAGAGTGGTTAGCCAATGTTGTCATTATTCCAAAGGCCAACGGAAAATGGAGAATGTGTGTTGATTTCATAGACTTGAATAAGGCATTCCCCAAAGATAGCTTCCCTTTTGCCTGGAATAGAAAAAATGGTTGATGCCACGGCTTTTTTTTTTTTTAAAGGAAACATATATAAAATAAGTGAAGGAAAACCCTTCACTGGTGGCTTACAAAACAAGATATAGAGAAATCAGACAAATATCCTATTAAATATCTAGTTTTTGCACCTTTATAGGGTCTAGCTTTAAAAGAGATCCTCACATCTTCATGAACTAAATCAATAATCTTTGATGCTTTCATAACTTCCCCATCAAATTCCATTTTATTCCTCGAGCACCATATCCTCCAGCACACAAAACAAGGAACGATAATAGAAAGAAGATCTTTGATGTTTTTTCCTCTTGAGCTTAACCACCATGACATAAGATACCTTTTAAGAGATGAAAAATGAAAGGAGAATCCCTTCAGCCCGGCGAAGTGTTTCCAAACTCTTTGAGCGATAAGGCTATAACCAAACAAGTGATCATAATCTTCCTCTGATGAAATAGAGCAGCATCTACATTTTGAAGCTAGAAAAATGTGAAGTTTCTTCAAATTTGGATCCGAAGGAATAGCATATTGTAATAGCCTCCACATGAAAAATGAAACTTTTGGAGGAATTCTGGGGTTCCATATCCGAGAATAGGAAAACATATGACATTTTTTGTTACGAGCTAGATCCCATGCCGACTGAAGATAAAAACTCCCATCTGAACTCACCTTCCATTCCTTTGGGTTGTCAGGACTCACATTTTCATGATACAATTCCCACACCATTTGCATTCTGCGCCAAGTTTTGCTGGAGAAAGAGGGGCATCCTTGAAAACCCAAGTCACCAAGAGATCTATATATGTTATGCATGAAGACTGCCCATAGGTTTTCTTTTTTATGAAAAGAGGCCCAAAGTTTACTTGAATAGGCTTTAACTATATCAGCGAGCCTTTTAATCCCCACTCCACCTTCATCGTATGGATAGCAATTTTTTTCCCAGCTCACCCATTTATGCTTTATCTTGTCTTCCTTAGTTCCCCAGATAAACGTTGCAAATTTCCTTTCCATTCTTTCAATCACACTGTTAGGCGGATCAAGAACACAGAATAAATGAAAAGTCATGGACTGAATCGCTGATCGAAGCAGCGTTAACCTCCCTCCGTGCGACAGCAGTTTTCTGGCCCATTTGTTCACCTTAGCTGATAAAGCCGTTTCCATCTATGCAAATAGCTGAGAAGATTTCCTTCCTGTGTAAATGGGAATACCTAGATATTTCAGAGGAAGGGATTTTTCAATGAATTCAGTTGTGGACTGAATAATATGTCGACGAGCTGGAGTCGCGCTGGGCGGGCAAGAGAAAGAAGATTTGGAACTGTTTATTTGTTGACCTGCATAGAGCTCGTAATGCTTCAAGAAATTCATTAGACATCTGAGACTTTTTTTTGTTCCATTTGTAAATATGAGGCAGTCATCCGCAAATGATAGAGAAGAAATAATATCACAACCTGGAGGAATTGAAAAATGTTGCACTTTCCTATTAAGCATTAGATAATGAAGACCCCTAGAAAGCAGCTCAGTGACTATGATGAACAAACTAGGAGAAAGAGAATCGCCTTGTCGAACACCACACTTAGATTGGAAGAAACCACACCCTTTGCCATTCACGCATATAGAATACCAGCAGTTTGAAATAGCTCTCCAAACCATATCTATCCATGTTTCGGAAAAGCCAAAGGCACCAAGAACTTTGATAATACAAAACCATGAGACCCTGTCATACGCTTTTGACATGTCCAATTTAATAAGAATTTTTGATCCTCTAACTCTATTATTGAATTTTGACATGAGTTCTTGGGCTAACAAAATATTATCCATGATATTCCTACCATGAATAAATCCCGCTTGTGATGGCGAAATAATTTTTGGAAGAAAAATTCCAAGTCTATTATTCATGATTTTTGTAATAATTTTATTACAAAAAATTACATAAACTAATAGGTCTGAAATCGCTACAAAATTTAGGGATTGAGTGTTTTGGGATAAGAATGATATTTGTGGTCGTCCAGCTTCTAGGTAGAGAATTACCTGCAAAAAAACAAAGCAAGGCTAAATGAAGGTCAGTTTTAATTATATCCCAACACTGTTGAAAGAACCATCCATTAAATCCATCCAGACCCGCCGCACTATTTTTATCTATCCCAAACACTCTGGACCTGATTTCACTCAAATCTGGAGGAGTAGTAAGAAAAATATTATCCTCCTCTGTAATAATAGAAGGAATAATGTCCAAATTGAAATCATCAGGAATGGTAGTTGGCATAGTGAGAATCTCTTCAAAATGATTGACCAACATCTCCTCAATATTTACCTGGCCATTAATTTCTCCCCCGACATCATTATGTATCTTATGGATAAAAAGCTTTGATTTTTTTTGCCTGAGCCATAGAATGAAAAAAACTGGTATTATAATCACCATCTGAAGCCCATTTAACTCTAGCCTTTTGACGCCAATATTCCTCTTCAATACCCAATTCTTTATTGTAAATGGCTTTAGCTTTAAAAAATTCATATCTATTCTCCGGATTAGGGCCCCTATCATATTCACTTTCTTTCAAAATCAAATTATCCTCTGCCACTCTAACCCGTTGATGGATATTTTGGAAAACATTAACATTCCACCATCTCAAAACAACTTTCATCCTTTTAAGTTTATAAGCAAATTTAAAAAGATCTTCACCCCCCAAATCTTCATTCCAGGAATCCGAGATAATTTTAAGAAATCCCTCATGCTTAGTCCATGCATTTATAAATCTAAAGGGTTTAGGTACTCCATCTAACTCCGTATTGACATTGAGAAGTAACGGAGAATGGTCAGAATTAGTGCGATGCAAATGATCAACCGTTGTTATAAACCCATTATTAAACCATTCTGAATTACACATAATTCTATCCAAACGAGCCAGAATTCTATTCCCACCATCTCTATTGTTGCACCAAGTAAATTTGGAACCCTTGTACTCAATTTCAAAAAAACCATTATAAGCAATGCAGTTATTAAATCCCTCAACAGCTCGGTTATTAATGCCTCTTCCTCCTGCTTTTTCTGATTGATCCCTAACGACATTGAAATCTCCTCCAATAATCCATTGCCCATTAAATAAGTTTTGATGATATTCGATGTCCCTCCATAAATTCCTCCTGCCCGCCAGGTTACATTTAGCATAAACACATGACAAAAAAACCGTTTTTGAAAAATTCATGTGCTCTGCTTTAATAGTAATTATTTGGAAATTATCACCAATAACAGTTATTGACATATTGAATTTCCAAAGAATCCAAATGTTGTTGGTTACATTAGACAACCCACCCTGAAAATTGATTCTTCTACACAAATCTGGAAGAGACTCTCTGGAAATTTTAGGCTCCATTAAACAAACCACACCCAACTTATGATTATGAATTAATTTTTTGAGTCTGCGAACAGAACTAGAGTTTCCCACTCGCCTAATATTCCAGAAAATGCAACTAAACATTTGATACAGTTAAAGGAGAATTCTGTGTTGACTGACCCGCTGATCTGGTACTATATTCTTTGATATGAGCCCACTATTTTCGAGGTCTTTTAGCAATGGATAATTTATTTTTTCCAACTCTGAAAACTGTCTTGTATTTGGCGCCAATAGATTCTGAGAATTCAAGCGTTTGTTTTTTGTCGCATGGGTTATAAATTGCATGATCCTCACTGTCAGAAGCCTAAGCTGGTTTGGAGAGGTCCACACTCTTGTTTTTCCTAAACATGGGTCTAGGATAAATGTTAATACTGTTAAGTAAGACTGGGTCTAGAGGGACAGCTTGTAGTAGAGTAATATCAGCCATATTTATAACCTTTACTTCACCTTCTTCCAGTACTTCACACCCTGGATCCTCCTCTAGAGTTACTTCGATATTATTACTATTTGGGTCGTCATGTTCCAAGCTCAGAATATCAAACGTATTGCTGCAAATAATTGGTAATGGGGTAACATCAGTTCTAGATTTTTTGAGTTGTATAGATGGAGAAGGAAGATTATTACGAGAAGAGAAATTTGGGCAGGATTGAGGAGCGTCAAGAGATGCAGAATTTTTTAAAGTTGACGCATTATTGGACAAGTTTGAATTTGGAAAGGATTTTAGGTTAGTTAGTGAATTTTTAGCCTTTGGATTTGGAGGGTTTACTGCTGAGTTGGTGGCAATTTTAAAAATTGAAGTTTGAACGTTAGGGTTTGTTATGAACGGCTCTAGCCTCCTAGTTTTCAGGGGTCCAGAATCTGACTTTTTCTTCCAGATTGAACCATCCTCCCCCGCTTTACCAATATTCACCGTTGCCGCCACTGCCTTGCCTTTGTTCTCCGTTTCCAGAATGCCATGTCCCGCATCTGAGTCGATCAATTTTACAGACCCTCGACAATCGCTGTAATCATGACCTTTCTTCATGCATGCAACGCAGAACTTTGGAGCATTCTCAAACTCCAAATTCTGCCAAAAACCTGAACTGGATCCACAGCCAATCCAAATACGATTAGGAAGATTTTTAGCTAGGTTAACTTCTACGAGAATACGCGCCTGACTAGGACGGGACACCATTGTTGTAGCCTCATCAAGTTTTAATGGATTGCCAATAAGATTGGCAATATAAAACAAAGCACCTTTGTCAAAAAAAGCACTGGAAGATGAGGGAGTGTAATCAATAATGGCATGACAGGGCAGTCATACGCTGCGTTAAACGTTGGAGTCCATTTAGAGACCACCATTGAAAATTTGAAGATGGACCATTGTCCACGGAGCCAGAGCCGATGATAATCTTTTTCACAGTGAAGTCTTATGAGGATGTGTTGATTATCAAGCAAGCCGATTGAAAAACCACCCCTCAGAGAAAATGTTTGGAATGCTTTCCTGATCGCTTCCATAGCCGGCCTGCCATAATTAAATTTTCCAACCAGCGTGTGACGAAAAAATTCAGCTAATAATTCAATATCTCCATCATCAAAATGAACAGGTGGTTCACCTTTGAAAGTGTAAGGTTTTTTTATGATTGGATTAGAATTTGAGGTGGGACTAAGAATGGATGCAAATGATTTCTTTGCCTCCCTAGCAAGGTTAGGTGGTTTGGCTGGTAAAGTTTGGCAGTCCGGTGAGGGATCCGCCATAAAGAGAGAGAGAGAGAGTTTAAACCAATCGAGAGATAAATCAAGAAAAAAAACTCTCTACTCCTCTTGACATGTGCTATTGGAGAGCTTATTAATATAGTGTATTTGAATTAAACAAATAATGAAAACTCTCTTTGATGCCATGGCTAGTCATGAACTGATGAGTTTTATGTACGCCTACTCATGCTATAATTAAATAGTCATGGACCCGACCGACACTGAGAAGACCTCGTTCATCACAGAAAAAGGAACATATTGCTATAAGGTAATTCCTTTTGGCCTCAAGAATGTAGGGTCTACGTACCAGAGGCTAGTAAACAAAATAATCGAGGATCATGGAGGTGTACGTTTATGACATGCTTACTAATAGCCTTAGGGCCGAGACGCATGTCTCTGACTTGGAGTGCACTTTCAACATGATGGTTAAATATTGAATGAAGTTGAATCCTTCAAAGTGCATCTTCGGAGTTGGATAAGATAAGTTTTTAAGTTTTGTCGTCAATCAACAGGGGATAGAAGCTAACCCAGAGAAAATCAAAGCTTTGATGGAGATGAAGACTCCTAAGACCATAAAAAGAAGTCCAGAGTTTGACCGGACAAGTGCCAGTGCTGAATAGGTTAGTATCTAGGGCAACAGATAAGTGTCTTCCCTTCTTCAAGGTGTTGAGGAAAGCCTTTAAGTGGAATAAGGAGTGCGAAAGGTTCTTTCAAGAGTTGAAGATCTACCTCATCTCCCCACTCTTATTGTCAAGACCTATTCAAGGAAAACAATTCTATTTGTACCCAGCCGCGTTTGAGTCTACCATTCACCGTGTTTGAGTCCTAACCCAAACAAACGAAGAATGTCGATCACGGGGTGTAGGAATCTTGGCTACCTCGGTTACCTTACGTTGGGATTTTCTAGGACCTCGTTAGGATCAAGACAAAATTTCCTAAGATGACCTCTTTGACTACAATGTGAACAAATAAAAACAAGTCGAAAGGTGGAACCTAAGGATTAATCTCTAAAGGATTTCCTTTGTGATTCTCTTAAAACTTTGGTTTTGACTTTATGGGTTTATTCATTACAAGTATCGAAGCCTAAACCGCACGTGTCATTTTTTATTTGAACCGTTCCTAATATTTTATCTAATTTCTCCGAATGACACTCCAAATCAAATTTGACTTTACTAGAGTCTTTTAGTTTATTTTCTAAATCTAAAATGTGAGGCTCTAATAAAACATTGCGCTCTTCAAACGCGAGAAGCTCATTTTTTAAGGATTCCATTAAACCTTTAAGGCTATCTCTCTCTCCTTCTACATATTCAAGCTTCTCACGAAGAGCTCTCTCCTGTGTCCTAAGGTCTTCCACTAATGCACTCTCATCAATGACCTTGAGACACTCTCTTAAACTATCTTTTAACTTCAAATTTGTTCTTTTTAATTTAATAGATTCTTCATATAATTCTTGAAACATAATTTGAAGTTCACTCACATCAACCTCATTTTTACTTTCACTCTCTCTTTCTTCTCCACTCTCACTACCATCCTCTCTTTGGGATTCACAAACAAAAGCCTTGGAAGTGTCATGTGTTAAAATTTCATCAATAAAGGAGTGCTCACTTTCACTCACATGACTTGCTATAAAAGCCACAAAGTTGGACTTAGTGGGGGAATCGGGTCCCTCTTCCTTATCACTATCACTAAGGGTTGCATTGTAGGAAATTGGTTACTTACCCTCTCTCCTTAGTTTTGTGGGGAACTCTTTTTCCCTCTGGCCATAACCCTCAAAACCGTAACACCTATTTGACTTGTCCTTATTTAAATTTTCATTAAAAGTTTTAGGGATCTTTTCGGTTTTGTCATGCTTAGAATTTTCAAATTTCTTAAAATCATTTTTAAATTTATCTTTGTTAAACTTAAGAAATTTTTTAAACTTCCTAGAAAACATAGCCATATCTTCCGAGTCACTCTCACTTTCACTCTCTACTACTTATTTTTCCTCCTTTCGGGCTTTTAAAGCAATGCGCTTATCTATTTTCTTTTCAGTTTTAGAGGGAAACATGTCTAGTTCATAGGTTTGTAAATCACCTACGAGCTCCTCTAATATTGTAGAGGCTAAAGTGGGTAAAGAATTTGACACGGTCACCTTAGGAATAAATCAATCGGGTAGGGACTTTAAAATTTTCTTTACTACTCGATTTTCGGGTATTTTCTCTCCCAAATTAAAAGATGAATTAACTTTATCGGAAAGTCTAGCATAAAATTCATCAAATGTTTCTTTTTCATTCATTTTAATGGTTTCAAATTGAATGGTGAGGTTTTGGAGTTTAGAAGCTTTTACGACACTAGTTCCTTCATGAGTGAGTTATAAAACATCCCAAGCTTCTTTTGCGGTTTCACACGTCATAATGTGACAGAATTCATCCAGTGTGACCGCGCTAAACAAGGCATTTAAACAACGGGAATTAAAATTTACATGTTTAAATTCATTCTCACTCCATCTATCGGTGGGTTTGGGAGCGCGTTCATTTTCAACTAAATATGTAGGTGGGGACCATCCGTCAACGTCTGACAACCAAACCCTCTCGTCGAAAGAACTAAGTGTCGATTTAATGCGCGCTTTCCAATACGCGTAGTTGGAACCATCGAAAATGGGAAATTTTGAAAATGGAAAAAATTCCATTTTAGCCAAAAATATTTGAAAGGACCTTAACGCAATAAATTAGCGCTCCGGCTCTGATACCAATTTGAAAATGATAGGACCCCCAATTTTAAATTTTATAAAAAGTAATTTCCTTCTAGATGCGGAATAAAGATTCTTCAACTAAACAAGTACATAAATCAAATTATAATTTCTTTTAAATTAAAATAAAACTAAACTTAAAGTGAAATTAAATTAAACAAGAAATACATTTTTCACTTAAACATATTAAATCAACCCAAGTCCTAGAAATTTTTCTAACAATTAATTAATTCATTTTTGCAAATTAGGCAAAACCAAATTTTATCCAATTAAATTAATGACTTGAACTAAATTAATTAAACATTACACAAATTAATTTTAGCACCAACTTAAGCATGAGTAGTAATTTAAACCATATTTTATCTTTTAGCCCTAATCATACATGTAGGTGATATAGCAAGATAAAATATATCACAAACCACTACACCATAATGTATGAGGAAAAACAAACAACGGGACAAAACATCGAATGGCCCGAGCCTCAAATCCAATAAGTACGGTTTTATAAGTACAAGACAAAAAGACTTACAACCCTCGACTTGACTCCGTTTAAGTCCCGACGCTCCTTTTTGTACACACCTCTGCCTAGCGAATAACCACGGAGGTCCACCGCGGTCTCAGAATCCCCCGATCGGACTTTTCTCGGTCACCGCCACCCGAACAAGGAGCCTTTCTCCAAGTGGGTGTGTCACAGTAAACAAACATCTTCTTTGTGGGATGTAGAAGTAAACCCAAACTTATCTTCTTTTTGGTGTAGAGAAAAACACAGTGTCAAACACTCCAAGCAATGATATATATTAAGGAACTTAGAATAAACAAACTATTGGGTGTGTATGTGTTTTTGGTGAATTTAATCCATGAAAATCAAACACAAAACATGGAACTTTTTCTTGAAAGTTTTGCTCTTTCTAAAAACTCTTAGAATGTGAAAAATTTAGTTTGAAAAAGTTGGTTTCCTCACTTGATAATTCTGTCAAAAAGTAAAGGGTAAAACATAGTGGGAACATGGAGAAAACTACAAAAAACTGCCAAAAAATATTCCCGCTAAAGTCGTTCGAACGACTTTTTCATTCGAACAACTTTTCGTTCGAATGACTTTACTAACGATGCTCCAGAAACGAAAAATAAACCTCATTATAAATCTCGTTAGAATGACCTGGAAGTTCGTTCGAACGACATGGAAATCTTGTCTGAAGGTTGAGAAGAAGCTTCCGTTAATCCAAAAGAGAAGAGATGCTGAGAAGATAGAGAGGGACTTGAGGTATGATCTTCAGAAGGAAGTTCCAGCTAAGTAGGATAAGGGTCGGTAAATGGATAATCTAAAAGATTAGATAGATGTTGTAGTCAAGGAAGCTTTGGACAAGGCAAAGGCTCAAGTTGTGGTTGAGTTCAAAGAGTCTAACGAGTTTGGGGATTATGCATTTGGATACCTTGAAAGAGGGATAAAAAATGCAGGTCGATGGGCCTCTCTAAAGAACGCCACCTCCGGGATTCTGACCACCAAGACTTTGAAGGACTTGATTTGAGTGGCCCCCTACTCGGCACTGCCCTATCCGAGGTGGAGAATCCGACTGAGACTCCTGAGTTTAATCCTACGGAGTACACTAAAAATATCGAAGATGCAGTCGAAGGCGGTGTCAATGGTGATGGGGCTAACACTCAGATGCCTATACATAATGTCGTCATTTCTCCCTCTGAGATTCCCCTTGAACAGACCCAAGTTTAACTATATTCTGGGATGTTGTGTGTGGCCTTGTTAGCCCTTGTCTGTTTGATTTAATTTATGAATTTTTTTTTTTTGGATTTTGATTATTTACTCTGTCTGTATACTCCTTAATCATCTTTGTTGGAAGAATTTTGTTAAATCTTTGAATGACGAATGCTTGCATTGTTTATTTTTGCCGTCTCTTCTTGTTATATTATATTTTTTTATCTTGGTTATGCACTCTGTTTGTTTGGCAAAAGCTACTGATGTTTTACCAAGTAACCATAATTGAATGGCTTATAACTTAATATCATCAGTTAACAATTTTCTTCTCACAAATCATCTCATCCTTAGACGAGATAAATATAACCAAATAAGTGATTGAATTTAATAAGTCCCCTCTCGTCATTTTAAGAGTGTATGGTCGAGATCTACCTTATCCTACACTGTTGTCTCGGCCGAGAGAGTTCTCCACCAAATTAATGATGTTGTGATAAATCGTAATGAAATGATTTTTGAATTTGAATTCATCAAATTCCCCTATCGTCGTTTTGAGAGGGTATGGTCGAGAGCTACCTCATACTACACTGTCGTCTTAGCCGAGAGAGTTTTTCACCAAATTAATGATGTTAACATAAACCATAATGAAATAATATTTTTTAATTTGAATTCACCAAATTATGTTGTTATATCACAAGTCCCCTCTCGTTATTTTGAGAGTGCTTGGACAAGAGCAACCTCATCCGACACTGTCGTCTCGGCCAAAATGATATTAAGATATTATTCCCCCCTCTCGGTGTTATTGAGAATCCATGGGATAGGTTAGCCCCGCCCGGATTGTCATGTCAATGAGATCAAGGTCACCACATAAGTGATGTTCCATAGCTTAGGATGAATTTAAACATAAATTTGAACTACTCATACAACAAGAATAGGAGAGCACACTTGCATTTTTTTCATTCATAACTTTTCTTCTCATATAATGATACAATGATAGAAGAAAAATATACAATGTCCTATTGATAATACTTCTTTAGGTGATTATCATTCCAAGGATTTGATAATAGCTCTCCCTCCAAATTCTCGAGTCAATATGTTCCAGGAACTACCTTTTCTGTTACTCTATAGGGACCATGCCAATTATGATGGAGTTTATTCGACTTTTTCCAAGCCTTCTTCAAAACCAAGTCTCCTATTGCTAATGGCCTAGCCTTCACTCTTTTGTTGTAGAATCTAGCAGTTCTCTGCTGATAGGATGATTGCCTCATCTTCTCTCCTCTCTTCAATGAGGTCTATATCCAACCTCATCTCTTCAACATTTGTTTATGGGTCGTAGGTATGAACCCTATGACTTGGAAAACCAATTTCTATAAGAAGCATAAAAGGGGTTTCTCCTATCAGAGTTCTCTCTGACGTCCTATAGGCCCAGAGGACAGAATGCACTTCATCAGTAAAAAGACCCTTGACGTCTTATAACTACTTTTTTATCCCATCCAATATGGTTTTGTTAGTCACCACAATTCTTCCATTTGCATGGGGTCAGTATGAAACTGAATAGAACTGTTTGATGTCGGCCCTTTTATAGTAGGCCTCCAACGATGAGTTTTTGAACTATTTTCTATTGTTTGAGATGAGGGTATGAGACAGATCATATCTACAAATGATGTTCCTCCAAATAAGTTTGAAGGTTTACATCTTAGTGATGGTGATCATGTCCTCTTCTTTAACTTATTTTGAGAAGTAGTCGATCACCACTATGAGGTGTTTATAGTTGCCATTTGGTCTAGCTAAGGCATTGGCTCGACCATTGTCTACGAGAGGGATCCTTTTGAGCTTTATCTCATTGAAGTGCTTCAGCATTGCCTTTACCCTGGATACATACTTAGCCATCCTTTCATCCTTAACATCATACACTCCTAGGATTTAGTTTACTACTAGTCTGGAATCACTGTGAACTAATAACTGACTTGCATTCAGTGCTTTGGTAAGGGAGAGACCGAAAAGAAGGGCCTCGTACTCTGTAAGGACACAAGTCTCCGATTGAGTGTTAATGTAGTGTTGGATCAATTATGGACAAAAATATTTGAGTCATAGGATAGTGTTCAATTGTATCCATCCAAGCCTATGATGTCTTTGTTGAAGACGTAGCGGCCAAGATTATAAAGCTTCATCATATGTCGGGTTTAGTTTGCCTCATTTTTACGTCAACAACATTGTTCCAATGCTCCTAAGGTATGAATGCATTTTATATATATATATACAGGAGCTTGGAAATTTATGAGTGCATTTTATAAAAAAAAAATTATACATCATAAATGTCAGAGACGAAACTATAATTAAAGGCGAGGTTACAATCCAAAGTGAAAAATAAACTTACAGATTTTGGTAAAAGAACTAATATCCAGTCCCGTCTCGGCTAAGATGTCAGGGGTCAAGAGGTACTCATATTTAATAAGACCACCACCCTCACCTTGAACTATAATCATCCTCATCTTCTCCTAGTCATTTAGGCTCAAGCCTGGGTTAAGCTTCACAGCCATGGACACTTTATCCCATTTTTAGGGACCCTCGGCTCAAAGGAAGAACATACGTGATTTGTGGGAAACTCCCATGTGCCAGATACGAAGAAATATCTTGGCTTCCAATCATGGTTGGATGTTTGGTTGATGAATATAACTTTCTTCATCGTCTTCTTGGCCATAAAGTGGTAGTATCCAGGCTGAGCCCTTATACAAGAGACATTGTAGCATTCCTTGAACACGCTAACTAGAAGCTTGGTGCCAGGATAAAACTTCTAGAGAAAAATAAAGCCGAGTAAAATTCTCCAACCGTTCGAAGAAAGCTGAGAAAGAGCTAAGTCTAAATTAGAAAGGATGGCACGTATAACGGGATGTACAAGAAGACGACCGCTAAAATCTCATAAATCGTAACCTCGCCTGGTCGACCACTAAAAGCTCTTTTAGACTCGTCGGGAGCTCTCATTAAGATATCAGAGTTTATTTCGTACAGGTGCCTTCAATATAAGAGGTTAACATCGCTAACTGAACTCGAAAACATTTGAGCATAATTGGTATCCAATGGTTCCTAAACCTCATCTCCTAAGTTGACGACATTGGCATTGGTACCCCACTTGGAAATCTACCCTGAAATTCCCCCTCGGTTATAGATGAGATGGGGACTACTGTTTGAATTGGGGGATGGGCAATGGTTACTCTCGGCTCCTCACGGACTGATTCATTAGCAGGATCGTTTGCTTCATCATAATGATATATCACACTGTCGGTTGTACGGGAGTTATCGGAAAGAACCTCTACCTCATCAAAGTTTATTGCTCCTGTCTCGGCAGTACGGCAGGAAAGCACTCTCAGGGGATGAGCAAAAGAGTCAACTTTAACCAAGACCCTAGCCGAAACCCTAGACGATGAAGGATTGTAACCATACGAAGATGAGATGTCAATAGCATCATCGCTCACAGACGATTTCACACTCATCGTATCTCCATTAATAACAACTATTGGAGGATAACTTGTAGAAGGTTCCTCTCGTCTCTCAATTATAGGAGGGCAAAAGGTTGGAGGATTGTATCATCTCTCAACTATGGGAGGACGGATGACAAAAAGGGGAACTGGGAATATTAGGCGCAAAGAAAATGCTTACGCCTCGCATTTAGCCTCGACTTTGACCTCGTACTGACGAATCTCACTAAAGATCATGTCCCTAAGGTTTGGGAATTGGTCAGTCAGTGGTCAGTCAGCTCGTACAGTTTCCTTAACATTCAAAGGGAGAGCTTCAACTTAGAGCTAAAATGACCAAACAACTTATAATTTTGACCATGTTGACCAAAGGATCAAAAAAGTAAGATAAAACATTTTTATCTAAAAGGCTCAAGAACACCGCGAAAAAGATGACCGTAGTTAGCCCAAAAACTTCACAAAGGGAATAACATGCCAAAAAAATGATTGAGGGGACCACCAATCTTATATTGAATCCCAAAAAACCCACGATCAACCTTTAAAAAGCCCAAAAATTAACAAAGAAACTCGCTAAAAAGGTTTCACAGTCATCGAAAAAATAGTTATTCTTGAAATAGGGTAAAATCAATGGAAAAACTAACAGTAAGGAAAAAATGGAGTACCTGGAAGAGTTTATCACTCGAAAGAACCAAGAGAAAACCTAAAAATGGTCGAAGAAGTGATCGAATAAGAGAGAGAACTGTTTTGGAAAAATTGGTTCTAGAGAGAGAGTGTGTGTATGCACGAATAAATAAGGAAGAAGAAAGAGAAAGTTTAAAATCATATTAAATATCAACGATGATGGGGCTTAACTTCTAAAGCACCATCATTAGGGTGCAGTTCCCAGGTTGCACATGCCATCGTCACTTTTTAGGCAATACGTTAAGCTCGTGATTAGATGACAACTGTAATTTATTAATAATTGTCAACTAGTTTGCACCTGACATGGAAGAGATGTATCGTCAGTATTAGAACTCAGACATTTATCCCTCAGCTTCCATACATTGAAGGCTAAGGGATAGGGGTGATTGATTTTCCCAAGTGTACCCTTGTCACTGCCTGGGACTAGTTCCTCTCAGGCCGACCTTATATAGCTCACTTCTCGCAAGAAATCCAGCAAAAAGCAATATCAGTGTCATCCAGTACCCAAGCCGAGACCATATGCCATCACTATAAACCTACCTATATCATCTCGTCTGCCTTGCCAATAGTTGAGACCTCCTCAGTCTAGCCATATGCTCATCTTGGCCTGATGCACATCAACCAAGGCCCCACTCAATAGTCATTAGCAGGTGACCAACAAGACTTTGGGGGGTATCTTACTCGGCCTGGCTGACACTTCCATCACAGCAGACACATTTGGCACCTGACAAAGAACATGGGATGGAGCACACGTGGGAGAGGGAATGTGGCCTGCGATACCCAAGTGGATAAAAATGTTGCAACAGTATCTCCCTCACGTGTGAAGGATATTTCATCACCATAATCTATTCGTGACAAGGACATATGGTATCACATCACTGGATGGCACATACAAGACATGCCAAGTGTGTGCATGGGGTGCGCACTACACCACCCTAATAATATAAATACTCACATTCTTCTACCTTGAGAAGGACCTTAATTGAAACCCTGTTAAAACTGTAGCATAAAGAGAGAAAACTGAGTGATCTGTATCCAAGGGCCATTAGAGCCCTTTGTTAGTGGAATTTATTCACACGTAGAGTGGAGTAGGCCTAGATAGGCTGAACCACTTATATACTATCTTATCTGCTCTTTGCATCACCTCCTTCTACATTTATATATCTGTTTATACTTCATTGCTATACTGGATTGAGCTTACATCATCGATTAAGTAAATAATAATTTCTTCAAGTGGCTTTGAGCATTCTTCATTCCAAGCCTGACCCTTCTCCTTCTTCAAGAGCTGAAAGAACTGTCGATAGTTCTTAGAGGACTTAGATATCAAGAGATTGAGTACTACTAATACTTCTGTTAGATTTTGAACATCCTTAATCATCTTTAGTGGTTGAAATTTTTTTATCGCCTCGATCTGGTCAGGGATTTCTTCGATCCCCGTTTACCTAATCAGGTAGCCCAAGAACTTCCCGGACTAAACTCTAAAAGAGCATTTGGTTGGATTTAGCTTTATTTTGTAATATATGGGTACTTTTAATTTCTTAGTCAACTCCTCCAGGTGGTCTCATTTGAGCTTACTTTTCATAAGAATATCGTATATATACACTTCCATAGTGTCACCTAACTAATTTTTGAACATCTTGGTGACCAATGACTAATAGATTGATCGTGAATTTTTAAGCCCAAATCACATGACTTTATAATAGTATAGGCCAAGGGTAGTGATGAGTGAAGTCTTCTCCTAGTCAGGTCTGAACAAAGTGATTTGATGATACCCAAAGTAAGCAACTGAGAAACTCATACATTCGTGTCTAGGGGTGGCATCCACCAACTTGGAAGTCTTCAACAAATGAAAGTTTTCTTTGGGAAAGGCTTTGTTCACGTCAATGAAGTCTAAACAGACTCTCCAGTTTTCATTGAATTAGAGAATCATTCGAGGAATTGAACTTAATTAATGGACCTTTCCTCCACAAGTTTCCCATATTTTCTTCCACCACTTTTTCCTTTACGTGGGCTCCTCGGCGTGCCTTCTATATGATAAGCGGAAATTTCATATCCATACAGAGTCAGTGGAACATGATTTTAAGATCAATCTCGAGCATATCGGGTGGCTACCAAGAGAATACATCTTGATTCATTTTGAGTAGAGATATCAATCCTTCCTTTTCATGACTAGTAAATAGTTTGCAAATCGGAAATTTCTTCTCTATGTGTAATTCATCAAAGGTGACTTCTTGTAATGTTTCCTTGACTCTATCTATGGGAGAGATCCTTATTTCTTCCACTTTGGTCTCCCATAGTTTAGTTTCAATTTGCAAGGAGTAAATCCGTTGGTGGTCACTTCCTCTATGACTAAATTCTCTTTTGCTTATGTCTAATGGCAATGATAAAGCGTTGATGGGTAATAACCTGATTCCCTCTTATCTCTATTATCCCCAGTTAGTGATGCATTTGAGCTTCTGGTGGTAGGTGGAAGGTTCCTCCTTCATCACATGGAGCCAACCTCTACCCAATATAGTGTTTTAGGGCAATTCAATGTCTACGACCAAAAAATTCTATCAACTTAGATGTATTCCTTATTCGTACTGGTAGAACCACCTTTCATAGTGGCATGGTCATTTTTCTAGTGAAGTCAGCCAAACGGATGGTTTTTTGCTTCAGATATTCGATCTTGAGGTTAATCTTATTGAACAATTTCAGGTCTATGACCTCTAAGGAGCTTCCATAGTTGACTAATAGCTTGTCCACATCCTAATTGACATATCTAAGAGTGATTACTAGCGCATCATGATTCGTAGTTCTGATCCCGACCAAGTTTTCCTCGTAAAAGACTATATGCTTGTTTTAGTCAACATCTTCTAATCAATGACACTTGCTCGCTAGGGTTTTAGCATAGTCAATCTGAGAAGCCTTCATAACTATAATAACATTCTTCAATTCCATCCAAATAACATTACATTGAATCTAATTCAATAATGGGGCACCTTGGAAGACCGCGAACTCCTGCCCCCACCTCATCATTATCTAGGATATCATCCAATTTTTGGTCACGTCCCATATGATCTTTTTCGCTCTTCTTCTCTTTGTTGTTGTCTAGATGGACTTCCCAGGCAAGATCTTCTATATGTAACTTCAGTGCCTTATGGTTTTCCATTTTGTGCCCATTTTCCCTATGGTAAGAACATCTCAGGGTAGTCTTTCTCTTCGATGAGTTCCCTGTCACCTTCCTTGTCCACTTAAAATATTATTGATCCTTAATCATGTTCAATACTTTTTAGATCAACTCTTTAAATAAAATCTTGATCACTTGGTAGAGTCTGCCTTAGCATTACTCTTAGGTCCTCCATTCGGCTCTTGGCCCTTTATTGGGAGTTTACTCTTCGTCTCCTCTCTTTTTTGTCTTCAGTCGATAATTATCTTGTTGTGTGACATCCACCATGTCACCCACTTTGGCATACTTCTCAATTATCAACATGATATTTTCGATGGTGTTGGCCTCGTTCTTAATAAAGGATTGATGTAGTATAAAATTGTTTGACAGGCCGATATTGAATGAAGCCACAACTACCTTCTCAGAGAAATCCTCCACTTAGGTCTCCCAATATCACCGAGCATATTCATATAAGGTTTCCCAGGGATTCTTCTTCATAGTGACTCCATTATATTTGGATGGGAACTGCTGGTGATAAATCAAGCGATAAAAATCTCCACAAGTTGTTTGAGGCTAGTGACTGACATATGCGATAAATTTTCAAACCACTTTTATAAAATATTCTCTAGACTAGAATGGAATATGCTATACATGAGAGTATCATTGTTGCTCCAGAGGGTCATAACATGCAAATACCGAAAAACATTGATGGGATTAGTCTTTCCATCATAGATTCTGAACCTGGGGATGATAAATTCTTAGGAAGTTTTGGCTCTTCTATTGACATTGATAAAGGATACTTTTTAGTTCCTTAGTGGATCTAGTCCATCAATGAGCATGGTGTTCATCCATCTCTTATTAGATGAAATTTTAGTCATTTTTCTTATCGTGGAGAATGCCTTCGTGATCTCTTCTGTCTAGTGAGATCTTATGCCTGGACTGATCCTGATCACACTACGAACTCCTTCCTCAGTTGTGAGTTTTTCTCGCCTGAGGTATAGGGGTTTGGATGTGGCATTTGTGTTTGTCCTCGTGGAGATCATGCTCCATTCTTTCCAAATGACCCTTAAGTTGATCCTTCTCCTCTCATTAAAGGCATGTGACATCCTCCTATTGACGAAGTAGTTATTTAAAGGCGTCCACAAGTCGTTAAATTTGATTGGTTCATGGAGGTTCTTTTCTTTCCACGGTCTTTTCCTTCAGGGAGTGATAATGAGAGTTGAGAGTATTGTGACTCCTATTTTCATGGACCTCAGACCTAAACATAGGTGGTTCAGGTCCATTTTGATCATTCTAATAGTTGCAGTCAGATGGAAAGCATGGGTTCTGAGTGAGACATAGTTGTTCATTAGTTTTTTTTGGCTGAAAAAAGGAAATCGTTTCCCATAGATGACATAAATTCTAGTTGGTAAAATCCTACTATTATAGAACAACACAATTAAGTTTAGCAAGGTAAATAATTATAATCACATGAGAATGTAATACATACGTGGTTCAGTAATGTGCTTACATCCACGAGTTATTTTCTCTCTTATTATTAATCAATTCTCAATAAAAAAAAATATTACATGCCCATTTTCTGAGGGGTGTGGGTTACATTTAAAAGAAAAAAAAGAAATAAATCAAGTTGTGTGGGACTCTATGACCTTAGATAACTATCGTGACTTTATTGACTGAATCTAATTTTGAGATTTTTACTAATCAGACTCAATTTGCTTTTATTCTTGAATCATGCTCTTATTGTCTTGAACCGTGGTAATTGAGGAGACTAGCGTACGCGTGTCATCTTCTCAAACATGGTCGAATGATTCCCCCACAACTTGGATCCTAGGTTAGTCACGATCTTCCTAGTTTTCTCAGTTAGTAGTAGTGAACATGTGTTTATTACTCGCCAACTGAACTTGCGACTAATTTCCTTGAACTCATAAATTTCTCGTGAGATCATACATGTTATTGAAACTTATAAACTAACTAATTATTTTGCATAACCAACTCATTTTAATTCACTGCTATAGAATATTTATTTCATTACTACAAAGCTTATTCTCGTTGGTAAAAGAATTCTTTGGCTTCATCTCAAAATTCACTACCTCAAAAAGCTATTTTTCACTCAGATGCGCACAGGATTTGTCATGGATCGATCCATGACTAAATTTGTCATTACCTATGGCCATGGAAAATGGAAAATTAAGATAAAGAGTAACATTTGTCCCCGATTTTTTCCATGATAACTTCTTAAAACATTTTTTGTGGCCAAAGACTAGGACAAAATTCGGTGCGGTGCTTTGGCACGACCCATAGTTGTAACAACTTTTTAAACCTTATTTTAAAGTCATAAACAGAAAATGACATTATTTTGTGATTATATGTAAGGATTTTTCTCTCTCTTTATTTTCTCACAGCAACACAACTAGGGCTTTATCTTTCTTCCACTCCCCCTTCAAGAGTTTTCTACCATTCTCAGCTTTAGCAACCACAAGTAATATTTATCAAATCATGTATTATTTTATCGTAAAGGTTGAGTTCAAATTTTAGATTTTTTAAGTGTATATGTTTGTGTTATGTTTACTTTGTTTATAAATGATTTAAAACCCAACAAAACCCATTGAGAGGTTTGAATCTATAGGGAGAGTTGAGGGAGACTGTGGATGGGTTGGTTAGTAAGTATAAGTGGCATATTCAAAGGGGTGTTAGAGGATACAATAAAAATGGGTAGCCAGGGAGAGGTTTGGGTCTTCTTTGTTTTCATTAGGTACAAGACATGTTCACTACAATTCTCTTTAAAAATTTTGAATGTTCACCCCATTGAACTAGTCATTTCACTACACCCTTGGGCAAAAATGTCACTTTTTTTCCGTAAAATATTGCCACGGTCCTCAACTGTGATAAAAAATACATATATGTTGTCACGGTCAATAACCATGACAACACATGAAAAAAAAATTATCACAGTCACAGTCCTTGATCATGACAAGGACCGTGACAAAAAAAGTCAGAACTTCAACCCTACCCCCCCCCCCCTAAACACACACTTTTCCTCCTCTCTCTCATCAACTCGGCTGCCTCTCTATCCTAAGTAAAAAAAAACTTTTTTCACCCAAATGTATGATTTACACATTTTAATTTTGATATATATATATATATATGTGTGTGTGTGTGTGTGTGTGTGTGTGTGTGTGTGTGTGTGTGTGTAGTTATGGTTATTGAATGCATCTATTTATCTGTTGTAAAATAGTTGTATTTACACGTATGGCTTTGATATGGTTAGAAAACAACTTGTGCAAAACCTAGGTTTGAATAATATCACTTTGATATTTGTTTGGACTTGAATATATGTGTTAGTTTTTTGTAAATTAGTTGTATTTGCATGTATAGCTTGATATTATTAGAAAACAACTTATGCAACACGTAGGTTTGAAGTTTAAAGCAATTTTACTTTGATATTTATTTGTGCTTGAATATTTGTGTTTATGTGTTGTAAATGTAATCATTTTCGCTGAAAAATAAATTGTTGGTTTATTTAAAAATGTGAAGGATTTTGGAATTTCATACATATAATCTATAAGTATAATGTGAATAATTTGTGGGTTTATTTAAAAATATAATCTAGAATACCATGAACGTTCTACCATAATTTATAATTTGGTATATATACGTGGCTTAGGGTTTCAACCTAGGTTTTGAAAATTAGATTCGATTAGGTAATAAAATATAATTAAAATCAATTTCGTATGTATACCTGGCTTAGGGTTTCAACCTTAGTTTTGAAAATTAGATTCGATTAGGTTCTAAAGTATAATTAAAACCAATTTAGTGTGTATACGCGACTTAGGATTTCAACTTAGGTTTTAATAATATGTTTTGAATAGGTTATAAAGTATAATTAAAACCAATTTGGTATGTATGCGTGGCTTAGGGCTTCAACCTCGGTTTTGAAAAGTAGATTCGATTAGGTTATAAAACACAATTAAAACCAATTTGGTATGTATACGAGGTTTAGTGTTTTAACTTTGTTATCTAAACATGACTGGTTGTTAATTAGATTGCACTTGTGTCTGAGTTAACTAATGATTTAAATACCTACGGGGATAAAATAACTTGTAAAAACACCCTTTTTTCACACGTAGTAAGTAATGATTCCTAAAATATCTTATAGGGTATCCTCTATATAAAGAGTGGGTGGGTGAGACAAATAGTCTTGCAGGGATTTGTACCATAGAGGTGCTAATAGGATTGTAAAATTTTCAAAGAGGTGTCTCAATGATGAGGATTTCTCATATTTGTGCGCATGTTGTAGAAATGGAAAGTGTTGGAGTGGAAAACAATTGAAATACATCTGCTTAGATGGGATATGAAATATGATTACTGCGTGTGGGTTTTTCATGAGAAAATATGAATAACCTCCACTACAATCGTCAAGTAGGAAAGCAGCGGAAGGACATGAGGATCCCCCCTAGAGCATAATATGTTAAATAATCTAATATATGATTCCTACAGAGTTCATGTGGCAGAAGAAAATGAGGATTCTGATAAGGAAGACAATCATCTTATGGTGAAGCTTATAGTGCTCATAACGGTGTTAGGATAAACCTTGACGATGAATACCAAAGTTTGAAATTAAAATCGACCCAACCGTTGTACCCTAACTTTGATAAAGATCAAATAACTTTGCAAGCCATGGTTGGTTCACATAGTTCAAGAGCTGTTTTTGGTTGTCTAGAAATAGCGTGACTAGAATCTTGCATTGGGTGAAGGGTTTACTCCTTGATACGTCACGAATATTATATATTATTGCCAATTTTACTTATTCATTCTAGTACAATTGTATCCATCAATTCCCGTATTTAAGCTCATATACTGTATAACCTTTGTGTTATATATATATACAGTCAGGCTCTCCAACATACCTCTAAGCAACATACATATGAACATACCCATTTTTTAAAATAGTAAGAAAAATAATTTTGAGATAATATTTTTATATGGATTCATGATGTTTCAGTGTGCCCCTATAAAAAAAATCAACTGAAAATAATGGTTTTATTATTTTTAAAAAATAGGTAAAAAAACTGACAGTTTTTAGCCTTTAAAATCGTTAGTTTTTTACCATTTTTTTTAAAACAACAAAACACATTATTTTGAGCTGAATATTTTTATAGGAGCACACTGAAATATCATGAACTCATATAAAAAATATCAACTGAAAATTATTTTTTTTACTATTTTCAAAAAAAGGTATGTTCATAGCTATGTTTAATGAGGAATGTTGGAGAGCCTAACTCTCTCTCTCTCTCTCTCTCTCTCTCTCTCTATATATATATATATATATGTGTGTGTCTGTGTGTGTGTGTGTGTGTGTGTGTGTGTTTTGCGGGGTATAAATGAGCTTTTGTAGGTATTGGAACACTTAACGGTTCAATTGGTGCTATTTGAGAAGTTTTCAATGCAGTACGCAGTTTCAGGGGCATTTTGTAGTCATTTCAGCATTCGAGCTTCGTGCCTGAACCCTTTACAAAAGTTGTATCCCTTCGAGTCATCTTCGTGTATCCGTTGATGGTGCGTTAATCCAAATCTAAAGATAACATTATAACCATTTTCCCAAGGAGCATCTTCTTAGTTTTTAAGGCAAAACCTTGGGTATGAAACAGAGTGTCGATCGATTGATTAAATGTGATCGATTGATCGATGGTTCGATTTTTTTCATAAAAGGAAATCATTAGGTAATTTTCAATTTTATCGATCGATCAATTGATGCAAGCATATTTTTGGTAAGTTGACTTATTATTTTCTTTTCCCTTTTATTTTAATCCAACTTACTTTATAGTTGAAAGTTGGATATTTGTTAGAGATATTCATAGTTTAGTTAAGTTTACGCTAGTTAAGGTTTGGGAGCTCCTCTATTTCTCTCTTCTAGGGTTATAATGTGGAAGGGTGTTCATCCATTTTAGAAAATACACTGGCGAGGAAACCCATATTAAGGAGGTGCCTCTGCCCAAAATTGTCAATAAAAGTTTTAGAGCAAGGGGGGCTAGTCCCAAGTTGGAAACTATAGAAAAAAGGTAATAGCCAAGGGGCCCATCATAAGAAACCCTCTAAACAATGTTGAATCCAAAATCAAATGTTAGTTGGATGAGGAGGGGCTCAACATGAGGGGCCCCTCATTCTAAATCTCAAGCAATTGAAATGCAGCTCGGACGATGAGGGGTCACCAAAAGCCTCCCATCATCCTAAAGCCCACATCACAGTGAGTAAACAAGGATGAGGAAGGCCTATAATGAGTATCCCCTCGTACTAAGATTAAGGCCACGAATAATTGACAAGTATGAGGAGGTTCCATCACGACCAGCCCTGCATCCTAAGACCAAAGCCACAGGAAAAGGCCAAAGCAATGGGACTCATTGCGAGCAACCCCCTCTGCCCCAAGTAAAATATCAAAAAAAAAAAGGAAGGGCAAGGAGGTCCACCTAGAGTGGTCCCTTTTCCCCAAATAACTTACTACAAAAATGACGCAGGGCGAGAAGACCCGCCTAAAGTGGCCTCCTCCTCAAGATTTATTATCCAGGAAATAATAAAGTACTAATATTTTTTTTCTTGTACAGGTAGCCTCGTTGAGAAAGCAAGACCCAAAGAGACTAATCGAGATTTCCTGAGAGTTTTGTTTTGGTGGCTGAGTAACAAGGTTTGTTGAGCAAGCTCAACCACTTAGTTTTTAAGATGGAGAGAATTCTAGTAGAGAGACCCTATGAGTCACTCAATTCCATACACAACTCACACTTTGTCAGAATTGAAGGTGAGTAGCCAAGGTGTTGATCAAAAGAAATGAACTTTTTAAATAAATGATTTTAGAGAGGGTGGTTCTCAAGGCCACTCTCAAGTTTACAAAGTTTGTACAAAAAGTTACCATTGAAAAAGATATTTACCAAATAAGATATTTTTTCACCATTAGGAGACATATTTTATTTTTGACTTTGGTTCACACAAGGTGACGTGTTTTAGCGGGGACAGGCGACTGCAGACCTATACTACAAGAAAAATGAATATTAGGGAAGGAAGTATTTGGGACGACCGTGTCATTTTGTCCCTTATGCTATACCAAAAGGGACGGTTGTTACCATCCCTAATACCCATTTTTGCATCAATTGAAATTACCTTTTGGGACGGTTTTTACCATCCTAATTAGGTTTCCACAATATGAGTAGTACCAAAAGGGACGGTTTTTACTATGTGTTACTTATGAAACTTCTTGAAGACCTTGGAGGCAGTGTCCATTGATGTGGGTCACGCATTACCCATTCCAAATTTCTTACCAGGCCCCAATCACAGGACCCTCATACATTTGACGACTCCGCTGGGTAGGTATCCTCTCTTTTATGGACAAAGAAAGTTTTAATGTTTTTAAGCAGTTGATCTTTGAAGACACTCCATCTGGGAATGAAGTGTAAAGTGGCCATACTACCCAAGAGGATGTGTTGGTGATCGTAGATAGAGCACTTGCCCCTCAAAGAGGACAAACTAGTGCAACACCAGTTGCTCCATTATCATGTATGAATCTAGCGAGCACCTTTTTTGAGTTTCTGAAACAAAATAACATGGATTTGGCAATTCTGAGCCAAAGTTGTGTAACACCAGCGGCAGCCCCCTCTGGAGGGCCAACTGCTGCAGGAACAACAATAGTAGGGGTGGCTCCTCCGACAAAGGTGGTACCAGAGCAAACAACAACACCATTGAGTTCACCAGCAACAAAGAATGTGAGTTTAGATGAGTCTCCCTTAAAGGCTATTACGATAGAGGAACTAAAGAAAATATTCTCCTCATTTCAGAGGGAAACTTATCATCTATATAAAGAGGTTATAGAACCCCTATCCGGAAAGTGTGAATGAGAATCCATACCCATAGGGGTATGTTTCACCAAATTTCATCAAGTTCAATGGCAAAGGAAAAAATCCAAAGGAGCATGTGAATAGATTTATTGAGTACCTTGGTGTGCATGAGAATGAAAATAATCTGAAGTTGAGGTAGTTCTCCAATCCTCTCACGGGGAAGACTTACACATGGCCCCCCACTTAGCGCCCAATAGAATTCCTACATGGGAGGAAATGCATAGGTAGTTCCTTAAAAAAAATCATAAAAGTGGATGAATTCACATTAAAACACTTGGCTCAGGAGGTGCAGAAGCCCGATGAGGAGCTGATGCAATATATTAAGTATTTTTGTGAGAGGTCACTAGATGTCCATGAGGATATGGTGGAGGCAAGGATGTTGCAAATATATGTTGAGAGGCTCCTGGAAGAGTATAAGATCCATTTGGTCAATGATTCTATAGACGGTATTTTTAGATAGTTCACCAGGGTTACCAATAATATAGCCATGATAATAAAGCCTAGGTTCTCAAATTGGTGAATGAAGGTGCCTCTGAATTTTGGAAGACTTCAAGTCTCAAGGAGGTAAGTAGTTAATTATGTAAATGGGGGTTCAAAGGGTAAGAAGATAAGCCTTAGATTCAAAGGAAATAACCCATCTAACAAAAGGAAGTTTGGAGATGATATCTCACCACCACTACCTTACAGTGTGGTGGAAGCAATGGACTATTATCGTACATTGGTACGAGAGGGGGTAGCAAGTCTCATGCAAATAGGGAAATCATAACAGCAGTAGACAAAGCTAATATCAAGTATAGTGAGTTACATCAAAGGGTGCAATACCCCATCAAAGACTGCTACTACCTACAGAGGATCATTAGCGAGCATGTGGCCAGTGATACTTTACAAATACATTTTGTAGATGTCAATGAGAACCCGCTCGCAGTGCATTATTATGGAACTACCAAGATGATGGTAGCATATGATGAAGCAGAAGCTCAAAACCTGATAAAATTATAAGGTAGAGAAAAGATATATGAAGAGCTAAAAGAACTAGCACTTAACAGAGAACTGAGAACTCATAACTGAGAAGGAGATGATGCACGAGGAGTGGTTCTTTAATCCTAATCAAGAAGAGGTTGGATGTGAGGGGTTGATCAAGTGAATCCCCCAGAAGTAAAGTAGATGTCGTCATTTTTCTGGATGAAGGAGGAATATTTGAGGCAGAATATGTCTGCATTGCTCAAACTTATGACGAAAACTTGGATTTCGAGTGTGAAGGTACAACAAGAAGCCCCAAGTTCAAATGTTTCTTCCACTAGATAGGATCAAAGTATGACACTAGGTTAGCTATCATGAGGAAGGTTTTAGAAGTCGTACAGCAGCATGGGGACCCCTCTCTAAACTAGCAGGGACCCATTGGGTGGTTGATTAAAAGATACACTTATGAGGTGGTATTCTCTGAAGCAGATAAGCAAGTGCCATATTTTCACAACCTCCCACTCTACGTGACAACCATAATTAATGGAATTTCTTTCCCCGGGTCATTGGTGGATGAACGAGAGTCCATAAACATTGTGCCAATTAGCACATTATATGAGACGGGGATCTCTCAAGAAAAGATTATGCTCGTGTTGCTTGTGATTTCTAGATTTAGTGGTTCAGGCATGCAGTCGCTTGGATACATGAATGTGGGTATCAAGCTGGGGAACTTCTTCCCACAGTAAGTTTCATGTCACCAATGCCAACACAAGCTACCAGCTCCTCATAGGGCGAGTGTGGATGCACACTCATGGCATATTACCTTCCACATATCATCAATGTGCTAAAACTAATATTTGAGGTACTGATATTATAATCAAAGCAACACAAAAGCCATTTTCTATTCAGGAGACCCACCTGGTAGATACAAAATTTATATTGATCTTGATGAAGAGAGAAAGAGCTCAGTAATAAAGTTATAATGGATGCAGGTAGTGGTAGGAGGTGCCCAATCAAGAATGTCTATGCATGATCGTTTGGGTAGAGAGTGATCCCCCAGATGGAAAAAGGAAGGTAGAGAAGGCATCCAAGCCCCCTCAAAAATGCAAGAAGGTGGTCCTGCCAAATGGGAAAGTCATATACCGCTAATATTGGTTTGCGCAAGCGATGTTCTGGGATGAGAGCGTCGACCCGATACCAGGGTGTTTTATAGTGGATGAATCCCATATTATCGAACATAATGAGGAGCCAAAAGAAGCCCCTGGGTGTATGAAAGTTGGACTAAAGGAATAGTTACAAGAGCTGGAGGAAATTAAGGTACGAATAGAAGGGGCGAGAGTAGACGCATTCTAATATCCAAAAGCTTGAACTCAAAGCATAAGGAGTATATCATCAACCTGCTCAAGGAATTCACTGATGGTCCGCTTAGAAATACACAGAGATGTCGTGGATAAACCTAGAGGTGAGTTCTCATAAACTAAATGTTCTTCCTAATGCTTTCCTAGTTAGATAAGTAACCCGTACAAATAAGGTTGAGATAGACCTTAAAATAAAAGCAAAAGTGGAGAAATTATTGGCGGAAGGGTTTATCAAACCCATTCAGCATCCTATGTGGCTCTCTAGTATTGCACTGGTGGCGAAGAAGGATAAAAGCCAAATTCGGATTTTTGTGGATTCCCGTGACTTAAATCGGGCATGTCCCAATGATAAATTTCCCTTGTTAAATATACACAACTTAGTAGACACTATCATGGGTGATGAAATGTATAGTTTCATGGATGGGTACATTGGCTATAATCAGATGAAGATGTATTCGGCGGACACAAAGAAGACTACCTTTCACATGCCATTGAGAAACTTTTATTACACGGTCATGCCATTTGGTTTAAAGAATTTAGTATCCACCTACCAGCGAACCATGATGGCCATCTTTCATGACTTGTTTCATGACATGTTGGAGCTCTATATGTACGACCTAGTGGTGAAGTCAAAGAAAAAAATAAAGAGTATCCAAGACCTCAGGCGGGTGTTTAAAAGATGTCGAAAGTATAAGATGACAATGAATCCCTCAAAGTGTGCCTTTGGGGTCACTGCAAGAATTGTTTTGGTATTTGTAGTAAATCGTCAGGGGGCGCACGTCGATGAGGAAAATAAGAGGCCATTATGATGATTCCACCACCAAAGAGTCAACGACAACTCAAGAGCTTCTTAGTAAAAGTGTCCTGCCTAAGATTTATACCTGTGCTGGTGGAGGTGACCCACCCATTTTCCCCCTACTAAAGGAAAAAGCTAAGTGGATTTAGGGAGAAGATCAGAAAAAGGCCTTTGAAAAAATCAAGGAAATTTTAGCCTCTTTATCTATGATGATATCGCCATAGGCCGGGGCACCGCTACTACTTTACCTCACTTCAAAGGAAAAATCTATAGGAGCACTGGTCGCCCAAGGGAAGTAGGAGGAAGAGAGTACAATGTACTACTTATCAAGGGTGATTTTAGGCATAGAATCCAGATATACCAATCTTAAGAGGCACTTCCTTGACTTGGTCTTCGTGGCCTAAAAGTTGAGACACTACTTATTTTCCTTTAGAGTTCACATTGCACTAAATGTGACCCTCTCAAGTACCTCTTCGCGCGAACAATCTTGGTAGGGCGAGAAACAAGGTGGTTCTTAATTCTATCAGAATATGATTTAAAGTGTGTAGTGTGTAGTGCCAAATCCATCAAAAGATAAGAAGTGACGGACCTATTAGCTCACTTCCTAAGCCAAAATTTTGATCCTCCCGGTGAAGAACTTCCTGGAGAAAATTTCCAAGCATGTTTGGCATAAGAGATGGAGGAGTGGAAGATGGAATTTGATGGCTCTTGTTCACGAGAAAGAGGGGGAGTATGTATTATCCTCTCAAATGGTAAGGAGAATGTCACTCTCTCCTTCAAGCTAGATTTTAAGTGCTCAAACAATGAGGTTGAGTATGAGGACCTCATTCTGGGACTGTTGAAGGCTCTACGAAGGGACATCGGAGTGTTATGTATACGAAGGGACTCTAACTTGGTGGTAAAATAAGTTAATATGGAGTTTTCCCTTAATCATGTTAAGCTAGCACCATATAAATCCATTATCCAGAAGTTGTTGGGCCAGTTCTTGAAAGTTATCATTGAGAGACATGTGCGAATAATGAACAGACATCCCGATGCGTTAGTAACGATAGCCAAGAAATTAGACATGGACAAGCTGGAAGCAACCATCATGGTACAATAGAGAATGGTTCCTACCACAGTGAGGTGTTTATTTCCAAATGATGAGCCATAAGATTAGAGGTACCTAGTTGTTAAACAATTAAAAATAAGAGAAGGATCAATAAAGATGTTAGAGCTGACCAACTACCACCTGTTGCAGGGAACACTTTATTATAAGATCCCGAGGGTATTCTTATCAAGGAGTGTAGGGGAAGAGATCCCTTTTATCGTGGGCTGTAGCGAAGGGGATACTACTTGCCAATCATGAGCACGAAGGTTGCTCATTTGTAGCGGGGTTATATAAAGTTATAAACCCATTTTGACCACCTAGTAGAAGCTAACTTCATATAGACCTTTGAGGATTTGAGGAAACCATACATAACTTATCTGACAAATGTAAAGTTTCCATCAGAGAGAGAATATGAGATTTATCTTCGAAAGAGAGTGGCTCGCTTCTATATAGTAAAATGGGAGCTCTATAAAAGGGCTACAATGAGAAGGAATCAAAATGTATAGCTAAATGAAATACAAAGAGTGCTAAAGGAAGCTCATAAGCCATCCCATATGGGAGGTTCCAAATTGTTTGCTCAATTGATAATGATGGGGTACTATTAGACAACTAAGGAAGCTAACTCCATTGGTTATATGAAGAAGTTCAAATCTTTCTAAGTGCATGGAAATATGGTACATGCACCTTCAGTCAGTTTGGAAAGATTAACAACACCTTATGCCTTTCACACATGGGGATTTGGTGGGAAAGATTAGCCCAGCCCCTCATGGCAATGCTTTCATGGCTATAAAATTATATACCAAATGGGCAGAGGCCATTCCTCTAAGAAGATTAACTGCCCAAGTGGTGACCCAGTTTATCAAAGAGTATATCATATGCTAGTTTGGTATACCCAAGGTGATCCTAACAGACAATGGGAAGCAATTCGTATGCAAGGATATAACACTCTTTACTGACGAGTATAAGATTGTGCATAATAGCTCAACGATCTCCTAACTAAAGGGAAATGGCCAAGCAGAGGCCACAAATAAAACTTTGATCAATATACTAAAGAAGATGCTCGAGGATTTTCCAGGGGCATGGGATAAGAAGTTACACATGGTACTATGGGCCTATCGCACTTTAAAGAGAAAGTCGATCAGGTTTAACCCATTCTCACTTATGTATAGGACCAAAGTTGTCTTACCAGTGGAATTAGTGGTATCCTCAACTAGGGTCTCTATAAGGAACGGACTCATCCTGACCCGCGATATGTGCAACTGGAGGGCTCAGAGATAACGCCAAAGAGAACTTCAAAGTCTACACCCAACAGTTATCCAGAGCTTAAGAGAGCCTAGTCAAGCCTAGAGAGTTTCAAGTGGAAGACTTGGTCTTTCGCTCATCCACTCATCATCTCCACATTGTGTTGGCGTCAAAGTTCAAACCCAATTAGGAGGTCCCCTTTGTGGTGAGGGGGTAGGCAAGTCAGGGTACTGTTAGATCTAGGATCCAGAGAGTGACTGTCTTCAACCCATCAATTGCAAATGGTTGATGAGGTATTATACCTAGTCTTTTAATTCAAATATATTTCTTCTGAAAAGTTTAAACAACCTGCTCTAAAACTAGTAAAGTTTTTTATGTATAGATAATATAGCAATGAAGTCTTGTAAACAATACCCAATATGAAAGAAACGAATAAGAGATCTTTTTTTATCATTTCATGGTGATTCTTGTTTTGGTTACTTACATATTATATGAGGTAGAGGCATCCTAACATTATATTACTAAAAAAATAAAAATATTCTCTACTAGACTGTAAGAGAGTCCATGACAAAATAAACTTTCATCGTTACTCTAAGTAATACATCCATCCCAAGAGGTAAGTATATTGATCAAAGTTCCTACATACATAACACATAAAATTTAATGCCACTAAACCACTAGGAGGTTGTTCTCCTAGTAATAATAAAAAAATAACATTTTTTATCATTGTTTGACAACAGATTTATAACCTAGAGAACAAGTTCTAGCCTTTGTTCTCAAGATTTTTTTTTGTGATTATCCCTTTACTTGACCAGATCTCAAAAAACGTGTAGAATGAGGTTTACCTCATTTTCTAAACACCATTATTTCTTTTAAGACTAAAAGGTTCTGAAGAAAATTCTAGAGTAAGGATCCCGCAAACCAGGGGGAAAAAATTTGTAAGAAAATGGTCATTTTCCTTTATCTATATTTGTGAATTGTATTCAAAGTTTGAGGGAAGGAGAAAGGCTAACCCCTCTTCCAGTTTTTCCCAAAAAAATGAATGTGCATAGTAAATTACCTCACAGACACATGGGGTGACACTAAAAAGTATGACTTGCCTAGATTTATGCGAGTACCCCACAATATATAGGGCAGTTCAAGTAGACCAAGTGCTCACGGAAAATTAGAGCAAGTCATAGTCAACAGACACCAAAGCACAGATAAAAGCAGACAATAAACCTCATAATGGAGTCCAACAGAGGTTTTTTTTAATAAGAAATCAATAGTTCTTTACATATGAAGAAAACAATAATACAAAATGAGGCATACATAGTAAGGCTAACTACTCGCTAGACAAAATAGAAAACAAGTCATTTTTTGAACGTATGTTGGCATAAGAAGGACTTGCCTCCTAAACCAACCGCTCCTCTATCCTGACCATCCTAGCCTTATCCTTAGCATCACCAGCCTCCATCTTATCCTGAATCTAACCCCTGATCCGAACAGCCTTATCCCGACAATCCTAAAGCCAGTATTGCCTAGATGTATGGAGTTTCATGATCTTCCTGAAAGGAGCACTGAGGAAATGACGAACTGTAGTGTCAATCCAGTCTAGCTAGAAATGATAGCAGCGTTAGAGATTATAAAGAGACTACAGGAATACCGTAACTCTCGTATCGGTCATGTTAGCAAGAGAGGTGGACCGAAAGTCATGAAGGTGGATGGCGAGGGCCCTCGGGTTAAAGATCATGAGTCTATCGATATTGAGCACACTCTGAGATGTAAATGTCTTAGGATGGTTCTCCAGGACCATCTTCAGCACTTCTCGTTTAGCAAGCCAAAATCTCTAAGGAAACTTTGAGTGCCATAGTGCACTCACGAAAGACCTTAGAGCCTCTACCTCTATATCGTCATAGCCTATGTTTTGAGACTTGAGCTCTGAAAGAGGAAGTGAGGAATCCTTGTCGGAGCCAGCGTCACCATTAGCCTTAGAGGTTTTCTCTTCCTCACTAGCTGCCTGAGCAGGCTCACCGACTGGATACTACAAATGGAGAAATAAAAATAAATAAGAATGAAAGAAAGAAGGATTAGGTGGTGGAATATCCCTACTCAAATAAAAAAAAGCTATAGAGCACTACCCCAAAGCCTAAAGGGTTAGTATGTTGCCACCAAACGAGGAGGCACCATGTGACTGTGAATGCCAGCCTAATGGAAGATAGGTAAGAGTTAGTACCTCTTTTGAAAAAAATGAAATGAAAAAATACTAACTTTAACAGATAGAAGTAAACTAGGTATAATAGTCTTATACCTAGGGAGTGCATAGGACAACACTCATAGTATGTCCCGCAAAACTAAGGATGACTTCCTCACTAACCCGAAAATAAGAAAATAGGGGTGTGAGCGTGGGACTACTTGCACAATAAAAGCAAGAAGAAGGGGGAAATATAATGGAGAGTAAGGTATGGTAGTATAATACCTCTCTTGTAGCGACTTCCCCTAGATGTTCCACGGCTATAGGAACAACTGCCACACTAACTAGAAAATAAGAAAACAGGTTAGTGTCAGCAAGCAGTTACCCATAAAATAAAATTTCAAAAGGTTTAAATAGACCAAGTGTTTACTTTGGATCTCTCCTCCGAGACACCATCCAGGGATCCGACAGCAGAAGGAACATGAGCGATATTGACCTGCGAGATGATGAAGCAAGGAAGTGTCAATAAAGTATCGCATAGAAAACGCAACGCAATAATATATATATATATATATATATATATAGTCCCATTACACCTGCGAAATCTCCTCCAGGACGCTAGCTAGAGTCTCCTCAGACACAGTATCTGGTGTAGTGCTCACCTGAGAAGTCAAATATTTATCCCGCGGATAAAGGGACCATTACTAAAGATATGTTTACAAAATATTCAAAGTTCTGAGGAAATTAAGAAACTGTTAGAATGACAAGTATAACAAATAGGGGTGTAGAGATTAACATACTACTGAAGTTATCCATGCAGAACTAGGAACATGATCATCTGACAAGGGGAATTCAACTACACTGGCCTGCGAGAAAGAGAGAGTGGAAGATGTATAAGTAAAACGAAAGCACAAAAATAACTACTCTTTATATAAGAAAGACCTGATACTAGTGTGGTAACCTTTGTGGAAATCGAATAAGGACCTATAGATGGTGTTGGGGGAGCTGTCTTTGTGGCCCGTCATCACAGGAGCCATAGATGATAAAGTCTCACTAACACCTACCTACGACTAAAAGAAAAGTATAAGTGTTGACAAGTTGTCGATAATTATGAAGAAAATATATAGAGAATAAGCAGAGTCAAGTTAAAATAAGTATCGGGAGAGGTGTTGTGACAATGCCTCCAACAGAGACAATGGCAGAAAGATCTTCCCCAATCATAGGGGCTACCAAAGGAGCAACTGTAAAAGTGACTGATGAAGTAGTAACACTGGCAAATTGAAACACGGACGGGAAGAAGAAATATATGAGGGAGAAATCTATATGATAAGATAAAGTGAGTCAAGAAATGAAAAAAATTCACAACTAGTGGTGCAGCCGTAACAGAAGTAGCGACCTAATCATTATTAAGTTGTTAAGAACCAAACACAGATAGAGAAAGAAACTGAGCTTAATAGGAATAAGCAATAATTAGGAGGAATTGATGGACTATGTAACAGGCTCACTAAAAGCGATGGTGAAAACTGGTTGAGATAGTATGGGCCGGATGTGAATCCTATTATCTATAGGCACAAAGACTCGAGAGATAGGAATCCTTCCCATAAGGTGACAGGCTCGGGATAGTGACTCCTGATAGATGTTCCATTCCCCCAGTATAGGAAGGGCCACGTGAGGATAATCCCTACAAAGGATAAAGACAAAGACAATGCAATTATACATAGAAAATGGTAACGAATAGTAAAAGAAGACAGAAGAGACAAGTTTAAAATACCTCAGGAAGCCCGACAGGGGAACCACTCACCACAGCTGAGGCGGGAAGTGGGGAAGTGTCACTAGGAGGAATGGTCACTTGTGAACACAAAAAAAAAAGACCTCAAAATATGTTTCAAAATACGATAAGTTGAATCAAAAGATAAGAGTTGATGATTACCTAAATAGAAGAGGACGACACAGAGGTGGCCCTCGTGGTAATAGGAAACACAGAAGATAACTACAAAAGCAAAAAAGAATGAACTGTATCAGTAAAAGAGGGAAGAAAGAGAATAATAATTGAATGGGGAGGAAGAGGAAAACCTCTTTATCCAGACTCAAAGAGGAGACTATCATGTAATACTGCACCCTAAGAAAAGGCGCTCGTACAAGAGGAGGAGGCGAAGGATCACTCACTGGAATGGAAACATCCTGCAAATGCCACAAAGATAAAGATGATTTAAATGGGAACTATGCAAGTTTAATAAGTAAAGCAAAATAAGTCAGGAGAAAAGACTTACAGCTGTCGTGGCAGTCTGCCCATATTGGAGATGTCCATTAGTGGGACTACTGGAGGAAGGAGAATCTATCATAATGTCCTCATTAAAGGACTCTCTCGAAATTATTAATAAAAAAGAAGCATCGGGATGATGATCATCATGTGGGTCAATGGCACTCATGTCATTTGAAGAATAAATGCCATCATCATAGGAAGGAGTGCTTCTATAATCGAAAACTTCCTCTTCAAATGATGGAAAAGGGGAACCAACTAGTGAAACCCCATGAAAGCCACTTTTACTAAGTAAAGAGGAGTAAGGTATAGTACCTT